>LR738715.1:30786666-30839210 GCA_902687465.1 Secale cereale | reverse complement strand
AGAGAGAGAGAGAAAAGTAGCTACTACTTATGGACCCAAAATCCAAAGAAAACTACTCACGCCCGATCATGAAGGCCTTCAAGTTAATATAGATGGCCACCGAGAAGATTTTCCTCTTCGACAGAGTACCAGAAAGGCCTTCAGATTGGATCACAACGAAATAGAGGTGTGCGATGGCTAAAGAATTAGGGTGTAAGAATCCCGATGACTTTGGGAAGTATTTGAAGGCACAGAGACCGAGTGCCGATAGACCAGAGCATCAGGGACCCACACAGCAAGGCCCCGCCTCCCGCTCCCCTCAACTCGTGGGGGTGGCACATGGGGCCCATACGTATATGAATTCTTTCATTTTTTTTGCTGCATTTTCTTTTTCTTTTCTGTATTTTATTTTGCTTATTTTATTTTATTTTATTTCAATTTTTAATTTCATGGTTTTTTTAAAACTTGCAAACATTTTTTGAAATTCAGCAACATTTTTCAAACCCAAGAATAATTTTGAATTGATTCTGGAACTCATGAACATATTTTCAAATTTGTGAATAGTTTTTGAAATAAGCAAACCTTTCTTTTGGGTCCATGAACATTTTTTCAATTCATGATTTTTTTTAGTACATGTGCAATTTTTTTGAATTTGAGAACCTTTTCTAAAATTAATGAATATCTTTTTAAATTCGGGAATGTTTGTGGAATTCAAAAATATATTTCTATATCATGAACTTTTTTTGAACTTGAGACATTTTTAAAAATTTTGAGAAACAAATTCAAAATCGCTAACATTTTCTTCAACAGCATATTTGAAAATCATGAATATTTTCTGAAATTCAGTTTTGTTTGAAATCCTGGACATTTCTTAATGAAAGGATAAGATGGAAGGAAAACAAACTGGGATACAACAAATATTAATCGTATATTTTTTGTATGCACATTTATAATTTTGTCAATGTAAAAAATGTAGGTTTTTATAAAATGTTAATCTTGTATTTGGGAAATATTAAACATGTATGCAGTAATGTTTCCGATGTATACAAAAAATGTATGATGTGTATGAAAAATGTAGAAATTAAAATAATATAAGTTTAAAAGAATGTTAATCATGTATGTATTTGATTTTTCTAAAAATGTTCCTGATGCATAGGAAAAGTGTACGAAGAAAAACTAAGAAAACCAATAATAACCAGAAAGGAAATAACATAAACAAAGAAAAATGAAGAAAAACAAAAAAATCAATGAAACCGAGAAATGAAAATAAGAAGAAAAGAAAATAAAAACGGCTAAAAGCAATGAAAAGCAGGTGCAAAACAAAGAAAAAGAAAAGAAAACTATAAAGAAACAAATAAAACCTAAAGTAAAGAAAATGAAAAAGAAGAAAGAAGAAATGAATAGAATGAGCGAAGTGCAGCTGCAGCGAAGGAGCGAACGAAAATGGGCCTGCTTTCTGCGCGCATGAAAAGTCTTCAGGCCAGGGGAGCATATATCTCGCTGCTCCCGCGAGGTATCATGCGCCGTTATTTCGCCTCGTGCCGACGCGCGCACACACAGAGGTCGCGGCAGATAAATGCTTGAGGAGGAGGCCAGTTCGCAAGGGACACGGCTATGCATCGGAGCTCAGCGGCGGACCAGTCTATGGAGCACACACAGAGATGAGTCCTGCTATGCGTACGACACTTGCTTGTCCGATTTCATACGACATAGCAGATCAAACCGTTTACTTCCTGATCCAAATGACAGCACACCATTAGATTAGGCATCGTATAGAGTCGGACATAACAAAATCGTATGCACAGTAGTTCCGCACAGAGATCGCGTTGCGTCTCGTCTATGTAGGTGAGTGTTGTCGGCCAGTCGATGTTGGTATCATTAACGGTTATGTTTCTGTGTTTAGTATTGATGTTCCTGTGGTTTAGACATCAAAAAGATCAAGAACGAAGAGCGAGTTTCTGGATGCTGATGATGACGGGTAGTTTTCCGATGAGCCGAGCAACGACGACGGGTAGTTTTCCGATGAGCCGAGCAATGACGGTACAGTAATTCACTCTTAGGCCTCCTTTGATTTGTAGGAATTTTGTAGGAATTCTATAGGATAGGATTTGCAAAGGAAAAATACATTTGAAAGCACTTTGGTTTATAGGAATGGATTCATATTCCTATGTAGGATAGGAATCAACCCTTCACATTTTGGAGGAAAAAACCATTAGCCTAGACTCAATGAAAAAAATTATATCCTATGCACCAAATATGGCTGTGTGCATCAAGAGATGCAGAGACCGGGGTACGCCTCCTTTTCGAAAGAAAAAAATTACACCAAATGTCATCTCACTTTCTATGATTTTCCTATTCCTATAAAATCCCTATCCTATGAATCAAATGAGGCATTAGTCTTAGGTAAGAACAACTTTGCACTATCATGGTGCTGTTGTATAGAAACAGATTGTTGTGTGTGTCTCTGTTGATGCAGATGGCTGGAGAAATAAAATCTTCCTTTTCCAAGAAAAAAACACATCCAAAAAGCTGAAAATACAAGTATTTAATTTTGCTGGTTTAGCCTTAATTTCTCTAGGTGATGTTACACTCTTATGTAGTTTGCTGCATGCATCCATGCACGGGAACTACAAATCGACCTGCTCTGTGAATTCGTATAAAAGGGAACTACAAGGATTGCTCTAATATCTTAGAAAGGAAAAAGGAAATGTAAACCAGACAAGAACATCATCATGACAAACACGTGAGTGGTGCCAATATTACAGCAAACACACAAGGAAAAGCCTAAAATATTGTGGTTGAAGCTGCTGAATCGTACGTCTTCACCTTTACCCTGAGATCACTGCGAACAAGAGACAAGAATTGCTCAAATAAAGGCAAAGGGTCGGAGAATCTGAGAAGCAAACACCATCACTTAGTAAAGTTACTGATTGAATTGGGGGCTGTCTTATCAGTTCCATGAAAATTAAATTGGGAGCTTGAGCTTCTTCGATCGAGAAAAACCCGATTAATATAGGTGTTGGCTGCCCGGGTTTCGGTTGGCTCCTTCAGCCAGTCTGCCCCTCTGTTTTCGGTCTTCTTTTTCTAGGGTTTGGCCTTCCTCTTGGGCGTCTGGAAATTCATCACATGGTCAACGAAATGTGTGAAACACAAATTCACTGTTTCCTTTATCTCACTCTGAAATTAACATAGTTCCGGAAAGAACTAATTAATCTGAGAAATGCCTATCAAAGAGTAGGGAGGCAACTGAGCTTTGTTTGAGAACTGGTTCTTGAGCATTCTGAGACAAAGCGGTGGATGTGGTCACCTAGATCTAATCCTGGCCTCAGAAGGTGATTTCTTTTCTTCTTTACAACCAACCACACCCAAAGTGCAACTTGCGTGTAGGTTACCACTAACCAAGACATTGTGGGGCAAAATGAGATGAAAGGGTTTAGTCTTACTTTGTTTAGATGGTGGAACATTTACAGACTCTTATGAAGTTCGCTTCAAGCTACTGAGATATATATATATATATATATATATATATATATATATATATATATATATATATAGACACACACGCACATGCTTCCCTGAATCTGGTTCTGAGCTGCACCGCAAACAAGCAATGAGAAAGCCAGGGATTGCTCCAGAACAAAGCAAGGGATAGGAATCCGAAAACTGAAAAAAGAAAAGGCAAAGAAGAACGTGATCATGATCAGAGTCTCTCATGATCAACACGTGAGTATGTACCTACAACGAACACACAAGGAAAAGCCAAGAATATTGTGCAAGCTGCTAAATCATATGCTTTGAGGTCATATCAAAACTATATGTGCGCACCTATCACCACGAGCAAGAGGCAAAAATTGCTCTAATAAAACAGGTAAAGAAGCAGGATATCGACACAATGAGAACTCCAGGTACAACGGCATCAAATGAAAGCTCTGCTATACACGTGTAGTCGTACTCCCACCGTTTCTTTTTCTTGAAATATTAGTTGTGTCTTAGGTCAACCTTTCTGAAGTTTGATCAAGTTTACAAAAAATATCAACATTCACTATATCAAAACAATACCATTAGACCAATTATCCATATTGTACTTATTTGGTCTGTGAATGTTGATATTTTTTGGAAGGAAACTGCCCAGAACTCTTCCGAAACCCAACCCACCTCCGCCGCTAACACTGGAGAGGCCAAGGAGCGAGGCCACCATGCATAGACGTGAGTACGTGACAAGATCTGGCGCATGGCGACCGAAAGCGGAGCCTGAGTTGGCACCATCCCCTTGGTGGCCGTGTGGGACTTGTCGGCCGCGACCTAGGCAGTGTTAGGAGGGGAAGGAGGACAGTGGCTGCTAGGGTTAGGGGAACATGGATTTTTGAAGCTCAGTCTCCCCAGAGGGAGCGACACTGGTGTCAGGAGGGATTGATTACAGCGGAGTTTTAGTTTGAGTGGATAGTTTTCATCACAAAAGGAGAATTGGACTAGTGCCCACCTACTTTACATCACAAAAGGCAGCTTCTAGAAGAAGCACTCTTGCATCCATATATAGGGTCATAACATTGGGTTGCCCTAGGAGGAACCTTATCCAGCCAGAACAAAAAAAAATTACCAGAGTGAACGACAGAAAAGAGAGGAAGAAAAAACACCGCATGCATGGGTCTCTCAGATGCAATGCAATGGTGGGATGAGTGGAAGCTGCGCGTCCTCGTCTTGTGCAGCCTCTCCGTCCAGTTCTTCCTCTGCTTCTCTACTTGGGTGCGTCTATTCCCTAAGCTACGCAGGTTGAGGGTGCTGGTGTGGATGGCGCACATAGGCGGGGATGCCCTGGCAGTCTATGCTCTCGCCACCCTCTTCAACCGCCAAAAGCAGGGAGGTGCGGATATGGGGAACGACGCTCTCGAGCTCATATGGGTGCCTGTCCTCCTCATTCACCTCGGCGGACAACATATAAGTGCCTACAGCCTCGAAGACAATGAGCTATGGAAGCGGTATGCCATAACTCTGGTGTCCCAAGTCGCGGTCGCCTTGTACATCTTCAGCAAGTGGTGGTCTGGCCAAAAGAAGCTCCTGCAGGCGGCAGTCATGCTCTTTGTTGTTGGCATCCTCAAGTTTAGCGAGAAGCCATTTGCCCTCAGGGGCGCCAGCTTCAATAGCATGGCCTCCAGAAGTCTGTCCGCTCGAAGAGAAAAAGTATCCAATCCTAAATGTTGGGCATTGTGCACTATGAATTGCTCAGATTTTGTTGCGGCGGTGCAGGAAGCAAAGCAAGGACCCCAACCCAACCTTTCACTTGAACAATATGTAAAAGATGCAAAGAGGCTTGTACTTGTACAAGGGCCGGAGGTAGCAAGTCAAAGTGACCAAGCAGAGTATAAGAAGTTTGAATACCGTGCAATGAACTACATCTCCATGATGCTTGTGGACCTATCTATTCGGTACTCTGTTCGTCTTGACTATCAGCAGTATTTCCTCAAGTTGGATCATGTTCATGGGCACGCAAGATTACGGGAGTGGATTATGGGAACATTTGGTGCCTTATACATGAAAATGAGATCATACCAAACTTGTCTTGGCGGGTGCTCGATTGTCATTCTTCCTTTGCTGACCTTAGCTTCCCTGGTGCTCTTCGCCAAGAGTGACAAGGATGGTTACAATGAGAATGACATTATAGTGTCGTACATTCTGTTTGGTTGCACGGTCTTGATTCAACTGTCGCCCTATTTGATGGGTCCTTGTGATTGGTGGGCCGACAAAAACATTCCTAGTTGGCAAGACATGGTTTCACAGCACAATCTCCTGTCCTTCTGTGCTCACAGGAAGCAGCCCACCACTTTGATGAAACTTGCTGCCTTCAAGTGCCTCAAGGAGTACATTAACAAGCATTGGTACATTTGGCAGGAGCCTGTGGCCCTCGAGATTGAAGTGTTGATTCGCGAGTATGTAAAAGATGGGTGGAAGGAGTTCATACATGATCCTGCCACATACAGAAGATTCAACGATCTCAGGGGACAACAGGCTCTGTCGAGGCACCCTCGGCTGGGAGGACAACTCGGTTGGAGCCTCAACCTACCGTTCGACGAGATTGTCCTTTTGTGGCACATAGCCACGGACCTCTGCTTCCACCACCCCAACACATCCTCCCAAGGTCCAAGTGGAGACACCGCCCTACGCAGCAGGCAGATATCCAACTACATGATCCACCTGCTTTTCATGTGTCCTGAGATGCTAATGCCCGGGACGAGACCAGATTTGTTCACAATTGCTTGCGATGATATCAAGCGCATTCTCACGGACCAGCACGATCCACCAAGCATTGCACAGAGGATTCTTCTCCTGGGACAACACGGTGACCTTAGAGGAGGTGTGGTTCCCCATGTGCACAAACTCGCAAAGAAGCTCATGGAACACCCCGACGAGGAAGAGAGGTGGAAGGTGATCCAAGGTGTCTGGGTGGAGATGCTCTGCTATTCCGCCAGCAGATGCAGAGGCTACCTGCATGCCAAGAGCCTGGGTGATGGCGGGGAGTTCCTTACAAACGTCTGGTTCTTATGGTCGTTGATGGGAATGGATATCTTTGGCGACAACATCCACCTGCCACTTGAAGAAGAAGGCATCACAGACGCTTCCGTTTGAGTTATAGGTACTTTGGTTACTTGCTGGAATCAGTTGGTGTATTCTGGTAATTTTCACCTCCTCTCTCTCTCTCTCTCTGTTGTGCTGCTTTTCATTTTAATTCCTTTTCCTATTTTGAGTTGTGTGTGCTGTTGGTTTTTAAACTTGGGTGCTTTGCTTTCAATAAGAGAGCGCGAGCGTGCGGCGTGTGCACGTCGCGCCATGTCGAGCACGCGCCCGGTGTCGAGCATGTTCGAACCGGGCGATGTCCTAGTGTTGCAGCCGCCTCCCTCGCGCCTGATTCTAGCTGTGGGATGGCACAGCTACAAAAGAATCATGGCGCTGAGTGAGCGGATTGTCGTAGCACCCATGACTCATGGGGTATGTTTGATCTTGTTTTACTTAAGCTATTTGTGTGCCCTCTGATGTGCCCCAACTTGTCTGCCACAAGTGGTTATGGTTATACGATTTCATCTATAGTACTTGTTTATTTGTTATATCATTACTTATCAACTGCTACAGTTCTACATCTTTAATTTACACTAGAAGTAAGCCCACACATTTAGTACTTAAGCTTGACTGAGTTTAACCAGAAAATATCAAGATCCACGGTGTGAAATCAATATCACCAGATCTGTCATGAAGTATATTTTCGTATCGGATTTATATGAAGTTATAGATGTTAATATTTTCACGATAGACTCGGTGGATGAGCTTTATATATAAACCTGCCCCGAGGGGGTACATCCCTCTATACAAATCTGCTCGGTTTGAATAACCGATGCAAAAAGAGAGTAATGGCTGAGCTTCTGAAGTTGTTCGCAGTAACAATTCAGAACAAGACACTAAAACCTAACCCAGCAGCGGGTGCACTGTGCCACGCAGTCCCCTCTGCAATCCACAATGTAGCCCAAAACCTTCGGATTCCGTAAAAGAACGCTCCGAAGAGTCTTCCCGTTGATCCCCCAGTTGCTGTCCAGCTTGCCGACATTGAGCTTCACCTCGCTCTCAAGATCGCACCCAAGAACCTCCGGGAATTTCTTGAGCAGCTTGTAAAGGTCTTCGTCAGAGAGCCCGAGGCCCCTGACGTAGTCCAGCACTCCGCTCACCACCTCGGCGCTCGGGACCTCCTTCTTTCTCTCCTCGGTCCAGTACGGCGAATGGAGCCACCCGAACGCCTTCTTCAGCATCTTCTCAGCGTCTTCAGTGGAGAAATTTAATGAAGTGAGTATCTGCTTGCACTCTTCCCATGTCATGCTGTCACCGGCATCCACAACAGCGGCGGCCTGAGCTGGGTCAGATGAGAGTGCCCTCCACGCGTGCTGAGTTTTTCCGTGTTGAATGTTTGGCTGGACAGTTAACCTTGTTCCATGTTTCTTCTTGGAAAAGGGCACACTTGGAGAAGTCGAGAGATCGCACTGGAGGAACAGAAGACGAATCCCACTCATTCAGAAGTCATCGATATGCGTTAGGCACTTAGGCCAACAGGTAGAGAAACTAAGGAACTGGATACTCCCAAGTGTAAAAACACAATATATTGCAGAGAAAACAAAGGACTGGGATGTTAAGTAGAGATTTGCAGAGAAAGCAATCAATGTGAATGTAGTCTGGGGGACTCAGATTCCAAACTGCATAAATGTGCTTAGTACTGTAGTAGAAAAGCCTAACAATAAATAGGTCCACATATCATATCATCTGAATATATACTGAACATGTTGGTGTAGAGAGCTACTCCCTCTCTTCAGAAACAGAGGCAGTAGCAAAAGATGTAGTAGTGGATTTGCTACTGGCATATGAAATTATGAATATATGATTGATATTGGCGCACTGAAACTGCACTAGCTAGAGTGTATATATAAGGAGTGTGCAGGTTAGTTACAGTATTCAGGAGGGAATTCATACATTAGGTGGTAGTACTAGTAGTAGTAAGTATGATTGGACAAATTGAATCCCCAAATAGACAGAGTGAGCGCAGCGCGCAAGCTGTGGAAGCCGAATCGAGGGGCTAGTTGGGTTAGTGAGTCGGGTGGGGCATCGCATCGCATCTTACGGGTTGGAAGAAGGCCGAGGAAGCGGCGGCAGCTTCAGTGGCCGT
The DNA here is from genome assembly GCA_902687465.1 of Secale cereale. NCBI lineage: Eukaryota > Viridiplantae > Streptophyta > Magnoliopsida > Poales > Poaceae > Secale > Secale cereale. Next base: position 30,830,536 of record LR738715.1, on the reverse strand, counting down.
CAGGTAGGGGAAGGGCGGCGCCGGCGACCCGGCCAACATCCTGCATATAAAGAGTGCCGATACAGATGGTGAGCGGGCGGTATCAACGGGAGCCGTCGGCCGCAGTCGCAGATCGACTGGCCGGGATCAGCAGTAGATGCGGGGAGGGAGGGGAGGAGGAGGAGTACACACGCATGAGGCGGGGGTGGGGGAGGGGGAGCGGGCGCTGGGCCGGCGGCCGCCGCTGTTGGCCTCTCTTCTTCCCTGTGGCTGTGGCCGCGGCTGGCTCTGCTTCTGTGGCGTGGGCGTGGCTGGCTCCTCTGCTGGTGTGGCTCTCTCGGGAGAGGGAGATGGCCCTTGGGGGAAATTGCAGCCAGACACTTGCGCGGCCTCGCAAGAGCCACCGCAAAACAGACGACGAAGGTGTCTTTTGACTGACAGACAGCAGCGTGGACGCTTCACCCACCACACTAGTACTTCCTTCGAACTTTTTTTTAGTTTTCACAAACTTTAGTATAATACTCCCTCCGTCCCAAAATAAGTGACGCAAAATGGAGTCAACTTTGCACTAAAGTTAGTGTAAAGTTGAGTCATTTTTGCGTCACTTATTTTGGGACGGAGGGAGTAGATGTTAATATTTTTTATATAAATATGGTCAAACTTTACGAAGTTTGACTTCACGCAATTCTAATATGCAGAGTAAAAATGATCGGAGGGAGTATCGTCGTTGGATATTTAGGTGCTCTTTTGCTTGTCGTGCCGTCGTGCACAGGAAATACGCCGTGGACAAGTTTGGTTGTCCGTATCCATCCCAATCAGACCGTGCATGAAGAACTTGACCTTTTGACTGGTCAGCTCACATCAAAATACTTGTAGAAGTGTATGCTCTAGCCAATGCATCAAAAGACCGGTCTGATGGAAGAGATTAGGCAGCACATTATCTGTCAACAATGTTGTCCCGCATAAATCTTAAAGCAGCTCTCGGCCTAGCTTAGGGGAACGACCGAATCGTCCGTTTTTTTCACAATCAGGCCCGAGCGATGCAACTCAAGGCACGTGGGTGGCGGCGGTTCACGCGTGTGGGGAGGCGGTCTCGAGACATCGAGTTGTTTCCCAAAGTCGCAACATAAATAACCCTCACTACTCCCCCCCCCCTATCTTTATCTCCCCTCTCTCCGCTCTCACACCAGTGGCAACGAGCATCCTAGACGAGCACCAGCGTCGATCACTGTCTACAGCACCGCATCGGCAGCAACTCGGCCCTTTGTCCTATCTTTTGAGGCGCTTTGAGGCCCATAGCCTAGTTGTCGTCCACCACCAGTGCATCATGGAGCTTCTCAGGCCTCCTCATGCCCAACCGGCCGTCGCGGTGGCGCTGGAGGACGACCACGAAGCACTGGTGGTAGACGGCAACAAGGCTACATGCCTCCAAATTGCTAGGATGGTGCTCGGGGGCAATTGTGTGTTGCATTTAGTCTACTAACGCTACTACTTGTAGTGTGTTCATAATTGTGCAGATCCACTCTTTCCGAGCAGTCAACGCTGATTAGCAACTATGGTGTGTTGCATTTATGTTGATCATTGACCTCTACACGTGTTGTTGATCATTATGTAGATTGAGAACGCTCCTTCGGAAATCAACAAGGGCAAGCAGTTAGTGTCGCGGTGTCGGCGGAAGCAAAAGGCAAAGATGTGGTGGAGCTCATGTGCGCCCCCAAGCGGGCCAGGAACTTCGGCCATTTCCATGTCGAGGCCGGGCCAACCCACTTCTGCAATGTCATCCCTGCGCCGAACATGGAGTCCCTGTGGATGCTGCTTGACTTCACCATGCACTTCTCCGTCGTCCCTGAAGAATTCAAGCTGAAGACCAACACTGGTTGCAACTGGAGAATGACGGTACGGGTGATGAACGGCAGGGTCACCCTTGATAAGGGTCAAACCCCCATCGTCGTCGTTCATCAGATCAAGATCGGGTACCTAGTCACTTTCAAGCTACTGACTCTGGATAGCCTGAAGGCGATCGTCTTCAACAAAGACGACGTGGAGGTGGTGACGAAGTGCAAGAAGCACGATCGTGGCCTTCGCGATGGATGCCTACAAAGTTAACTCTTATCTGGTTTGCTTAGCTTGTGCTTAAATCTGTGGCACTATGTGGTACGGTTGTTGCTAAACTTTGTTTAATTCGACAAAACTACGTTGTACTTGTTTTTATCTATGTCGAGCTTGCTAAAGTGCTGGTAAGCTCATCACTCCGAAAGGAGGTTATTAGACCTCACTGCGTTCATGCAACCAAACAGTGTGTAGTAGCAAGTCCAACCAATGCAGGCAACCAAACACAGGGCCTAGAATCTGTGCTAGGACGCAGGGATGCAGTATGCAGGTGGCCAGAGAAACGTGTTGATGTGTTTGGCGCTACCACCCCAATAATTCCAGAGGAACATGAAGGATACTAGCGTCTGATGATCGGTGTCAAACAGCATTGGAAGGAGAATAAGCAACTTCCTGTTGCCTTTTTCTTTTCTTGATTGACTGAATGAACTAGCACTGACAATGAGCTAAAGTACAACGTATTTGTTCATCATCCACGATCCATCTAGCAAACCCAAATCAATCGGCTCCACCCTCATCAACACAGCGATACATTTAATTCCCGTACAGATCAGACCTCAAACCGCCACTAGCGGCGCAGCACGTACAGCGGCGGCCACCAACTACTGCTACTATGCATCATCAGTGGCGCGCCAAGTCCGGATCAGTGGCCGCCGTGGCGGTACAGGAGCAGCGACCGGTACACGGCGGCGAGGTGGAGGAACACGATCACCAGGATGAGGAAGTCGTCAAAGAACCCAAACAACCCCAGCACGCCTGCGCATCCAGCAGCACCCATCAAAATGCCGGTTCACTGACGAATTGATTTACAAACCGAAATTGACTCACTTACTTTCAGGGAGGATGTCGACTGGGCTCAGGACGTACACTCCACTCAGGATCACCTACAGAGTTCGAATCAGCAAGCGTGTCAGGTTTGTATATACATGTGTGCGCCCAGTCTCATGCCACACATCCATAGCAGCGGTCGCCAACGGATGGTACGAAGATGAATGAAGTAACAAACAGCATGACCTGTTTTGTTTGCTTTCACCGTCTTAGTAGTTTTCCAGTGCAATGTTAATTAAGATGGTAAACATAGTATTGTTAATGCTCTACAACATACATACGTACCATCAGAATCATCCTCGCCCTGAAGACGAGTGGGAGGGTCCTCTGGGGATCCATCAATTCTCTGAACAGCCTTCGTATGAAAAACGGTAGGTCTTGCAGCCTCTGAAAAAAGATAGTAACGCGGTTACCATAATCTACTATTAGTGAATGCCTTAGAGTTTCTCTTTGGATTAGAAAATACAGTCAATTCATTTACAATACTAACATCTATTATGACAAGTATAAATCTTGAATACTTATAACTAAGCAATTCACAATGTTCAAATCTGGCAACACCATTAGTGATGCTTTAGAACTATTTCCCTTCCCTACAGTCATTAACATGGGAAGTTTTAGCCTATAAGAACATGGGAGACTTGACACATTTTCCCCTTGGCATGGCTGAAGGGTTATCAGGAATTTTGGCCAATCAAATGTCAATTGTAATATTTATATCAGGAAAACAATTGTTGGTCTTCTTGTGGTGGCTGAAAAGTTTAGATCATTTAGCTGTATCTCTTGTGTACACTATGTATCTGAAATAAATGAAGTCAGCTTTCATGGCAGAACAGAGTATAAACCTGGGTTAGGCTGCGTGGTGCTCCACCGAATATGTGATTGTAGTGCTGAATTTCTCCCAACACACGCTGAAGTTGGGGATCATCATTCTGATCATCTGATACATTAGCAGGTACCAGCAGATTTATCAGGCGGCGGCAAATGGGGCACTTGCAAGGCTGTACAGCAGCTCCATGATTCCAAACACGGATGATGCACTCTCCTGCAAAAACCTGAAACTTAGAAGAACTAACTAAATCTTCAGTAATAGAACTATAGAAGATAGTACCCAATGCAGCAATAAGTCGGATAAAGTATAAACAACATGTGAATCAGGAACAAGATAGTACTACATTTCCTGTGGAGGTGAAACTAGAACAAATGTAATACTCTGTGCAGAGGGCATCTCCATTATAAAACACCATCTTGTAATATCTGTCACACTGATACCACATACAATGTAAACAAAATATTTATTCCTAGTGAACAAAGTTAGCACCACATTTCCTTGAAATAAAAAAGTACCATCCTAGAACCAAGGGAACTCAACACGAACGCACCCCCAGGTGAGTCTCTTGCTTGAGCCGTACGAGCGGGCATTGGATGAGTAAGATGATGCTTATCAGCTCAGCAATGAATGTGATTTTGTTTTAGTGGTTGCATGAGGGGATGGTGGTCATCGGCTTCACTGCTTGCAGGAAACATTCTTAAATCCTATTTCTTTTTTCCAGATGATGAGAAACAATCTGAAATCTTATTTTTCCAGATGATGAGAAACAGTCCTGAAATATAGGTTCTCCTTGTGCATCGATCCGGTAGTGCGCACTTAGTACCAGCTGCTAACCGGCCTTCCTGTTCACATAATATATGGAGTTCCATTATATTTCGCCCAAGCAAACCACGCCACTCTAAACCTTCATTTCGGATCAATTTGAGCGAGCACGTCATCCTAGACAAAGTAGGAGGGTAGAGAGCAATGGCCGGTTGTCGATCTGGGCATTCATCTCGCGGTTGCTCTGAACGAATCTGGGAACCCTCGGCAATTCCGAGCGATCCAGAGCGCCCCTTTCCCGCGGCAGAAGGGGAGGCCAGGAGACAACGATTTGACCCGGACCCTCCTACCAAATTTACCCGGGGGGGGGAGGGAGGGGGGACAGTGGGGATGGATCGGGGGAGGGAGGAGGGGGGAGTGGGGGACGAACCGCAGAACCAGTGGGAGCAGTTGGCCTGGCAGGGGATCCGGAAGCGGTCGTGGCAGACGGAGCAGACGTCGTCCTCCGGCGGCACCGGCGACGAGGAGGCGGCGGCGGCGGCGGAGCTCATCCCCTCCCTTCCTCCTTCACTGTCGCCCTCGGAGACGCACGGGAAGGCACACGTCACACGCGTTGTTTGTTTTCCTTTCGCTTTCACGGTCAAGTCGCCGGACGGAAACCGTTTCGCTCTGCTCTGCTTTTTCCCGTCGTCGGCTCGGCTCCACGCGCACGCGCACGCCACGCGGTGCCCCAACACTTAACGGCCCCGATCTGCTGAGCACCCTGAAATTCGGCTCGGGTTAATAAAAAAGAGAGCATAGCCAATATACTATGTGAAGAAGCTTCGGGGTGTGCTTAATTTTTTAAAAAAAATTGAGAATCCAGGGTGTGCTTGATTTGTGTCCAAGGCTTACCTTGAATATTTTTGGCATCGAAGGTACTCGGTGCACAAGGAGCATGCAGACTCTCGCGGTATTTGAATATGATTAGAGGACCTCTAGACATAACCAAAATCGGGCCAAATAGTGTTCTTTCTCAAATTTCTTTCACACACAAATTCTGTCTTTTGTTTCCATGACCTCCTCGAATGTCTAAACACCACCACATTTTACACGCACGTTCAAGCATTTGAGATGCCAAAATTCAGATTTTGTTTTTGCTATTTTTATGAATTTACTGTTCACACACAAGGTGTAGATGCGTCTGGGCACCGAATCGCTACTCTCTCAATTTAGATAGAATTTCTTATTTGGCCCTTTCTTAAAGTTTTTAGGACCATAAAGGGAAGCAAGTTTTTAAGAAAGGGCCAAATAAAGAATTCTCTCCTCAATTTAGCCTTTTTCTTTGCCTGCTAGCATTGTCGAATTCATGAGGGAAAAGAAACATGGCCAAATTTTTGTCGAGGTAAACAACTGCGAAAACTAGTCTCTACGAGATAGCACTGATACAAGGTTAAGATTTAACCACTAATCATAACGAACCGATATTTCTCTTGAAAATGTTCTTTTATACTTCAATTGACCATTATGCCATTATTCCTTTCTTTCATCCATTTGACTGAAATCGACGGGTCATTGCCTCACCGGTCTAACAACCAATGGCATAGACGGGGAGATCACCTTCTCCTAGTATAACAGTTGTATGGGCTCAAAGTTTTTTACTCTATGTTTCATACAAACCATGCGGTGTACAAACTATAGTTTGATCTTATTTTACTCTAGTGCCAACTGGCTCGTAGATGATTATACCAACCAGACCACCACCGCACTACGCGCGGCCACCACTGATACTACAGCCTCGCTCCGCCCTGCCGTCAATGAGATCGCCGTCGTGCTGCGTGCCGCCACCGCCGAGCTCCTGACCTTTCTCCGCGCCAGCACCGCCTCCCTCTGCTCCCGCACCGTTAACTCTCCACGGTGGAGAGCCACCGTGAGACCGGTGATCGAGGACTATCTACTCTACGACATTCCGCGCCCGAGGGCCTGCTCCGATGGGTGCACGAGGGGCTCCTCCGCTCGCGCCTCCTCGAAGACATTCTCGTCATCGACGACGAGCATGCCGACGCGGACGACGACTGCGGCGTCTGGGGGACCATCCGCGTGCTACTCCAACTGGCCAAGAGAGGCTAGAAAACGCTAGGTGATGTGATTTTGGACCTGCGGCGTATGACTACATGGTACAGGTAGTTGTCGCACTACATCAACAGGAAGGTGGATCAACACCTGCGCCTGCTCCGCCGAGCTCTCCAGCCAGACGTGCACACGCCATCGCGCCTGCTTCGCCCCTCGCCTCGGAGGTAGCTCGTCTCTCTCTCTCAACTTCTGAATTTATGAATTGAACCTCGAGCTCCGGATTGAAGCATCAGCGATTTGGCGATTGATCGTCCGCTCGCTCAAGTGAGTTGGTGTTGTGCAGGAGTATTGACGGATTGCACTTGATCCTCTTCTTGCAAACATGTTAACGGTGGAAGCCGGCATGCCGGCAGGCTACGAGGTCCAGCTCTCAACGGATATGGCCCCGTGGCTGAGCAGGCTTACTGTATCATCGGCGATCAATGGGCTTTCACCTCGGTCCAGGACGGGTCTTACCCCTACGCTGCCGTTGTGGCCGTACATTTATACTAAATATTTTTACTTATATACAACATATTACTATGCCTTTTATTATACTTACCAAGATTAACAATGTAATACTCCTGCTAATTAATAGCATAATATTTGTGTATATTACACAAACTAAGTTGTATTTTGCCATGAAATTTAAGTTAATGTTTCTTCCTAAAGCCCCCATATAGTAACCTTTTGGTAAATAAAATCCAATGAAGTATGAGAAAATTAAAAGGCAAGGTTGCATGCCACCACATATTCATTTGTAAAATTTAGATTAATTTTAGTGTATTAACGAGTTCACATTCCTTTCAATATCAACATATGGTAAACAACTCCAAAGTATATAGTCTAAGGCATATCTACTTATATGTTAGATGTTTCTAGACAGAAAGACATATATTACTCTAGAATGTATATGTATGAGGTGTTTACACTGGGTTTACTTTAAATCATAAGAATGCTTATTTTCCGGATCCTCCATGGTCGAAAAAATGTTCTTGTGATTTTGCCAATAGCCGACAAACTTTGTGCTTATTACAGAATAGATTTACTTGAGAACAGCCGTGTAGGGAGCAGTGGTGGACCTAGAACCTTGTCACCGGGGGTGCCAGTGCTTAAAATTTTGAAAAATTAGACCATACACTCCCTCCGTCCGGAAATACTTGTCGGAGAAATGGATAAAAATGGATGTATCTAGAACTAAAATACGTCTAGATACATCCATTTCTCCGACAAGTATTTGTGGACGGAGGGAGTACAATATAATTTAGTATGAGCATCATCATAATATCAACAAATCTCTCCTACTTAAAAATGAGCAGCGTTCCCGTTTCACTCCTCCGTTCCACACCCCTCTTCGTCCGACCTTCCTCTCTCCTCCATTTTGTCCGGCTACGTTCCTCCGTAGGACGATATAACGGTTAAGTAAAAACTTTGGCACTAATGGTCCTGAAAGGGCATGTCCCTTCCTATGTGGTTTTGGTGATTGATGACAATGTGTTTGCGGACTAATCATGTGTGCTAAGTATTTCAAAGATCAATCCATTGGCACGAGACGATTATCTTCCCTCGAAGCTTTAAGATCAAGAGCATGTCGTCTTCCTCGGTTTTTGTTTTGGTGGCCTTGGGTCGTAGGAGACACCGTACTATTATGAGGGGGTCCGCATTGGAAAGGCCAGGGTGGAATCATCACATACACTTATTTTCGACACCCTCATCTCCTTTCTTATCTTGGAGCTCTCCACATCTTTCATATGGAGACTTTTGTTGTTGGGCGCGGTAGTACCGCCTATGCCTACCAAGCGGTAGTACCGCTGCGCAGCGTGGTAGTACCGCTTGGGGCATATGCGGCGGTACCGCTCCAGTAAGACTCCACTTCCGCGTCGATTCGAGGAGCTCTTTTCTCGTGTCAGGTTCTACGGTAGTAGCAACGGCAGTAGCAGCGGTAGTACCGCTGCCACCACCGCGGCTACTACCGCTCTCCTCTTTCGTGCCTCGTCTTTTACACTAGGCGGTAGTACCGCTGGGGGCCGTGGTAGTACCGCTCCACCCAGCGGTAGTACCGCTCTATGCGGGCAGAAAAGGGGGTAACGGTTCACTTATCCCCTCCACTATATAAAGGGGTCTTCTTCCTCAAGAAGACTCACCTCTTCTCCCCAAGCTCCATTGTTACTCCAAAAGCTTATTTTCGCCCGATCTCTCCCTAGCCAATCAAACTTGTTAATTTTCTAGGGATTTGTTGAGAAGGCCCAGATCTACACTTCCACCAAGAGAAATTTGATCCCCCCCCCCCACTAATGCCTTGCGGATCTTGTTACTCTTGGGTGTTTGAGCACCCTAGACGGTTAAGGTCACCTCGAAGCCATATTCCATCATGGTGAAGCTTCGTGGTTTCGTTGGGAGCCTCCAATTAAGTTGTGGAGATAGTCCCAGCCTTGTTTGTAAAGGTTCGGTCGCCGCCTTCAAGGGCACCAATAGTGAAATCACGACATCTTGCACCGTGTGAGGCCGTGAGGAGAATACGGTGGCCCTAGTGGCTTCTTGGGGAGCATTGTGCCTCCACACCGCTCCAACGGAGACGTACTTCCCCTTAAAGGGAAGGAACTTCGGTAACACATCCGTGGCTCCACCGGTTCCACTTTTGGTTATCTCTTACCTTTACTTGTACAAGTTTATTGTGCTTTATTCCTTGCTTGCTTGTATGCTTGTTATTGTTGCATCATATAGGTTGCCAACGTAGTTGCATATCTAGAAAACCTATTTTGTTGCTAAGTTTAATTTGGTCAAGAAAAGCTCAAAATTGCTAGTTGCCTATTCACCCCCCTCTAGTCAACCACATCAATCCTTTCAACTGGTATCAGAGCCTCATCTTATTATAAAGGACTTTACTGTCTAAAGAGTATGGGTGACAACGTAGTCGAGATGGAGGGACACTCCAGTGGAAATCCATCCTTGTCTACGTCCGATGGGGGACCCTTGGTTTCTCGTGAGGAGTTCAATGCGGCTTTGGACACATTGAAAGACTCATTGACAACCGAGGTCAAAGGCATGTTCAAAGAATTTCTTGAGGGTCTTAAATTACCCACCGCACCGTTGGAAGTGGTTCGTCCCACTAACAACGTGTCGGATGCTATTCTCGATAAGGGAGAAGCTAGTAGTGAGCAAGTCCCGGTGACTAAGAATGGGAGTGGCATCTTTGCTCACTCCGCACCTCCCATCAATTATGGAGGACCCGTTCCCACCCCACATCTAAATTTGGTTGGCCCTCCTCCTAAGTTTGTGAAAAATGCTGATTTTGCTACTTGGACGTTTCATTTTAAACGTCATTTAAACCATTGTTCTACTAATCTTTGGAGAATCATTAAGCAAGGTTTCTACCCGCATGATCCTTACAACTTAACTCCAAGAGAAGCTGCGGATCATCAATTCAATGAGTCTGTACTTTGCATTCTTCAAGAAGCCATCCCTCCCGAAGATATTGCACATCTTCGACCCTTCTCTGTGGCCAAGGAAGCATGGGATCATGTTGGTTCCTTGTACAAGGGAAGCGCAAGCATTCAACGCTCAAACTATGAAGTTGTGTGCAAGATGAAGCCGATGAGTTTGCCATGATCAAACATGAAGATCCCCGTGAACTTTATCGGAGATTAACCACTTTTGCGGTCTCACTTTGAGATCATGGGAGCAAGGATACGGATGACAATTGGGTCAAGCGCAAGTTTCTCAAGGCCATGATGCCTTACCATAAGGCCATGTCCTCGGTCATCCGCCAAAGACCGGACTTCCACACCTTGTCCTCAAGTGAAGTGTTGGATGAGTTCGTTGCCATGAGGATCTTGGACAAGACCGCCGACAATGCGGTGTTGCGAGCTCAACGATCAAATAAGCCCAACCTTGCATTGAAGGCCAAGGCTTGTGTGGAAGAAGAGGATGAAGAAGATGAAGATGAGTGTTGCCCCGAAGACACCAAATATGCCTATCATGAGCACATGGCTCTTGCATCACGGCAATTTTGGGGCAACAAGAAGAATTCAAGGCCCAACTTCAACAAGAACAATTCAAGTGGCTTCAAGGGCAAGCAAAGAGTGAGGACGTGCTACAATTGTGGAAATGTGAGTCACTTTGTTGTAGATTGCCCTTATGAGAAAAGAGAAGACAATGGAGGCAAGCTTATCCGAAAGGACAAGGACAAGTCTTATCCCAACAAGAACAACTTCACCAAGAAGACTCCTCCCAAGGGATTGGTGGCCCAAGAAGAGTATGATGAGGATGACGATGATGGAGAAGATGACGAGATGGTTACCATGGCTGCCGTTGCTATTGCAACAACTCCATGTCATCCCTCTTTGACTCACCAAATGAGAACATCACCGCCAAGTGCCTCATGGCTAAAGCCACCAACAAGGTAACCCCCAACATCAATTCTACCATTACTTCCAATCCTTCATTGATGGATTGCATTGATGAAAGTGAGGGGGGGGGGAGGAGGAGGAAAATGAGTTTGAATCTTTTATGAGTAAGCTCAAAGGTAAACCCAAGAAGCACTTCGTTGCTCTATTGGAACAACTTGGTGAAGCCAATGACATGATCGAGGCTCATGAGGAGACCATCTCTAAAATGGAGGGTCATAGTCGAGACTATGCCGATGAGATATTGGATCTCTCTAATGATCTTGAGGAAGAGTGTGGTCTTCATTTGGCTCTTGAGGAGTCACACAACGATGATCATGCTAAATTAAAGAAAGATCTTGATCATGCTTTAGTTGTCTCCCGTGTGCTCAATTCCAAGAAGGCAAAACTTGTGGTTGACCATGCTAGACTCAAGGAGGAGTTTGATACACTTGACAAGGCTCACAAGGTCTTGAAGAGTGTACATGCTAGCCTCAAAGAGTCTCATGATCAACTTCAAGTTTCGCTAACCAAGGAGAAAGCCACTTTTCCTTGCATGGTTTTAATTGATAATGCAAATGCTACTAACCCATGTTGCGAGCATGTGCATCTTGTTGAAGATAATGCCAAGTTAAACAAGCAACTTGAGAAAGGCCTTGTGTCTTGCATACAAGGTGAGAAGAACCTCAACGACCTTTTGAGCAATCAAAAGGAAGTTGTTGCCAAGGAGGGAATTGGGTTTGCACCCAAGCCCAAGAAGAAGAAGAATGACAAGAACAAGCAACCTCTTCCTCTCAAGGAAACCTTTGTGAAGGAGGGAGAGGGTACTCCTAAGAAGAATAAGAACAATGTGAAGGGTAGTGGAGTCAAGAAAGACATTGTCCCTCCTTTCAACAAAGCCGGCGACTTTAACCCGTCTTATGTGTTATGCCGTGCTAGTGATGGTCATGTTTATGCTAAATTTGTTGGTTCTTCTTATGAGTACATTGAATGGTCTATTTGGGTTCCTAAGACCCTTGTTACTAACCTCAAGGACCCATTACAAAATGGGTACCTAAATCCAAGCATTGATCTCTTGTAGGAGTTTGCTTCCGGTGGGAGGTCATGGCTGCTCGACAGTGGAGCCACAAATAATATGACCGGAAGCAAAGATTTGGTGGTGGACGTGCACAAAGGTTCATCTATGGCAACCAATGTTGAATGGGGTGATGCTTCATCTTCTAAGGTATTAAGGCTTGGCAAGGTTGTCGTTTCTCATGATCTCACGATCGAGAAAGGCATGCTTGTTGAGTCCCTATGCGTGCGTCGCGTACTACTACTCCCCTCCTCCTCCCCATGAAATTTGCTTTCAATTTGTTCCGCCTCTCAATCCCTCGGCCTATTCTATGCAGGATGTTGGGCAGGTCGCCGGCGCTGCCCCTCCTGACGGCCACTGAAGCTTCTGCTCCGCCGGCCTTCTTTCAACCCAGCCCGTAAGATGCGATGCTTGCTGGCCCCTTAATTTTTGTTTTAACGCTTTGCCCCATCATACAGGTACGAGCTTATGAACTCCTCGATTTATTTCCATTGTACCAATATCAGTCATACAGGTAGCGAAGCCAGATACGCCTTTTGCGTAGCTATTTGTTTCAGACTTTGGTACTTAACGCCTTTACGGATTGGCTAGGATAGGTAGATAGATTGGAGGATATCTGTGAAAACTTGATTGTTTTCTCTGCTATATATTGTGTTTTCAGTTACACTTGGAGTCTTTAGTTTCTTAGTTTCTCTGACCGTTGGCTTAATGCATATGGATGGCTGGTGAGTGAGTGGGGTTCCTGTTCTGTTCCTCCAGTGTTATCTCTCGACTCGGCCAAATGCGATTTTTTTTATAAGAAGAAACATGAAAAAAGATTAAGTATGCCAAACATTCAGGATCGAAAAACCCAGCACCCAAATAGGATTCACAGAAAATGCGGGCGCTGTCATCTGACCCAGCTCAGGCCACCGCTGTCGTGGACGCCGGTGACAGCAAAACATGGGAAGAGTGCAAGCAGATACTCACTTCACTGAATTTCTCTAGTGACGCAGAGAAGATGCTGAAGAAGGCGTTCGGATTGATCCATTCGTCATACTAGACCATCGAGAGAAGGAAGGAGGTTTTGAACGCCGAGGTGGTCAGTGGAGTGTTGGACTATGTTACGGAATGCGATGGTTTTAGGCTACAATGTGGATTGCCGAGGGGACTGTGCGGCACAGTGCACACGCTGCTGGGTTAGGTTTTGTTGTGTCGTTCTGCATTATTACTATGGAGAGCTTCATAAGTTCAGATACAGATAATCCATTACCGATTGTTTGTCTGTTTCGGCGTCGGTTATTCAGACCAAGCAGATTCGTACAGATGGATGTACTCTCTCGACCTTGCAAGGTCTGTCTCCCTTGGTTCATACATGATCTAATCATCAGGTTAGCTACTTGTAAGTCACCTGAATATCGAATTTTGGTGAGTCAATTTTCGCATGAAGCAAGCAGCCGCCGCCGGAGGGAAGGGTCTATCTTAGGGCGGCAGGAGACCCCTGTGTCCATCTTAGGATGGCAGGCGGCGGTTAGGCCGGTGGTAGTCGGCGGCTCCGGGTAGAAGATGAACAGGAAAATAATTGAGAGGTAGAAGAAAAAAAGCGGGCGTCTAGCCCATTGGATCTGCATTGAAACTATGCAAACAGTTTGATGTCTGACCCTAAATGCATTTTCAATCCAGTCCCTTATCTAAGCCGGCTAACAAAGACGGAGCTTAAGTGGAGTATATGGTTTCATGAAGAGGCGCGCACGTAAAAGCGCTTGGCAAGGGCATTGCTCTGAACAGGTAGCGGACGGGCACCCCGGCCTCGCGTAGCCCCAGCGGGCCAATCACAACTGGCGGATCTCCCCGGGATCCCAGGAGGGTGAGATGATTTAGCCCGACACGTCACCAGCTCAAAATCACTTCCCAACTCTCCTCACAGCACTTCGCCTCCTCCCTCTCGCTCTGCTCTGCTGCTGTCCTCGCCCACGCGCGGCGACCCACTACTTCCCCACCCCACCCACCCCCACCACCACGATGTCGGCCCTGCGCTAGGCCATCGTCAGCCCCACCGCGCGCGTCCGCGGGATCCACTGTCGCGCTCCGCGCCGCCACCAACCAGATTGCCTCCGCACTACGCGCGACCACCACCGATATTGCCGCCTCGCTCCGCCCCGCCATCATAGAGACTGTCGTCGCGCTGCGCGCCGCCACCGTCGAGCTCATGACCTTCCTCCGCGCTAGCACCGCCTCCCTCTGCTCCCGCACCGCCGACTCTCCACGGTGGAGAGTCATCATGAGACCGTCGATCGACGACTACCTGCTCTACGACATTCCGCGCCCGAGAGACCTGCTCCGACGGGCGCACGAGGGGCTCCTCCGCTCCGACCATGACTCCCTCCGCTCGGGCCTCCTCGACGGGCTTCCCCAGGCAGCTGATCTTCTTCGGGGCAGCTGTGAGGTGCTCATACGACTCCGCCGGGCCGAGGGACAGGAGGCGCTCCTATGCCGCCTCGTTGACGTCCACGCCACGCTATGGCGACGTGTTGTTGACCCTTTCCACGGCTCCGCCTGACTGAGCGCGTGCCGTCAACGCCCACGGCGCCGATGACATTCTTGTCATTGACGACGAGCATGCCAACGCGGGCGACGACCGCGACGTCCGGGGGACTGTCCATGTCCTGTTTCGACTGGTCAAGAGAGGCTAGAAAACGCTAGGCGATGCGATTCTGGACCTGCGGCGGATGACTACATGATACAAGCAGTTCGTGCATTACATCAACAAGAAGCCGGACCAACACCTACACCCGTTTTGCCAAGCTCTCCAGGCAGCCGTGCACACGCCACCGTGCCCTCTCCGCTCCTCACCTTGGAGGTAGCTCGTCTCTCGCTCTCTGAATTTCTGAATTGAACCCCGACATCGGGATTGAAGCATTAGAGATTTGGCGATAGATCGTCCTTTCGCTCCGGTGGGATGGTGTTGTGCAGGGGTATTGAGGGATTGGACCGGATCCTCCTTGCCAACATTCCAGCGGTGGACGCCGGCATGCTGGCGGGCTACGAGGTCCACCTCTCAGCAGAGATGCCCCCGCGGCCGAGTAGACTTATTGTCTCGTCGACGATCAACGGGCCCTTCACCTCGGTTCAGGACGGGTCTTACCCCTACGTCGCCGTCGTGGCTGTACATTTATACTAAATATTTTACTTATATAAAAAATATTACTATGCCTTTTATTATACTCCCTCTGTCCCAAAATTCTTGTCTTAGATTTGTCTAAATACGGATGTATCAAGTCACGTTTTAGTATTAGATACTTCCGTATCTACACAAATCTAAGACAAGAATTTTGGGACGGAGGGAGTACTTAACAAGATTAACAATGTAATATTCCTGCTAATTAATAGTACAATATTAGTATATATTACACAAACTAAGTTGTATTTTGCCATGAAATGTAAGTTGATGTTTCTTTCTAAAGCCCCATATAGTAACCTTTTGGTAACTAAAAGGCAAAGTTGCATTCCGCCACATATTAGTTTGTAAAATTTAGATTAATTTTAGTGTATCAATGAGTTCACATTCCTTTCAATATCAACATATGGTAAACAACTGCAGAGTGTATGGTCTAAAGGATATCTTCTTAGATGTTAGATGTTTCTAGACAGTAAGACATATTACTCTAGAATGTATATGTATGAGGTGTTTACACTGGGTTTACTTTAAATCATAAGAATGCTTATTTTCCGAATCCTCCATGGTCGAAAAAAATATTCTTGTGAGTTTGCCAATAGCCGACAAACTTTGTGCTTACTACAGAATAGATTTGCTTGAGAACAGTCTTGTAGGGAGCAGTGGTGGACCTAGAACCTTGTCATTGGGGGTGCCACGGTTTAAAATTGTGAAAAATTAGACCATATACAATATAATTTAGTCTAAGCATCATCATCCTAATATCAACAAATCTCTCCTACTTAAAAATGAGTAGTGTTCCGGTTTCACTCCTCCTTTCCACACTCCTCTTCGTCCCCTCTCTCCATTTTTTTCTACTACGTTCCTCCATAGCACGACAAAATGGTTAAGTATTAACTTTGGCACTAATGGTCCTATTGGAAATATACATCGTACCTCTGCACCATTTCGCTTCCACTACATTGTGATCTACGGATGCTCCACTTTGCCTCCCTTGCGCTCCTCCACCGCCTGGTGACCGCACTATTCGATGCCCTCCTCTTCACAATCTGGTGTCCCTGTCGTTGTACTCTATGTCGTCTTCCACGTCCAGGACAACATGGGGCCTTGCGTAGCAACAACGGAGGAGGGGACGTGGAAGAGAATGCCATATGGGTCGTGGACTTCTGATAGAGAAGGAGGACATCAATATTGGGATAATGTGACGTGTTTCTCCATGACCACCGCGGTGACCAAGTCATAAACAACAACACTCGAGACCTCCATCCATTCATCCTTCTCATTCCATCTCTGAGACTTACTGTTCTGTAATAGATGAAATGTTTGGAACATTTGGATCGATGGAAAATGTAGGGAATTTCATTTGGCATGGTCAACAACAAAAATAAAAACAAGTCGAGGAGAGAGGGTAAGAGGGCAAGTAACATTGTTGACAAATAACTCTTGGTGGTGTTTTCTCGGACGATGCGACATGCAGGTAAATGTTGGGTTCCTGCTGGTCATTTGGACCAAAGGGATTAGGGTTTTAGGTTTGCACGTCGTGGCGACGACGATGTCCACTCGATAGAATTTTGTCTCCAACTCCGTTGAGGTGATGAAGTGTGCTCCAACACTGTCGTGGAATTTGTGAGGCCTTGTAAATGCACGACCCGATGGTGGTTATCTTTGGTGGATACTCCGGTGTTGGCTAGAAGATGAGTTCCCCAACACGGTGTCGATGGAGGGTGGGCGGCAGATCTGCAGTCCTCCTTCGAGGGTGTCAAATAGAGGCAATTGTAGATTCGAGATCCGGTGATGATTATGTGGTTCAACACAAACTGGCGAGCCACAGGGATGATGGCGTGGAATTTTTTGGCTCCCACTGCAACACACGAGCACTCACCTAGTAGTTTTTATTAGCGTTAACTTGTTAGATAATTAGTCTTATGTATATAGCTAAAATTATTTTGCAATTTTGAAGGGGTACCATGACACCTCCACTCGATCCGCCCATCGTGGGATGGGCCCTTCCCCCAAAAGTGTTCATGTAGTCGATCCTATAGCGTGAGTGCTAGCTAGTCTACAACTAGAACCTCGTTCTTGACCTTGTACCCTGCTTCCACAACTTCGACAACATACTACGAGCATGATGACACATCTTGCATGGTGCACACGAGATAGGAGAAGAAAAGCCCACTCACTAGCGCAAGCGTCCTTCCAAGCACTGGTGGAAGTCTAATGGATGCGTCAACCATCAACGATGTATGTAGAAAAAGGGTCAAACGTGAAGCACATTAGTGCTGGTTTGAATTTGAGCCGGCACTAATGTGTACATTTGTGCCGGTTCCAACGGCTAGCCGGGACGCTCTCATTAGTACCGGTTCGTGGCAAACCTTTAGCACCGGTTACGAACCAGTACTAATGAGAGTGGTGGCAGGATGTTGTCAGTCTGGGGCCCCTCCAGCACCTTTAGTACCGGTTCTTGGCACGAACCGGTGCTAAAGGTGGTCATACATAAACCCTTCGTCCCCCCGAGGTCGCTCTGTTCTTCCCCTTTCGCCTCTCCCTCTCTGTTCTTCCCCTCTTCCTCTCGAGCTCATCACACATTTTGCCCAAAATTTGTCAAGATTTGAAGGCCCCCATCCATTCAAATGATCACAAAGGTTAGAAACTTTGTCCTTTCATCTCTCATTGCTAGATTAGCTCTTGCAATGCTTTATATAGTGATTAATTTGTGAGTTAGTAATTTGGGAGGAAATATATGTGCTAGTATTTGATTTATATGCAATTTGAGGTCCAAAATAACACTTAGTTTGCATATCTAGGAGAGGTTAAATTTAGTTGAAAGAGAAAACGAGTACTTGAAAGAAAAATTGAAAAGAATTGAGGACGAGAAGATGGAATTGGAGTTGCATGTTGCCGATGTGGTCGATGATCACAAGATCAAGATGGAGAAAATGCGCTTGAAGATTAGAAAGATTAGAAAATATGCCATCGATAGTGAGGCTTGGTATCATTATGCTGTTGGATCAATTGTTACCTTAGTTGCGATCTTGATCGCATTTGTTGTTGCATTTAAATGCTTTAGCTTGAGAGTTATTTGTTTGTTGCATTTAAGTGTTGTATGAACTTTATGTATGAACTTGTATTAAGTTGGTGTTTTTGGTGCTGTGTATTGAAGATGAGCCGAGAATGGATGTACGATGACCGATACTCTCCCGAGTTCATTAATGGCGTGCAAACTTTTCTGCTTGCAGCTGAGGCAAACAAGCGGGCGGATGGTTTTATGCCTTGTCCATGTGCTGTCTGTAAGAATGGTCTAAATTACTCTAAGTCAAGAACCATTCACGTCCACCTGTTTAAGTCCGGTTTCGTGCCCCACTATAATGTTTGGACCAAGCACGGAGAAAGAGGGGTTATGATGGAAGACAATGAAGAAGAAGAGGATGACGACAGCTATCCTGGCCATGGGTTCCCTGAATACGATGATACAACAATGGGGGAAGAAGCTGAGCCAGTAATGCGGGAAGAAGCTGAGCCGGCAATGCGGGAAGAAGCTGAAGAAGAGGCATCAGATGAGCCCGTTGATGATCTAGGTCGGGCCATTGCCGATGCAAAGAGAAACTGCACAAGTGATTTGGAGAAGAAGAAGTTGCAGCGCATGTTAGAGGATCACAAAAAATTGGTGTACCCGAATTGCGTAGGTGACAAGAAAAAGCTGGGCACCACACTGGAATTGCTGCAATGGAAGGCAGAGAATGGTATATCTGACAAGGGATTTGGAAAGTTGTTGGTAATGATAAAGGATATGCTTCCAAAGGACAACGAATTGCCCGAGAGTACGTACGAAGCAAAGAAGGCTGTCTGCCCTCTAGGGTTAGAGGTGCAGAAGATACATGCATGCCCTAATGATTGCATCCTCAGTACGAGGATTTGAACGCTTGCCCGATATGCGGTGCATTGCGCTATAAGATCAGCCGCGATGACCCTGGTGATGTCGAGGGCGAGCGCCCCAGGAAGAAGATTCCTGCCAAGGTGATGTGGTATGCTCCTATAATACCACGGTTGAAACGTTTGTTCCAAAACAAAGAGCATGCCAAGGCGATGTGATGGCACAGAGAAGACCGTAAGAAAGACGGAAAGTTGAGAGTACCCGCTGACGGGTCGCAGTGGAGAAAAATCGAAAGAAACTACGGGAAGGAGTTTGCAGATGACGCAAGGAGCGTATGGTTTGGTCTAAGCGCAGATGGCATTAATCCTTTTGGGGAGCAGAGCAGCAACCATAGCACCTGGCCTATGACTCTTTATTTGTATAACCTTCCTCCTTGGTTGTGCATGAAGCGGAAGTTCATTATGATGCCAGTGCTCATCCAAGGCCCTAAGCAACCTGGCAACGACATTGATGTGTACCTAAGGCCATTAGTTGAAGAACTCTTACAACTGTGGAATGGAACAAGTGTACGTGCGTGGGATGAGCACATGGGGGAAGAATTTGACCTAAAGGCGTTGCTGTTCGTGACCATCAATGATTGTCCTGCTCTCAGTAACCTTTCAGGACAGACAAACAAGGGATACCGCGCATGCACGCACTGTTTGGACGACACCGACAGTATATATTTGGCTAATTGTAAGAAGAATGTGTACCCGGGACATCGTCGATTTCTTTCGAGCAGGCATCCCATAAGAAAGAAAGGCAAGCATTTCAAAGGTGAGGCGGATCACCGGACGAAGCCTCGCCACCCTACTGGTGCTGATGTACATGATATGGTCAAGGATTTGAAGGTGGTCTTTGGAAAGGGTCCTGGTGGACAACCTGTTCCGAATGACCCTGACGGACGCGCACCCATGTGGAAGAAGAAATCTATATTTTGGGACCTGCCCTATTGGAAAGACCTAGAGATCCGCTCCGCAATCGACGTGATGCACGTGACGAAGAATCTTTGTGTGGCCCTGCTTGGCTTCTTGGGCATGTATGGGAAGACAAAAGATACACATGAGGCACGGGAGGACCAGCAACGTATGCACGGAAAAGACGGCATACATCAGGGTCATGCAAGCTACGCTCTTACCAAAGAAGAGAAGGAAATCTTCTTTGAATGCCTACTCAGTATTAAGGTACCGTCTGGCTTCTCGTCAAATATAAAGGGAATAATAAACATGGCAGAGAAAAAGTTCCAGAACCTAAAGTCTCATGACTGCCACGTGATTATGACGCAACTGCTTCCGGTTGCATTGAGGGGGCTTCTACCGGAAAACGTTCGATTAGCCATTGTGAAGCTATGTGCATTTCTCAATGCAATCTCTGAGAAGGTAATCGATCCAGAAATCATACCAAGGTTAGAGAATGATTTGGTGCAATGTCTTGTCAGTTTCGAGTTGGTGTTCCCACCATCCTTCTTCAACATCATGACACACGTCCTAGTTCACCTATGCGAAGAGATTAACGTTTTGGGTCCTGTATTTCTACACAATATGTTCCCCTTTGAGAGGTTCATGGGAGTCTTAAAGAAATATATTCATAACCGTGCTAGGCCAGAAGGAAGCATCTCCAAAGGGCATGAAAATGATGAGGTCATTGAGTTTTGTATTGACTTTATTCTTGACCTTAAGCCGATTGGTGTTCCTGAATCGCGGCATAAGGGCAGACTGGATGGAAAAGGCACGCTTGGAGGGGGAGAAATAATATGTATGGACGGACATTCTCTCACTGAAGCACACTACACAGTTCTACAGAATTCCGCCTTGGTGGCTCCGTATATGGATGAACACAAGAATTTGCTACGCTACAAACACCCGGAGCGGTCTGATGACTGGATTACACATGAACAAACCAGGAGTTTCCCCAGCTGGTTGCAGACACGTACCATGCATGACACCTCTATTGAAGATGACCTGTACTTGCTGTCTCAGTTACCATCTTCGAATATAATGACTTTCAAAGGGTACGAGATAAATGGTAATACATTTTACACGATCGCCCAAGATAAGAAGAGCACCAACCAAAACTGTGGTGTCCGCTTTGATGCAGAAACCAAGACGGGAAAGGAAACATATTATGGTTATATACAGGACATATGGGAACTTGACTATCGTCGTGGTTTGAAGGTCCCTTTGTTTCGGTGCAAATGGGTCAATATGACATGAGGCGGGGTAACGGAAGACCCGCAGTACGGAATGACAACAGTGGATCTCAACAATCTTGCGTATGCAGACGAACCATTCGTCCTAGCCAATGATGTGGCACAGGTTTTCTATGTGAAGGACATGTCTACCAAGCCAAGAAAAAGAAAAGATAAGGAAGCGAATGCATTGTACGATGAGCCAAAGCGGCACATAGTTCTTTCTGGGAAGAGAAACATCGTGGGAGTGAATGATTTTTCTTTAAGCTAGTGTTGGTGGTGATTAGATAGCGGTAATGACTATGATGATTAAACAGTGTTAATTCTCTCTCTCTCTCTCTCTCTCTCTATATATATATATATATATATATATATATATATATATATGCATAACGTGTACAATGTGTAGTATCGTAAAATACCAGCAAACGAAAAAGAATTAAATGGAAATCACAAAATTAAATGAAAAAGAAATCATAAAACCAAAAAAAAACCAAACCTTGTAGTACCGGTTGGTTTTACCAACCGGTACTAAAGGGCTCCCGGCCCCCAGAGCTGGCTCGTGCCACGTGGTTGCCCTTTAGCACCGGTTCGTGTTGAACCGGTACTAAGGGGGGCCTTTAGTGACCACACTTTAGTGCCGGTTATGGAACCGGCACTAAAGGGCCTTACGAACCGGTGCTATTGCCCGGTTCTGCACTAGTGTTAGCTCTCTCAAAACAAATCAGTAAATGAATGAAAAATACCAAATGAATTCAGAAAGGGCTGATAATTGATGATGTGGATTTGAATGGTGCATTTTGAACACACAAAAAGTCTGGAGTTCAAAAAAAGGCGCAATGCTCGTTAATTAGTTTCAAGCCTTTCAGAAGAGTGTACAAAGCAATGCACATAGTTCCGTGCAGTCTACACTATTCCTCGAGGTTTGAAGCTAAGCAACGTGTAGGTAAACATTGCGCCTCTCCCACATTGTCTGTGCACTCAAGGCTTATAAACCGCTCCTAGTGCCTCTCTCTTGGCGAGGTGGGACTAAAAATCAGCTTACTAAGATACTCTAGTACCGGTTCATGCCACGAACCGGTACTAAAGAGTACCGGTTCGTGGCATGAACCGGTACTAGAGGTTGCCCATGAACCGGTACTAATGATCTCCGCCTGCCTAGCCGTTGGAACCGGCACTAATGGTCACATTAGTGCCGGTTCTGTTACAAACTGGGACTAATGTGCTTCACGTTTGACCCTTTTTCTACTAGTGATCGACAAGGATAGGAGACAACACCCAAATGGATAGGGAGAAGGTGGTGCTTCATTGCTTGTTCTGGGAACACCAGTTTGTTTGCGTGTGCCTACATCAAAACCGTGCATGTGGCGACCATGAGCCAGATGATCGGTGTATTGATCGGGTGATGACAGGGCCTGTGCATAGTTTCCTTCCTGAAGGCATCTCTCTTGGAGACCGTTTTGCAGTGTTAGTGTTGCCAATGGTGGTGGTTGTTTCTGCCGCTTCACCGTTCTCTTTGGAGGGGTCCTTTTTATTTTTATTTTCCCTTTATTTTTCCATCTGCCTAGCCATGGCTTTGCTATTTATCGACGTATTTCAATATGTGTATGCATTGGTGCTTTCTTTGTGCATTCTCTTTGATTCACATGATTCTAAAACTGCAAGAATAGGAAAACCCATGATTGGAATATCAAGCCCATTCAAATCCTAAAGGAATTGAATTTGTTTTATTGCATCATACGAAAAATGAAATGATTTTTTTCAAGAGGTTTGTGTGGATGCTAGGTTGCCTACGCTAGTTTTTTCATTTTCTTCTCTTTTCTCCTTTTCTCCTTTGTATTATTTTTTAAAATACAGAAATTTCAAAAACAAACCATTGTAATAAAATAATCAGAATTGTAAAAAATTATTCGCTTTTTCAGGATTTTGACAATCGTTTTCTTTCTTATCGATTTTGAAAATAATCAAGATTGAAAAAACGTTTAGGATTTAAAAAAAGGTTGGTATTTTTTCCGAAGTTGTTAACAATTTTTTTGGAATTAGTTTGTGTTTACATAAAAATTGTTCACAATTTCCAAAACAAGTCTAAAAATATTAATTTCTTTATTTTTTTTCAACAAGAAGCCAGATTAGCACCTGCGCCCGCTCCGTCGAGCTCTAGACAGCCATGCACATGCCGCCGCGCCCGCTCTGCTCCTCTCCTTAGAGGTAGCTCTCGTCTCTCTCCCTTGCCGGTGCACGTCCCCGGCTGCGGTGGCCAGTGGCAGTGGGGTGGTGGACATGGAGTTGTCGCCCATGGCCGCACGGTCGTCTTCTCCGACTTGGGTTTAGGTTTTCTTTGCTTCGACTCGGACCAGGAGGAGCCTAGTTTCGTGCCGCTCCTGAAAGGGAGAGAGAGTACATCACCAGCCGGCGCCAGTCTCGAGAGGGTCCGTTGTGCTGCGCTCTACGACGAACACCTTCGCTACGCCGAGGTGATTGAGTTGAAGGCATAACTGCCACCACCGCCGTGATCCGCCCGGCCATCACCGAGACCGCTACCGCGCTGCGCGCCGCCACCGACGAGCTCGCCGCCTATCTGCGCCCCCACACCAACTCTCTTCGCGGCTTCACAATAGTAGTCATCTTTTATAGAGTTTCTAGGATACTCAACAAAGTCTATAAACAACTTGGCAATGTGAATTGCCGAGTTCAGTTCTCGGTAAATAGGACCCGGCTAGAAATACGTTTATACATTTATACATTTATACAAAATATTTTTACTCATATACAATATATTAATATGCCTTTTATTATACTTACCAAGATTAACAATGTAATATCCCTGCTAATCAATAGCATAATATTTGTATATATTACACAAACTAAGTTGTATTTTGTCATTAACTTTAAGTTAATGTTTCTTTCTGAAGATCCATATAGTAAGCTTTTGGTAACTAAAATCCAACTAGGTATGAGAAAATTAAAAGGCAAGGTTGCATGCCCCCACATATTAATTTGTAAAATTTAGATTAATTTTAGTGTATTAATGAGTTCACATTCATTTCGATATCAACATATGGTAAACAACTCCAGAGTGTATGGTCTAAAGGATATCTTCTTAGATGTTAGATGTTTCTAGACGGAAGGCATATTACTCTAAAATGTATATGTATGAGGTTTTTACACTGGGTTTAGTTTAAATCATAAGAATGCTTATTTTTTTGGATCATCCATGGTCGAAAAAATGTTCTTGTGAGTTTACCAATAGCTGACAAACTTTGTGCTTACTACAGAAATGATTTGCTTGAGAACAGTCGTGTAGGAAGCATTGGTGGACCTAGAACCTTGTCATTGGGGTTGCCACGCTTTAAAATTGTGAAAAAATAGACCATATACAGTATAATTTAGTCTAAGCATCATCATTTTTTTGTTTGGAAAAGGAGGCTAAAACCCCCGGCCTCTGCATCAATCGATGCATACGATCATATTTATTTATTATTCAACATAGGTCTAAAAAGAACATGCATCAAGCCACCCAAAGCAACCACTCACACCTACAAAACTCTGATAATGTGGAGTGCTCTCACTCCCCATATCTAAAACCGGTGTTGTCCCCGATCCATCCACACAACGTATCGAAACGAATAGCCGGTGCAGCAGACCTAAAGCGTACAGCACATGCACACGTTTTAGAAGCTGTCATCATCATCGGAGTGCTGACCCTGTTGGGGAACGTAGTATTTTAAAATTTTCCTACGATCACGCAAGATCTATCTACTAGAAGCATAGCAACGAGAGGGGAGAGTGTGTCTACGTACCCTCGTAGACCCAAAGCGGAAGCGTCAAGTGACGCGGTTGATGTAGTCAAACTTCTTCGCGATCCAACCGATCAAGCACCGAACGCACGGCACCTCCGCGTTCAGCACACGTTCAGCTTGATGACGTCCCACGAGCTCTTGATCCAGTTGAGCTTCACGGGAGAGTTTCATCAGCACGACGGCGTGGTGACGGATATGATGAAGTTACCGGCGCAGGGCTTCGCCTAAGCACTGCAACGGTATGACCGAGGTGTGTTTCTATGGAGGGGGGCACCGCACACGGCTAAAACAATTCAACTTGTCTCTTCTAGGGTGCCCCCTGCTCTCGTATATAAAGGAGCAAGGGGGGAGGCCGGCCGGCCCTCTATGGCGCGCCTAGGAGGAGCAATCCTACTAGGAATAGGATTGCAATCCTATTCCTAGTAGGAATCACCAAGAGGGAGAAGGGGGGAAGGAAGGCGAGGAAGAAGGAGAAGGAAAGGGGCGCCGTCCCCCCCTCCTTCCATGTCCAATTCAGACCAAGTGGTGGGGGGCGCGCGGCCCAGCCCTGGCCTTCCTTCTCTCTTTCTCCTATGGCCCATTAAGGCCCATAGCTTCCCCGGGGGGTTCCGGTAACCCCCCGGCACTCCGGTTAATTCCGAAACTTTACGGAACGCTTCCGGTGTCCGAATATAGTCGTCCAATATATCAATCTTTACATCTCGGACATTCCGAGACTCCTCGTCATGTCCGTGATCTTATCCGGGACTCCGAACTACCGGTTCAAGAACTATGTAGACATGACTAAGACTCATCTCCGATCAATAACCAATAGCGGAACCTGGATGCTCATATTGGCTCCTACATATTCTACAAAGATCTTTATCGGTCAAACCGCATAACAACATACGTTGTTCCCTTTGTCATCGGTATATTACTTGCCCGAGATTCGATCGTTGGTATCTCAATACCTAGTTCAATCTCGTTGCCGGCAAGTCTCTTTACTCGTTCCGTAATACATCATCCCGTGACTAACGCATTAGTCATTTGCTTGCAAGGCTTATTACGATGTGTATTACCGAGAGGGCCCAGAGATACCTCTCCGACACTCGGAGTGACAAATCCTATTCTTGATCTATGCCAACACCACGAACACTTTCGGAGACATGATGGGCCTCGAACCCCTCGTTGGTTACCCCAAGTGGAAGGTGTAAGATGCAGTAAGTAGAAGTGTTTTCCCTTAGCAAAGATGCCAAGGATCGAATCCCCAGAGACTCCTAGGTTCAACAAGTAGGTGTCAACTGCTATGGTGCCAAATTAGTAGCAATCAACGTGGACCTGCACACAGATACAAATAACTTTGCTCCCAACGAGTACAGAGAGGTTGTCAATCCCTCCGGCCTTGTAGTTCACAAAGGATTAAAAGCAATGATAGTAGTGATAGATAGTGTTTTGCAATAGTAAATAATAACGAAAGTAAATAGCGGATGTGATCAATGATGGTAATATGGACCGGAGTCTCATGATGTTCACTAGTGATGTCTCTCTCCCAAAAGACGATAAAACAGCTATGTGAGGTAACAAATTACAGCTGGGCAATTGACAGGACCACGAACGCAAACCAATGCTGACTACATTGCAAGAAAGGTTGAGGTTCAAAGCATGGGCGGTACGACAAAGTAAGTAGACCGAAATCCATCAATGCCTACTACTAATCATCCACCTTGAGATATCTATCCAGAACATCTCGCTGGTAATAAGTTGCGAGTCCCACCCATAGTGTAAACTCAATGCAACAGACAACTGCATTAAAAGAACTTTGCGTAAAGTAAACAATCCTTGCACCCGCGGGCACAAGCACCGTTGTTTTCCCCCTTGTGGCAACAGCACATCCCCTAGACTCATGTTTCTGTCACTCAAGCTAGTCATCGAGGGGCATGAACCCACAATCAAGCATAACGTTCCCTCTTGGAGTCACTACCTATCACTCGGCCAAAGCAATAAATAACAACGGAGAACATGCAAGAATTACTTATGAACAAAAATATAAAAGAGGTAGATCAAATATATTACTCAAGATCAATCTGAACATAATCTCATAATCCGTCGGATCCCAGCAAACTCAACATAGGAACAGCATAAGGATTACATAGGTGCCTCGATCATGTAGGGCAGCTCACGAGGGCTAATTAGTGAAGCACAAGAACGGGAGGAGAACATCACATAGCTACTGGTCATGGACTCATGGTCCAAGGGAGACTACTCACGAGTCATCCGGGAGGCATCCATGGTGGTGGAGAAGCTCCCGGTGGCGATCCTCCCCTCCGGCAGGGTGCCGGGAAGAGTTCTCCTGGTGCTCCCGATCTTGGAAGCGGCGGCGGCGGCGGAATAGAGATGGGATCGCGAAAAGAGTTCCTGTTCTGAGGGTTACGGAGGACCCTTTAAATATATGCCAAAGTAGGGCATCGGGGGAGCTTCGGGGGGCCCAGGCGCCCCCCCCCCCCCCCCGGCGCGGCCCAGGGGGGGGCGCCGCCAGGGCGCCTGGAGCCCTGGTGGCCCCCCCCAGGCTGCCCTTCGGACGCAGTGTTTTTTCCGGATCGCTGATTTTTTATATAATTTTTCTGGATTTTTCTGGGCAGTTCTCGAAACGTGAAAAACCTGAAATACAAAAACAGCCGAAAACAGAAACTGGCACTGGGGTGCACTGGATTAGTAAGTTAGTCCAAATATGATCAAAAGTGTATGGAAGTGTATGAATATCATAGCAATATCACCCAAAAGTGGCATGGAGCAAGCAGAAATTATAGATACGTTTTGGACGTATCAACATCCCCAAGCTTAATTCCTGCTCGTCCTCGAGTAGGTAAATGATAACAAGAATAATTTCTGTGGTGACATGCTATTAACCATATAGGACTTTTTATAGTCATATGACAAAAGCTTACTGAGACAATGATTCTAAAGTAATTAAGTTGCCTCATGAGAAAATCACAAATGACTGAAAGTTTTACAATATGAAACTGAAACATCAAATAGATTTGCAATGAACATGATGTGCAAATATGATAAAGTGATATCTAGCTTGCCCCCTTTAGTGATGCAAAACATAAATGCAGGGGCACCTTCAAGGTTTAAGTGATGACTAGATACAATCATTTCAGAATAAACGATATCACAATCATGCAAAAGACAATGCTACTTTGGGACAATGCACATTACACTCAGAATGACAATCATGCTCTTAGTAGTTGGTGCTTCAACATAAAGGTAAAAGAATGGTTATGTGCTAGAGCTTTTTATTTTGAAAACATGGAAGCAATTTTGTCAACGGTAGTAGTACTTCATATGTGTCATGCATAAGACATCCTATAAGTTGCAAGCCTCATGCATCGAATACCAATAGTGCTCGCACCTTGTCCTAATTAGCTCGGATTTCCATGGGTTATCATTGCATTGCATATGTTTCAACCAAGTGTCACAAAGGGGTACCTCTATGCCACCTGTACAAAGGTCCAAGGAGATAAATCGCATTTGATTTCTCGTTTTTGATAGATCTCAACTTCAGGACATCCATACCGGGACAACATAGAAAATAGATGATGGACTCCTCTTCAATGCATAAGCATATTCTCATAAGAGATTGAGGATTAAGGTCCAAGCTAAAACTTCCACCATGATACATGGCTTTGGTTGGCGGCCCAATGTTCTTCTCTAACAATATGCATAGTTATTCAACCCACGGTAAATCACCCTTACTTTAGACAAGACGAACATGCATAGCAACTCACATGATATTCAACAATAGTGTGACAGTTGATGGCGTCCCCAGAAACATGGTTACCGCTCAGCAATCAACTCATAAGAAATAAGATACATAAGCAACATATTCTTTACCACAATAGTTTTTAGGCTACTTTCCCATGAGCTATGTATTGCATGGTTAGTTTGCTTAGTACAGGTGGAGGTTAGCAAAAGACTGGGAGCGACCAACTAAGAGAGCAATGACGGTCATAATCATGCAGAGCGACAAAGCAATATTGAATCAGGCATGGTAGTTATATCGCTACTCAGAAACAAAAGATCATCAAGGCTTGACAGACTTTCTTTACAGTCTTAAATATGCGTGAGCATACGCCAAGTCAATCAAAATAAATTCTCGAAGGAAGATATTACTAAACCATACCACATCATAGGCAAACAAATCAAGTTGGTACTCCAATAACACATTGGGAACCCCCCAGCTATTTGAGATTAACCATAAGAAAACCTGAACTACTAAGCACCATCATGCAAGTAGCATCTTTATCATAGACACATTAACCAATGCAACAGAAGCAAACTCTCTTAATAAGGTGAGCATGATAATTAAAGAGAGTTCAAGCAACCAACTAAACAAAAGCTCTTTGAAAAGATAAGCATGAATACTAAGAGCAGAGCACGATAGTAGCTATTTAAAAGACAAAGAACACACACAGCAAAGATAGACATGAAAATTCTATGGTATGTTCTAGGTAGAGGTGGAGCGTGTTTCTCTCCCACATAAAGGAATGCTGGGCTCCGACTCGTTATGAAAAACTAAAAAGAAAACTAAAAGCAAGACGCTCCAAGCATAGCACATAACACATGAAGTGATAAAAATATAGCGGAACGAAAGACGAACTGATAATGTTGATGGAGAAGGGGATGCACGGGGGCATCCCCAAGCTTAGACGCTTGAGTCTCCTTGAATATTTCTTGGGGGTGCACGGGGGCATCCCCAAGCTTGAGCGCTTGACACTCCTGAATCTTTTTATCATCTTCCCTCGCACACTTGAAAACTCCCTTCATACATAACTCATCATAATCTGATTAGCGAGGTTAGTACCCTTAATAAAATAATTATACCTTGCTGGAAATAAGGGTATTCTTGAAGTTCTACTGTTTCTTAAGATTGCCAAAAGGTTTTTGCAAAGAAAAATCAAGTTCTTGATTTGCAAAGTGAAGGAAAGGCAAAACAGGACAGAATCTGTGAAAAACAGAACAGCAGGTAGTAATTGATCTGTTCGGGATACTTATGCAACTCAAATAAAAAAACTCAGAACAGACGCACGAAAGACAATTATATAGAGAACGTTGTCGAAACAATTCAGACCAAAAAGATGATCTGGTGATTTTATACGAATTTTTCTATCCAAGGACAGAATCTGTTTCCTGGATAGCACCTCACAACTTTTGAACTTTCTAGCAATCGGAGGCTATACTTGGCACAAATATGAAAAGCAAAGATACAATGATGATGCTACAGCAGTAAACAACATCAAGACACAACAAAAGCAAAAATTTTATTCATGTGGGCTGCCTCCCAAAAGCGCTTTCTTTTATGCCTTTAAGCTAGGCATAATGCATAGAGATCAAGTTTTATCAAGAGTAAAAGAATAGCTAGCCCGTACAATGGACTCAAAAGGTAACTTGACCTTCTTACGAGGGAAGTGTTCCATCCCTTTCTTGAGAGGAAACTGAAATTTTATATTACCCTCTTTCATGTCAATGACAACACCAACGGTGCGCAAAAAGGGACGTCCCAAAATAATTGGACAAGAAGGATCACATTCAATATCCATAATAGTGAAATCAACGGGCACATAATTATCATTGACAACAATAAGGACATCGTCGATCCTCCCCAAAGGTTTCTTTATGGAAGAATCAACGAGACGAACACCAAAAGAACAAGAATCATAAGGTTTCAATTTAAGCATATCATATAGTCTTTTGGGTATAATAGAAGTACTAGCTACAATATCACATAAAGCATAGCATGAGAAGTTGTTTTTCTTAATTTTAATCATAGTATCCCAACCATCCTCTAGCTTCCTAGGTATGGAGGCTTCTACTCTAAGTTTCTCCTCCCTAGCTTTAATGAGAGCATTAGTGATATGCTCTGTGAAGGCAAGATTAAGCGTGCTAGTGTGGGGATCTTTGGCCATTCCTTGTAGAAAGGTGACACCTTCTAAAATACTACAATTATCAAAATCAATTTTATCATTAGTGGGCAAAATTGTAGTGTCATCCTCTTTGTTTGATTCGCTCTCTATTATAAGAGTTTGAACATCTTCCCAAGTTTGGGGAAGCTTAGGAGCAATTTTAAATTGAGGCACATACTCTTTTCCTGGAAGACCATGCCATGGGCACAACCCTCCGTCAAGACTAGTAAAATCACAAGGTTTATTACTTTTGTAGATCCCAACAGTGGTAATTGGGGTAATGGAAGAAGGGGTGTACTCCTCCCATTTAGTGTTTTTAGTAGAACCCATAATGGCAAGCAAGCAAGATAACTATTTTTGTGATTTTCGATAAAAAGGTACTGAAAGCAAAAACTGAAAGGTAAACTAACAAGACTAAAAAGAAAAGGTAAAAGATAGCATGCAACTCCCCTATCCTGAAGAGTGGAGTCCCCGGCAACGGCGCCAGAAAATACTCCTTGATGGGCCTCGAACCCCTCGTTGGTTACCCCAAGTGGAAGGTGTAAGATGCAGTAAGTAGAAATGTTTTCCCTTAGCAAAGATGCCAAGGATCGAATCCCCAGAGACTCCTAGGTTCAACAAGTAGGTGTCAACTGCTACGGCGCCAGATTAGTAGCAATCAACGTGGACCTGCACACAGATACAAATAACTTTGCTCCCAACGAGTACAGAGAGGTTGTCAATCCCTCCGGCCTTGTAGTTCACAAAGGATTAAAAGCAATGATAGTAGTGATAGATAGTGTTTTGCAATAGTAAATAATAACGAAAGTAAATAGCGGATGTGATCAATGATGGTAATATGGACTGGAGTCTCATGATGTTCACTAGTGATGTCTCTCTCCCAAAAGACGATAAAACAGCTATGTGAGGTAACAAATTACAGCTGGGCAATTGACAGGACCACGAACGTAAACCAATGCTAACTACATTGCAAGAAAGGTTGAGGTTCAAAGCATGGGCGGTACGCCAAAGTAAGTAGACTGAAATCCATCAATGCCTACTACTAATCATCCACCTTGAGATATCTATCCAGAACATCTCGCTGGTATTAAGTTGCGAGTCCCACCCATAGTGTAAACTCAATGCAACAGACAACTGCATTAAAAGAACTTTGCGTAAAGTAAACAATCCTTGCACCCGCGGGCACAAGCACCGTTGTTTTCCCCCTTGTGGCAACATCACATCCCCTAGACTCATGTTTCTGTCACTCAAGCTAGTCATCGAGGGGCATGAACCCACAATCAAGCATAACGTTCCCTCTTGGAGTCACTACCTATCACTCGGCCAAAGCAATAAATAACAACGGAGAACATGCAAGAATTACTTATGAACAAAAATATAAAAGAGGTAGATCAAATATATTACTCAAGATCAATCTGAACATAATCTCATAATCCATCGGATCCCAGCAAACTCAACATAGCAACAGCATAAGGATTACATAGGTGCCTCGATCATGTAGGGCAGCTCACGAGGGCTAATTAGTGAAGCACAAGAACGGGAGGAGAACATCACATATCTACTGGTCATGGACTCATGGTCCAAGGGAGACTACTCACGAGTCATCCGGGAGGCGTCCATGGTGGTGGAGAAGCTCCCGGTGGTGATCCTCCCCTCCGGCAGGGTGCCGGGAAGAGTTCTCCTGGTGCTCCCGATCTTGGAAGCGGCGGCGGCGGCGGAACAGAGATGGGATCACGAAAAGAGTTCCTGTTCTGAGGGTTACGGAGGACCCTTTAAATATATGCCAAAGTAGGGCATCGGGGGAGCTTCGGGGGGCCCAGGCGCCCCCCTCCCCGGTGCGGCCCAGGGGGGGGGGGCGCGCCGCCAGGGCGCCTGGAGCCCTGGTGGCCCCCCCAGGCTGCCCTTCGGACGCAGTGTTGTTTCCGGATCGCTGATTTTTTATATAATTTTTCTGGATTTTTCTGGGCAGTTCTCGAAACGTGAAAACCTGAAATACAAAAACAGCCGAAAACAGAAACTGGCACTGGGGTGCACTGGATTAGTAAGTTAGTCCAAATTTGATCAAAAGTGTATGGAAGTGTATGAATATCATAGCAATATCACCCAAATGTGGCATGGAGCAAGCAGAAATTATAGATACGTTTTGGACGTATCAAGACCCCTGTAGAGCATCTTTATAATCACCCAGTTACGTTGTGATGTTTGATGGCACACAAGGTGTTCCTCCGGTATTCGGGAGTTGCATAATCTCATAGTCATAGGAACATGTATAAGTCATGGAGAAAACAATAGCAATAAAACTAAACGATCATAGTGCTAAGCTAACGGATGGGTCTTGTCCATCACATCATTCTCCTAATGATGTGATCTCATTGATCAAATGACAACACATGTCTATGGCTAGGAAACATAACCATCTTTGATCAATGAGCTAGTCTAGTAGAGGCATACTAGGGACACTCTATTTTGTCTATGTATTCACACATGTACTAAGTTTTCGGTTAATACAATTCTAGCATGAATAATAAACATTTATCATGATATAAGGAAATAAATAATAACTTTATTATTGCCTCTAGGGCATATTTCCTTCAGTCCCCCACTTGCACTAAAGTCAATAATCGAGATCACATCACCATGTGATTAACACCAATAGTTCACATCACCATGTGACTTAACACTTTATACTTCACATCGCCATGTGTCCAATACCCAAAAAGGTTTACTAGAGTTAGTAATCCAGTTCACATCGCCATGTGATTAACACCCAAAGAGTACTAAGGTGTGATCATGTTTTGCTTGTGAGAGAGGTTTAGTCAACGGGTCTGTTACATACAGATCCGTATGTATTTCGCAAATTTCTATGTCTACAATGCTCTGCATGGAGCTACTCTAGCTAATTGCTCCCACTTCCAATATGCATCCAGATTGATACTTAGAGTCATCTGGAATAGTGTAAAGCTTGCATCGGTGTAACTCTTTACGACGAACTCTTTATCACCTCCATAATCGAGAAAACATTTCCTTAGTCATCCAGTAACTAAGGATAATTTTGACCGCTGTCCAGTGATCTACTCCTAGATCACTTTTGTACCTCCTTGCCAAACTCATGGTAAGGTACACAACAAGTTTGGTACACAGCATGGCATACTTTATAGAACCTATGACTGAGGCATAGGGAATGACTTTCATTTTTCTCTATCTTCTGCCGAGGTCGGGCTTTGAGTCTTACTCAACTTCATACCTTACAACTCAGGCAAGAACTCCTTCCATGACTGATCCATTTTGAACTACTTCAAAAACTTGTCAAGGTATGTACTCATTGAAAAAAAACTTATCAAGCGTCTCGATCTATCTCTATAGATCTTGAGGCTCAATATGTAAGCAGCTTTACCGAGGTTTTCTTTGAAAAAACTCATTTCAAACACTCCTTTATGCTTTCCAGAAAATTCTACATCATTTCTGATCGACAATATGTCATTCACATATACTTATCAGAGAGGTTGTAGTGCTCCCACTCACTTTCTTGTAAATACAGGCTTCTCCGCAAGTATGTATAGAACTATATGCTTTGATCAACTTATCAAAGCGTATATTCCAACTCTGAGATGCTTGCACCTATCCATAGATGGATCGCTGGAGCTTGCACACTTTGTTAGCACCTTTAGGATCGACAAAACCTTCTGGTTGCATCATATACGACTATTCCTTAAGATATCCTTTCATAAATGTAGTTTTGACATCCATTTGCCAGATTTCATAATCATAAAATGCGGCAATTGCTAACATGATTCGGACAGACTTTAAGCATCACTACGGGTGAGAAAATCTCATTGTAGTCAACTCCTTGAATTTGTCGAAAACCTTTCGCAACAAGTCGAGCTTTGTAAACAGTAACATTACCGTCAGCGTCAGTCTTCCTCTTGAAGATCCATTTATTTTTGACGGCTTGCCGATCATCGGGCAAGTCAACCAAAGTCCACACTTTGTTCTCATACATGGATTCCATCTCAGATTTCGTGGCCTCAAGCCATTTTGCGGAATCTGGGCTCATCATCGCTTCCTTATAGTTTGTAGGTTCATCATGGTCTAGTAACATGACTTCCAGAACCGGGTTGCCGTACCACTCTGGCGCGGAACGTACTCTGGTTGATCTATGAAGTTTAGTAGTAACTTGATCCGAAGTTTCATGATCATCATCATTAGTTTCCTCACTAATTGGTGTAGGAATCACTGGAACTAGTTTCTGCGATGTACTACTTTCCAATTCGGAAGAAGGTACAATTACCTCATCAAGTTCCACTTTCCTCCCACTCACTTCTTTCGAGAGAAACTCCTTCTCTAGAAAGGATCCATTCTTAGCAACGAATATCTTGCCTTTGGATCAGTGATAGAAGGTGTACCCAACAGTCTCCTTTGGGTATCCTATGAAGACGCATTTCTCTGACTTGGGTTCCAGCTTATCAGGTTCAAGCTTTTTCACATCAGCATCGCATCCCCAAACTTTAAGAAACGACAACTTTGGTTTCTGGCCAAACCACAGTTCATAAGGCGTCGTCTCAACGGATTTAGATGGTGTCCTTATTAAACGTGAATGCAGCTGTCTCTAATGCATAACCCAAAATGATAGTGGATAAATCGGTAAGAGACATCATAGATCGCACCATATCTAATAAAGTACGGTTACGACGTTCGGACACACCATTAAGCTATGATGTTCCGGGTGGCGTGAGCTGTGAAACTATTCCACATTGTTTCAAATGAAGACCAAACTCGTAACTCAAATATTCACCTCCACGATCAGATCGTAGAAACTTTATTTTCTAGTTACGATGATTCTCTACTTCACTCTGAAATTCCTTGAATTTTTCAAATGTTTCAGACTTGTGCTTCATCAAGTAGATATACCCATATATGCTCAAACCATCAGTGAAGGTCAGAAAATAATGATACATGTCGCGAGCTTCAACACTCATCGGTCCACATACATCAGTATGTATGATTTCCAACAAATCTGTTGCTTGCTCCATTGTTCCGGAGAACGGAGTTTTAGTCATCTTGCCCATGAGGCATGGTTCGCAAGCACCAAGTGATTCATAATCAAGTGATTTCAAAAGTCCATCACTATGGAGTTTCTTCATGCTCTTTACACCAATATGACCTAAACGACAGTGCCACAAATAAGTTGCACTATCATTATTAACCTTGCATCTTTTGGCTTCAATATTATGAATATGTGTATCACTATGATCGAGATCCAACAAACTATTTTCGTTGGGTGTATGACCATCGAAGGCTTTATTCATGTAAACCGAATAACAATTATTCTATGACTTTAAATGAATAATCGTATTGCAACAAACATGATCAAATCATATTCATGCTTAACGCAAATGCCGGATAACATTTATTTAGGTTCTACACTAATCCCGAAAGTATAGGGAGTGTGTGATGATGATCATATCAATCTTGGAATCACTTCCAACACACATCGTCACTTCACCTTTAACTAGTCTATGTTCATTCTGCAACTCTCGTTTTGAGTTACTAATTTTAGCAACTGAACCGGTATCAAATACCCAAGGGTTGCTATGAACACTAGTAAAGTACACATCAATAATCTGTATATCAAATATACCTTTGTTCACTTTGCCATCCTTCTTATCTGCCAAGTATCTAGGGAAGTTCTACTTCTAGTGACCATTTCCTTTGTAGTAGAAGCACTTAGTTTCAGGCTTGAGTTTAGCTTTGGGTTTCTTCACGGGAGTGACAACTTGCTTGTCATTCTTCTTGAAGTTCCCCTTCTATCCCTTTGCCCTTTACTTGAAACAAGTGGTCTTGTTAACCATCAACACTTGATGCTCTTTCTTGATTTCTACCTTCGCCGATTTCAGCATCGCGAAGAGCTCGGGAATTACTTTTGTCATCCCTTGCATATTATAGTTCATCACGAAGTTCTACTAACTTGGTGATAGTGTCTAGAGAACTTTGTCAATTACTATCTTATCTAGAAGATTAACTCCCACTTGATTCAAGCAATTGTAGTACCCAGACAATCTGAGCACATGCTCACTGGTTGAGCTATTCTCCTCCATCTTGTAGGCAAAGTACTGTCAGAGGTCTTATACCTCTCGACACGGGCATGAGTATGAAATACTAATTTCAACTCCTGGAACATCTCATATGCTCCATGCCGTTCAAAACGTTTTTGAAGTCCCGGTTATAAGCCGTAAAGTATGGCGCACTAAACTATCAAGTAGTCATCATACCAAGCTTGTTAAATGTTCATAACGTCTACATATGCTCCTGCAATAGATATGTCACCTAGCGGTGCATCAAGGACATAATACTTCTGTGCAGCAATGAGGAAAATCCTCAGATCACAGAACATGTCCGCATCATTGCTACTAACATCTTTCAACTTAGTTTTCTCTAGGAACATATCAAAAACATAGGGAAGCTATAACACGAGCTATTGATCTACAACATAATTTGCAAATACTATTAGGACTATGTTCATGATAAATTAAAGTTCAATTTAATCATATTACTTAAAGAACTCCCACTTAGATAGACATCCCTCTGGTCATGTAAATGATCGCGTGATCCAAATCAACTAAACCATGTCTGATCATCACGTGAGATGGAGTAGTTTCAATGGTGAACATCTTATGTTGATCATATTTACTATATGATTCACGCTCGACCTTTCGGTCTCCAGTGTTCCGAGGCCATATCTGCATATGCTAGGCTCGCCAAGTTTAACCCGAGTATTCTGCGTGTGCAAAACTGGCTTACACCCGTTGTATTTGAACGTAGAGCTTATCACACTCGATCATCACGTGGAGTCTCGGCACGACGAACTTTCGCAACGGTGCATACTCAGGAGAACACTTATACCTTGAAATTTTGTAAGAGATCATCTTATAATGCTACCGTCGTACTAAGCAAAATAAGAAGCATGATAAGATAAACATCACATGCAATAAAAAATATGTGACATGATATGGCCATCATCATCTTGTGCTTTTGATCTCCATCTCCAAAGCACCGTCATGATCACCTTCGTCACCGGCGTGACACCTTGATCTCCATCGTAGCATCGTTGTCGTCTCGCCAACTATTGCCTCCACGACTATCGCTACCGCTTAGTGATAAAGTAAAGCAATTACATGGCGACTATATTTCATACAATAAAGCGACAACCATATGGATCCTGTCAGTTGCCGATAACTTTACAAAACATGATCATCTCATACAATAACGTATAACTCATCATGTCTTGACCATATCACATCACAACATGCCCTGCAAAAACAAGTTAGACGTCCTCTACTTTGTTGTTGCAAGTTTTACGTGGCTGCTACGGGCTTAGCAAGAACCGTTCTTACTTACACATACAAAAACCACAACGATTTTTCGTCAAGTATGTGTTGTTTTAACCTTCACAAGGACCGGGCGTAGCCACACTTGATTCAACTAAAGTGAGAGAGACAGACACCCGCGAGTCACCTTTAAGCAACGAGTGCTCATAACGGTGAAACCAGTCTCGCGTAAGCGTACGCGTAATGTCGGTCCGGGCCGCTTCATCTCACAATACCGCCGAAACAAAGTATGACATGCTGGTAAGCAGTATGACTAATATCATCCACAACTCATTGTGTTCTACTCGTGCATATCCTCTACGCATAGACCTAGCTCTGATACCACTGTTGGGGAACGTAGTATTTTAAAATTTTCCTACGATCACGCAAGATCTATCTACTAGAAGCATAGCAACGAGAGGGGAGAGTGTGTCTACGTACCCTCGTAGACCGAAAGCGGATGCGTCAAGTGACGCAGTTGATGTAGTTGAACTTCTTCGCGATCCAACCGATCAAGCACCGAACGTACGACACCTCCGCGTTCAGCACACGTTCAACTTGATGACGTCCCACGAGCTCTTGATCCAGTTGAGCTTCACGGGAGAGTTTCGTCAGCACGACGGCGTGGTGACGGATATGATGAAGTTACCGGCGCAGGGCTTCGCCTAAGCACTGCAACAGTATGACCAAGGTTTGTTTCTGTGGAGGGGGCACTGCACACGGCTAAATGAATTCAACTTGTGTGTTCTAGGGTGCCCCCTGCCCCTGTATAAAAAGGAGCAAGGGGGAGGCCGGACGGCCCTCTATGGCGTGCCTAGGAGGAGCAATCCTACTAGGAATAGGATTGCAATCCTATTCCTAGTAGGAATCACCAAGAGGGAGAAGGAGAAGGAAAGGGGCGCCCCCCCTTCCTTGTCCAATTCGGACCAAGGGGTGGGGGCGCGCGGCCCAGCCCTGGCCTTCCTTCTCTCTTTCTCCTATGGCCCATTAAGGCCCATAGCTTCCCCGGGGGGTTCCGGTAACCCCCCGGCACTCTGGTTAATTCCGAAACTTTACGGAACGCTTCTGGTGTCCGAATATAGTCGTCCAATATATCAACCTTTACGTCTCGGACATTCCGAGACTCCTCGTCATGTCCGTGATCTTATCCGGGACTCCGAATTACCTTCGGTACATCAAAACTCATAAACTCAAAATACCGATCGTCATCAAACGTTAAGCGTGCGGACACTACGGGTTCGAGAACTATGTAGACATGACCGAGACTCATCTCCGATCAATAACCAATAGCGGAACCTGGATGCTCATATTGGCTCCTACATATTCTATGAAGATCTTTATTGGTCAAACCGCATAACAACATACGTTGTTCCCTTTGTCATCGGTAAGTTACTTACCCGAGATTCGATCGTCGGTATCTCAATACCTAGTTCAATCTCATTGCCGGCAAGTCTCTTTACTCGTTCCGTAATACATCATCCTGTGACTAACTCATTAGTCATTTGCTTGCAAGGCTTATTACGATGTGTATTACCGAGAGGGCCCAGAGATACCTCTCCGACACTCGGAGTGACAAATCCTATTCTTGATCTATGCCAACACCACGAACACTTTCGGAGACACCTGTAGAGCATCTTTATAATCACCCAGTTACGTTGTGACGTTTGATAGCACACAAGGTGTTCCTCCGGTATTCGGGAGTTGCATAATCTCATAGTCATAGGACCATGTATAAGTCATGGAGAAAGCAATAGCAGTAAAACTAAACGATCATAGTGCTAAGCTAACGGATGGGTCTTGTCCATCACATCATTCTCCTAATGATGTGATCTCGTTGATCAAATGACAACACATGTCTATGGCTAGGAAATATAACCATCTTTGATCAATGAGCTAGTCTAGTAGAGGCATACTAGGGACACTCTGTTTTGTCTATGTATTCACACATGTACTAAGTTTTCGGTTAATACAATTCTAGAATGAATAATAAACATTTATCATGATATAAGGAAATAAATAATAACTTTATTATTGCCTCTAGGGCATATTTCCTTCAGTCTCCCACTTGCACTAGAGTCAATAATCTAGATCACATCACCATGTGATTAACACCAATAGTTCACATCACCATGCGATTAACACTTTATACTTCACATCGCCATGTGACCAATACCCAAAAAGGTTTACTGGAGTCAGTAATCTAGTTCACATCGCCATGTGATTAACACCCAAAGAGTACTAAGGTGTGATCATGTTTTGCTTGTGATCATGTCGGACTTGGAGGAGGAGTGGCCTGACGCTTTGCCGGACTTGGAGGAGGAGGAGTGGCCTGACGCGTTGGTGGACTTGCAGGAGTGGGATTCTGCTGACTCGGTGGCGGACTTCGACGAGGAGTCGGCTGATGCGGTGTCGGTGGCCTTCGAAAGATGATACAATCCTTTCTCCATAGGATGATACGATGTTTGGCCTCTCCGAGTGTGTGCTCCTCGTCACCTCCAGGAATGTCAAGCTCTAGCCCCGAATATTGGTCCACCACCTCATCAACCAAGACACGAGCATAGCCTGCTGGAATCGGGTTGCAATGGAAGGTTGCCTCGGGGGGATTTGTAAAAGCAAGTGCGTCCGCCACCTTCATGGATATGTTCTTCAATTTGAAGTGTAGCTCACAGTTAGTGTTCTCAATGATGTCATCCACGGGGTATCTATCCAGCATTGCGTCGCCCGGGGCGGAACCCACGCTGCTTCTCGGCATGGATGGGGTGGTGGTATGCAATGCTGGATCATCCGCTAGCTGCTGCAGCTACTGAGACCCCCTTTGCTGGCTAAGTGAGTCGATCTGCTCCTGCTGCCGCTGGAATTTGACTGCCAAGTCCGCGTGCTTTGATTCTAGGCCTTGAAGGCGTTCATAGTCCAGCTTCCTCTGCTCCTCCTCCATCTTCCTCTGCT
Source organism: Secale cereale (assembly GCA_902687465.1). Lineage (NCBI taxonomy): Eukaryota > Viridiplantae > Streptophyta > Magnoliopsida > Poales > Poaceae > Secale > Secale cereale. The sequence goes on along the minus strand of LR738715.1, from coordinate 30,789,171 downwards.
TCTCCTCCGCAATCTTCCTTCTCGCACGGGTTTTGTAGTCGGCGTTCCAGTCCGAAAACGCCTCATACCACGGAATAGCGCCCTTGCCTCATGTTCTTCCCGGGTGTTCAGGATTTCCCAGGGCACGCGTAAGCTCTTCATTCTCTCTGTTGGGCTAGAACACCCTCGATCGAGCCTCTTCTATTGCAACAAGTAGCTTATCGTCGGCTCCTTTCAGACATGCCTTCGTCGAAACTTCATCTGTCTTCGGGTCCAACTCCCCCCCATGCGCATAGAACCAAGTCCTGCACCTGGGGGGCCAGCTCCTAGTAACCGGAGTGACACCTGCATCCTCCATCTCTTTCTCAAACTTATCCCACTTAGGCATTGCCACCGTGTAGCCACCTGGCCCCAGCTTATGGAACTTATCCTTTTTTCGGCATTCTTCTTGTTTATTCTCGACCGTTCCTTAGCTAATTCTGAAATGAGCACTTTGCTTCTCCAGTGTTTCCTCGAATACTGGAGTCTTCATTCCTCCCTTGACGTACTTGTCCCATTCACGATTCTTGTGGTTCTTGAATGCAACCGCCATCTTCTTAAGAGTAGCGTCCTTGACTTTCTGCACATCTACTTCTGTGAAATGATCTGGTAGGGTGAAATGTTCCATGAGATTATTCCAAAGCATACTTTTTTGTCTGTCATCGACAAAAGTAACATCTGGACGTGGCTTTGCTGGCTTTCTCCATTCTTGAAGGGAGATCGGGAGTTGCTCCTTCACAAGAACTCCGCACTGACGAACGAACTTGTCCGCAATCTTCTTAGGCGCTAATGGTTTGCCATTAGGTCTGATTGCCTCAATATTGTACTTTACGCCCTCCTTCAACAATTTGTTCGGGCCTCATTTCGTCCTGTTGCCTGAAGATTTGCTTGATCCGGATGGCTAGAAGAAGAAAGATCAATTCGTTAATATATCTTAAACTCATTTAAAACATGTGATGATCACCAGATGTGCCTGCTTATATAAATATATATACCACGCCGGTCTTTGTTGTTTCAAGATCAACATTTTCTTCGTCATCATCTTAGTTCATGACTTCATCAATTCGGTCGTCGCGATCGAATATCATATCACCCTCTCCGGTGTTGTTTAGAAATTCGGAGCCGTCATAATATTCTTCATTCTGATCATCATCTGGCCCGCGAGGATGGCGTATCATATCGAACAGGGTCTGTTCTCCCTCTCTGCCGGTATTGTCCGCCATAGGTTTTATTTAACTAATCTAAAAGAAATATAAAACAATTTAGTATTCAAATTACATCGTCTCGAATAATAGATATAATCTCGAATACATCGTCTCGAATAATATATAATCTCGAATACATCGTCTCGAATAATATATAATATTGAATACATCACTGGCTAGGTAGCTAATAAAGATCGAATACTAGAGAAGAATCTAGGACACTCGCGGTTCCTGCGGCGCGGGCGGTGGACACCCAAAGAGAAGGAACCCTCACAGGATCATAGCTGAAGTGAGATCCCTGAAGAAACTGCCAGGTATTGGAGAACCTGCCGCCCTCTAACGCAACCATGTAGCGCTGGACGTGCTCGTCCTCCTCCCTGACACGACGACGTACCACCTCCGGCGGGGCCGGCTCCCTCCGCACCGAAACTGGCCCACGCGAACGCCACCAAACGAGATCAGGGTCGACGACGGGACCCGGGGCCGGGTTCCTCATCAAGCGGCGCGCCCCTCCAGGCAGCACCTCACAGTGCCAGCCCGGCGGAGCTCAGTCCCGGACATGGGTCCGGACGTCGTCGCGGACGGGTCGACGGCGAGGATGCGGGCCGGGCATCGTCGAGAACAAATACTAGCTATATGCCCGCAAAAAGTAACATATTTTTAGTGATTGGATTTTGATAACTAAAATTTCTAACATTTCTATATAACTAACATTTCTATAACATTTTTAACAATGCTATATAACTAACATTTCTAATATTTCTATAACTAAAAAACAGAAAAAAATTATAACATTTCTATATATATATAACTAACATTTGTATAACATTTCTAGAACTAAAAAAAAGAAAAATTTCTAACTTTTTTATAACTATTTCTATAACTAAAAAACAGAAAAATTTCTAACAATTCTAACTTTTTTATAACTATTTCTATAACTAAAAAACAGAAAAATTTCTAACAATTCTAACATTTCTATAACATTTCTAAAAATGCTATATAACTAACTAATTCTATAACTAAAAAAAGAAAATTTCTAACATTTTTATAAATATTTCTATAACTAAAAAATAAAAAAATGTATGTGTGTGTGTGTGCGCTCACCGGCGAGGCGAGAGGCGACGGGGGGCGGCGACGGGGACGGCGACGGGCGCGGCGACGGGGACGGCGACGGGCGTGGCGACGACGACGGGGACGGGGCGGCGACGATGGGGACGGGGCGGCGACGGGGGCGGCGACGACGGGGCGGCGACGACGGGGACGGGGCGGCGATGGGGACGGG
>LR738715.1:30758521-30786464 GCA_902687465.1 Secale cereale | reverse complement strand
GACAGGGACGGGGCGACGACGGGGCGGCGACGAGTGTAGAGGAGAAGAAGCAGATGAGAAACTGAAATTTTTGAAGTGTTTTCTTATATTGGATGGACCTTTAGTACCGGTTGGAGCCACCAACCGGTACTAAAGGCCTGTTTTGGCCAGGCCAAGCGGCGGGAAGCGCACCCCTTTTAGTACCGGTTTGTGGCTCCAACCGGTACTAAAGACACCCCTTTAGTACAGGTTGGTGCCACGACCCGGTACTAAAGGGGTGCGCTGGCGCAGGTGCGGTGCGGCAAGTTTAGTCCCACCTCGCTAGCCGAGGGACAGCCGCACTGGTTTATAAAACCCCGCCGCGGCTGCTCCTTCGAACTCCTCTCTACTACAGGCTTGTGGGCCTAACTTTGCCGCGCTGCCTGGTGAGTCTGCTGGGCCTTTATGGGCCTGCAAATACAGGCCCAGGGCCTTGCAGGCCCACTGAGTAGCGCGCAAACAATTTTTTATATGGTATTTCATTTTATATCTAACTAAAATTTCTATATCTAAAATTTATCTATCTAACATTGCCGCAAATATATCTAAAATTTCTATCTAACATTTCTATCTAAAATTTTATATCTAACTAACATTTCTATATCTAAAATTATCTAACAAACATTTTATATCTCATTTAACTCTCTAAAAACAAATCCGTAAATAAATGAAAAATACCAAATGAATTCAGAAAGGGTTGATAATTGATTATGTGGATTTGAATGGTGCATTTTGAACACTACACAATAAGTCTGGAGTTCAAAAAAGTTCAAAAAAATGCAATGCCTTTGTAACATATGAATTTTCGTCCTAAACCCTGATACCTCGAAAGAGATTGTCCATTTTGTACACGAAGTGCATCCAGTTTTTGCCATGACCCTCTCTATTTTTTTGCACATGCCATGTGGGTGAAATGATGATACCACGCCAAGTTTCAACCTTTTCAGACTTCAATTTGTAGTGTTTTTCAATTTCACGGTCATTTAGCTCTCTCAAAACAAATCAGTAAATGAATGAAAAATACCAAATGAATTCAGAAAGGGCTAATAATTGATGGTGTGGATTTGAATGGTGCATTTTGAACACACAAAAACTTTGGAGTTCAAAAAAAATGCAATGCCTTTGTATCATATGAGTTTTCGTCCTAAACCCTGTTACTTCAAAAGAGATTGTCCATTTTGTACACGAAGTGCATCCAGTTTTTGCCGTGACCCTCTCTACTTTTTTGCACATGCCATGTGGGTGAAATGATAATACCATGCCAAGTTTCAACCTTTTCAGAGTTCAATTTGTAATGCTTTTCAATTTCACAGTCATTTAGCTCTGTCAAAACAAATCAGTAAATGAATGAAAAATACCAAATGAATTCAGAAAGGACTGATAATTGATGATGTGGATTTGAATGGTGTATTTTGAACACACAAAAAGTCCGGAGTTCAAAAAAAGGCGCAATGCTCGTTAATTAGCTTCCAGCCTTTCGGAAGAGTGTACAAAGCATTGCACATAGCTCCGTGCAGTCTACACTATTCCTCAAGGTTTGAAGCTAAGCAACGTGCAGGTGAACATTGCGCCTCTCTCACATTGTCTGTGCACTCAAGGCTTATAAACTGCTCCTAGTGCCTCTCTCTTGGCGAGGTGGGACTAAAAATCAGCTTACTAAGATACTCTAGTACCGGTTCATGCCATGAACCAGTACTAAAGGTGCCTAGCCTGACAACAGCCTGACACAGCATCATTAGTACCGGTTCGTGGCATGAACCGGTACTAGAGGTTGCCCACGAACCGGTACTAATGATCTCCGCCCGCCTAGCCGTTGGAACCGGCACTAATGGTCACATTAGTGCCGGTTCTGTTACAAACCGGGACTAATGTGCTTCACGTTTGACCCTTTTTCTACTAGTGCATCATTCTCCTAATGATGTGATCTCGTTGATAAAATGACAACACATGTCTATGGCTAGGAAACATAACCATCTTTGATCAATGAGCTAGTCTAGTAGAGGCATACTAGAGACACTCTGTTTTGTCTATGTATTCACACATGTACTAAGTTTCCGGTTAATACAATTCTAGCATGAATAATAAACATTTATCATGATATAAGGAAATAAATAATAACTTATTATTGCCTCTAGGGCATATTTCCTTCAGTCTCCCACTTGCACTAAAGTCAATAATCTAGATCACATCAACATGTGATTAACACCAATAGTTCACATCACCATGTGACTTAACACTTTATACTTCACATCGCCATGTGACCAATACCCTAAAAGGTTTACTAGAGTCAGTAATCTAGTTCACATCGCCATGTGATTAACACCCAAAGAGTACTAAGGTGTGATCATGTTTTGCTTGTGAGAGATGTTTAGTAAATGGGTCTGTTACATACAGATCCGTATGTATTTCGCAAATTTCTATGTCTACAATGCTCTGCATGGAGCTACTCTAGCTAATTGCTCCCACTTCCAATATGCATCCAGATTGATACTTAGAGTCATCTGGAATAGTGTAAATCTTGCATCGGTGTAACTCTTTACGACGAACTCTTTATCACCTCCATAATCGAGAAAACATTTCCTTAGTCATCCAGTAACTAAGGATAATTTTGACCGCTGTCCAGTGATCTACTCCTAGATCACTTTTGTACCTCCTTGCCAAACTCATGGTAAATTACACAACAAGTTTGGTACACAGCATGGCATACTTTATAGAACCTATGACTGAGGCATAGGGAATGACTTTCATTTTTTCTCTATCTTCTGCCGAGGTCGGGCTTTGAGTCTTACTCAACTTCATACCTTACAACTCAGGCAAGAACTCCTTCTCTGACTGATCCATTTAGAACTACTTCAAAAACTTGTCAAGTATGTACTCATTGAAAAAAAATCTTATCAAGCGTCTCGATCTATCTCTATAGATCTTGAGGCTCAATATGTAAGCAGCTTTACCGAGGTTTTCTTTGAAAAAACTCATTTCAAACACTCCTTTATACTTTCCAGAAAATTCTACATCATTTCTGATCGACAATATGTCATTCACATATACTTATCAGAGAGGTTGTAGTGCTCCCACTCACTTTCTTGTAAATACAGGCTTCTCCGCAAGTATGTATAGAACTATATGCTTTGATCAACTTATCAAAGCGTATATTCCAACTCTGAGATGCTTGCACCAGTCCATAGATGGATCGCTGGAGCTTGCACACTTTGTTAGCACCTTTAGGATCGAAAAAACCTTCTGGTTGCATCATATACAACTATTCTTTAAGATATCCATTCAGAAATGCAGTTTTGACATCCATTTGCCAGATTTCATAATCATAAAATGCGGCAATTGCTAACATGATTCGGACAGACTTTAACCATCACTACGGGTGAGAAAATCTCATCGTAGTCAACTCCTTGAATTTGTCGAAAACCTTTCGCAACAAGTCGAGCTTTGTAAACAGTAACATTACCGTCAGCGTCGGTCTTCCACTTGAAGACCCATTTATTTTCGATGGCTTGCCGATCATCGGGCAAGTCAACCAAAGTCCACACTTCGTTCTCATACATGGATCCCATCTCAGATTTCGTGGCCTCAAGCCATTTTGCGGAATCTGGGCTCATCATCGCTTCCTTATAGTTTGTAGGTTCATCATGGTCTAGTAACATGACTTCCAGAACCGGGTTGCCGTACCACTCTGGCGCGGAACGTACTCTGGTTGATCTATGAAGTTCAGTAGTAACTTGATCCGAAGTTTCATGATCATCATCATTAGTTTCCTCACTAATTGGTGTAGGAATCACTGGGACTAGTTTATGTGATGTACTACTTTCCAATTCGGAAGAAGGTACAATTACCTCATCAAGTTCCACTTTCCTCCCACTCACTTCTTTCGAGAGAAACTCCTTCTCTAGAAAGGATCCATTCTTAGCAACGAATATCTTTGTAACGCCCCGGACACACCCGCCGGTGGTCGTTACTCCTGGCGGGATCTAGACTGGCCTCACATATCAATACTAGTCTTTTCTGCGCACTTTGTCCTCACTCGTGCGCACCCGGGAGCAACTTCCCGGCCGGTCACCCATCCTGAAACTACTCCAAGCTGAGCACGCTTAACTTTGGAGTTCTATCCGAATGGGCTCCCGGAAAAGAAGGAATTCCTTATTGATAAGGGTAGTCTATCATCCCTAATAAGCCAGGCTATCACATACACCCTCACTCAGAGGAACCGACGTCCTCGTCGGGCCACAGGAACGTTCCCTCTTGGCACAACCGTCTGTGCTTCTAGGACAGCACATGTGCCATGCCGTGTGCCACGACGGGTCACAAATGTCATGCACAACATGACTGCAAACTGTCCGCAAACATCCGTGTAACCGCGAGGGTCGGCTCTGATACCAACTTGTAACGCCCCGGACACACCCGCCGGTGGTCGTTACTCCTAGCGGGATCTAGACTGGCCTCACATATCAATACTAGTCTTTTCTGCGCACTTTGTCCTCACTCGTGCGCACACGGGAGCAACTTCCCGGTCGGTCACCCATCCTGAAACTACTCCAAGCTGAGCACGCTTAACTTTGGAGTTCTATCCGAATGGGCTCCCGGAAAAGAAGGAATTCCTTATTGATATGAGTAGTCTATCATCCCTAATAAGCCAGGCTATCACAATCTTGCCTTTGGATCAGTGATAGAAGGTGTACCCAACAGTCTCCTTTGGGTATCCTATGAAGACGCATTTCTCTGACTTGGGTTCGAGCTTATCAGGTTGAAGCTTTTTCACATCAGCAACGCATCCCCAAACTTTAAGAAACGACAACTTTGGTTTCTGGCCAAACCACATTTCATAAGGCGTCGTCTCAACGGATTTAGATGGTGCCCTTATTAAACGTGAATGCAGCTGTCTCTAATGCATAACCCAAAACGATAGTGGATAAATCGGTAAGAGACATCATAGATCGCACCATATCTAATAATGTACGGTTACGACGTTCGGACACACCATTACGCTGTGATGTTCCGGGTGGCGTGAGCTGTGAAACTATTCCACATTGTTTCAAATGAAGACCAAACTCGTAACTCAAATATTCACCTCCACGATCAGATCGTAGAAACTTTATTTTCTAGTTACGATGATTCTCTACTTCACCCTGAAATTCTTTGAATTTTTCAAATGTTTCAGACTTGTGCTTCATCAAGTAGATATACCCATATATGCTCAAATCATCAGTGAAGGTCAGAAAATAATGATACATGCCGCGAGCTTCAACACTCATCGGTCCACATACATCAGTATGTATGATTTCCAACAAATCTGTTGCTCGCTCCATTGTTCCGGAGAACGGAGTTTTAGTCATCTTGCCCATGAGGCATGGTTCGCAAGCACCAAGTGATTCATAATCAAGTGATTTCAAAAGTCCATCAGTATGGAGTTTCTTCATGCGCTTTACACCAATATGACCTAAACGACAGTGCCACAAATAAGTTGCACTATCATTATTAACCTTGCATCTTTTGGCTTCAATATTATGAATATGTGTATCACTATGATCAAGATCCAACAAACTATTTTCGTTGGGCGTATGACCATCGAAGGATTTATTCATGTAAACAGAATAACAATTATTCTATGACTTTAAATGAATAATCGTATTGCAACAAACATGATCAAATCATATTCATGCTTAACGCAAATGCCAAGTAACATTTATTTAGGTTCTACACTAATCCCGAAAGTATAGGGAGTGTGTGATGATGATCATATCAATCTTGGAATCACTTCCAACACACATCGTTACTTCACCTTTAACTAGTCTATGTTCATTCTTCAACTCTCGTTTTGAGTTACTAATTTTAGCAACTAAACCGGTATCAAATACCCAAGGGTTGCTATGAACACTAGTAAAGTACACATCAATAATCTGTATATCAAATATACCTTTGTTCACTTTGCCATCCTTCTTATCCGCCAAGTATCTAGGGCAGTTCTACTTCTAGTGACCATTTCCTTTGCAGTAGAAGCACTTAGTTTCAGGCTTGAGTTTATCTTTGGGTTTCTTCACGGGAGTGACAACTTGCTTGTCATTCTTCTTGAAGTTCCCCTTCTATCACTTTGCCCTTTACTTGAGACGGGTGGTCTTGTTAACCATCAACACTTGATGCTCTTTCTTGATTTCTACCTTCGCCGATTTCAGCATCGCGAAGAGCTCGGGAATTACTTTTGTCATCCCTTGCATATTGATACGTCCCAAACGTATCTATAATTTCTGCTTGCTCCATGCATGTTTTGGGTGATATTGCTATGCTTTTGATACACTTTCATACACTTTTGATCATATTCGGACTAACCTATTAACTCAGTGCACCCCAGTGCCAGTTTCTGTTTTCTACTGTTTTTGTATTTCAGGTTTTCCCATTACTTAAATTGCCAGAAAAATTCCGGGAAAAATATATAAAAAATCAGCGCTCCAGAAGCTTCCACGCGCTAGAAGTGGGGCCAGAGGGGAGCCAGGGGCAGCCCAGGCGGCCAGCCCAGGCAGCCCCACCCCTGGCCGCCTGGGGGGGGGGGGGCGCCTGGGCCCCCCTCTCCGCCTCTGGTGACCCCCTTTGGCATATATTTACCACCCGTCGCGGAAACCCTGATTGGAGACCCCTTTTCTCCAGAAGCAATTCCGATCTCCGCCGCCATCGCCACCAAGTTTCGGGGGACCAGAATTCCTGTGCCGGCATCCTGCCGGGACGGGGAAGTGCCCCCGGATTCATCTCCATCGACGTTGCTTCCTCCCTCCATGATGCGGGAGTAGTTCCTCCTCGGGGCTGAGGTTTCTACCAGTAGCTATGTGGTCAATTCTCTCTCCCATGATGTGATCTTCGTTGTGATCATAGGCTATGTCAATCTAGGGTGATCCCATGATATTTCCCCTTCCCCTATGTATTTGATTTATGTACTCACTTGTCTTTATCTAGTATAATCTCCGAGACCAAGGTGACAGCGGTCTATTGGACATGGATTAGAAGAATATTTTCATGAGTGATTTCCTCTTTTGTGTGTTGATTGAAGATTGAGAGTCTCTTGGTGCTTGTCTTTGACTATCCTTGAGATATGTTGTGGTGATTGTGGTACTCTCTTTGGATGGCCGCGGTGACATTGGGAAATCCATAGATTGAGAACTACGAACTTTGATGTGTGCTTTTGTAGCCCTACATAATTCTCGTCCTCTCTTGACCACAAAGGAATGACCTCCGAGTGCGTCCCCCTTGCATGTTTTATGGGAAATATCATGTGATTCGATTATGTTAATGTTGTTGGGAGTTGCCACTAGTGAAAGTATGATCCCTAGGCCTTGTTTCATCCATTGCAATACCATTTGTGCTCACGTTTACCACTTGTTTGCTTGCTGCTCTTTTTAATACAGATTTATATTACTTTGCTTTGCCACTCCTATCATCCATATTTTACCATCTCTTCGCCGAACTAGTGCACCTATACATCTGACAAGTGTATTAGGTGTGTTGGGGACACAAGAGACTTCTTGTATCTTGATTGCAGGGTTGCTTGAAAGGGGTACGTTCAGCCTCCACTTCCCTGAGTTCGATAAACCTTGGGTTACTCACTTAAGGGAAATTTGTTGCTGTCCTACAAACCTCTGCTCTTGGAGGCCCAACACTATCTACAGGAATAGAAGCGTGTAGTAGACATCAAGCTATTTCTGGCGCCGTTGCCGGGGAAGTGAGGTAAGTGAAGGTACCTTCTCTAGATCTTGCAATTAAATCTTTTTGTTTCTTGTTTTTATTTCACTAGTTTTGCTTAATGGAAAACAACAAAAATATGAGAGAGCTTTATAAGCTCTACCTTGAACTTGGACACGATGTGTTTGAAGAGAAAATTAAAAAACCTTTGGAACTTTATTATTTGCATAACAATCATGATGGTGGTGATGTTATTAGTATGCTTTCTTTGAATATCAATATTGCTAATGACATGGAAAGCTCTAATCTTGGGGATGACACGTTTGATGAACATGATATTTTTAGTCCCCCAACTTTTGAGGAGAAAATTTACTTTGATGATACTATGCCTCCTATATATGATGATTACAATGATGAATATGATATTTTCAGTCCACCTACTATTGAGGATAAAATTTATTATGATTATGATATGCCTCCTAAATACGATGATTACCATGATGGTTATGATAGTCTTACTCTCACTATTCCTAATAAGAAAGATTATGCTTATGTGGAGAGTAAGAGTGCCTTTTTGCATGTGGATCATGGTAACAATGCTTTATGTGATGCTTATATTGTTGAGTTTATTCGTGATCCCACTGAAAATTATTATGAGAAGGGAACATATGCTTATAGATATTTCAATAATATCAAGTTCCCTCTCTTTATGTTGAAGGTTTTGAAGCTGCACTTGTTTTGTCTTCCTATGCTTATTGCTTTGTGCTTCAATGAATTATTCTATTGCAATATTCCTATGCATAGGAAGCATGTTAGGCTTAAATGTGTTTGATATTTGCTTCTTGATGCTCTCTTTTGTTCTTCAACTCTTATTCCTACGAGAGCATCATTAAAGTCTTAAGCCTATCTTTATGGCTATAAAGAAAGAGCTCTAGGGAGACAACCCTTGTTATCTTTGCTTTCAGTTTGTTCTTTCAGTATTTAGTGGTCTTGATGTTTGTTACTACTGTAGCAACATCATTGTATCTTTATTTTTCAGCTTTGTGCCAAGTTTAGCCTCTGATTGCAAGAAAGTTCAAAAGTTGTGACGTGTTGTCCAGAAAACAGATTCTGTCCTTGGACAGAAATATTCGTATAAAATCACCAGATCATCTTTTTGATCTGAAATTTTTTGACAGCGTACTCTATACAATTGGCTTTCGAGCGTCTGTTCTGAGTTTTTTGATTTGAGTTGCAGAAGTGCCCCGAAAAAAATTATTTACTACCTGCTGGTCTGTTTTTCACAGATTCTGTCCTGTTTTGCCTTTTCTTCGTTTTGCAAACCTTGAGCTTGCTTTTTCTTTGCAAAAACCTTTTGGCAATCTTGAGAAACAGTAGCTCTTCACGATTATCCTTATTTCCAGTAGGGAAAAGTTATTTTATTATGGGTACTAACCTCGCTAATCAGATTATGATGAGTTATGTATGAAGGGAGTTTTCAAGTGTGCGAGGGAAGATGATAAAAGAAGATTCAGGAGGGTCAAACGCTCAAGCTTGGGGATGCCCCCGTGCACCCCCAAGAAATATTCAAGAAGACTCAAGCGTCTAAGCTTGGGGATGCCCCCATGCATCCCCTTCTACATCAACAATTATCAGTTCGTCTTTCGTTCCACTATATTTTAATCACTTCATGCGTTATGTGCTATGCTTGGAGCGTCTTGCTCTTAATTAGTTTCCTTTTTAGTTTTCTTTAGCTTTGCTTGCTGTTCATAACAAGTTGGATCCTAGCCTTCATTGTTTGGGAGAGAAAAACGCTCCACTCCACTGTAGAACACAACATAGGCTTGCATGCGTATCTTCTTGTGTGTGTTCTTTATCTTCTCATAGCTACTGTCATGCTTAGCTCTTAGTTTTCATGCTTATCTTTTTAAGGGCTTTTGTTTAGGTTGTTGCTTATGGAACTCTCTTGAGTTATCATGCTTATCTTGTTAAGAGAGTTGGCTTCTGTGGCACTGGTTGATATGTCTATGATAAAAATGCTATGTGCATAATGGTGCTTAGTAGTTCATGTTTTCTTATGGTTAGTCTCAAATAGCTGGGGGTTCTTAATGTGTTATTGAAGTACCAGCATGATTTGTTTGCCTATGATGTGGTATGGTTTAGTGATATCTTCCTCCAAGAATTTATTTTGATTGACTTGTCATATGCTCACGCATATTTAAGACTGTAAAGAAAGTCTATCAAGCCTTGATGATCTTTAATTTCTGAGTAGTGATATAACTTCCATGCCCGATTCAATGTTGCTTTGTCGCTTTGCATGATTATGGCCGTCATTGCTCTCTTAGTTGGTCGCTCCCAGTCTTTTGCTAGCCTTCACCTGTACTAAGCGGACTGACTGTTTGTGCATCCAAAATCCTTAAAACCAGTTATGCCATATGAGTCCACCATACCTTCCTATATATGGTATTTACTTGCCATTCCTAACGAAGACTTTATTGTACCATCTCAAAATTATTCAAAAGCATTTCTCTTTTGTGCCTCTGTTTTAGCTCATGAGGAAGTAGTAGTTAATTCATGATCTTTTTAAGTTGGACAAGTTTTACCCCGGGATTGCATGTCTAATCTACAAAGCCCTAATATGAGGAGGAACTGGCATGAGTGCGCCCGGCTCATAAAAGATAATACAACAAACAAACCCTCCTTCACGCTTTATTCATGAGAAATCAGAAAACTTTTGGCAGTGATAAACAAAGGAGATTAAGGGGATGTGATCGTCCCCGTGCGGGAGCCGTTCCTCGAAACTTGTCCAGTTCGAGAAGTGATTGGGTTGTCTACTAACATTCGTTGACGAAATATGCACCTCCCAAAAATCATTTTTACCTCTGTTTTCAAAACCAAGAGCTCTGGTACATGTTTAGTCTTTGCTTCCAACCACGGGTTTTCAACCTTGCCATCAAAATCCACGGTTCGAGAGTCTCCACCTTCTTTCTTCAAAGCACCAACTATTGAGAGCATGATTGTCATTCTGAGTGTAATGTGCATTGTCCCAAAGTACCATTGTCTTCTGCATGATTGTGATAGCGCTTATTCTGAAATCATTGTATCTAGTCGTCACTTAAACTTCGGAGGTGCTCCTGCATTTATGTTTTGCTTCACTAAAGGGGGCAAGCGAGGTATCACTTTGTCATGTTTGCACAACATGCTCACTACAAATCTATTGGGTGTTTCAGTATCATATTGTAAACTTTCAGTTCTTTGTGATATTCTCATGAGGCAACTTAATTACTAAAGATTCATTATCTCAATAAGCATTTGTCATGTGATTGTGAAAGACTCTTTGGTAGCATGTCACCACAGAAATTCTGCTTGTTATCATTTACCTACTCGAGGACGAGCATGAATTAACCTTGGGGATGTTGATACGTCCCAAACGTATCTATAATTTCTGCTTGCTCCATGCATGTTTTGGGTGATATTGCTATGCTTTTGATACACTTTCATACACTTTTGATCATATTTGGACTAACCTATTAACTCAGTGCACCCCAGTGCCAGTTTCTGTTTTCTGCTGTTTTTGTATTTTAGGTTTTCCCATTACTTAAATTGCCAGAAAAATTCCGGGAAAATATATAAAAAATCAGCGCTCCAGAAGCTTCCACGCGCCAGAAGTGGGGCCAGAGGGGAGCCAGGGGCAGCCCAGGCGGCCAGCCCAGGCGGCCCCACCCCTGGCCGCCTGGGGGGGCGCCTGGGCCCCCCTCTCCGCCTCTGGTGACCCCCTTTGGCATATATTTACCACCCGTCACGGAAACCCTGATTGGAGACCCCTTTTCTCCAGAAGCAATTCCGATCTCCGCCGCCATCACCACCAAGTTTCGGGGTACCAGAATTCCTGTGCCGGCATCCTGCCGGGACGGGAAAGTGCCCCCGGATTCATCTCCATCGACGTTGCTTCCTCCCTCCATGATGCGGGAGTAGTTCCTCCTCGGGGCTGAGGTTTCTACCAGTAGCTATGTGGTCAATTCTCTCTCCCATGATGTGATCTTCGTTGTGATCATAGGCTATGTCAATCTAGGGTGATCCCATGATATTTCCCCTTCCCCTATGTATTTGATTTATGTACTCACTTGTCTTTATCTAGTATAATCTCCGAGACCAAGGTGACAGCGGTCTATTGGACATGGATTAGAAGAATATTTTCATGAGCGATTTCCTCTTTTGTGTGTTGATTGAAGATTGAGAGTCTCTTGGTGCTTGTCTTTGACTATCCTTGAGATATGTTGTGGTGATTGTGGTACTCTCTTTGGATGGCCGCGGTGACATTGGGAAATCCATAGATTGAGAACTACGAACTTTGAGGTGTGCTTTTGTAGCCCTACATAATTCTCGTCCTCTCTTGACCACAAAGGAATGACCTCCGAGTGCGTCCCCCTTGCATGTTTTATGGGAAATATCATGTGATTCGATTATGTTAATGTTGTTGGGAGTTGCCACTAGTGAAAGTATGATCCCTAGGCCTTGTTTCCACCATTGCAATACCATTTGTGCTCACGTTTACCACTTGTTTGCTTGCTGCACTTTTTAATACAGATTTATATTACTTTGCTTTGCCACTCCTATCATCCATATTTTACCATCTCTTTGCCGAACTAGTGCACCTATACATCTGACAAGTGTATTAGGTGTGTTGGGGACACAAGAGACTTCTTGTATCTTGATTGCAGGGTTGCTTGAAAGGGGTACGTTCAACCTCCACTTCCCTGAGTTCGATAAACCTTGGGTTACTCACTTAAGGGAAATTTGCTGCTGTACTACAAACCTCTACTCTTGGAGGCCCAACACTGTCTACAGGAATAGAAGCGTGTAGTAGACATCACATATTATAGTTCATCACGAAGTTCTACTAACTTGGTGATAGTGTCTAGAGAACTTTGTCAATTATTATCTTATCTGGAAGATTAACTCCCACTTGATTCAAGAAATTGTAGTACCCAGACAATCTGAGCACATGCTCACTGGTTGAGCTATTCTCCTCCATCTTGTAGGCAAAGTACTGTCAGAGGTCTTATACCTCTCGACACGGGCATGAGTATGAAATACTAATTTCAACTCCTGGAACATCTCATATGCTCCATGCCGTTCAAAACGTTTTTTAAGTCCCGGTTATAAGCCGTAAAGTATGGCGCACTAAACTATCAAGTAGTCATCATACCGAGCTTGTCAAACGTTCATAACGTCTACATCTGCTCCTGCAATAGATATGTCACCTAGCGGTGCATCAAGGACATAATACTTCTGTGCAGCAATGAGGAAAATCCTCAGATCACGGAACAATTCCGCATCATTGCTACTAACATCTTTCAACTTAGTTTTCTCTAGGAACATATCAAAAACATAGGGGAGCTATAACGCGAGCTATTGATCTACAACATAATTTGCAAATACTATCAGGACTAAGTTCATGATAAATTAAAGTTCAATTTAATCATATTACTTAAAGAACTCCCACTTAGATAGACATCCCTCTGGTCATCTAAACGATCACGTGATCCAAATCAACTAAACCATGTCCGATCATCACGTGAGATGGAGTAGTTTCAATGGTGAACATCTTATGTTGATCATATCTACTATATGATTCACGCTCGACCTTTCGGTCTCCAGTGTTCCGAGGCCATATCTGCATATGCTAGGCTCGCCAAGTTTAACCCGAGTATTCTGCGTGTGCAAAACTGGCTTACACCCGTTGTATTTGAACGTAGAGCTTATCACACCCGATCATCACGTGGTGTCTCGGCACGACAAACTTTCGCAACGGTGCATACTTAGGAGAACACTTATACCTCGAAATTTTGTAAGGGATCATCTTATAATGCTACCGTCGTACTAAGCAAAATAAGAAGCATAATAAGATAAACATCACATGCAATAAAAAATATGTGACATGATATGGCCATCATCATCTTGTGATTTTGATCTCCATCTCCAAAGCACCGTCATGATCACCTTCGTCACCGGCGCGACACCTTGATCTCCATCGTAGCATCGTTGTCGTCTCGCCAACTATTGCTTCCACGACTATCGCTACCACTTAGTGACAAAGTAAAGCAATTACATGGCAACTATATTTCATACAATAAAGCGACAACCATATGGCTCCTGTCAGTTGCCGATAACTTTACAAAACATGATCATCTCATACAATAACGTATAACTCATCATGTCTTGACCATATCACGTCACAACAGGCCCTGCACAAACAAGTTAGACGTCCTCTACTTTGTTGTTGCAAGTTTTACGTGGCTGCTACGGGCTTAGCAAGAACCGTTCTTACCTACGCATACAAAAACCACAACGATTTTTCGTCAAGTATGTGTTGTTTTAACCTTCACAAGGACCGGGCGTAGCCACACGTGATTCAACTAAAGTTAGAGAGACAGACACCCGCTAGTCACCTTTAAGCAATGAGTTCTCATAACGGTGAAACCAGTCTCGCGTAAGCGTACGCGTAATGTCGGCCCGGGCCGCTTCATCTCACAATACCGCCGAAACAAAGTATGACATGCTGGTAAGCAGTATGACTAATATCATCCACAACTCATTGTGTTCTACTCGTGCATATCATCTACGCATAGATCTGGCTCTGATACCACTATTGGGGAACGTAGTATTTTAATTTTTTTCTACGATCACGCAAGATCTATCTACTATAAGCATAGAAACGAGAGGGGAGAGTGTGTCTACGTACCCTCGTAGACCGAAAGCGGAAGCGTCAAGTGACGCGGTTGATGTAGTCGAACTTCTTCACGATCCAACCGATCAAGCACCGAACGTACGACACCTCCGCGTTCAGCACACGTTCAGCTTGATGACGTCCCACGAGCTCTTGATCCAGTTGAGCTTCACGGGAGAGTTTTGTCAGCATGACGGCGTGGTGACGGATATGATGAAGTTACCGGCGCAGGGCTTCGCCTAAGCACTGCAACAGTATGACCGAGGTGTGTTTCTGTGGAGGGGGGCACCGCACACGGCTAAAATAATTCAACTTGTGTGTTCTAGGGTGCCCCCTGCCCCCGTATATAAAGGAGCAAGGGGGAGGCCGGCCGGCCCTCTATGGCGCGCCAAGGAGGAGCAATCCTACTAGGAATAGGATTGCAATCCTATTCCTAGTAGGAATCACCAAGAGGGAGAAGGGGGGAAGGAAGGAGAGGGAGAAGGAGAAGGAAAGGGGCGCCGGCCCCCCCTCCTTCCTTGTCCAATTCGGACCAAGTGGTGGGGGGGGGGCGGCCCAGCCCTGGCCTTCCTTCTCTCTTTCTCCTATGGCCCATTAAGGCCCATAGCTTCCCCGGGGGGTTCCGGTAACCCCCCGGCACTCCGGTTAATTCCGAAACTTTACGGAATGCTTCCGGTGTCCGAATATAGTCGTCCAATATATCAATCTTTACATCTCGGACATTCTGAGACTCCTCGTCATGTCCGTGATCTTATCTGGGACTCTGAACTACCTTCGGTACATCAAAACTCATAAACTCATAATACCGATCGTCATCAAACGTTAAGCGTGCGGACCCTACGGGTTCGAGAACTATGTAGACATGACCGAGACTCATCTCCGATCAATAACCAATAGCGGAACCTGGATGCTCATATTGGCTCCTACATATTCTACAAAGATCTTTATCGGTCAAACCGCATAACAACATACGTTGTTCCCTTTGTCATCGGTATGTTACTTGCCCGAGATTCGATCGTCGGTATCTCAATACCTAGTTCAATCTCGTTGCCGGCAAGTCTCTTTACTCGTTCCGTAATACATCATCCCGTGACTAACTCATTAGTCATTTGCTTGCAAGGCTTATTACGATGTGTATTACCGAGAGGGCCCAGAGATACCTCTCCGACACTCGGAGTGACAAATCCTATTCTTGATCTATGCCAACACCACGAACACTTTCGGAGACACCTGTAGAGCATCTTTATAATCACCCAGTTACGTTGTGATGTTTGATAGCACACAACGTGTTCCTCCGGTATTCTGGAGTTGCATAATCTCATAGCCATAGGAACATGTATAAGTCATGGAGAAAGCAATAGCAGTAAAACTAAACGATCATAGTGCTAAGCTAACAGATGGGTCTTGTCCATCACATCATTCTCCTCATGATGTGATCTCGTTGATCAAATGACAACACATGTCTATGGCTAGGAAACATAACCATCTTTGATCAATGAGCTAGTCTAGTAGAGGCATACTAGGGACACTCTATTTTGTCTATGTATTCACACATGTACTAAGTTTTCGGTTAATACAATTCTAGCATGAATAATAAACATTTATCATGATATAAGGAAATAAATAATAACTTTATTATTGCCTCTAGGGCATATTTCAGACCCATCTTCAGGAGAGAGATCCGCTTCACCTTTGCCATTCCGTCCATCTGTTAACGCCACCATGACGCCCAACGGGGCCACCGCCCTGCGCTCGTCAATCCAGATGCGAAGATTCTGAAGGATCTGTCGTGTGTAGCACTTGCCGACCAGACATGACAAAGGGTAGCACCTACCGGCTAGGCTTGACTTGACATCTCCACTGAAGCTCCGTGCAAAACGAAGGCGCTCCACCTTCTGCCTCTGTCTTCCAGTGCTGCTCCACCAACGATACTCCCAAGAGAGAAACGACACCGTAGTACCGCCATCGTCCGATCTGGAAGACCAGATCCTAGGGTTACCCCTGGAGCAACATGAATGGGTCGACAGAAGTTACACGGCGATGCCTTCATCAAGGTAACGACACAGAACACTGCCATCGTCTGCCATCGGCTCGGCTTTCACCGGCAACTCTGTCTTCCTGACTCGCAGCTGGGACTAGATGACTGATCTCGAGATCTGTCCATCCAGCCTCAGTCCGACCACCTCCGACGAAGGAAATGGCCACAACCTCCCGCTACACTGGCTAGATCTGATCTGACCAGAGGCACTGCCGAACAGTCCACCAGGCCCTCCATGCCATCGCCGCCAATCCGATGCCCGATGACGCGCCGCCGCCGACCGCAGCCACCGCCCTTCGCGGTAGGGTGACGCGCAGGCAGGGCCGATCACCACGTCGCCGCCTGCCGCAACCATCGTCGCCGCAACACATAGATTGGATTGGCCGCACCACCACTCATTTAGGGGCATCGCGCCGCCCCTAAGACGCGGGAGAGAGGGAGTCCCGTGCCACCGTCGTCGGCCTCCGGGCTTAGCCCAGCGGCGTCCTTCGGCGGCGGCGGAGGGAGGGGAAGAGGGAGATCGCGGCCCCGGCGGCTAGGGTTTGGGCACCACCCGAGCTGGAGCGACACGGGGTTGCATGGGCTGTCATCTAAGCATCGTCATAATATCAACAGATCTCTCCTATCCTACTTAAAAATGAGTAGTGTTCCCGTTTCACTCCTCTTCGTCCGTCCTCCCTCTCGCCTCCATTTTTTTCCGCAACGTTCCTCTTGATACCTCCATTTTGCATCATGCTTTTACGTGGATATTTATTGCATTATGAACTGTTATTAAAGCAAAATGATGTTTCCAATAGGTTTGTGTGGATAGTAGATATTCCTATGCAACATTTTTCCGTTTGTTTTCTCAGGTTTTTCTCTCTTTTCTTTTCTTTTTCAAAAATACATAAATTTAAAAAACAAATCATTACATTAAAATAATCATAATTACAAATAGTGTTTAGGATTTCAAAAATTGTTTGTGTTTTTCAGAAATTTAAAAAGTGTTTAAAATCTAAAAAATCATTCTCATTTTTCAAAAATTACCATCTCTTTGGAAAATAGTTCGTGTTTTCAATTTTTTTTATTTAGAAAAACTCACATAATTTTAATTTATTCGAAATAATAAAAATTGTTTGTGATTTCAAAAATATGTAGCTTTTTCCGGAAAATGTCGGAAATTTGAAATATCTTTCATGTTTCAAAATAAATGTTCACGTTTTCAAAGAAGAATCGTCAGTTGAAAAATGTTCACTTTCTATGAAGTTTTTTCTTTGAAAAATATAAGGAAAGCAGAACTGTAAAAAAACGCTGCAGTGCCGAGCGGGTACATTTAAGACTCGCTGCAGTACCACGTCGCTACAGTGTCGTTCGTGACATATCGCTTACATGGGCCGGCCCTACCTGTGCGTCGTTCAGCACCTTCTTCCCCCTCCGTTGGCCTTGGCCGCCTCCGCCGAGGGAGCCAAATCCAGCCAGCCACAGAGCAAGCGGCCGGGGTCTCCACCGCGCCCTCCTGCCCTATGCGTGCGTGCGTGCGTCGCGTACTACTACTCCCCTCCTCCTCCCCATGAAATTTGCTTCCAATCTGTTCCGCCTCTCAATCCCTCGGCCTATTCCATGCAGGATGTTGGGCAGGTCGCCGGCGCTGCCCCTCCTGACGGCCACTGAAGCTTCTGCTCCGCCGGCCGGCCCGTAAGATGCGATGCTTGCTAGCCCCTTAATTTTTGTTTTAACACTTTGCCCCATCATACTAGTACAGTACGAGCTTATGAACTCCTCGATTTATTTTAGATACCAATATCAGTCATACAGGCAGCGAAGCCAGATATGCCTTTTGCGGAGCTACTTATTTTAGACTTTGGTATTATCGAAAAAATATTAACATCTTCAACTTCATATAAATCCATTATGAAAATTGAAAATAAACTTCATGACAGATCTAGTGATACTGATGGATGTACTCCCTCAGTCTGAGTGTGGGTTTACAAATATTTCAAGTTTGACTGAGTTTATCGAAAAAATATTAACATCTTCAACTTCGTATAAATCCATTATGAAAATTAGTCTACATGACAGATCTAGTGATATTGATTTCGTGACGTAGACTTTGATATTTTTCCCTATAGACTCTGTCAAACTTAAATAATAAATGCATGGGCTTACTTCAGTCTAGTAGTATAAACTGAATATAACTGATACAATTGTAGCAGTTGATAACAAATGAACAAGCAGATGAAATTGTAAACCATAATCACTGGTGGCAGACAAGTTGGGCCGCAAATAGCTCAAGAAAACAAGATCAAACAGACCCAGGAAGGATACAGCCGCTCGCTCCGCACCATGATTCTTTTCTAGTTGTGCCATCCCACAGCTAGAATCAGGCACGAATGCAGGCGGCTGTAACACTATGACATCATCACCCAGTGCGAACATGCTCGACACCGGGCGTGCACTCGACAAGGCGCGGCGTGCACAGGCCGCACGCTCACGCCCTCTTATATTGAAAGCAAAGCACCCAAGTTAAAATCCAACAGCACACTCAAATCAAAATAGGAAAAGGAACGAAATAAAAACAACACGAACTTGAAATGGAGGAGGAGGATATAATTTCAGACAGGGGGACGTGTGATTCCTTCTGCTTTGAGAGTCTGACTTGGTACGTGGATCTTGTCGCCCAGAATTTCCATTCCCATCAACGACCATAAGAACCAGACATTTGTAAGGAACTCCCCACCTTCGCCCAGGCTCTTGGCATGCAGGTACCCCCTGCATCTGCTGGCAGAATAACAGAGCATCTCCACCCACACACCTTGGATCACTGTCCACCTCTGTTCCTCGTCGAGGTGGTCCATGAGTTCCTTGGCGAGTTTTTGCGCCTTGGGAACCATCTCTCCTTTATTTTCCTCGTCTTGTTGCATTTGAAGAATCCCGTGTGCAATGCTTGCTGGATCATTCTGGTCTGTGGGAATGTGCTCGATATTATCGCAAGCAATTGTGAACAAATCTTGCCTCGTCCCGGGCATTAGCATCTCAGGACACATGAAAAGCAGGTGGATCATGTAGTTGGATATCTGCCTGGCGCATTGGATGAGGTCTCTACTTGGAACATGGGAGGATGTGTCAGGGAGGTGGAAGCAGAGATCCGTGGCTATGTGCCACACAAGAACAATCTCATCAAATGGTAGGTCGAGGCTCCAACCTAGTTTCTCTTCCAGCTGAGGGTGCCTCGACAGAGCCTGTTCTCCCCTGAGATTATTGAATCTTTTGTATGTGGTAGGATCACCTATGAACTCCTTCCACCCATCTTCTATGTACTGGCGAACCAACCCTTCAATCCGGAGGGCCGCATGCTCCCGCGAAGTGTACCAATGCTTGTTAATGTACTCCCTGGCACACTTGAAGCCAGCAACTTTCATCAAAGTGGTGGGCTCCTTCTTGCGAGCACAAAATGACATGAGGTTGTGTTGTGAAACCATGTCTTGCCAAGTAGCAAGACTGTGTGCGCCCCAGATGCTGCAAGGTAGGCGCCAAAAGGGCCCGAACAGAATCACGACTGTGGAACTGAACAGGATGTATGATACTCCAATGTCATTCTCATTGTAACCATCCTTGTCACTCTTGGCGAAGAGCACCAGGGAAGCCAAGGCCAGGAAAGGAATTAACAACCCAGAGCAGAAGCCAAGGCAAGTTTGGGTTATCCCCCTTTTGGTGTACAGGACACTAATTGTATTCGTAATCCACAACTTTAAAACTTGGTGTCCATTCTTGTCATCGAACTTGAGGAAATACTCCAGATAGTTAAGACGAAGAGAGTACCTGGTAGATAGGTCCACAAGCATCATGGAGGTATAGTCCATTGCATGAGGAAATTTTTTGAGCAACTCTTTTCTTTGGTCCCTTTCACTTTCTACCTCTGTCCTCTGTTGTAGAAGCACCTTTGCTTCTTTTACATAGTCTTCAATTGAAATGTTGCGTTGGTCTTGTTTCTTCATCTTTGCTGAAACAAAATCCATGCAATCTGAAGTGCACCATCTCCAACATGGAGGGACGGATCCTTCTTCTCTTCGCGTGGACAAACTTTTGGAGGCCATGGTATTAAAGCTGGCCTTCTTAAGGGCCCATGGCTTCTCGCTGAATTTGAGGATGCCGGCGACAAAGAGCAAGACTGCCACCTGCAGGAGCTTCTTTTGGCCGGACCACCACTTGCAGAAGATATACAAGGCGACCGTGACTTGGGACACCAGAGTTAAGGCATGCCGCTTCCATAGCTCGTTGTCCTCGAGGCTGTAGGCACTCATCTCTGGGCCACCAAGGTGAATGAGGAGGAAAGGCACCCATATGAGCTCGAGAGCGTCGCTCCCCTCGTCCGCAATTCGTTGCTTTTGGCGGTTGAAGAGGGTGGCCAGAGCGTAGATGGCCAGTGCATCCCCGCCAATGTGCGCCATCCACACCAGCACCCTCAACCTCTGTAGCTTAGGCCATACACGCACACAACCAGAGAAGAAGAGGAAGAAGTGGACAGAGAGGCTGCACAAGACGAGGACGCGCAGCTTCCACTCATCCCACCATTGCATTGCATCTGTGAGACCCATGCATGCGGTGTTTTCTTCCTCTCTTCTTCACTCGGGTATTTTTGTTCTGCCTACCTAAGCTTAATTTCTCCTAGGGCGACCCAGTGTGATGGATGATGACCCTATATATACATGATGCAAGAGTGGTGCTACTGGAGGCTGCCTTGTCATGTTAAGTAGGTGGGCATCAGTCCAGTCCTCCTTTAATCTTTTGGTTAATTAATCGGTAAATTATCCATTAGAGCTAAGACGCTAATCTGCTGCGGTCCTTGTGTGCTAGATCTGCTCGTGCACAGGCGTCGTGGCCTCACTCCTGTCCTATGGACTTTGGCATGCTGGCGGAGGTGGCCTAGGATTGCGGCCATGTCCCGGGCACTTTTCCTATAAAGGTATCAACATCTACAATACCAAATAAATACAATATGATCAAGATATTTATTGAAATGATATTGATTTGGTATTGTGACTGTTGTTTTTATTTCTATAAGCTTGGTCAAACTTTAGAAAGTTTAACTTAAGACATAACCAATTTACGAAGTAGAAAAAAGTATAACTAATAACTACATGTGTACCCCTGCAAAAATAATAAAAAATACATGTGTACACCAGTGCTTTCATTTGATGGCGTCGTAGCTGGAGTTCTCGTGGCCTCACTCTGACTGGAATGATGCATCGCTTTTATTAGGGCAACAATTCTTGCCTCTTGTTCGTGGCGATCTCAGGGTTAAGGTGCACACATATGCCTTAGCAGCTTCAAGCACAATACCCAACCCACGTGTTGATCATGATGACCTTCTTCGCTTTTTTTTCTTTCATTTATTGGATTCATATCCCTTGCTCTGTTTTAGATCCATCCTTTTGTTTCTCATTGCTTGTTTGAGGTGAAGCTCAGAACAGGGTTCAGAGAAGCATGTGCTTGCATATCAGAAGTTTGAAGCAAACTTCCATAAGTGGATATACCAGACCTAAAGAAAGTAAGCTTAAACCCTTCCATCTCGGTCTTCCCAACGAAATCTTGGTAATAGAAGCAGCTCTCCTTAGGGGTTGCTAACTTGGTATCCTATACACAAATTACATTTCAGATGTGTTAGGCTGTAAAGAAGAAAATAAAACACCATTTGACGCCAGGGTTTGATACAGGTGCCCACATCCACCTCTTGTCCCAGAATGCTCAAAAAACGAGTTCCCAATTAAACCTCAGTTCCCTCTCTACTCTATGATAGGCATTTCTCGGATCAATTAGTTATTTTCAAAGCTATGTTAATTTAATAGTGAGATAGAGAAAACGGGGGGCAAAATCACACATTTCATTGAGCATGTGATGAATTTTCTTTTCGAGATTGAGTGTGTAGATGTAGTCAGTTAAATTACAGAAAGGCACACGGTGAGGGGCAAAAATGAAAAATTACAAAAGCAGAAGCCTAAGATGAAGCCAAACACTAGAAGAACTGCCGAAATAGAGGGGAAGCCGGCAGCCGACACCTTTATTAATCGATGGTCTTCTTTACTTCTGTTCTTCAGATTCTTCGACCCTTTACCTTTATTAGAGCTATTCTTGACTTCTTGTCTCTTGTTCGAAGTGATCTGGTAAAGTTGAACCCATACGATTCAGCAGCTTCAACCACAATATTTTGGCCTTTCCATGTCTATTCTTTGTAATATAACTAGTACAAATGCCCGTGCGTTGCACCGGGCGAAACATGAAAACCTGCTCCATGTGCCATTATGCACTTTTTTTAATCCAATTTTAGCAAACATCAGAAATAAGGTTACATTGAGTATTTTTTTAGAATCAATATATTATTTTTTAATTCACACAAGGCAGGTGGAAGGAGATAATGACGAACTCACCCGTTGATTTGTTGTCTTCACTGTCAGCGCTGATGCTGGCCAAGGATAAATTCTGATGGCTCGTTGTCTTTTGTGTTAACGGCGATGCCGGCGAAGCGACGTGGAAAGCAAGCGACATGGAAAGCTGAGTTGCTAAGTAGCTTATTTGACCAAAGACTTAGTACATTATAAGGATGTTGTATATGTATATATTATATATTCTAGTGATATACTCCCTCCGTCCCAAAATAAGTGACGCAAAAATGACTCAACTTTGTACTACGAATAGTACAAAGTTGTGTCATTTTTGCGTCACTTATTTTGGGACGGAGGGAGTATTATATAGCCCCGTGCGTTGCAACCGAAAAACTTATGTGTCAATTATGAAATATAAAGTTTGTTAAAGTCTCCAAAACACTTTATTTAAATTCCTCATATTTCTCCTATCCTAGAGAAATAACTATGTTGGTCTAAATCCCATCTCTATCTTTATTTTATTCAAGTTTCTGTTTAATTTCTCAAAAAAAAAAAAGGTTTTGGTTAATTTAAAAAAAAGGAGAAAGGGAGTCTAACCAGCCCAACACCAAATCCCTTGGCCCAGCCTTAACTTTCTAGATGGATCAGCCCAACTACCCCGTTAACAAAGAGCGAGGAGACCGATCCATCCACATCTCATCTCTCGCTCATCACTGAGCGCCTCCTCCACACATCTCGTCTCTCCCTCGGCCCCCTCCATCTCCCGGCTGTCCTCGAGGAGTTCCCCGTCCCCGTCGCCGGCCATGCTGCTACGATGTCTCCTTCTTTCCTCCCTCTCCTTCCTTCTTTTTCCTATGATTCTCCTTTCCCTAACACCTGTCTCTCTCTTGTTTGCTGCTGAACGCAGGACGCCGTCGCTCCTACCAAATCCAGCCACCGCCGGATCTGCCTCCATCGGACCAGATCCGTCTGGATCCGGCTGCCCTCGACCGCCCTCGACCTCATCTACTCCTCCAATCGCCGGATTTGATGCGCCGCCGCCGACCTCATCTACAGGAGGCCTCGTTTGCGCCTTCTGTAGCCGGATTTGATGCGCCGTTTGCTCCTCCCGTCGCGTGATTTGATGCGCCACCTATCCGATTTCTTTGCAATTGGCTTTTCTTTGATCGATTATTTGATAGACCGAATCCTTCCCTTGTGATTATCCTCATCTCTGTGTCCTGATTTCTGTGGTCGCTTGTTGAATCATCAATGTCTACCTATATGAACCAGTGAGATTAGGTGTAAAGAAGCGATGTGGTATTATTACTTAGCCAAGTCATATAATTTTTTCGGCATGATCCTAGGAAAGCAAGGAGAAAGCCTATCAGCATATGAAGCCCAATACGGGCGGCGTGGAGGACGCGTCACGAATCTGAAATATGGATTTTTTTTCACTTATATGCTGGACTGCGGGTTAATTAGTTAAAACCATATGTTTTTTTTTGCAAATAGTGTGTCCGTGCTTTGCAACGGAAAAAAAAGCTATTAGATTACGAGATAAGGGACTTTTCAAAAGTCATTTAAAAAATATTATGGTCACTTGATTTTCTAACGCGTCATAACGAAAAAAATGTCGGTGAGCAAACTGCATTGATGAACACTGCCTGAGCTAGACTGATGAGTGAGTGCCTCGCCTTGATCTAGCGTAGCAGTGTTTATAATAATCAGTAATGTAGTACCAAAAAAAATATAACCGTGTATGAAGGCAAAATAGAAATTTAGTCATTTTTATATAGCTTATAAAAATAAACCCATAGAATGTTGTGTCAATTTTTGAGGGCTCAGCGTTGTACTACAAGACATGGATTTTTTTTACCCAAATCGAGTGACTGAATACAATCATGAAGCGACCGCTAGACGGTTCGTTATGTTAATTATTTATGAATCTGTTTTAATTTTTTTGAACATATTCCAAAGTTTTGATGGACAATTTTTTAAATTCCCCTAGTATTTTTTGTATACTGGATATTTTTTAAAATTTGTGAACATTTTTTAAAATTTGTGAACATTTTTTATTTCCTGAAAATTTAATTGAAATCGTGATAGTCTTTTATAATACGTGAACAACCTTTTGAAATGATGATCATTTTATGATTTTCCGAATGTTTTTTTAATTCACAAACAGTTTATAATTTTTCAAGACTTTTTTGAAATATTGTTCTTCTGGAAATCACGAATAAATTTAAAGAAGAAAAAACTAAAAGAGAAATGAGAACGTGAAAGGCAAAAGAGAAAATGAGAGATAAAAAGCGGGCAGGCTGGGGATCGAACCCTGGTCTCCAGGGTGAAAACGCGCAGCGCTAGCCACCGCGCTCCGCATATGTTTGTGTCATATTACTGGATCTCGACATATATAAACCAGAACCAACAATGCGATGTGTGAACCGTTTTTTGCCACTTACGGGTGGCATTCGTGGGTAATTTTTGCCAACTTCGAGGGTATTTTATGTGACGTACGGGCTGAAACCCAATTTTCTTTATTATTAGGTAAAGATATTGATACCATTGGTGTTTGTCATGATTATGTTCTTTTTTGGTTTCCTTTTTCTTTTTAAAGATTCCTATCCCTTGCTTTGTTTTAGAGAAATCCTGGTGTTCCCTTTACTTGGTCGCAGAGCAGGTCCCAACCTGATGAGCCGGCCGGCCTGTGCATGCATGTAGCACCACCTTACGGTTTGGCACCAAAAAAAGTGCCCCCCATAAATGGTTGTGGGGATTTACCAATAAATTTATTGGTACTTGTTTGTTTTTTTTAAGGGACAAATTGGTATTTGTACGTGCAAAAATGCTTACGGATGGGTTGTTACGGTTTACATTTACGGGCATAGTTTTTCCTCCGTAACTTTAGCATTGCTCTTGTATGTGTGCTCAATAAACCCATCCCTGTGGGCATCTCAAAGGCGGACTCGGAAACCTCACGCAACCGTCCGAACCACATTGTCCGGATTGAGGAAGCCATCCAATGCCGATATGTATCGGTCCGTGAAGCGATCCGGACGCAATTTCTCCCGCAAACCGAAGGCAAAAGTGGAGAGGTTTGCGGGAGTCCGAACTGCTCCCAAGCCCGCTTCTGACCACCCTCGCCCATCAAAAAACCCTCTCACCTCCCACGCGATGACCCGCCCGGCGCCAGTTGCCCGCGTTCATGCCGTTGTAGAAGGCGCCGCTCCGTATTGAAGATGGCTCAGGATGGACGCGGCCTATCACTGCATCTGCCATTGAAGCGGCGGGCTAGCCGATGGCGCCGCCCGCGATGCGTCTCCGGTGTTCGCGCATGTTCAATGCCGGAGACGCATGACTGGACGGGACGGGACGGATATCTACCGCGCCTGTCCAATGCCGCTGCCCGTCCGTATACCGCCATTAAGCAGGCTCGCCGGCTAAGAAACCCATTCTGGCGCCGCGCATTGACGAACCCAGACGCCTCGCCTCACCGGAATTCGCTATATAAAGGCGGCCACATCCGGCTAACTCCACACCACAACATCAACCCCTCCACATCCTCCTCCCTTGCACTGCATTCGCCATGAACGCCAGCGGCAAAGGGACAGTCTGTCATTGGAGATAAAGAACGTGGTGGCCGCCCTTGCCGCCGCCTGGCATAGCCGCCGTGCCAGGCGGATCGAGGCCGGCTTCCGGCCAGCTCGCCCGAGGCCTCCGACGACGATGACACCACGATGGAGACGGGCTCCGACAACTCCGCCTCTCCTTCCGTGCCTCCTGTGCACGTCGGCTTCACCATGGAGCAGGCGGAGGCGCACTTCAACGCCGCCATGGCGGAGGTGCAGCCTGTGTTGGCACCTTTGTCGATGTAACTGCCGTCACAGGAGGAACGTCGGTACAACTTGTTCCTCTTGGAGTAGCATCGGTTAGCGGAGGTCCAGATGCTACGTTGCATGGATACTTGGATACATACCGGATACGCGATACGAGGATACGCCTGATACACCAATTTTCTAAAAACATGGATACGGGGATAGGTTCATATGTAGATATTAAATATACATTAATTATTGAAAGTCCGAAAAAACAAGGAGCTTCCAAGTCAAAGCATGCCTCAATAAGATTACCCCCATTCTTTCCTTGCACTTGGTCCAATTCCATCAATTGGCAGTGGGATTTGCCTAGGTTTGGTGTTTCAATTAGTGCATTGACTCTCTCTTGCTCACCTTTCAATTGAATAAGAACATTGGCGGCATGTTTTGACATGAACTCATGCCCATCTTGGGATTCTTCAAAAGGTGTGCCTTTACTGTTGAGGGGATTTCACATCGAACAAGGGGTTTGAGGTATCCAAAACGTATCGCAGAAGTATCCCAAGAGTATCAAACAATATATCATTTTTCTTAAAACAAAAATCGAAGGATACTTACGGGATACGTATCGGGCTATATCAAGGCAGTATCGGAGTATCGGGGCAGTATCCGATTGGACATGCACGCTTTCTGAAGTATCCGCAGAACATAGGCCAGATCTATGGCGATCGCGCTAGCGAGGACGCCGTGGCGAACCCCAACTTTGTGACAGAGCATCGTGCCATCTACGATGCCGTTCGCGCTCAAACCGCTGCTCGCCAGGAAGCGGCCGCAGCGAAGGCGCAGCTTCAGGCGACCGCAGAGGAGAACAACACCAGTTGCGCTTCCTACGCGCCGCCGATGAACCATCAGCCGGCCTGGTGAGACGAAGACAGTGACGGCTCCACCATTTCCATCGTGGACCTCACGTCCATCGGTGACGGACAGGTCGTGGACTTCTCTGAGGATGAGTAGGCCATGGGAGGCAGCGGTGCCTTGTGTCGCATGTGGGCTGATCCGTATCCTGTGTTCTACTCTTCCTCGCCGGAGACCGCATCTTCACTTCATCGTTCTTCTTGCCGGTGCTCATGGAAACGGCGGGAGGAGGACGACACGGGCTTGGCCGCTGGGCGCCGCCGCCATAGTATAGGTTTAGGGGCAGGTCTTTGTTTGTTCTAAATGTTCGAAGTGTTTGTATACATCTGTCATGTTTGTACGAATTCCGTCCGTGTTTGCATGAACTTCATCCGATTTGTTGAAAAATAGTTTGAAATGTATGCGGCTAGCATTGGATGTCGACCTCCCGCAT
>LR738715.1:30713341-30758497 GCA_902687465.1 Secale cereale | reverse complement strand
TTTCTCTCTCTCTCCTTTTCCCTCCTGATCCCCTTTTCCTTCTCTCTCTCCCTACCTATATGTCCAGACCGGACGATGCCACCAAATCAGAGAAGTGGATGAAGAACTGGACAGCGTGCATCTTCCATTCTTCCCAACATTGCATTGCATCTGAGAGACTCATGCATGCGGTGCTTTTGCTTTCTCTTTTGTTCATTCGGGAATTTTTGTTCTAGCTAGCTAAGCTTAATTTCTCCTATGATCCCCGGGAAAAAAAATCTCCTAGGATGACCCAGCGTGATGGATGACCATATATATACATGAAAGAGTGGTGTTGCTGGGGCTGCCTTGCCATGTAAAGTAGGTGGGCACTAGTCCAGGCCTTGTACAATGTTAGATGCTTAGGGAAGTGCTTAAAAAAACAAGCACCTCTCTTAAGCACCTTGCATTGTACAAGGCATTGTGCTCTTAGTTAATTAGTCGGTAAAATTATTCATTAGAACGAAAACACTGCTGTAAGCAACCCCCTTCGACTAGTGTGACTCGATGGTACATTATAAAATTATTCATTGTAAAATTATTCTGCCCCACTCCATCCTCCCTCCAGGGTGACTCGATGGTACCCTAACCCCATCTGCTAGTGGCCTCCCCCACCCCCTCCTTGTCAGAGTCTGCAAATAAATAAATTTTGTCATGCGGGAGCCCATCTCCTCTTTTGAACACGGCAGGGTAAACCATGGACATTATTGATCAACTGCAGTTTTTGGTCGATCCACTCAATATGGGAATGAGGGAGGCGACGATTTTTTTTTATAATCGAGTCTTACCATTAAGATTAGCATGGTGTAGTGTGGACAATTGGTACCCAAAGATATGATCATTATTATGTTCATTCCCTGGATTTTACTACATTTATTAGCGATGCAAAAGTTGTTGATTTTGGTGGCCATATTCTTGGGGCAAGGGCAACGGAGCGTGGTGGCAGTGTACCACACTGTTTCGTCGAGGCTGACATTGGAACCTGCCTCTCTCGCGGACGAGCAACGATAGGAAGGATTAATAATATATTAAATCAAGGCTAAAAGCCAAATAAATCAACATCAAGCATTGAGAGGCGGATACATGCTTTTTTTTGTTGAATTTGTTACTCCCTCCGTCCCAAAATAAGTGACTCAAAAGTGACCCAACTTTGTACTAACTTTGTCACTTTTTTGGGACGGAGGGACTAATATTCATCTCCGTCGATAGCGGCCCAGAGCTTGGCACATTGTTGCCCAAAGCAAACCATTTGCCTTGTGACACGCTGGAGGGAGTTGATGATGATAGGGCGAAGCATTAGTTAGGGTTTGAGACAGGCGGTCCGAGTAAAATGACAGGGTTTGTTCATATTGATTGGATTTATTGTAGATGCAGGAAGGAGTCGGTCTACTTGTCAAGGATGTGATGCCTATATACATGATCATTGCCATGAATAACATTATAACTATGCGTTTTTCTTTTAATTGCCCAACAGTAATTTGTTAACCACCGTATGCTATGTGTTCGAGAGAGAAGCCTCTAGTGAAAACTATGGCCCTCGGCTATACAAAAATACCTTGCTGCAATTTATTTACTTTTATTTTGTTTTGCAATTTATCCATCTACCTATACAAGATTTGGTCCTTGAAAGTAATGAGTTCAAGGGAATTGACTACCCTCTTGCCCGCATTGGGTGCAAGTATTTGCTTTTGTGTGTGTGCATGTGCTGTTCACGGGGTTTACATGATTCTCCTATTGGTTCGATAAACCTTGGTTCTTAGTAAGAGAAATATTTATCTCCACTATACTTCTCCACCCTTCCTCTTAGGGAAAAATTGTTGGGAAACGCAGTAGAAAAAAATTTGCGCCCACGATCACCCAAGATCAATTTGAAGATACATAACACGTTGTAATCATGATCGTTACACCGAGTTACAGCGGAAGAAGAACGTGCCGATGTAGATCGTACTTGGAGTCCCTCGAACCATCAATGAACGATCCCGCGAACCGCCCACGAACATTCCCTCAAACTGAAGACCGAAAGCATGGCCTCTCTACTAGGTTGCAAGGTTGCAACCTTCACAATCTAACAGCGCTTCGCCATCTAGACCTAATCGTCGCCGGAGAATTAGTGGGAGGAGATTAGAACCACACTAGGCTTCTAATTATGAGGACAAGAGGATTAGCCTTAACTCTAATTAGTTAACTAGAACTAACAAGAACTAGAACTAGAAGAATTAGAGAGGAGGCTCCAAAACTTGTGTATACCAAAGAGCATAATCCCATAGTATATATAGGTTGGAGGGAGAGGAAGGGATGCCACCGGCCAAGGGAGGGGAGGAGTTTGAGTCCTTCCTTTCCCCAATTCGACCTCCTTCCCTAGGGAAGGAGACACTTTCCCACTTGGGACTTTTTGGCCCAAGTTGCCTTCCACCTCTTGCCTTTTAAGACTCGTTGATATTAAATAAAATATATAAATGCTCTAAATATTTGTAGACCATTTATAATTTAACATCCCCGGAAACATTTTCCACCTATATATATTGGTAATACCCGGTATTACCCGATATTCTCCAAAACGCTTCCGGATCCTCTCAGAACTATTTGGAATATTAATGAAACAATTCCACAAATATATTTTCATCACTCTTGTCCTACTAACACTCAGCATATCATGATTGCCTTAAGCTTGTGACCCCGTAGGTTCCGTAACTCACATACATGAATGAAAATGTTCGTTCAATGACCGACAACGGGACCATGGATGTCCATATTCACTACAGGAATCAGAGGATTTACAGGAGTCAGAATGAAAATGGAGCATCACGAACGACAAATGTCTTTGCTGTCCGCTGGCATGCGGCAAAGACTCTAGCATAGAAAATATCGGCAAAGGGATTCTTTGTCGTCTGCCACCGACGACAACGTCGCACCAGCCTTCGTCATATGTAAACAGACGACAAAGCTCATGGATGGCATAAAACTGAGGTTAGCCCCGTTAGGTGGCTAACGACACTTTTTGCCGTCTGCCTGCAGACAACAAAGATGATAGCTCCTTTGCCGTCTGCCAGGTGACGTCAGCTGACCTCAGGTTGGGGCTGGCAGACTTTATCGTCTGCCACTGATGGCAAAGCCAGGCCATCCTTTGTCGTCTGCCACCGACAAAGGTTGCACAGGTTGCTGCCACGTGGCACCTTTGTCGTATGTAAAGTAGTCAATGATATCCAACACATAAGTTTCATCCATACATACATAGTTTCATCCATACATACATACATAGTTTCATCCATATTACAATAGTTACATGCATAGGTAGCAAGTTCCACAGTGTTCATCGATACGAAATCAAAACAGAAAGTAAACACAAGCGCTCCATCAATGCAAGCTTTCGTGAAGTGAATCAAATCTGCAAAATGGGAAACAATAAAGTTATAAGAAGAAGACTAGAAGAAGAAGTATGTGGCATTTATGAGGTTACCAAGCTTATGATGCCGTTTTTGACCTAAGTAAGCTAATTCTGTCATTTTTGACCTAAGGAAGCTAATTATGCCCTTATTGAGCTAACCTAGGCAACTAGGCATATTAGAGCTAACTTTGCATATTAGAGTTAACTTTGGTCATTTTGGAGGAAACAAAGCTAAGTATATGTCATTTTAGAGGTAACTTAGGTAAAATGGATCATTTTGGAGCTAAGTAAGCTTATTATGTCATTTTGGAGGAAAATAAGCTAAGTATATGACATTTATGAGCTAACCAAGGTTATTATGCAATTTGTGACCAAAGTGAGCTAATTATTCCATTTTTGACATAAGTAAGTTAAATATAGGTCATTATTGAGCTAACCTAGGTAACTAAGCATATTATAGCTAACTTTGCATACTAGAGATAACTTAGGTCATTTTGGAGGAAACAAAGCTAAGTATAGGTCATTGTAGAGCTAACTTAGGTAAAATGGATCATCCTGGAGCTAAGTAAGTTTACTATGTCATTTTGGAGGAAAATAAGCTAAGTATATGCTATTTATAAGCTAACCAAGGTTATTATGCAATTTTTTTTACCTAAGTAAGCTAATTATGTCATAAATGAACTAAATAAAGCTAAGTATAGGTCATTATGCATTTGTTAAGCAAAACACTACATAAAACTTACGTCATCACGGAGGTGAAGCACCGGGGTTGCTCGTGCCGGTACCACGTGGAGAAGGATCGTGCGATGCTTGTATAGAGTTATGCTGCACCAAAGATCATTTGCAATGTCTCGTTAGCATGATGACACTCAAATGTTAAGACTAGTAATTTGTTTACCCAGCGTGTGCTATTTCTCGACAGAAGCCACTAGTGAAATCTACGGCCCCGGGTCTATTTTCCTATCATACACGTTTAGATCTACATTGCTATTTGACTTTTCCCTTATTTGCATCTTTTATTTTCAGATCTATATTATCAAAAACCAAAAAATACATCGCTGAATTTTAATTGTCGTTATTCTATTTGCATCTACCCATCTACTTATTTAAGAATCATTTACCCGAGAGAGATTGACAACCCCTCTTACGCGTCGGGTTGCAAGTACTTGTTCTTTGTGTGTAGGTACCGTTTACATAGTGTTGTGCGGTTCTCCTACTGGTTCGTTGATACGTCTCAAACGTATCTACTTTTCCAAACACTTTTGATATTGTTTTGACTTCATTCTTGCATGATTTGGACTAAACTAACCCGGACTGACGCTGTTTTCAGCAGAGCTGCCTGTATGGTTTATTTGTGTGCAGGAAAATGGATTTTTAAGTATCTCAGAAAAATCCACGAAAAATCAGAGAAAATCCACGCACCCGAAGGAACCAAGTACCAGAAGTGGGGCCAGAGGGGGGCCAGGGGGTGCCCAGGCGCCCTGTGGGCGCGCCCCCCCTGGGCCGCGCCGGGGGGCGCCTGGGTGGGGCCCACACCCCCTGGTGCCCTACTTTAGCCCGTATTTTTCCTCCCGACGCAGAAACCCCAGATCGGAAGTTCTTTCGCAGTTTTTCGTCGCGGAGCCGCCGCCACCCTCTGTTCTTCTTCGGGAGGGCTAATCTGGAGGCTGAATTGGCCTCCGGAGAGGGGAGATCGTCGCCATCGTCATCATCATCACCACTTCATCATCCCTTCATGGCTTCCCCCTTCATGTGTGAGTAATTCCCCTGCTGTAGGCGAAGGGGATGGTAGGGATTGGATGAGTTAGATCATGTAATAGTTCGTCAGATTGTTGGGGGCATGTTGCCTATCATCTACTATGGTGTTTATCATCTTTGCTACAACTTGTTATTCTTAATGCTTGACACTTAGGGCCCGAGTGCCATGATTTCAGATCTGAACCATATGTGTTTGCATGAATATATTTGTGTTCGTGATCCTATCTATGAGTTGTATGCACCTGTTACGGTTCGGAACCGACGATCCCAAAAGTGACAGCTTGGGACACCAAAGGGGATGGTCCGTAGTTTGAGGATTACATGTATCCATTGAGTTCATTGCTTTGTTCCGGTGCTCTTTGACAGGAGCACCTTAATATCCATTAGTTCCTTTTGGCCCCGTTCGTAGCGGGATGGTAGGACAAAAGATGTTGTGCAAGTTCTTATTGCAAGCACGTATAACTACCTACGGGATACATGCCTAATGTTTGATATTTGCCTAGATGATCATTACTTTTCCGTGTGCCGTGCCCCAAGTTAGAATCTATCTCATCCATGCAGCGCCCAACCATCCATCTCCCTAGCCTATAGTATTTTAAACCTTGCTTGTCACTAGTTGCTACTTTTGCCATCTACTACTGCTATTTACTTTTGCTGTTTACTTTCATTATTACTATCATCACTATCATATCACTGTTACCACTTATCTTTTGTTGCAAGTAAGTATATTTCAGGTGCGGTTGAATTGACAACTCAACTGTTAAAGCTTATAAATACTCTTTGGCTCCCCGTGTGTCGAATCAATAAATTGGGTTATTCTTACCCGCGAAGACTATCTCGATCCCTTACGGTTGAGGGTTATCAAGTACCGTTTTCTAGCGCCGTTGCCGGGGAGCATAGCAATATTTACAAGTCTACTTGAGGTATCCTACCTGCTGCACTTTATTCACTATGGGTAAGAAAGGAGACTCCAAGGTTCCGATCTTACTATCTACTACAAGAAGAGGTACTGCTCTGAGCACTAGTGCTACGCTTGATTCACCTTCTGTTATGAGTAAGTTTGCCTCACCACCACCACATGATGCTCCTACTGAATCTGTTACTATGTCTGATACTCTTGATAATGCTTCTACTACTTTCGATGATGATATTAGTTCGCTTGGTTATGCTCTTGAGAAACAAATTGCTGCAGCTGCTGAAAAATATGGAATTGAACTTCCTGTTGCTCGCTACCCTATTGGTGAAACTTATGATTATCCTGATTTGAGTAAACTCCAAGAGAGGCTCCTTGATGATGATTACTATATGCTTGATGAAGATCTATGCAGGGAACTGACAGAGTTTGCTGGCTCTGACCCTGAAGTTATTAAAAAAATATTTGAAAAACACTCTTTGAAAAACAAAACCGTTCCTAATCCTGAGTTTGCTACATCTCCTATATGCATTGATGATCCTGATTTTGATTTCTCTGTTGATCTCTCACTTATACCTATGGTTGAAGCTGACCCCTTTTATGGCAGAGAAAATGATGATGCTATTGCACACCTGACTAAACTCGGTGAGTTAGGTAGCCTGTTTACCACAGATGAGAAGATACGATACTTTTATGTGACCAAGCTTCTTCCTTTCTCGTTGAAGGAAGGTGCTAAAGCATGGTATGATTCACTCCCATGCGGTTCCATTAAGAGTCCTCAGGACTTAGCTCACTCTTTTGTTGATAAGTACTTTCCTGCTCACATGCAACATGCTGCTTTACAAAGAATTTATAACTTTAAACAGTTGCAGGATGAGTCCCTCCCTAAAGCTTGGGGGAGGTACTGCGGTCTGATTCGGGCTAGACCAGGACATGAAATCCCTAAGAATGAATTGATTGATATATTCTATGCTGGTCTAACTGATGAATCTAGGTCCTATTTGGACAGTTGTGCTGGTTGTGTTTTCAGGAAAAGAACACCGGACGATGCGGAAGATCTGATGGGCAGGATTGCCAAAAACCATGAAGATTGGTCCGTCCCTGAACCACCTCCACCAACAAAGAAGAGGGGCATGTTTGTTCTAAGCCCCGAGGATATGCGAGAAGCAAAGAAGTCTATTAAAGAGAAAGGTATTAAAGCTGAAGACGTGAAGAACCTACCCCCTATTGAAAAGCTGTGTGAGCCTACCACTCACCCTCCTATGGTAGAGGTACACTCTCTTTTAGATTTCAACGCAAGTGACATCCCTCATGGTAAACCTCCTGATCAATGTTTAGATGAGTTTGATAATTTTATTATGAAACAGAATCATTTTAATGAGAGGATAGAAAGTCAGTTGCATGATAATTCCCTTGCTATCAAAAAGTTGCTTGGTGTTTTAGATAGAACAGTTAATGATGTTCAATGTCTTGTGAAGCATTTTCATATGGTTCAAACTCAGCTTGATCAAATTTCTAATGTGCAAAGAGATTTGCTTGCTAACAATGCCAAACAAGATAAATTGCAGGCTTTTGGAATTAAGACCCGAGGAGGAACTAGTACTCAAGATCCTCTTTATCCAGAGGGACATCCGAAGAGAATCGAGCAAGATTCTCAAATGCAGGAAGAAGAAATTGTTGTCTCACCAAATAAGAAGAAGAAACATAAAGAGACTGACAATTCTAATGATCCTATTGCAGGTGAAGAGCCAGCTATTGATCCCAACAGTGTATCTATTTCCGATGCTGAGACTGAAGACGGTGCTGAACCTGAAGGTAATGATAATGAGAAAAACGATCCGCCTGAAGTTCGAGAAGAAGAAGCACCTGACAAACGTAAGAAGTACACTAAAGAAGACTTCATCGCAAGAAAACATGGGAAGGAGAGAGAACCATGGGTACAGAAACCCATGCCCTTTCCAGGTAAGTCCATCAAATCTAAAGAAGAAGAGCATTACAATAAGTTCTGTGAATGGATTAAACCTCTTTTTCTTCAAATCCCTTTGACTGATGCTATTAAGTTACTTCCTTATTCAAAATATATGAAAGATATTGTCACTAACAAAAGAAAAGTTCCTAATGATGCAATATCTACTATGCTTGCTAACTATTCTTTCAGTGGAAAGATTCCTGAGAAGCTCGGTGATCCAGGTATACCCACCATTCCTTGCTCCAT
This sequence comes from Secale cereale, assembly GCA_902687465.1. NCBI lineage: Eukaryota > Viridiplantae > Streptophyta > Magnoliopsida > Poales > Poaceae > Secale > Secale cereale. The sequence continues at coordinate 30,750,208 of LR738715.1, read as the reverse complement.
AAAGAATAATTATGTCAAAACTGCTTTATGTGATCTTGGAGCGGGAGTGAGTGTTATGCCTCTCTCTCTCTCTCTCTACGAGAGGCTTTGCTTAGAGAAACTAATTCCTACAGATATCTCCCTTCAGATGGCTGACAAGTCAACCGCTGTTCCGATAGGTATTTGTGAGGATGTTCCAGTAGAAGTTGCTAATTGTTTAATTCTTACTGATTTTGCTGTGCTTGACATGCCCGAGGATGGGAGCATGTCCATTATCATTGGTAGACCTTTTCTTAACACTGCAGGTGCTATTATTGATTGCAACAAAGGGAAGGTTACCTTCCGCGTGAATGATAAAGAACACACGGTATATTTTCCGAAGAAGACCGACAGGAGGCATGCCCTCAACTCTATAGAGAATATCGAGACCGTGAAAATTGGAGAATGGGACTGTCCACTACATGTGCCTCACAAATACAAAACTATCATGGTAGGGACAATGTCCATCAAGGTAAAAGTTCAGTGATTACTTCGTAGGAGGTGAGACTTTTTGCTCTATATATCGCTTGTTTGTTGGTAAGACTTGATCAACCTTACTAGTGAACGTGTTTTATATGGATAAAAAGTTGAGCTTGTTATGTTTTCATTTGTTTTTAGTTTTGTCCTACTTACTGTACCAAGTATCTATGTTTTTGAAACTTCACAATACTACTAACTGCTTCAAGTTTTCATAGAGTTTCGCAGCTTTTTGAACTTCGAAAAAAATTCAACAGTGAAGTTTTCAGAAAAAATCCAGAAAAATTATATTAAAAATTTCCACAACGGGAGAGACCCAGAAAGTCCTGGGGCCAGCCAGGGGGGGCCACCAGTGGCCCAGGCGGCCAGCTGGCGCGGCCCAGCCCCTGGCCGCGCCCACAGGGCGCCTGGGGCCCACGGGACCCCCCTCCAGGTACTTCTTCTTCCCTCCTCTCTCTCTTTTTCCAGAAACCCGAGTTCTGGTCTCGTTCTTGTTGTTCTTGCTGTTCTTGGAGGCGATTCTTCGATCTCTCTCTACAGCCCATCATTTGAGCTGAAATTTTGAGCAAATACTCCCTGGTATGTGACTCCTCCACCCCTCCAATTAGATTTATGATTGGTGGCCTCATTTGTGAGTATTTAGTAGTTCTTGGTGCTGTAGAGATGAGCTTGCATTCATGTGTAGAAAGTTATTTTCCAAGTTTTGATGCAAGTTTATGCCTTGGGCAAGTGAGTTGAGTAGTTTGCCTTAGCTCACTTTGTTTTAATCCTCGTTTTTGTAAATTGTAAAAAATTTCAGAAATGAGTTTGTTAGGAAGGGCAAAAGGATGGCTTGAGAAGAGGAGGCCCGCACACTCCGATCGAGTCACTAGAGCCGCAGCTTCACTATCGACTGCTAGGGTGAGCTATAATGAGGATCATGTGCCCCTGGAGTTGTTGGAAGACACAAGTCCAGCACGTGCGATGACATTTCCATGTGATGAATTCATGGAAGCTGCGGGAATCAAGGATGAGTTTTATAATCTTTGTGCTAATGCAGGTTTGACACGACTCGTCACGAGCCGTGTTACTCAGTATCAGAAACTCACCTCCGGTTTCATTAACAGTTTTAGATATAATCCTGATTCAGGTGCTATTGAGTTTAAAATTTATAATGATCTTATCACCATGACTCTGGGAAATTTTTGTGAAGTAATAGGTGTGCCGAACGTTGGGAGGACGGCAAGGATGGCCACTCAGCCCTCCGAGCTGAAAACCGTCATCAACTCTCTCTGCAGCATGGGTACGAGGGATATTCATCGGTCGAAGATCTCCAGCATCTTGTTTCCTCACCTCAGGTATTTTGCATATTATATTGCTAGAGGGGTGTTAGCTCGTGACAACACGAGCAGCATTTCTGCTCGGAATATTGCTATCCTGGCAGCAGCCCTCTCAGGGAGGTCTGATTATAATCTGGGTACCTTAATTGCTCGACGCCTTGCTATGAACGGTAACAAGGGGGACTTATATGGTGGCATTTATGCCACACTTATCTTAGAGCATCTTGGAGGCACCCCACACCCTGATGATACTCCTTTTACTTATTTAAGCTTTGATCTTGCTGCTATGAAAAGGCATAAGTTTGTTACCATGGGTTCTGAGCTTGATAACCTTGTTTATATCTTGCGTTTCGGAACTACCGCGGAACGCGAGATCCGTCTACCTGCACCTCTTTTGTTTGATTTTTCTCGCAGGAACGGATGGTCCTTTGATGTTGTCCAGTTCGATGAGTTCATGGTCCAGCATCGGTTCCATAACCCCATGGAGGGGGTTGTGCCCGACGAGGAGAGGCACGGTGAGATACCACATTTTCAGGAAGAGACCGCCACCGAGTTTGGTGAAGGGTCTTCCTCTGTTTGGCGCTCGGAACCTTCCTCGTGGGAGATTCCGAGGAGTTCGGTGTACGCGCCATCATCCTTCTACGACCCTTGGTCTCACCACCATACCCCTGGAGCAGGAGGCTCCTGGGGGCAGTAGCTGCTACCAACTTAGGCCAAAAGCCTAAGCTTGGGGGAGTATGTGCCCTTCTCACTTTTTCATTGTATTATCCGTTTTGTTCGCTTTGATCTTTTTGAAGTTTTTGCCCGTTCTTCTTTATTTCTCTTTTTGCAAAAACAACAAAAATATTTCCTCTTTCTTTTGCTTTTATTCAACTTTTGAAAAATCCAAAAAGATTTCCTTTCTCTCTTTAGTTTGCTTTGTTTTCGGAGATCAGCTCGAGTCCGAGATGGCATTTGATTATATTTCCTACGTTCGATCGTGCAAGTGACAAGCAGTAATGACGAAGATCGACTGAAAGGAAGCAACAAGGAAGACTGGTATGAACTCTTATTGTTTCCACTTTTGTACATATGCCTGTACTTATGATCTAGAGACCAGCTTGTAGCGACATAGTGCTATGTTTACAATGCTCTTCCAGTGGTTCATGCTTTCCTTGTGGCTAGTCCCGAATAACTAAAGTATATAATGTGTTATTGAAATGATCTACATGCATTGTACTGTTCATAGTCTGGTATACTAAGGTGGTATTTCCCTTTAGAGAATTTTTGGATTGACTTGGCACATGCTTACACATGTTTAAGACTAAAAAGTCTATTTTGCCTTGATGATCTTTGAGTTTTAGAATAGTTATATCACTTTCATGCCCGATTCAATGTTACTTTGTCGCTTTGCATGATTATGACCGTTATTGCTCTCTAGTTGGTCGCTTCCCAGTCTTTTGCTAAACCTTCACCCGTACTAAGCGGAATGACTGCTTGTGCATCCAAAACCTTTAAACCTGTTATGCCATATGAGTCCACCGTACCTTCCTATACATGGTATTTACTTGCCATTCCTAACGAAGACTTTCATGTACCATCTCGAAATTAATCAAAAGCATTTCCCTTTTTGTGCCTATGTTTTAGCTCATGAGGAAGTAGTAGTTAATTCAAGATCTCTTTAAAGTTGGACAAGTTTCACCCCTGGATTGCATGTATAATGTGCAAACCCCTAATATGAAAAGGAACTGGCATTGAGTGCGCCCGGCTCGAAAAGATAATATAACAAACAAACCCTCCTTCACTCTTTGTTCATGAGAAATCAGAAAACTTTGGCAGTGATAAACAAAGGAGATTAAGAGGATGTGATCGTCCTCATGCGGGAGCCGTTCCTCGAGACTTGTCTAGCTTAAAAAGTGATTGAGTTATCTGCTAGCATTCGTTGACGAAGTATGCACCTCACGAAAACATATTTACTTCTGTTTTTAAAACCAAGAGCTCTGGTACATGTTTAGTTTTTGTTTCCGATCACGGGTTTTCAACTTTGCCAATAAAAGCCACGGTTCGAGAGTCTCACCTTCTTTCTTCAAAGCACCGACTAGGAGAGCATAATTGTCATTCTGAGTATAATGTGCATTGTCCCAAAGTATTACATTGTCTTCTGCATACTTGTGATATGATTTATTCTGAAATTCTTAGTTCTAGTCTCCTTTAAAACTCTGGAGGAGTCGCTGCATTTATGTTTTGCTTCACTCATGGAGGCTAGCGAGATACCACCTTAATATGCTCAAGCTATGTGCAATGTGATCTTGTCTTGAGTTTCAGTAATATATTATTTACCCTTAATTATTTGTGACTGGTCACTTGAAAGAAGGATTGCTCCTTGCATTGTTCTCATAAGTACTGTTTTAATACTTGCTGAACTCTCTTCGTAGTACATGCTTGTATACATCTAATGAAGCAAAAGAGTTTGTCAAAGTTTTCTTTGTCGCGTCCAGTTCGTTGAACTGAATTGCTTGAGGGCAAGCAATATGCTAAGCTTGGGGGAGTTGATACGTCTCAAACGTATCTACTTTTCCAAACACTTTTGATATTGTTTTGACTTCATTCTTGCATGATTTGGACTAAACTAACCCGGACTGACGCTGTTTTTAGCAGAGCTGCCCGTATGGTTTATTTGTGTGCAGGAAAACGGATTTTTAAGTATCTCAGAAAAATCCACGAAAAATCAGAGAAAATCCACGCACCCGAAGGAATAAAGTACCAGAAGTGGGGCCAGAGGGGGGCCAGGGGGTGCCCAAGCGCCCTGTGCGCCCCCCCCCCCTGGGCCGCGCCGGGGGGCGCCTGGGTGGGGCCCACACCCCCTGGTGCCCTACTTTAGCCCGTATTTTTCCTCCCAACACAGAAACCCCAGATCGGAAGTTCTTTCGCAGTTTTTCGTCGCGGAGCCGCCGCCACCCTCTGTTCTTCTTCGGGAGGGCTAATCTGGAGGCTGAATTGGCCTCCGGAGAGGGGAGATCGTCGCCATCGTCATCATCATCACCACTCCATCATCCCTCCATGACTTCCCCCTTCATGTGTGAGTAATTCCCCTGCTGTAGGCGAAGGGGATGGTAGGGATTGGATGAGTTAGATCATGTAATAGTTCGTCAGATTGTTGGGGGCATGTTGCCTATCATCTACTATGGTGTTTATCATCTTTGCTACAACTTGTTATTCTTAATGCTTGACACTTAGGGCCCGAGTGCCATGATTTCAGATCTGAACCATATGTGTTTGCATGAATATATTTGTGTTCGTGATCCTATCTATGAGTTGTATGCACCTGTTACGGTTCGGAACCGGCGATCCCAAAAGTGTCAGCTTGGGACATCAAAGGGGATGGTCCGTAGTTTGAGGATTACATGTATCCATTGAGTTCATTGCTTTGTTCCGGTGCTCTTTGACAGGAGCACCTTAATATCCATTAGTTCCTTTTGGCCCCGTTCGTAGCGGGATGGTAGGACAAAAGATGTTGTGCAAGTTCTTATTGCAAGCATGTACAACTACCTACGGGATACATGCCTAATGTTTGATATTTGCCTAGATGATCATTACTTTTCCGTGTGCCGTGCCCCAAGTTAGAATCTATCTCATCCATGCAGCGCCCAACCATCCATCTCCCTAGCCTATAGTATTTTAAACCTTGCTTGTCACTAGTTGCTACTTTTGCCATCTACTACTGCTATTTGCTTTTGCTGTTTACTTTCGCTATTACTACCATCACTATCATATCATTGTTACCACTTATCTTTTGTTGCAAGTAAGTATATTTCAGGTGCGGTTGAATTGACAACTCCACTGTTAAAGCTTATAAATACTCTTTGGCTCCCCGTGTGTCGAATCAATAAATTGGGTTATTCTTACCCGCGAAGACTATCTCGATCCCTTACGGTTGAGGGTTATCATTCGTTAACCTTGATATCATAACCGAGGAAATACTTAATGTCGCTGTGCTGCATTATCCCTTCCTCTTTGGGGAAATACCGACGCAGTTTCAAGCCTCGTCACCTACCAACCTCTCCCCTAGGAGCATGCGTAGTAGTACTTTGCTTTGAGGGCTAATAAACTTTTCACAACAAGTATGTGAGTTCATAATTATTAATGACGAGTACATGGATTATATGTACACTCACCCTTCCACCTTTGCTAGCCACTCTAGTATTGCGCAACTTTCGCCGGTGCATTAAACCCATTTTATACCTTTCCTCAAAACAGCCACCATACCTACCTATTATGGCATTTTCATAGCCATTCCGAGATATATTGCCATGTAACTCCACCGTTCCGTCATTATGAGTTTTCACCTTGAGTTGTAATTTTTGAGTTGTAAGTAAATAAAAGTGTGATGATCATCATTATTAGAGCATTGTCCCATGTGAGGTTTATAAAAGGAAAAGAAAAGGACCAAATGAGTCCAAGAAAAAAAGGCCAAAGTCCTGAAAAGGAAAAAAATGAAAAAAAATAAAAAATGAGAGAAAAAGAAAGAAGGGACAATGCTACTATCCTTTTGAAGGAAATATGCCCTAGAGGCAATAATAAAGTTATTATTTATTTCCTTATATCATGATAAATGTTTATTATTCATGCTAGAATTGTATTAACCGGAAACTTAGTACATGTGTGTATACATAGACAAAACAGAGTGTCCCTAGTATGCCTCTACTAGACTAGCTCATTGATCAAAGATGGTTATGTTTCCTAGCCATAGACATGAGTTGTCATTTGATCAACGGGATCACATCATTAGGAGAATGATGTGATGGACAAGACCCATCCGTTAGCTTAGCACTATGATCGTTTAAGTTTTACTGCTATTGCTTTCTTCATGACTTATACATGTTCCTATCACTAAATCCGTGGAGATGACACCGTATGAACTGTGGTTTGACGAGAAACCTAAGCTGTCATTTCTTTAAGTTTGGGACTGCAATGCTTATGTGAAAAAGTTTCAACATGATAAGCTCGAACCCAAATCGGAGAAGTAAATCTTCATAGGATACCCAAAAGAAACTGTTGGGTACACCTTCTATCACAGATCCGAAGGCAAGGTCTTTGTTGCTAAGAGTGGATCCTTTCTAGAGAAGGAGTTTCTCTCGAAAGAAGTGAGTGGGAGGAAAGTAGAACTTGATGAGGTAATTGTACCTTCTCCCGAATTGGAAAGTGGAACATCACAGAAACAAGTTCCAGTGATTCCTACACCAATTAGTGAGGAAGCTAATGATGATGATCATGAAACTTCAGATCAAGTTTCTGCTGAACTTCGTAGATCAACCAGAGTTCGTTCCGCATCAGAGTGGTACGGCAACCCGGTTCTGGAAGTCATGTTACTGGACCATGATGAACCTACGAACTATGAGGAAGCGATGATGAGCCCAGATTCCGCAAAATGGCTTGAGGCCATGAAATCTGAGATGGGATCCATGTATGAGAACAAAGTGTGGACTTTGGTTGACTTGCCCGATGATCGGCAAGCCATCGAAAATAAATGGATCTTCAAGAGGAAGACTGATGCTGACGGTAATGTTACTGTTTAAAAAGCTCGACTTGTTGCGAAAGTTTTTCAACAAGTTCAAGGAGTTGACTACGATGAGACTTTCTCACCCGTAGCGATGCTTAAGTCTGTCCGAATCATGTTAGCAATTGCCGCATTTTATGAAATCTGGCAAATGAATAACAAAACTGCATTCTTTAATGGATTTATTAAAGAAGACTTGTATATGATGCAACCAGAAGGTTTTGTCAATCCTAAAGGTGCTAACAAAATGTGCAAGCTCCAGCGATCCATCTATGGACTGGTGCAAGCATCTCGGAGTTGGAATATATGCTTTGATAAGTTGATCAAAGCATATAGATTTATACAGACTTGCGGTGAAGCCTGTATTTACAAGAAGTGAGTGGGAGCGCTACAACCTTTCTGATAAGTATATGTGAATGACATATTGTCGATCGGAAATGATGTAGAATTTTCTGGAAAGCATAAAGGAATGTTTGAAAGTAGTTATTCAAAGAAAGACCTCGGTGAAGCTGCTTACATATTGGGCATCAAGATCTATAGAGATAGATCAAGACGCTTGATAAGACTTTCGATGAGTACATACCTTGATAAGATTTTGAAGTAGTTCAAAATGGATCAGTCAAAGAAGGAGTTTTTGCCTGACTTGTAAGGTGTGAAGTTGAGTAAGACTCAAAGCCAGACCACGGCAGAAAAATATAGAGAGAATGAAAGTCATTCCCTATGCCTCAGCCATAGGTTCTATAAAGTATGCCATGCTGTGTACCAAACATGTTGTGTACCTTGCCATGAGTTTGTCAAGGGGGTACAATAGTGATCCAGGAGTAGATCACTGTACAGCGGTCAAAATTATCCTTAGTAACTGGATGACTAAGGAAATGTTTCTCGATTATGGAGGTGATAAAGAGTTCGTCGTAAAGGGTTACGCCGATGCAAGCTTTGACACTAAATCCAGATGACTCTAAGTATCAATCTGGATGCGTATTGAAAGTGGGAGCAATTAGCTAGAGTAGCTCTATGCGGAGCATTGTAGACATAGAAATTTGCGAAATACATACGGATCTGAATGTGACAGACCCGTTGACTAAACTTCTCTCACAAGCAAAACATGATCACACCTTATTACTCTTGGGTATTAATCACATAGCGATGTGAACTAGATTATTGACTCTAGTAAACCCTTTGGGTGTTGGTCACATGGTGATGTGAACTATGGGTCTTATTCACATAACGATGTGAACTATCGGTATTAAATCACATGGCGATGTGAGCTAGATTATTGACTCTAGTGCAAGTGGGAGACTGAAGGAAATATGCCCTAGAGCCAATAATAAAGTTATTATTTATTTCCTTATATCATGATAAATGTTTATTATTCATGCTAGAATTGTATTAACCGGAAACTTAGTACATGTGTGTATACATAGACAAAACAGAGTGTCCCTAGTATGCCTCTACTAGACTAGCTCATTGATCAAAGATGGTTATGTTTCCTAGCCATAGACATGAGTTGTCATTTGATCAACGGGATCACATCATTAGGAGAATGATGTGATGGACAAGACCCATCCGTTAGCTTAGCACTATGATCGTTTAAGTTTTACTGCTATTGCTTTCTTCATGACTTGTACATGTTCCTATCACTATGAGATTATGCAACTCCCGAATACCGGAGGAACACTTTGTGTGCTACCAAACGTCACAACGTAACTGGGTGATCATAAAGGTACTCTACAGGTGTCTCCGAAGGTACTTGTTGGGTTGGCGTATTTCGAGATTAGGATTTGTCACTCCGATTGTCGGAGAGGTATCTCTGGGCCCACTCGGTAATGCACATCACTATAAGCCTTGCAAGCATTACAGCTAATGAGTTAGTTGCAGGATGATGTATTACGGAACGAGTAAAGAGACTTGTCGGCAATGAGATTGAACTAGGTATTGAGATACCGACGATCGAATCTCGGGCAAGTAACATACCGATGACAAAGGGAACAACGTATGTTGTTATGCGGTTTGACCGATAAAGATCTTCGTAGAATATGTAGGAGCCAATATGAGCATCCAGGTCCCGCTATTGGTTATTGACCGGAGATGAGTCTCGGTCATGTCTACATAGTTCTCGAACCCGTAGGGTCCGCACGCTTAACGTTTGATGACGATCGGTATTATGAGTTTATAAGTTTTGATGTACCGAAGGAGTTCGGAGTCCCGGATGATACCGGGGACATGACGAGGAGTCTCGAAATGGTTGAGACGTAAAAATCGATATATTGGACGACTATATTCGGACATCGGAAAGGTTCCGAGTGATTCGGGTATTTTCGGAGTACCGGGGAGTTACGGGAATAGAAGAGAGAGGCCAGAAGGAAGGAGGCGCGTGCCCCCCTTCTGGTCCGAATTGGACAAGGGGTGCAGCCCCCTTTTCCTTCTCTCCTACTCCGGAAAGGAAAAGGGAATCCTACTAGGACTTGGGACTCCTAGTAGGACTCCCCACACTTGGCGCGCCCCCTCTAGGGCCGGCCTCTCCCTCCTTCCTTTATATACGGGGGCAAGGGGGCACCTCTAGACACAACAATTGATCTCTTGATCTCTTAGCCGTGTGCGGTGCCCCCCTCCACCATAGTTCTCCTCGATAAATATTGTAGCGGTGCTTAGGCGAAGCCCTGCGACGGTAGAACATCAAGATCGTCACCATGCCGTCGTGCTGACGGAACTCTCCCTCGACACTCGGCTGGATCGGAGTTCGAGGGACGTCATCGAGCTGAACGTGTGCTAGAACTCGGAGGTGCCGTAGTTTCGGTGCTTGATCGGTCGGGCCGTGAAGACGTACGACTACATCAACCGCGTTGTTCTAACGCTTCCACTTTCAGTCTACGAGGGTACGTAGACTCACTCTCCCCTCTCGTTGCTATGCATCTGGTAGATAGATCTTGCGTGATCGTAGGAAAATTTTAAAATACTACGTTCCCCAACAGTGGCATCATGAGCCAGGTCTATACATAGATGATATGCACGAGTAGAACACATGTGAGTTGTGGACGATACTAGTCATACTGCTTACCAGCATGTCATACTTTGCTTCAGCGGTATTGTTGGATGAAGCGGCCCGGACCGACATTACGCGTACGCTTACGCGAGACTGGTTCTACCGACGTGCTTCGCACACAGGTGGCTGGCGGGTGTCAGTTTCTCCAACTTTAGTTGAATCAAGTGTGGCTACGCCCGGTCCTTGTGAAGGTTAAAACAGCACATACTTGACGAAATATCGTTGTGGTTTTGTATGCGTAGGTAAGAACGGTTCTTGCTAAGCGCATAGCAGCCACGTAAAACTTGCAACAACAAAGTAGAGGACGTCTAACTTGTTTTTGCAGGGCATGTTGTGATGTGATATGGTCAAGACATGATGAGTTATACGGTTTTGTATGAAATGATCATGTTTTGTAAAGTTATCGGCAACTGGCAGGAGCCATATGGTTGTCGGTTTATTGTATGAAATGCAATCGCCATGTAATTGCTTTACTTTATCACTAAGCGGTGGCGATAGTCATAGAAGCAATAGTTGGCGAGACGACAACGATGCTACGATGGAGATCAAGGTGTCGCGCCGGTGACAAAGGTGATCATGACGGTGCTTTGGAGATGGAGATCAAAAGCACAAGATGATGATGGCCATATCATGTCACATATTTTGATTGCATGTGATGTTTATCTTATTATGCTTCTTATTTTGCTTAGTTCGATGGTAGCATTATAAGATGATCCCTTACTAAATTTCAAGGTATAAGTGTTCTCCCTGAGTATGCACCGTTGCGAAAGTTCGTCGTGCCGAGACACCACGTGATGATCGGGTGTGATAAGCTCTACGTTCAAATACAACGGGTGTAAGCCAGTTTTGCACACGCAGAATACTCGGGTTAAACTTGACGAGCCTAGCATATGCAGATATGGCCTCGGAACACTGGAGACCGAAAGGTCGAGCGTGAATCATATAGTAGATATGATCAACATAAGATGTTCACCATTGAAACTACTCCATCTCACGTGATGATCGGACATGGTTTTGTTGATTTGGATCACGTGATCATTTAGATGACTAGAGGGATGTCTATCTAAGTGGGAGTTCTTAAGTAATATGATTAAATTGAACTTTAATTTATCACGAACTTAGTCCTCGTAGTATTAGCATATCTATGTTGAAGATCAATAGCTCGCGATGTTGCTCCCCGTTTATTTTTTATATGTTCCTAGAGAAAACTAAGTTGAAAGATGTTAGTAGCAACGATGCAGAATTGTTCCGTGATCTGAGGATTATCCTCATTGCTGCACAGAGAATTATGTCCTTGATGCACCGCTAGGTGACATACCTATTGCAGGAGCAGATGTAGACGTTATGAACGTTTTGACAAAAGCTCGGTATGATGACTACTTGATAGTTTAAGTGCACCATGCTTTATGGCTTAGAACCGGGACTTCAAAAACGTTTTGAACGCCACGGAGCATATAAGATGTTCCAAGAGTTGAAATTAGTATTTCATACTCATGCCCGTGTCGGGAGGTATAAGACTTCTGACAGTACTTTGCCTACAAGATGGAGGAGAATAGCTCAACCAGTGAGCATGTGCTCAGATTGTCTGGGTACTACAATTACTTGAATCAAGTGGGAGGTAATCTTTCAGATAAGATAGTAATTGACAAAGTTCTCTAGTCACTATCACCAAGTTAGTAGAACTTCGTGATGAACTATAATATGCAAGGGATGACGAAAGGAATTCCCGAGCTCTTCGCAATGCTGAAGTCGGCGAAGGTAGAAATCATGAAAAAGCATCAAGTATTGATGGTTAACAAGACCACTTGTTTCAAGTAAAGGGCAAAGGGATAGAAGGGGAACTTCAAGAAGAATGACAAGCAAGTTGTCACTCCCGTGAAGAAACCCAAAGCTAAAACTCAAGCCTGAAACTAAGTGCTTCTACTGCAAAGGAAATGGTCTCTGGAAGTGGAACTGCCCTAGGTACTTGGCGGATAAGAAGGATGGCAAAGTGAACAAAGTTGTATTTTGATATACAGATTATTGATGTGTACTTTACTAGTGTTCATAGCAACCCCTGGGTATTTGATACCGGTTCAGTTGCTAAAATTAGTAACTCGAAACGAGAATTGCAGAATGAACAGAGACTAGTTAAAGGTGAAGTGACCATGTGTGTTGGAAGTGGTTCCAAGATTGATATGATCATCATCGCACGCTCCCTATACTTTCGGGATTAGTGTAAAACCTAAATAAATGTTAGTTGGCATTCGCGTTGAGCATGAATATGATTTGATCATATTTGTTGCAATACGGTTATTCATTTAAAGTCATAGAATAATTGTTATTCTGTTTACATGAATAAAACCTTCGATGGTCATACACCCAATGAAAATAGTTTGTTGGATCTCGATCGTGGTGATACACATGTTCATAATATTGAAGCCAAAAGATGCAAGGTTAATAATGATAGTGCAACTTATTTGTGGCACTGCCGTTTAGGTCATAATGGTGTAAAGCGCATGAAGAAACTCCATAGAGATGGACTTTTGGAATCACTTGATTATGAATCACTTGGTGCTTGTGAACCATGCCTCATGGGCAAGATGACTAAAACTCCGTTCTCCCGAACAATGGAGCGAGCAACAGATTTGTTGGAGATCATACATACAGATGTATGTGGACCAATGAGTGTTGAAGCTCGCGGCGGGTATCGTTATTTTCTGACCTTCACTTATGATTTGAGCAGATATGGGTATATATACTTAATGAAGCACAAGTCTGAAACATTTGAAAAGTTCAAAGAATTTCAGAGTGAAGTGGAGAGTCATCGTAACAAGAAAATAAGAGTTTCTACGATATGATCGTAGAGGTAAAATATTTGAGTTAGCGAGTTTGGCCTTTAGTAAAAACAATGTGAAATAGTTTCACTACTCACGCCACCTGGAACACCACAGTGTAATGGTGTCTCCGAACGTCATAACCGTACTTTATTAGATATGGTGCGATCGATGATGTCTCTTACCGATCTACCACTATCGCTTTTGGGGTTATGCATTAGAGACAGCTACATTCACGTTAAATAGGGCACCATCTAAATCCGTGGAGATGACACCGTATGAACTGTGGTTTGACGAGAAACTTAAGCTGTCATTTCTTTAAGTTTGGGACTGCAATGCTTATGTGAAAAAGTTTCAACACGATAAGCTCGAACCCAAATCGGAGAAGTAAATCTTCATAGGATACCCAAAAGAAACTGTTGGGTACACCTTCTATCACAGATCCGAAGGCAAGGTCTTTGTTGCTAAGAGTGGATCCTTTCTAGAGAAGGAGTTTCTCTCGAAAGAAGTGAGTGGGAGGAAAGTAGAACTTGATGAGGTAATTGTACCTTCTCCCGAATTGGAAAGTGGAACATCACATAAACAAGTTCCAGTGATTCCTACACCAATTAGTGAGGAAGCTAATGATGATGATCATGAAACTTCAGATCAAGTTTCTGCTGAACTTCGTAGATCAACCAGAGTTCGTTCCGCATCAGAGTGGTACGGCAACCCGGTTCTGGAAGTCATGTTACTGGACCATGATGAACCTACGAACTATGAGGAAGCGATGATGAGCCCAGATTCCGCAAAATGGCTTGAGGCCATGAAATCTGAGATGGGATCCATGTATGAGAACAAAGTGTGGACTTTGTTTGACTTGCCCGATGATCGGCAAGCCATCGAAAATAAATGGATCTTCAAGAGGAAGACTGACGCTGACGGTAATGTTACTGTTTAAAAAGCTCGACTTGTTGCGAAAGTTTTTTAACAAGTTCAAGGAGTTGACTACGATGCGACTTTCTCACCCGTAGCGATGCTTAAGTCTGTCCGAATCATGTTAGCAATTGCCGCATTTTATGAAATCTGGCAAATGAATAACAAAACTGCATTCTTTAATGGATTTATTAAAGAAGACTTGTATATGATGCAACCAGAAGGTTTTGTCAATCCTAAAGGTGCTAACAAAATGTGCAAGCTCCAGCGATCCATCTATGGACTGGTGCAAGCATCTCGGAGTTGGAATATATGCTTTGATAAGTTGATCAAAGCATATAGATTTATACAGACTTGCGGTGAAGCCTGTATTTACAAGAAGTGAGTGGGAGCGCTACAACCTTTCTGATAAGTATATGTGAATGACATATTGTCGATCGGAAATGATGTAGAATTTTCTGGAAAGCATAAAGGAGTGTTTGAAAGTAGTTATTCAAAGAAAGACCTCGGTGAAGCTGCTTACATATTGGGCATCAAGATCTATAGAGATAGATCAAGACGCTTGATAAGACTTTCGATGAGTACATACCTTGATAAGATTTTGAAGTAGTTCAAAATGGATCAGTCAAAGAAGGAGTTTTTGCCTGACTTGTAAGGTGTGAAGTTGAGTAAGACTCAAAGCCAGACCACGGCAGAAAAATATAGAGATAATGAAAGTCATTCCCTATGCCTCAGCCATAGGTTCTATAAAGTATGCCATGCTGTGTACCAAACATGTTGTGTACCTTGCCATGAGTTTGTCAAGGGGGTACAATAGTGATCCAGGAGTAGATCACTGTACAGCGGTCAAAATTATCCTTAGTAACTGGATGACTAAGGAAATGTTTCTCGATTATGGAGGTGATAAAGAGTTCGTCGTAAAGGGTTACGCCGATGCAAGCTTTGACACTAAATCCAGATGACTCTAAGTATCAATCTGGATGCGTATTGAAAGTGGGAGCAATTAGCTAGAGTAGCTCTATGCGGAGCACTGTAGACATAGAAATTTGCGAAATACATACGGATCTGAATGTGACAGACCCGTTGACTAAACTTCTCTCACAAGCAAAACATGATCACACCTTATTACTCTTGGGTATTAATCACATAGCGATGTGAACTAGATTATTGACTCTAGTAAACCCTTTGGGTGTTGGTCACATGGTGATGTGAACTATGGGTCTTATTCACATAACGATGTGAACTATCGGTATTAAATCACATGGCGATGTGAGCTAGATTATTGACTCTAGTGCAAGTGGGAGACTGAAGGAAATATGCCCTAGAGCCAATAATAAAGTTATTATTTATTTCCTTATATCATGATAAATGTTTATTATTCATGCTAGAATTGTATTAACCGGAAACTTAGTACATGTGTGTATACATAGACAAAACAGAGTGTCCCTAGTATGCCTCTACTAGACTAGCTCATTGATCAAAGATGGTTATGTTTCCTAGCCATAGACATGAGTTGTCATTTGATCAACGGGATCACATCATTAGGAGAATGATGTGATGGACAAGACCCATCCGTTAGCTTAGCACTATGATCGTTTAAGTTTTACTGCTATTGCTTTCTTCATGACTTGTACATGTTCCTATCACTATGAGATTATGCAACTCCCGAATACCGGAGGAACACTTTGTGTGCTACCAAACGTCACAACGTAACTGGGTGATCATAAAGGTACTCTACAGGTGTCTCCGAAGGTACTTGTTGGGTTGGCGTATTTCGAGATTAGGATTTGTCACTCCGATTGTCGGAGAGGTATCTCTGGGCCCACTCAGTAATGCACATCACTATAAGCCTTGCAAGCATTACAGCTAATGAGTTAGTTGCAGGATGATGTATTACGGAACGAGTAAAGAGACTTGTCGGCAATGAGATTGAACTAGGTATTGAGATACCGACGATCGAATCTCGGGCAAGTAACATACCGATGACAAAGGGAACAACGTATGTTGTTATGCGGTTTGACCGATAAAGATCTTCGTAGAATATGTAGGAGCCAATATGAGCATCCAGGTTCCGCTATTGGTTATTGACCGGAGATGAGTCTCGGTCATGTCTACATAGTTCTCGAACCCGTAGGGTCCGCACGCTTAACGTTTGATGACGATCGGTACTATGAGTTTATAAGTTTTGATGTACCGAAGGAGTTCGGAGTCCCGGATGAGACCGGGGACATGACGAGGAGTCTCGAAATGGTCGAGACGTAAAAATCGATATATTGGACGACTATATTCGGACATCGGAAAGGTTCCGAGTGATTCGGGTATTTTCGGAGTACCGGGGAGTTACGGGAATAGAAGAGAGAGGCCAAAAGGAAGGAGGCGCGTGCCCCCCTTCTGGTCCGAATTGGACAAGGGGTGCAGCCCCCTTTTCCTTCTCCCTCTCCCCCTTTTTCCTTCTCTCCTACTCCGGAAAGGAAAAGGGAATCCTACTAGGACTTGGGACTCCTAGTAGGACTCCCCACACTTGGCGCGCCCCCTCTAGGGCCGGCCTCTCCCTCCTTCCTTTATATACGGGGGCAAGGGGGCACCTCTAGACACAACAATTGATCTCTTGATCTCTTAGCCGTGTGCGGTGCCCCCCTCCACCATAGTTCTCCTCGATAAATATTGTAGCGGTGCTTAGGCGAAGCCCTGCGACGGTAGAACATCAAGATCGTCACCACGCCGTCGTGCTGACGGAACTCTCCCTCGACACTCGGCTGGATCGGAGTTCGAGGGACGTCATCGAGCTGAACGTGTGCTAGAACTCGGAGGTGCCGTAGTTTCGGTGCTTGATCGGTCGGGCCGTGAAGACGTACGACTACATCAACCGCGTTGTTCTAACGCTTCCGCTTTCAGTCTACGAGGGTACGTAGACTCACTCTCCCCTCTCGTTGCTATGCATCTGGTAGATAGATCTTGCGTGATCGTAGGAAAATTTTAAAATACTATGTTCCCCAACACCTTTTCCACATTTGTCCTTCAAAGTAGCACCATATTGTTCTTGATAGAGACTATGTTGTTAATTTCATATATTACTAGTGGGAATTTTTCATTATAGAACTTGGATTGTATATTTTAATGATGAGCTTCCTCAAATGCCCGAGGTCTTCATGAGCAAGCACGTTGGATGCACACCTAGTTAGTTTTATGTTTGAGCTTTCATACACTTATAGCTCTAGTGCATCCGTTACATGGCAATCCCTTCTCACTCAAATTGATATCAATTGATGTACATCTCCATAGTCCATTAATTTTCCTAGTTGACGTGAGACGTTTTCCCTTCTTTTTTCTACTACCACCTTCTATTCCACCTATAGTGCTATATCCATGGCTCACACTCATGTATTGCATCAAGAGTTGAAAAGGCTGAAGCGCATTAAAAAGTATGAACCAATTGCTGGGCTGACCTCGGGGTAGTACATGATTTATACATTGTGTTGAGAAGAGGGAGCAAAACAAGACTGTATGATTTTGTTGGGATAACTTTCTTTAGCCATGTTATTATGAAGTTTCATGATATTGCTTTTTAGTACGCTTGAAGTATTATTGTTTTTATGTCAATATTAAACTTTCTTTAAATCACATGGATCTGAATATTCATACCAAATTAAGAAAGATTAGATTGATAAATACGCTAGGTAGCATTCCTCATAAAAAAATCTATTTTTATCATTTACCTACTCGAGGACGAGCAAGAATTAAGCTTGGGGATGCTTGATACGTCTCTAGCATATCTATAAAAATTGTATTGTTCCATGCTATTATATTATTCATCTTGAATGTTTTATATGCATCATTATGCTATTTTATGTCATTTTTGAGACTAACCTACTAACTTAGTGCTCAGTGCTAATTGCTGTTTTTCCTTTGTCTTTTACAGACAATCAATATCAAACAAAGTCTAAATGGAATGAAACGTTTGAGCGGGTTTTCTTGGAACACAAGACACACAGGAAGCTCCGGGAGAAGGCCGGGAGAGCCACAAGATGGCCACAAGCCTGGAAGGCACGTCCTGGGGGTAGGGCGCGCCCCCAGCTTGTGGGCCCCTCATGATTCCCATAACGCTAATTCTTCCTCCATAAATACCCAAATATTACCCGAAGACCAAAGGGCCAACAAAAATATTTTTTCGCCGCCGCAAGACTCTGCACTCGTGAGATCCCATCTTGGGGCCTTTTCCGGTACTCTACCGGAGCGGGATTAGATCATGGAGGGCCTCTACATCAACCTTGTTGCCCTGCCGATGATGTGTGAGTAGTTTACCACACACATATAGGTCCATAGCTAGTAGCTAGATGGCTTCTTCTCTCTCTTTGATCTTCAATACAATGTTCTCCTCGATGTTCTTGGAGATCTATATGATGTAATCTTCTTTTGCGGTGTGTTTTTTGAGATCCGATAGATTGTGAGTTCATGAACGGATTATCTATGAATATTATTCGAGTCTTCTCTGAATTCTTATATGCATGATTTGGTAGCTTTGTATTTCTCTCCGATCTATTGATTTGGTTTGGCCAACTGGATTGTTTTTTCTTGCAAAGGGAGATGTGCTTTGTAATGGGTTCAATCTTGTGGTGTCCTCGCCCTAAGGATAAAACGATGGGGTTTATTTCATATTGATTGGATCTATCTCTCTACATCATGTCATTTTGCTTAAAGCGTTACTCTATTTTTGACTTAATACACTAGATGCAGGCAGGAGTCGGTCGATGTGTGGAGTAATAGTAGTAGATGCAGGTAGGAGTCGGTCTACTTGTCACGGACATGATGCATATATTCATGATCATTGCCTTAGATATCATCATAACTATTTTCTTTTCTATCAATTCCTCAACAGTAATTTGTTCACCCACCGTATGTGTTCTTTAAAGAGAGAAGCCTCTAGTGAAACCTATGACCCCCGGGTCTACTTTTATCATATTATTTTCAGATCTATAAAATGAAAAACACAAAAAATACCCCGCTGAGTTTTATTTACTTTTATTTGTTTTACATCTATCACTATCGGATCTCATCCTTGCAAGTAACCGAGAAGGGATTGGCAACCCCTTATCGCGTTGGGTGCGAGTATATATGTTTTTTGCAGGTGCTATCATTGGAGACTTGTGTGTTCCTCCTACTGGATTGATACCTTGGTTCTTAACTGAGGGAAATACCTATATCTACCTTTCTACATCACACTTCCTCTTCAAGGCGCCTCCTCGACGGGCTGGCGCCTCCTCGACGGGCTTCCCCGGGCGGCTGATCTTCTTCGAGGCAACCGTGTGGTGCTCCTGTGACTCTGCGGGGCCAAGGGACATGAGGCGCCCCTCCGCTGCCTCGTTGGCCACCGCGCCGACGTCCACGCCACGCTATGGCGTGATACGTCTCCGTCGTATCTATAATTTTTTATTGTTCCATGCCAATATTCTACAACTTTCATATACTTTTCGAAACTTTTCATACTACTTTTGGGACTAACATATTGATGCAGTGCCCAGTGCTAGTTCCTGTTTGTTGCATGTTTTCTGTTTCGCAGAATATCCATATCAAACGGATTCCAAACATGATAAAAAATTATGGAGATATTTTTTTGGAATATATCTGATTTTTAGGAAAAAGAATCAACACAAGACAATGCCCGAGGGGGCCACAAGGATGGGAGGCACGCCCCAGGGGGTAGGGCGCGCCCTTGACCCTTGTGGACACTCCGTAAGGTGGTTGGTACCCTTATTTCGCCGCAAGAAAGCCAATATCCGGTTAAAAACCGTGTAAAATTTCAGCCCAATCGGAGTTACGGATCTCCGGGAATTTAAGAAACGGTGAAATGCCAGAATCTGGGGGTGCAGAAACAGAAGGAAACACATAGAGAGATCCAATCTCGGAGGGCCTCCCGCCCCTCCCATGCCATGGAAGCCAGGGACCAGAGGGGAAACCCTCCTCCCATCTAGGGGGGAGTTCAAGGAAGAAGAAGAAGAAGAAGAAGGGGGGCTATCTCCCCCTCTCTCCCGGTGGCGCCAGAATGCAGCCGGGGCCATCATCGTGACAACAATCTTCGCCAACAACTTCGCCGCCGTCATCACCAACTCTCTCCCCCTTTATGCAGCGGTTAAACACCTCTTCTCCCCGCTATAATCTCTACTTGAACATGGTGCTCAATGTTATATATTATTTCCCAATGATGTATGGCTATCCTATGATGTTTGAGTAGCTTCGTTTTGTCCTATGGGTTGATTGATGATCGTGATTGGTTTGAGTTGCATGTTTTATTATTGGTGCTGTCCTATGATGCTCTCCGTGTTGCGCAAGCGTGAGGGATCTCCGCTGTAGGGTGTTGCAATATGTTCATAGTTTGCTTATTGTTTGCGTTGCGTGAGTGATAGAAACACAAACACGGATAAGTGGGTTATGGCGTATGAGAATAAAGAGGACTTGATACTTTAATGCTATGGTTGGGTTTTACCTAAATGATCTTTAGTTGTTACAAATGTTTGCTAGAGTTCCAATCATAAGTGCATATGATCCAAGAAGAGAAAGTATGTTAGCTTATGCCTCTCCCTCATATAAAATTGCAATAATGATTACCGGTCTAGTTATTGATTGCCTAGGGACAAATAACTTTCTTGTGTGACAAAAACCTCTCTACCGAAACTAACTTAGTTGTGTCTTTATCTAAACAGACTCTAGTTTATATTTACGTGCTCTTTATTATCTTGCAAACATATCTCATTACACCTACAAAGTACTTCTAGTTTCATACTTGTTCTAGGTAAGGCGAACGTCAAGCGTGCGTAGAGTTGTATCGGTAGTCGATAGAACTTGAGGGGATATTTGTTTTACCTTTAGCTTCTCGTTTGGTTCGACACTCTTACTTATCTAAAGAGGCTATAATTGATCTCCTATACTTGTGGGTTATCATGGCACCGTGTTGTCGAGCGGTTTCCACGGATCCACTTAACCAAGCGCGTGCCGTCGACGCCCACATTGTTGGGTTCTACGGTATGCATGCAGGAGGAACATCGTGCGACGGACTGCTAGGTCCGATCACACGACCGACGACAAGTGGAGGTGGCTAGTTGCAACACATGAAAATCCCTAATGCCGGCGCCAGGAAGATTAACCAAATGAGTGTGATGCACCTCCACTATTTATAGGCATCCGTTGCGGGCTCAACACTTGGGCCTCACACAGATCCTAAAGCCAACAAGTCTACTCAGTCACAATTCAAGTCCAGCTTGGATCACATCCGACCAGTGTCCTCGGGTCCGACCTTGTATGTTCCTTCCCTTAAACACACGACCCCTTTGGTTCAATTCGGCTTGGTCGCAGGTCGGATCACCTCCGACTTGCTCGGCTGGTAGCGGCTGATACGTCTCCAACGTATCTATAATTATTGTTCCATGCTATTATATTATATGTTTTGGATGTTTAATGGGCTTTATTATACACTTTTATATTATTTTTGGGGCTAACCTACTAACCCAAGGCCCAGTGCAAATTGTTGTTGTTTTTTTGCCTATTTCAGTGTTTCGCAGAAAAGGAATATCAAACGGAGTCCAAACGGGATGAAACCTTCGGGAGAGTCGTTTTTGGAACAAATACAACACAGAAGACTTGGAGTACACATCAGGGAAGGAACGAGGCGGCCACGAGGGTTGGGGGCGCGCCCCCCACCCTCGTGGGGCACCTGTTGCTCCACTGACGTCCCTCTTCCTCCTATATATATATCCACGTAGCCTGAAAACATCCGAGAGCACCACGAAACCCTAATTCCACCTCCGCAACCTTCTGTACCCGTGAGATCCCATCTTGGGACCTGTTCCGGAGCTCCACCGGAGGGGGAATCGATCACGGAGGGCTTCTACATCAACACCATGGCCTCTTCGATGAGTTGTGAGTAGTTTACCACAGACCTTCGGGTCCATAGTTATTAGCTAGATGGCTTCTTATCTCTCTTTGGATCTCAATACAAAGTTCTCCTCGATCTTCTTGGAGATCTATTTGATGTAATTCTTTTTGCGGTGTGTTTGTCGAGATCCGATGAATTGTGGGTTTATGATCAAGCTTTTCTATGGACAATATTTGATTCTTCTCTAAAATCTTTTATGCTTGATTTAAATATCTTTGCAAGTCTCTTCGAATTATCAGTTTGGTTTGGCCTACTGGATTGATCTTTCTTGAAATGGGAGAAGTGCTTAGCTTTGGGTTCAATCTTGCGGTGTCCTTTCCCAGTGACAGCAGGGGCAGCAAGGCACGTATTGTATTGTTTCCATCAAGGATAAAAAGATGGGGTTTACATCATATTGCATGAGTTTATCCCTCTACACCATGTCATCTTGCTTAAAGCGTTACTCTATTCTTATGAACTTAATACTCTAGATGCATGCTGGATAGCGGTCGATGTGTGGAGTAATAGTTGTAGATGCATAATCGTTTCGGTCTACTTGTCATGGACGTGATGCCTATATACAATGATCATGCCTAGATATTCTCATAACTATGCACTTTTCTATCAATTGCTCGACAATAATTTGTTCACCCACCGTAGAAATTTGCTTTCTTGAGAGAAGCCACTAGTGAAACCTATGGCCCCCGAGTCTATCTTCTATCATATTAATCTTCCATCAACTATTTATCTTTACTTTACTTTTATTTTGCAATCTTTACTTTCAATCTATATAACAAAAATACCAAAAATATTATCTTATACCTTTATCAGATCTCCCTTTTGCAAGTGGCCAAGAAAGGATTGACAACCCCTTTATCGTGTTGGTTGCAAGGTTCTTATTTGTTTATGTAGGTACGAGGGACTTGCGTGTAGTCTCCTACTGGACCGATACCTTGGTTCTCAAAAACTGAGGAAAATACTTACAACATCTCCAGCCGTTGCGCCCCCAAGACGCGTCGAAAACCGCCGCTTGGGGACGAGCCGACGCTATTTTAGGCTTGGGTGCTAGTGTGTTCCCAGCCGCCGCCCCCCAGGTCGCCCCCAGGCGCCGATATTGGCCCAGTATCAGCGCTTTCAGCCCATTTTTGGCGCTGGATTGGACCAAATTCCGGCGCAAAACAGCCCACGCTCGACGTGTTTCGGCGCTCATTCAAATAAAATCATCACAAATAATAAAAACACTCATATTTCATTGCACGTCGAGCTAGGCGTTGTCCTTGAGCCTCCATAGGTGCTCCACTAGATCCTGCTGCAGCTGATGATGCACCTGTGGGTCTCGGATCTCCTGGCGCATGTTGAGGAAGGACGTCCATGTTGCAGGGAGCTGGTGATCCAGTTGGGCAAGAGGACCCAGCCTGTAATATGGTTCAGTGTCAAACACTGGCTCTTCCTGCTCGCTCTCAATGATCATGTTGTGCAAAATGACACAACAAGTCATGATCTCCCACATTTGATCTTTCGACCAAGTCTTAGCGGGGTACCGGACAACAGCAAATCGAGATTGGAGCACGCCAAATGCTCGCTCGACATCCTTCCTGCAAGCCTCCTGAACCTTCGAAAAGTGGGAGTTCTTGCCTCCTGGCACAGGGCTTGAGATAGTCTTCACAAATGTTGACCCTCTCGGATAGATGCCATCTGCTAGGTAGTACCCCTTGTTGTATTGGTGCCCATTGATCTCGAAGTTCACCGGAGGAGAATGGCCCTCAACGAGCTTGGCAAAAACAGGAGAGCACTGTAGCACGTTGATGTCATTGTGAGTTCCTGACATTACCAAAGAAAGCGTGACAAATCCAGAGGCCCTGTGTGGCCACTGCCTCAAGTATCACACTGCAAGCTCCTTTGGCACCTTTGTACATCCCCTGCCAAGCAAACGGGCAATTCTTCCATGCCCAATGCATGCAGTCGATGCTTCCAAGCATACCAGGAAATCCTCTTGCTTCATTTTGTGCCAGGATCCGAGTAGTTGTCTTCAGCATTGGGTGATCGTAAGTACCTCGGTCCAAACACTGCCACCACAGCCCTACAGAACTTGTAGGTGCACTCAATGATGGTGGACTCGGCCATGCGCCCATAGTCGTCGAGTGAATCACCTGGAGCCCCGTATGCAAGCATTCTCATAGCTGTCGTGCACTTCTGGATTGAGGTGAATCCAAGTGTGCCGGTGCAATCCTTCTTGCACCTGAAGTACTTGTCGTACTCCCTGAGTTCATTGACTATCCTAAGGAAAAGCTTTCGGCCCATCCGATAACAGCGCCGGAAAACTTTGTCGCCGTGCGGTGGAGCGTCGGTGAAGTAGTCAGAGTAGAGCATGCAATAGCCTTCGAGCCGATGCCGGTTCTTTGCTTTCCGTCGCCCCGGCGCCGAGTCACCTCGCCTCAGCTTTGCATCGCCGGCAAGCAAGCCGGCCAGGGCGGCGAGGACCATGAGGTGTTCTTCGTCCTGGGCGGCGGCGTCGGCTTCCTCCTCGAGCAACGCCGCGAGCACCTCCTCGTCGTCGGAGTCCATCGCGGCCGGGGCAGGCAAAGCACCGAACACGTAGCGGGCGTCATGCGCAGACTCGTCGGAGGGCGCCGGAGCGGCGAGGGAAACTCGGGGAAAGTGGGGGGAGAGGGCGTTGGGGGGATCTTTCTTTGTTTCACGGCGAGGAATGACGAGATAGCGGCGGCGGCGGCGGAGAGGTGGCTGGCGGCGCCGGGATCAGCAAGGTGTCGGGGAAGGAGAGGGGAAAACAGGGCGAATCAGTGTGACTTTTCGCCTGACAGTGGGGACCCGGGTGATTATCCCTTCTACTGGTGCCCCCAAGCGCCCCTAGTGCGCCGGGTTCGGCCTGGGAGTGCCGGCTCAGAAAACGGGCCGATCCGGCGGATTTCGGCGTCTTGGGGGCGCGACTGGGTCGTTTTTTTGGCGCTGACGCTAAAAAAAGCGGCCTGGGGGGCGTCTTGGGGGCGCGGCTGGAGATGCTCTTACCCTACTATAATGCATCAACCTTTCCTCTTCAAGGGAAAAACAACACAAGCTCAAGAGGTAGCAGCGGCCTCTAGCAAGGCGTGTCGAGCACCAAGTAGACTATGAAGCTGGTTAGGCGAGCTTGTACAATGTGTCACACTTCTGTTTTCTTTGCCACACAATATATGTTGTCAGTCTCAAGGCGAGTATGTCATCTTTGTGCTATCCCGACCTCTTTCTCATTCCAGTGATGTCAACCACAGACCAAATTATCTCATAATCCTTGTCGCATGGCCATGCTTGTCCTGGTCGGATCACACGAGGCCCCCACAGTATATCTCTCCTAATCGGAGGGGCAAATCCCATCTTGCTCGACCATGTCTCGCAGCATGGGTCTATACAAGCCCGAAACCTACCTTTGTAACTTCCCAGTCACGGAGTAGTGTTTGGTCGGCCCAAAGCAAGTCTGTCACCATCTCGAGTACATGAGTCATCTCAGGTCTTAGGACATAGAACACATGTTACACTAGAGATTCACATATGACATATCGTTGCGTCTCATAGTTGGGTGTCTCCAATCCGATATCCATCCAAGCTTGGATCCAGTCACCTCGGATCCAACCTCACATCCGATCAGATCCATGTAGTTTGGCAACATCATATGCTTCATGGCTAGTGAGACAAAATTATCCACCGTATTGCATGCTAGTTTAGTCCGACGGGTGCCCACACGTCACTTACGACTAAGGACTATTTAGGTCGTATCATACATCACAAGATCTCATAGACAAGTCACGGTACTTGCAAACAAGCATCATTGATTACATCCAATGACTATCTTCATTCATAAACACATAGGAAACATCATCATACATTATTGCCTCTAGGTCCTATCTCCAACACACGGTGCTGATGGCATCCTTGTTGTCGACGACGAGCATGCCAATGTGGACGACAACCACGACATCTATGGGGGCCGTCCGCGTCCTACTTCGACTGGCCAAGAGAGGCTGGAAAATGCTAGGCGGTGCGATTCTGGACTTGCGACGGATGACTACATGGTACAAGCAGCTGGCGCAATACATCAACAAGAAGTCGGACCAGCACATGCACCCGCTCCGCTGAGCTTTCCAGCCAGTCGTGCACACGCCACCGCGCCCACTCTGCACCTCACCTCAGCGGTAGCTCTTCTCTCTCTCTCTCTCTCTCTCTCTCTCTCTCTCTCTCTCTCTCTCTCTCTCTCTCTCAACTTCTAAATTTCTGAATAGAACCCCGACCTCTGTTCTCGGTAAGTACGACCCGACTAGACATGAGGTTTGAAATATAGTGTAAAAGACCAATGCAGAGAGGGACCTAGAGCATCCATTCAATTAAACTTACCAAGATTAACAATGTAATATTCCTAATTAATAGCATAATATTTGTATATATTACACAAACTAAGTTGTATTTTGCCATGAAATTTAAGTTAATGTTTCTTTCTAAAGCCCATATAGTAACCTTTTGGTAACTAAAATCCAACTAGGTATGAGAAAATTAAAATGCAAGGTTGCATGCCACCACATATTAATTTGTAAAATTTTGATTAATTTTAGTGTATTAATGAGTTCACATTCATTTCAATATCAACATATGGTAAACAACTCCAGAGTGTATGGTCTAAAGGATATCTTCCTATATGTTAGATGTTTCTAGACGGTAAGACATATTACTCTAGAATGTATATGTATGAGGTGTTTACATTGGGTTTACTATAAATCATAAGAATGCTTATTTTCCAGATCCTCCATGGGCGATAAAATGTTCTTATGAGTTTGCCAATAGCCGACAAACTTTGTGCTTACTACAGAATAGATTTGCTTGAGAATAGTCGTGTAGGGAGCAGTGATGGACCTAGAACCTTGTCATTGGGGGTGCACGGTTTAAAATTGGAAAACATTAGACCATATACAGTATAATATAGTCTAAGCATCATCATAATATCAACAAATCTCTCTTGCTTAAAAATGAGTAGTGTTCCTGTTTCACTCCTCCGTTCCACACTCATCTTCGTCCGACCTCCCCCTCTTCTCCATTTTTTTTCCCGCTATGTTCCTCCATAGCACGATAAAACGGTTAAGTAAATGCATTGGTACTAATGGCCCTATTGGAAATATATAGTGTACCTCTGCACCATTTCGCTTCCACTACGTTGTGATCTGTGGACGCTCCACTTTGCCTACCTTGCGTTCCTCCACCGCCTGGTGACCGCACTATTCGATGCCCTCCTCTTCACAATTTGGTGTCCCTCTCGTTGTGCTCTATGTCATATTCCACGTCCAGGGCAACATGGGGCCTGCGTAGCAACAACAGAATATGGGACATGGAAGAGAAGGCCATATGGGTCTTGGACTTGTGATAGAGAAGGAGGACATCAACATTGGGATAAGGCGACGTGTTTCTCCATGACCACCGCGGTGACCAGGTCATAAATAACAACACTCTAGAACTCCATCCATTCATCCTTCTCGTTCCATCTCTGAGACTTACTGTTCTGTAATAGATGAAATGTTTGGAACATTTGGATTGGTCGAAAAATGTAGGGAATTTCATTTGGCATGGCGAACAACAAAAATAAAAACAAGTCAAGGAGAGAGGGTAAGAGGGCAAGTAACACTGTTGTCAAATAACTCTTGGTGGTGTTCTCTCGGATGATGCGACATACAGGTAATGTTGGGTTCTTGCTGGTCATTTTGACCAAAGGGATTAGGGTTTCGGGTTTGCATGTCATGGCGACGACGATGTCCATACGATAGAATTTTGTCTCCGACTCCATTGAGGAGATGAAGTGTGCTCCAACACTGCCGTGGAGTTTGTGACGCCATGTACATGCACGACCATATGGTGGTTGTTCTTGGTGGCTACTCTGGTGTTGGCTAGAAGATGAGTTTCCCAACACGGTGTCGATGGAGGGTGGGCGGCAGATCTCCAGTCCTCCTTTGAGGGTGTCAGATAGAGGCGATTGTAGATTTGAGATCCGGTGATGATTATGTGGTTCAACACAAACCGGTGAGCCACAGGGATGGCACTCACATAGTAGTTTTTAAAAGTGTTAACTTGTTAGATAATTAGTATTATATATATAGCTAAAATTATTTTACAATTTTGAAGGGGGTTCCATGACACCTCCACTAGATCCACCCCTCGCAGGGTGGGCCCTTCCCCCTAAAGTTTTCATGTAGTCGATCCTATAGCGTGAGTGTTAGCTAGTCTACAACTAGAACCTCATTCTTGGCGAAGAGCATCGGCAACCCTTTTGGCGAGAAGAAGGAGAAAACTAGAGAAGAAAGCGACATGTTGATGTGAGAAAAATAAAACGAAGAGTGTGAGTGGCTAAGAACATTTTTTTTAGAATTTTGCTAGAAATTTTGAGGGACTGAAATCATTACATTTCTTTTTACACGGGTTGTTTTTTTTTTGCATGATTTATCTGAGCTCGGTATTACATATTTTTACAAGAGTTCTCTTTATAAAAGGCGCACACGACACAAAATGTGCCCCAGAGACCACACGATATCTGGCCTTACCACGCCAACCGATCCAACCATAGACCCGGTGAGCAGCTTAATTAGACACCCTTCCGGTCGGAACTCAGAACCGAACCCCGTCGCATGTAGGACAAGTCTCGCCCCTGGTCGCCCATGATGATAACGCTGGCGCACACCTCCATGGTTGTGGCCCACGTCTTGCTATGCAGAACCAGATCTCTCAGTGCAATGCTGATCGCTCCCTCTCACTCTATGATTTGTCCTTCTACAACTCATCCACTCGTCATCTCTTCTCTCTTCCCCAAGGTGACTCGTTATCGACCATGCTATTCAATATAGTGACGGATATCCTAGCGGTCATGATTGAGCGTGCCAATGATATCCATGCTATTCAGGTCTGAAGATCAACTTCCATAAAAGTTAATTGTTTTGTTTTGGGGAGGCTCAATATGAGGCCCACTTGTACAATGAACTGTTCGGATGTAGGTTGGGCCAGTTTCCGATCACATATTTGGAGATACCGATACATTAATGGAGACTCGCAAGTACTGAATTAAAACACACCGAGGAGAGATTACAAAAAAGACTTAACATTTGGAATGGTAAAATGTTGTCTCTAGGTGGAAGTTTGGTCCTCATAAACTCAATACTAAGTAACATGATACTTTATATTATTTCCTTCTTCCAGTTGCCGAAATAAGTTTTACATAGATTGTATTATTTCCGATCAAGATTCTTTTGGCAAGGAGATAGTGAGTGAAAGAAATATCGACTGGCTAAATGGAGTGTGGTTTGCCGTCCCAAAGACCAAGGCGAGTTGGGAATTCATGACCTTAAGGTTAAGAATAGGGTCCTCCTCGACAGATGGTTGTTTAAATTACTGACGGAAGATGGTGTATGGAAAACCCTCCCGAGGAGGAAATATATGGGTTCCAAGGTTGTATCCCAAGTTACTGGAAGCCTGGAGATTCTCACTTTTGGGCGGGTATAATGGCTATGAAGAAATATTTCTTCTCCTATGGATCCTTCTCGATTAAGGAAGGCTCGAAAATTAGATTCTGTGAGGACAAGTGGCTAGGAAATGCCATACTTCGGGAACAATATCCGGCTCTATATAACACTGTGCATCACAAGGGTGATACTATTGCCACGGTAATGGAATCATTTCCGCAAAATGTGATGTTCAGAATAGATTTAATTGGACCTAGACTCCAATCGTGGTACATCCTGCTCCAAAGGTTGTCTACGGTGCAATTTTCACATGGGTCTGATGTATTTCGATGGAACCTACATGGAATGTACAATTATCAATGGAGTCTAAGTATAGAGCGTTAATCCAGTCTGATGTGCCAGTTGATAATAACAAGAAGATCTGGAAGAAGAAGATACCTCTTATGAATAAAATATTGGCATGGTATCTTTGTCGCGAAGCCATTCTTACTAACGATAACCTTATCGAGAGGAAATTGGCATGGAAGTTCACAATATATTTTTTGTCATCATAATGAGACAATAAAACATTGATTCTTCCAATGCAAATTGGCTCGGTATATATGGTCAGTCATCCAGATAGCTTCTGTCTTGTATCCTCCTTGTAGTGTTGCTAATATATTTGGCAACTGGTTACATGGGATTTATCACAGGTTTAGAACTCTTCTTAAGGTGGGAGCGTCTGCCGTTATTTGGTCGCTTAATTTGGCTATGTACAAATGATAAGGTTTTTAACGATAAAAATACCTTTCTAATGCTAGTTATCTACAGATGTACCGGGACTCTTCGTTTATGGTGCTCTATACAACACGTGGAGAATCGAGACATATTTACGGAGGTGGGTACACGATTGGATGATACGGCAAGGGATACTTTTACCAAACATGATGTTAGGATTGGCCCACTGAGAACCCACAAGTATAGGGGATCAGTTGTAGCCTCTTTCGATAAGTTAGAGTGTCGAACCCAACGAGGAGCTAAAGGTCGAACAAATATTCCCTCAAGTTCTATCGACCACCGATACAACTCTACGCACTCTTAATTATTCGTTTTACCTAGAACAAGTATGAAACTAGAAGTACTTTGTAGGTGTTGTAGGATAGGTTTGCAAGATAATAAAAAGCATGTAAATAAAAACTAGGGGCTGTTTAGATAAAGACACAACTAAGTTAGTTTTGGTAAAGCGGTTTTTGTCACACAAGAAAATTATTTGTCCCAAGGCAATCGATAACTAGACCGGTAATCATTATTGTAATTTTATATGAGGGAGAGGCATAAGCTAACATACTTCCTCTTCTTGGAGCATATGCAGTTATGATTGGAACTCTAGCAGACATACGTAACTACTAAAGATCATTAAGGTAAAACCCAACCATAGCATTAAAGTATCAAGTCCTCTTTATTCCCATACGTCAGAACCCACTTATCCGTGTTTGTGTTTCTATCACTCACGCAACGCAGACAATAAGCAAACTATGAACATATTGCAACACCCTACAGCGGAGATCCCTCACGCTTGCGCGACACAGATAGCACCATAGGACAACACCAATAATAAAACATGCATCTCAAACCAATCACGATCATAAATCAACCCATAGGACAAAACGGATCTACTCAAACATCATAGGATAGCCATACATCATTGGGAAATAATATATAGTGTTGAGCACCATGTTTAAGTAGATATTACAACGGGTAGAAGACGTGTTACACCGCTGCATAGAGGGGGAGAGAGTTGGTGATGACGGCGGTGAAGTTGTTGATGTAGATTGTCGTCATGATGATGGCCCCGGCGGCGTTCCGGCGCCACCGGGAGAGAGGGGGAGACAGCCCCCTCCTTCTTCTTCTTCCTTGACCCCCCCCCCCCCCTAGATGGGAGTAGGGTTTCCCCTCTGGTCCTTGGCTTCCATGGCATGGGAGGGGCGGGAGGTAAACCCTACCTATAACGAACGCGCATTTGGTCTCTACGAGATATGTCAAATTCAAGGTTTTGATTTCACACTGATCATAAGGAGCAGATATTTCTCCAGAAAATGTTCTAATTCTAGGCTTGAATTGACCAGTATGCCCAGTGCAACAACAATGTAGATGAGGAGATCACCTTCTAGTATAGCAATTTTTTGGGTTCGAAGTTTTTTCTTTTCTTGCACACAACTGCTTGAAGTTTGGTATCCAGTAGTTCTAGTGTTGCTGGCCGAAAGGAAACTTTAGTAGATCCAAGCCAAAAGTGGTCCTTGGAGATGAAAGTCCAGGAAGTCCGAGTGTTGAATAGTGGTTCTAGTCTTCTTGTATTCCCCCTTTCATGATCAAGTCGTTGAAAACCGTTTTGAGTTGCATTTCATATCATGGACACGATGCTATAACGTACCATTCAAGACCTTGAAAAATCACAAATGAATTTGACTAGTTAATCTAATTCTTAATTTGCTATTGTTCTTGGTGCAAACCATCAATGTATTTGGGCATATAGCCAAGTCATATCTTATTTCACATTTTTATTTTTATTTTATCTTATTTCACATTGTTATTTTACATTTGGAAAGTGGACAAATAACGTTGGATGTGGACAAATACAGGGATTACACCGGATTCAAAGATGGCGTGAAGTCAGATCGAGAATGAACATTTACCATGTTTACATACAACAAATATATTGTCAACGAAAAATCATATGATTAATTCCTAGATAGTACAGACAACTGATGTGTATAATGGCATGTCACAACACGTGCGTGCAGGAATAATATATTTTCAACAAACCAAACATGTGGTGTACAAACTAATGTTTGTGCTCACTTTACTCTAGTTCTGCCAACTAACTTAAGGGATATCCATTTTGTGGGCATTTTTTTTTTCCAATTGACAAGGAGAAACTCGTGCAGTTTATTGTGCATATTTCCGACAAGGCAGAAATAAGAAACTCACCATGTTTTCTTGAATAATATGGCACGAAATACGAAACAATCCAAGTTTTCATAGAAATAAGAACTCATGCAGGTTCCTAACCAGTTTTACTAGTTTTGGGAACCCGTTTTTTTTCTTTACATGCTTTTTTGGTTTTCTTCTCGGTTTTGGTATTCATGAATTTTCATTTCTTTCAGAAATACATTTTTTAGTATTTCGAAAAAAATAGGAATTTCAAAAGGTCATGTTTTTCCAAAAGATGTTCACAATTTCAAAATGTGGTAAAAAAATTAAAAGTTGTTTGGAACTTTTATTTTTTTCATGGTTTCAGAAAAATGTTTGTGAATCAAAAAATTGTGTACAATTTTTAAAACATGTTTAATTGATTTTAAATAAATCCAAAACAATTTAAAAAATCAGGATTTAAAAAAGATAAAAAGGATCTATTTATTCAGGAAAATGTTCAAAATTTCAAATATTTTCCGCTTTTTCAGAAAAATTTCAGGTTTTCAAAATTTGTTTAGCGTTTCAGCAAATGTTCACTGTTTTCAAGATTTTTTTTTGAAAAAATGAAGGAAAATAAAAAAGAGTAAAAAAACACCATAGTGCCGAGCGGGTACATTAATGAGACGCTTCAGTGTCGCTGGTGACAGATCACTACATTGGACGAACTGGAACTACCTGTTTGATTGCCAGATGGCAAGATGCGTCTGGGCGCTTGCCGACGTGGAGATTACGGACGTCATTATCTCAAACAGGACCGAAGATGCAAAACTTTGGATTTTTTGGCTTGTCGATACCCTTCCGCTGGCGGATCTTACCCTAGTTTTGGTCACTACGATGAGCAATTCCAGAGCCCGATAAGCAACCATTGCTTCATTTCAAAATATTTGGAAGAGTTGGACCTTGTTGCGATCCAACATCAAAGGAGTTCCACGGTGGTGCCACCTACTGTGAATCCCGCGTACCTGCATGCAAATTCAGAGGACTTGCAGGCAAGAGAAGCTTCCACGTCTATGGGTTGGCTTCCTCCTGTGGACTGTGAAGCGAAACCGAATGTAGACGGAGGCCTCTCGAGAGGAGGTTCAGGTGATTGAGGCGATGTGGCGGTTATCTGCAGAGATAAGACTAGCATGTACCTGGGTTCGTCGGCCGTAGTCTTCGATGGGCTTGTTGATCCGACAACCCTAGAAGCACGGGGGGCCTGCAGCGAAGCTTTTGGCACTAGCTACTGATTTAAATCTTCACTCAATATGTGTGGCTTCGGACTGCACACAAGTGGTGGCAAATTTGGAAACGGGTGCACCTTGCCGCTACTCTATGATCCTACAAGAGTTCAACTACCAACGAAACTTATTTGGAACCATCAAAGTAGTCCATGAAAGACGCCAGCATAACTATGAAGCGCATTTTCTGGCCAAAGCGGCTTCCTCTCTCCCTTTTGGGCGCCATGTGTGGCTAACTGAAATGCCCAATATCATCTGTATCCTGTAAGCATTGATCATTAATAAAGGATATAATTGCTAAAAAAAGCCAGCCACACAGCACCTTCTTAAAAAAGAAAAGAAAAAAACAGCCACCGGGCAGAGAAGGCAAGAGCGGCCGGGTCTCCACGCCGGCACGCCCCATGCGTGCGCATCAATACTCCCCTCTCCGCCCCCGTGCCCCTCCTCCACATCCGATTTGCTTTCAAGCGGTCCCGCCTCTTAGAGCATCTCCAACTGTTGGCCTCCCCAAGAGGCTTAAATGTCGTCACATGGGGTGAGCCGGCGCTAAAATTGACGCTGGGGCAATTGGGTTCCCAGCCGCCGTCCCCAGGTCGCTCCCAGGCGTCGATATCGGCCCATTTCTGGCGCAAATCTCACCGCTTTTCGACGAAAAATCGGCCCGATATGGGCACAAATTGGTCCATTCGTCCAATGAGTCACCGGGAGCTCCGAATGCAGGCATCTTCATAGCTCTCGTGCATTTCTGGATTGAGGTGAATCCAAGTTTGCCGGTGCAATCTTTCTTGCACTTGAAGTAGCTGTCGAACTCTCGGATGGAATTCACAATCCTGAGGAAAAGTTTTCGGCTCATCCGATAACCGCGCCGAAATATAATGTCATCGTGCAATGGAGCGTCGGTAAAGTAGTCGGAGTAGAGCATGCAATAGACTTCCAGACGATGGTGGTTCTTTGATTTCAGCCGCCCCGGCGCCAAGCCTGCTTGCCGCGGCTTTTCATTGCTCGCGAGCAGGCAGGCAAGGGCAGCGAGAACCATGAGATGCTCCTCGTCTTGGACGTCGGCATAGGCTTCCCCCTCCAGCAACGCCGCGAGCGCCTCCTCGTCGTCCGAGTCCATCGGCCGAGCAGGCAAATCGCCAAATACCTGGCGGGCGCGGTGGGTGCAGAGCCGCTGATATGCCGCTCTGCGTGACCGGAGCGCCGGAAAACTCGCCCTGAAGGTGGTGAAGAGGTTTCCGCAGCGAAACCTTCTCTCTTTTCCAGCGCCTTTTGCTAGCTTTCTACTCCAACCTGTTCAGTATATTATTTGTTAGAATAAATTTGAAGCATACCGTCGATTATCAAGTACCAAGAAATCAAACGAGCACGACACCGATATTTGTTAATGAGGTTTATCAATATGGATACATCTCCAAAGCCTGACTATGGGCGCTCCTCCCATTACACCGCTACAATACCGCACCGAATCGCCCTGGACGCCGACACATGCCGCCGTCTTCCCCTACGTTCCTGTGCTATTATGTTGGCATAGATTACATCATGTGTCTACCCTCGCTATATATGAGAGGTCTAGGGTACAAGTGTCCTATTAGGACACGACTCCATATCCTATCTAAACACAATAATACTCAGAGTACTGCAACCTACCTTGTACACATTATTCGACACAACTTTAACAAACTCCACCTTGGCGAATATTCTCCACCACCTTGAATTCGTCAATGCGTCAAACTTCCATGTACATTTGACTTGAGTTTATCCCATGAGTATCGCTGCTACTCCAAAGACTTCATATGACTTCACCTACAACTTGTAGTCCCTTCTTTTCTTGATCACAGTCAACACTCGAGCGAACCTAAGTTCCTTATTACTCTAGTTTGTGCTCCTAACTTCCAGAGTATCCGTCCAACGCCATCACACACCGATCACTGACCTGCGTGAAAGTGAACAACTCACATATTGGGTGTCACACATAAGAGTTACCTGAACTCAACATCATCGCTTCTTTCTTGACCGCCTGACTGAAACTTGAAAGAATTTCACAATTGCTTGTAGCCATCTCGAGTTAAATTCGCAGTTGTTCACCACATGTTGTTAGAAATATTAGATGATCAAATGGTCAAAACATTAATTACCATAAGTTATTATTGGCCCAATAATTAAATACGAAATTACTACTAATTAAATGGTAACTAACCAATCCAGCATGTGATTGTGGGGCTAAAATTATGCTAAGAGGGTGTTTGGATACTCTCTAGTCATGTGACTAGTAGTAGTCAGACTAAAAGTTTTTAGTCAGGCCCTGTTTGGAAGGTGACTACTACTAGTCAGCATTAAATGTCTCAGTATTAAATTCTTCTCTCTCCCTTCCATTTATCTCTCTTCTCTCTCCATAATTTGTCTTTTGTTTATTCAGAGACTGGGCAACCACCGAATGAGAGATGGGATGGGCCCGCCAATTAATTAGAGGAGAGACTTTAGTCACTTTTAGTTGGGGGTGGGGTGACTAGAGACTAAACTAGTTTTAGTCACCCATTAATCAGGGGTGTTTGGAGTTTTACTGACTAAAAGTGACTACTACTAGTCTCTAGTCTCTAGTCACTAGTGATCCAAACACCCTCTAATATGGTTAGGTCCCATGATCAAGGCAGCGCATTATATATAAGGGGGCAGACTAGCACGTACAATCAGCCAAACGTATTAGTCACCTGCCTCCCGAAATTCACTCCAAATTTAATCTGGAGGCACTACCCATTGACGTGAAGATCAAATCATTGCTCTGGCAAGGTGCCGGAGGCCTGAAAGACTACGCTGCTACGCCCTCTGATCGGCAACATCAACTTGATGGCGTCTCCGAACACATGTTTAATCCACATTCCTAATTCCGCATTAGATCGAACTTCGTATTCACGTGGTTAGAGAAGATCCATTTTTTTATTTCTTGCTTCGGGCTAAATCAGCCAATTAGTACTTAGATTAATCTAACATTTTGTATCAGAGACTATGTTGGATCTAATTTCGTGAATCAGTTCTTGAGTTAACACGTAGATTAATCTCTTAGAACTTGCCTGAAAGAAAATCATGTATTTAGGCGTGGCCCGTGACTCAGGGTGATATTAAGCCGCCGTGCATGGTCGCGACTGCCGCGCATCAGTGTCTTTCCCGCATGGCTGGTTCACTC
>LR738715.1:30684046-30713290 GCA_902687465.1 Secale cereale | reverse complement strand
CCCCCCCCCTCCGCTCGCTTACTCGATCTGTTTTTCTCGCTGGCCTGGCTGGCGCATTAGAAAGCTACTCTCTTCGTCTCATAATGTAAGATATTTTTTGACACTAGTGTAATGTCAAAAAATGTCTTACATTATGAGACGGAGGGAGTAATTACTTTAGGGATTCAGTGTACGTGCACATCCTGTAACTGATCAGTTCCACTGGATTTGGGCTGTACAAAATACTAAGCCGCGCAGTATTTGTTTCTGATTTAATCCCGTGCTAGTACGTGAAGAGTTGTTGTTTATTGTTTATACGTTATATATACATGAAATTCGGTTTATTAATCTTAATGCAGTCGATGGATGAAGTATTTGTATGACTCAGTGGAATATTTTCCTTTTCTTTTTTGCGCCTGGGCGCTAAGTCACGCAGCTTGTTCCGCCATGGCCTACGCACTGCTGTAATTTTCATAGGTTCACATGGATTACTTCTGTTTGCCGCTGATCATTAGTTAACTACACGTGCTTTAGCTATGGGTCAATGTAGTTTTCTCCTGGGCTGCATGACTTAAGCCGTGATGCACGCCCATATAATTAGACAATGGTTATTCCCCGCTTATTTAATTCCGCTGATTAAATTGCACTTTTGATTATTATTTACTATGTACATTTCAGTGGTTTTTTATGAGCATTACGTGTTGAATTAGAATGGAACCAACAAGAAATTTTGGTTTAATACTGCTATATATTTTGGGGATAATTGCCACGACTAATTTTAGTAATACATGATTGCATACTGACCAACGTTGTTTGTTATCATGATTATTGTGATTAATTTCCCGATGATGTTAATATATGTTTTGATCCCTATTCGTTATTGCCCAACAGTATTGCGAAGTAGGATCTTATTGAAATTGCCATGTTATTAATCATACCAAAGTAGGATTAATATCATGCAAGAAGTTTTTTCTTAATATGGATATTTTCTTCATAATTTTGATATCTATGTTATTTATTGTTTATTCAGCTTTGAACCCATCAGTTATTTCTGGGCTCCTAAACTCAATTGAGCCCCTCAATGGGACTAACTTTCCTACATGGAAGGAGCAGATTTCCATTAACCTTGGGGTCATGGATCTTGACTACGCACTTAGGGAGAAGGCTCCAGTTCCCTTGTCCTCTGATGACGAAAACCTTGCTAAGAAAACTAAGGTTTATGAGGCTAACAAGGAGAAGTGGGAGCGCTCCAATCGATTGTCCCTCATGATCATGAAAAGCTCAACTACTCTTGGGATTAGGGGAGAAATCCCCGATTCCGAATGTGCTAAGACTTATCTCGCAATGGTGGATGAACAATTTAAAGGCTCCACAAAAGTCTATGCCAGCACACTGATCATGAAAATGCTCACCACTAAATATGATGGTAAAAGCGGCGTGAGAGAACATATCATGACTATGAATGATATGGCTGCAAAATTAAAGGGCATGGACATGGAGATTTCTAAGGGCTTTCTGGTTCACTTCATTATGACTTCTCTTCCTATGAAGTATGGTCCCTTTAAGATTAATTATAATACTCATAAGGAGAAGTGGACCATGAGTGAGCTCACATGTATGTGCGTTCAAGAAGAAGAGGGGCTTAAGGTTGAAAGGATAGATTATGCTCATCTTACTTCCATAAATTCGGGGAAAAGAAAGTCTCAGGGTGATGGGAAACCTAAGAAGAAGACGAACATCTCTAATATAGATGCAAGCAAGCTAGGGACCTCTGGCACCAAGGTCATCCCTACAGAGCCTAAGGGTCCTAAGTGTCGTTTCTGTCAGGAAGATGGGCATGTCATGAGAGAATGTGATGGCTTTAAGGCATGGCTTGCTAAGAAGGGTAATTAATCAATTTCCTAAGTTTTAGAATAATTAGTTTATTTCTCCTAAATAATGATGAGTTGACTCAAGTGCCACTTGCACATTTCGAACTCATTTCAGGGATTCCATTCCGTGAGGACACTCAAAAGGATGAATCAAAGTCTTAGATTTCCAAGTGGCAAGAAGACTGATGAACATGGATTAGTATTTTCCTTAAGCATTGGTGATTGTTCATCCTCCATCTTAATAATACTCTTATGTTCTAGCATGAGGGACCTTATTTTGTTATTTTGTTTCTCCAGAGCATCTAATTAAACCATACATTGAAACTATGTAGAATATTTCAACGCAACAACAAATGCGATCATAATCGCAACCAAGGTAACAATTGATCCAACGGCATAATAATACCAAGCCTCGGTATGAATGGCATATTTTCTAATCTTTCTAATCTTCAAGCGCATGGCATCCATCTTGATCTCGTGATCATCGACGACATCCACAACATGCAACTCCAATATCATCTTCTCCTCCTCAATTTTTATAATTTATTCCTTCAAGTAATTGTTTTATTCTTCAACTAAATTTAACCTCTTAACAATAGGGTCCATCTTGATCTTGTGATCATCGACGACTTCCGCAACATGCAACTCCAATTCCATCTTCTCCTCCTCCGTTTTTTCCATTTTTTTTCTTCAAGTAAATGTTTTCCTTTTCAACTAAATTTAACCTCTCCAGAAGACGGTCGGTTGGAATTTCCGGTTCAACTACCTCCTAGATAAAAACATCTATGTCACGTTGGTCGTCATAATTGTCATAAACACTAAAATAAATAGTTATAAATTAAAGATAATACACCACATCCGAATCATAGACAGGACGAGGGCCGACGTGGGCGGATACCAAAACCATCGCACTATATAATAACAAGCAATAATAAAAGTAAGAAAAATAGACAAATATCTATCTAAAGCAATAATAAAAGTAAGAAAATCATAGACAGAACAAGAGGCTCACCACGGTGGTGCCGACGACGAGATCGGCGCGGGCGATCGACGGCGGTGAAGACGGGGACGGGACGTGACAGACCACTAAACCTAGACAAATCTCGGAGAAAATGAAGCTGGGAGGTCGAGCTTTGAGAGGAGAAAGCCTAACCAGTGTGGCTCGGGCATTTCATCGAACACCTCATGTGCATAGGAGGTGAGCTAGAGAACCACAAAGCTCCCCCCTCGCCGGCCAGAAAAAACAGAGCAGTGTGGAGTGCTCTGCTCGCAGGCGATGGGGTATATATAGGCAGCCCATTGGTCTAGGTTCGTGGCTTGAACCGGGACTAAAAGCCCCCCTTCTGTCCCGGTTCCAGCCATGAACCGGGACCAATGGGTGTGGGCCAGGAGCGAGGCCCATTGGTCCCGGTTCGTGTCTGGAACCGGGACCAATGGGGCCAGACCAACCGGGACCAATGGCCACCGAGGCCCGGCCGCCCCCCTGGCCTCACGAGCTGGGACAAATGCCCCCATGGGTCCCGGTTCGTGAGTGAACCGGGACTAATGGGCCTCCCCGGCCAGAACCAAAGCCATGTTTTCTACTAGTGTGTCGTCTTCCCCAGCAGTGGCATATTAGCACCGACGGCTACCCGACACTCGGCCCCGGCGCGATGGCGGAGGAGCTCCGGACCCACCGCGGCGGCCACCACAACATCACCGGCCGTCACGCCTTCTGGAAGGGGAAGGTATACGGCGAGGTAATCGCCTTCCGGCTTGCGGAGGTCGGCGTCACCCCTGACCTCACGGGTACGAGCGGCAGACTTCGCGCTCTGCCACTGGCGCACGACCCGGCCCCGCGGGAGCGCCGTCGCGGAGCTGCCCGCCGCCAGCCAGCACCCTCGGCGGTTGCGGCGACAACCGCACCGGCCGCTCCCCCGACGTGGAGCTGCTGCCGGAACAGGTGGTCCTCCCGAGGATGGCGACCCGGAGGACACTCTAGGCTAGAATGTCGCCCTACGGGCATCGAAAGCGGCGGCGGCGAGGAAGGCCGCCGAGGTTGCAGCCGCAATCGAAGCCGATGTGGCCATGGCGGTAGAGGAGGCCGCGATGTCACCGACGGACGACGAGGAGGCACCGACGGAGGACGAGGAGGCGGCGATGGAGGGCGACGACCTCGTCGATTGGGATGACGTCGCCAACAATAGCAGCAGCGATGATGGCGGTGACGACCAAGGCGCCGTCGTGATCAACCTGCTGGTGCCCAGCGACGATGACGACTAGTGATCTACGGCAACGGCCTAGTTTTATTTTTAGGGTTTAAATATATGTTGAACTATGTAATATATATGTTGAATGCAATGAAAAAGTGGGATGAAAAATGTTCACTAACACCGACGACGGATCCGGCGAAGGGACGTGGGGTCGGGGGCGGAGGGCGGCATGGGGTAGGGGGTGGTGGCGGTGGCGGTGTGCGGTCGGGGGCGGGGGCAGCGGTCACTAGTAGAAAACAGGGCATTGGTCCAGCCCATTAGCCCCGGTTCAATCTAGAACCGGGTCCAATGGGGGTACTGGACCCGGTTCGTGAGCCCAGGGGGGCGGCCAGGCCACGTTGGCCATTGGTCCCGGTTCGTCTGGACCTTTTGGTCCCGGTTGGAGCTACAAACCGGGACCAATGGCTCTTGCTCCTGGCCCACCACTATTGGTCCCGGTTGGTGATATGAACCGGGACCAAAGACACCCCTTTAGTCCCGGTTTGTAGCACCAACCGGGACCAGTGAGTTGCCTATATATACCCCCTCACTCAAGAGCAGAGCTCACTGCTCTGTTTTTTTTCTGGCCGAGGGGGAGAGGGGTTAGTGGTGCTCTAGCTCACCTCCTATGCACACAACGTGTTCGGTGGAATGCCCGAGCCACACTAGTTAAGCTTTTCTCCTCTCGAAGCTCTATTTTCTCCGAGATTTGTCTAGGTTTAGCGGTCCGTCACGTCCCGTCCCCGTCTTCGCCGCCTTCGATCGCCCCCGCCGATCTCGTCACCGGCACCACCGTGGTGAGCCTCTTGTTATGTCCATGCTTTTCTTACTTTTATTATTGCTTTAGATAGATATTTGTCTAATTTTCTTACGTTTATTATTGCTTGTTATTATATAGTGCGATGGTTTTGATATCCGCCCACGTGGGCCCTCGTCCGGTCTACGATTCGGATGTGGTATATTATCTTTAATTTATAACTATTTGTTTTAGTGTTTATGATAGTTATGCCGACCAACCTGACATGCATAGATGTTTTATTATGTCTAGGAGGTAGTTGAACTGGAAATTCCAACCGACCCTCTTGTGGAGAGGTTAAATTTAGTTGAAGAGGAAAACATTTCGTTAAAGAAAAAATTGGAAAAAATGGAGGAGGAGAAGATGGAGTTGGAGTTGCATGTTGCGGAAGTTATCGATGATCACAAGATCAAGATGGACCCTATTGTCGAGAGGTTAAATTTAGTTGAAGAAGAAAACAAATTCTTGAAGGAAAAAATAAAAAAATTGTGGACGAGAAGATGATATTGGAGTTGCATGTTGCGGATGTCGTCGATGATCACAAGATCAAGATGGATGCAATGCGGTTGAAGATTAAAAAGATTAGAAAATATGCCATTCATACCGAGGCTTGGTATCATTATGCCGTTGGATCAATTGTTACCTTGGTTGCGATTATGATAGCATTTGTTTTCGCGTTGAAATGTTTTACATAGTTTCGATGTGTATGGAGAGCTATATGTTGTTAGATGAGAACCATATATGTATGTACTTTGGTTTTAATGTGATGATGAACTTTTATCCATTTGGTCACTTAATTATCTATTTATGATGATCTGTAATGGTTTTTGACACACTTAATTGTATATAAATGCACGCAGATGAACCGACAATGGATGTACGGTGACAGACACACCTCCGAGTACATTAAGGGCGTGCGTGAGTTTCTAAATGCGGCTGAGGCAAACAAGCAGAATGGTTTTATGTGTTGTCCATGCACTAAATGTGTGAATACGATGTCTTACTCTAACCAGAAAATCCTTCACTCCCACCTGCTTTACAAGGGTTTCATGCCACACTATAATGTTTGGACGAGGCACGGAGAAATAGAGGTTATGATGGAAGACGGCGAAGAAGAAGAGTACGATGACAACTATGTGCCCCCTGAATACGGTGATGCTGCAATGGGGGGAGCTGGTGAAGATCAAGAGGAACCAGACGATGTGCCCAATGATGCTGCAACGGGTGAAGCTGCTGAAGATCAAGAGGAACCAAATGATGATCTTCGCCGGGTCATTGTCGATGCAAGGACACAATGCGAAAGTCAAAAGGAGAAGCTGAAGTTCGATCGCATGTTAGAGGATCACAAAAAAGGGTTGTACCCCAATTGCGAAGATGGCAACACAAAGCTCGGTACCGTACTGGAATTGCTGCAGTGGAAGGCAGAAAATGCTGTGGCTGACAAAGGATTTGAGAAGCTACTGAAAATATTGAAGAAGAAGCTTCCGAAGGATAACGAATTGTCCGACAGTACATACGCAGCA
Source organism: Secale cereale (assembly GCA_902687465.1). Lineage (NCBI taxonomy): Eukaryota > Viridiplantae > Streptophyta > Magnoliopsida > Poales > Poaceae > Secale > Secale cereale. Next base: position 30,706,890 of record LR738715.1, on the reverse strand, counting down.
AAGAAGGTCGTATGCCCTCTAGGATTGGAGGTGCAGAAGATACATGCATGCCCTAATGACTGCATCCTCTACCGCGGTGCATACAAGGATCTGAACGCATGCCCGGTATGCGGTGCATTGCGGTATAAGATCAGACGAGATGACCCGGGTGATGTTGATGGCGAGCCCGCCAGGAAGAGGGTTCCTGCGAAGGTGATGTGGTATGCTCCTACAATACCACGGTTGAAACGTTTGTATAGAAACAGAGAGCATGCCAAGTTGATGCGATGGCACAGTGAGGACCGTAAGAAAGACGGGAAGTTGAGAGCACCCGCTGACGGGTCGCAGTGGAGAAAAATCGAGAGAAAGTAATAGGAGGAGTTTGCAAAGGACCCAAGGTACGTATGGTTTGCTTTAAGCGCGGATGGCATTAATCCTTTCGGGGAGCAGAGCAGCAATCACAGCACCTGGCCCGTGACTATATGTATGTATAACCTTCCTCCTTGGATGTGCATGAAGCGGAAGTTCATTATGATGCCAGTTCTCATCCAAGGCCCTAAGCAACCCGGCAACGACATTGATGTGTACCTAAGGCCATTAGTTGAAGAACTTTTACAGTTGTGGAATGGAAACGGTGTACGTGCGTGGGATGAGCACAAACAGGAGGAATTTGACCTAAAGGCGTTGCTGTTCGTGACCATCAACGATTGGCCCGCTCTCAGTAACCTTTGAGGACAGACAAACAAAGGATACCACGCATGCACGCACTGTTTAGATGACACTGAAAGTATATACCTGGACAAGTGCAGGAAGAATGTGTACCTGGGCCATCGTCGATTTCTTCCGACCAACCATCAATGTCGAAAGAAAGGCAAGCATTTCAAAGGCGAGGCAGATCACCGGAAGAAGCCCGCCATGCGTACCGGTGATCATGTACTTGCTATGGTTAATGATTTACATGTAATCTTTGGAAAGGGCCCCGACACACTAGCTGTTCCGAATGACGCTGAGGGACACGCACCCATGTGGAAGAAGAAATCTATATTTTGGGACCTACCCTACTGGAAAGACCTAGAGGTCCGCTCTTCAATCGACGTGATGCACGTGACGAAGAACCTTTGCGTGAACCTGCTAGGCTTCTTGGGCATGTATGGAAAGACAAAAGATATAGCTGAGGCACGGGAGGACCTGCAATGTTTGCACGAAAAAGACGACATCCCTCCGAAGCAGTATGAAGGTCCTGCCAGCTATGCTCTTACGAAAGAAGAGAAAGAAATCTTCTTTGAATGCCTGCTCAGTATGAAGGTCCCGACTGGCTTCTCGTCGAATATAAAGGGAATAATAAATATGGCAGAGAAAAAGTTCCAGAACCTAAAGTCTCATGACTGCCATGTGATTATGACGCAACTGCTTCCGGTTGCATTGAGGGGGCTTCTACCGGAAAACGTCTGATTAGCCATTGTGAAGCTATGTGCATTCCTCAATGCAATCTCTCAGAAGGTGATCGATCCAGAAATCATACCAAGGCTAAGGAGTGATGTGGCGCAATGTCTTGTCAGTTTCGAGCTTGTGTTCCCACCATCCTTCTTCAATATCATGACACACGTCCTAGTTCATCTAGTCGACGAGATTGTCATTCTCGGGCCCGTATTTCTACACAATATGTTCCCCTTTGAGAGGTTCATGGGAGTCCTAAAGAAATATGTCAGTAACCGCGCCAGGCCAGAAGGAAGCATCTCCATGGGCCATCAAACAGAGGATGTCATCGGGTTTTGTGTTGACTTCATTCCTGGACTTAATAAGATAGGTCTCCCTAAATCGCGGTACGAGGGGAGACTGACTGGAAAAGGCACGCTTGAAAGGGACTCAATAATATGCAGGGACGGATATTCTTGGTCTCAAGCACACTACACAGTTCTACAGAACTCTACATTGGTGACCCCGTATGTCGATGAACACAAGAACAGTCTGCGCTCCAAACACACGGAGCAGTGCGACGACTGGATTACACGTGAACACATCAGGACTTTCAGCAGTTGGTTGGAAACACGTCTCAGAGGTGACAACACTGTTTGTGATGAGTTGTACTTGTTGTCCAGGGGACCATCTTCGATTGTATTGATTTACAAAGGATACGAGATAAATGGGAATACATTTTACACGATTGTCCAAGATCAAAAGAGCACCAACCAAAACAGCGGTATCCGCTTTGATGCAACAACCGAGAGGGGAAAGGACACATATTATGGTTACATAGTGGACATATGGGAACTTGACTACGGACATGATTTTAAGGTCCCTTTGTTTAAGTGCAAATGGGTCAATCTGTCAGGAGGCGGGGTACAGGTAGACCCACAGTACGGAATGACAACAGTGGATCTGAAAAATCTTGGATACACTGACGAACCGTTCGTCCTAGCCAATGATGTGGCACAGGTTATCTATGTGAAGGACATGTCTACCAGACCGAGAAAAAGAAAAGATAAGGAAGCGAATACATCATACGATGAGCCAAAGCGCCACATAGTTCTTTCAGGAAAAAGGGACATCCTGGGAGTGGAGGGCAAGACAGACATGTCTGAAGATTATGAAAAGTTTCATGAAATTCCTCCCTTCAAAGTCAAGGCTGACCCAAGCATCCTGATAAACGATGAAGATTATCCATGGTTACGGCGCAATAAGCAAATGACACAAGCGAAGAAAAAGTGAAGACTTTTTTTCCGCAACTATTATGATGATACCATGCCAACTTTGTAACAAACGAGTATGATACCATTGTCCGTTTGTACTATTCAAATTTCAATACTACTTGCACTAACAGAAAGTTTGTAATTGGTTTTACCAGAAAGAATTAAAAAAATAAAGCAAATAACAAAAGAAAATAAATAATGCAGAAAACAAAACAAAAAAACTTGAAGAAAAAAATAGCAACAATAAGTATTTTGTTGTAAGTAGAAACAAAATAAAATAAATAAAGCAACAAAGAAAAATAAATAATTTCAAATTTAAACTATTCAAATTTGAATACTACTTGCACTAACATAAAGTTTGTAATTGGTTTTACCTAAAGCAATAATATTCACAAAGAAACTCTAAATACAGCAAAAAACAACTTAGAAATAAATAAAGCAAAAAAGAAAAAAAATTGGGCGCTGCCCACTGAGCCTGCAAGGCCTACAGCACATGATGCACCTGTACTATAAGGCCCAGCAAGCTCACAGGGCAGCGCGCAGAGTTAGGCCCAGAAGCCTGCATTTGAGAGGAGCTCAAGAGGGTGGGCGCAGCAGCCCTTATAAACCACTCTCGAGCTCCCTCAGCTAGCGAGGTGGGACTAAACATCCACCGCACCCGCGCCAGCCCAGGGCCTTTGGTCCCGGTTGGTGGCAACAACCGGGACTAAAGGGGGTATTAGTCCCGGTTCGTGGCACCAACCGGGACCAATGCCCCCCTTTAGTCCCGGTTGCTGCCACCAACCGGGACTAAAGGCCCCTCCTTCCCGCACTTTGGGCTGCTGAAAAGGGACCTTTAGTCCCGGTTGGTGGCAGCAACCGGGACTAATGGGGGGTATTAGTCCAGGTTGGTGCCACGAACCGGGACTAATGCCCCTCCTATATAACCAAGACTTGCAAAAATTTCGTCAGTTTCCTTCTTCCCCGCGGCCACCACGCCTCTCTCCTTCCCCGCCACCGTCGCCCCGTCGCCGTCGCCGTCGCCCCGTCGCCATCGCCGTCGCCCCCGACGCCGCCCCGACGCCGCCTCGTCGACGTCGCCCCGCCCCGCGCCCCCGCGCCGCGCCGCCCCGCGCCGTCGCCGCGCCCCGTCGCCGTCGCGCCGCCACGCCCCGCCCCGCCGCGCGATTGATACGTCCAAAACGTATCTATAATTTCTGCTTGCTCCATGCCTCTTTTGGGTGATATTGCTATGATATTTATACACTTCCATACACTTTTGATCATATTTGGACTAACCTATTAACTCAGTGCACCCCAGTGCCAGTTTCTGTTTTCGGCTGTTTTTGTATTTCAGGTTTTCACGTTACGAGAACTGCCAGGAAAAATCCAGAAAAATTATATAAGAAATCAGCGTTCCGGAAACTACCGTGCGTCCGAAGGACAGCTGGGGGGGCCACCAGGGCTCCAGGCGCCCTGGCGGCGCGCCCCCCCTGGGCCGCGCCGGGGGGGGCGCCTGGGCCCCCCGAAGCTTCCCCGATGCCCCCCTTTGGCATATATTTAAAGCGTCCTCCGAAACCCTCAGAACAGGAACTCTTTTCGCGATCCCATCTCTGTTCCGCCGCCGCCGCCGCTTCCAAGATCGGGAGCACCAGGAGAACTCTTCCCGGCACCCTGCCGGAGGGGAGGATCACCACCGAGAGCTTCTCCACCACCATGGACGCCTCCCGGATGAGTCGTGAGTAGTCTCCCTTGGACCATGAGTCCATGACCAGTAGCTATGTGATGTTCTCCTCCCGTTCTTGTGCTTCACCAATTAGTCCTCGTGAGCTGCCCTACATGATCGAGGCACATATGTAATCCTTATGCTGTTGCTATGATGAGTTTGCTGGGATCCGATGGATTATGAGATTATGTTCAGATTGTTCTTGAGTAATATATTTGATTCACCTCTCTTATATTTATGTTCGTAAGTAATTCTTGCATGTTCTCTGTTGTTATTTATTGCTTTGGCCAAGTAGTAGGTAGTGACTCCAAGAGGGAACGTTATGCTTGATTGTGTGTTCATGCCCCTCGATGACTAGTTTGAGTGACAGAAACATGAGTCTAGGGGATGTGCTGTTGCCACAAGGGGGAAAACAACGGTGCTTGTGCCCGCGGGTGCAAGGATTGTTTACTTTACGCAAAGTTCTTTTAATGCAGTTGTCAGTTGCTTTGAGTTTACACTATGGGTGGGGCTCGCAACTTAATACCAGCGAGATGTTCTGGATAGATATCTCAAGGTGGATGATTAGTAGTAGATATTGATGGATTTCGTTCTACTTACTTTGGCGTACCGCCCATGCTTTGAACCTCAACCTTTCTTGCAATGTAGTCAGCATTGGTTTGCGTTCGTGGTCCTGTCAATTGCCCAGCTGTAATTCGTTTACCTCACATAGCTGTTTTATCGTCTTTTGGGAGAGAGACATCACTAGTGAACATCATGAGACTCCGGTCCATATTACCATCATTGATCACATCCGCTATTTACTTTTCGTTTTTATTTACTATTGCAAACATTATCTATCACTACTATCATCTGCTTTTAATCCTTTGTGAACTACAAGGCCCGAGGGATTGACAACCTCTCTGTACTCGTTGGGAGCAAAGTTATTTGTATCTGTGTGCAGGTCCACGTTGATTGCTAATATCTGGCGCCGTTAGCAGTTGACACCTATTTGTTGAACCTAGGAGTCTCTGGGGATTCGATTCTTGGCATCTTTGCTAAGGGAAAAACTTTCACAACACTGCATCTCACACCTTCCACTTGGGGTAACCAACGAGGGGTTAGAGGCCCATCAGCTATGTGAGGGCTTGCTGTTTTTTTTTATGTTTATATAAATTGCTGTATATATATATAGTTGCTGTATATATATATATGTGTATATATATATGTGTGTATGTATATATATGTGTATATATAGTTGCTGTATATATATGTATGTGTATATATATATTTTTTCTTATAATTTGCTAAATATATATGTTAAATATATATGTATGTGTATATATATATTTTTTTTTCTTAGGAAGTTGCTGTATGTGATGTGTGTATGTGATGTATATATATGTGTATGTGGCTATATAGTTTTTTGTTTATATATGCTAAATATATATAGAAAGTTTTATATATGCAAAAGTTACAAATTTAGAAAAAGAAGGATAGGAAAGAAGAAAATAAGAAAGAGGAAAGAAAGAAGAAGATGAGAGGAAGAAGAGGAGAAATAAATAAGAAAAAGAAAAAAAAGAAAAAAAGAGGAGAAGAAGAAAGGAATAGAGGAGAAGAAAAGAAATTTTCTCTTCATCTCCTCTATTCCTTTCTTCTTCTCCTTTTTTTTCTTTTTTTTCTTCGATCTTCTCCTCTAGCGGTTCCTTTTTCTTCTTCTTCCTCTTTTTTTTATCGGATATGTCTATGTCGATATACACCCTCCCCGATAACTTCGACATTAGGGGGGGGGGGGTCGAGGGTCGTCGAGGGACCGAGGGTCGTTAAGGGTCGAGACATCGCCGAGGGGCCGAGGGTCGTCGAGGGGTCGAGAGGCCGAAGGTCGAGGGGTCGAGAGGTTGCCTAGCAGTCGGGGGTCTAGGGTTGTGGATCGTCGAGCAGTCGGGGGTCAAAGTATTGAAGAATTCCATGACTTCATCATTTGCCAGAAGTAACCGGGGCATTTTGGTACAAAGTTATGCAAAGTTATTCTGGAACGGAGTTCCTGATAGGATAATCCGTCTTTTGTTACGAATTATCCTATCTGGGACTCCGTTCCAAAATAACTTTGGAGAGCTTCGTACCATCATGCTACTGTTACTTTCGCCTAATGATGAAGTATTGGTTTTGTTGAATCCTTTGACACTCGACAAAATGTGACATGAGGGGGTCTAGGGTTTGTGGATCGCCGAGAAGTCGGGGGTCGAGGGGTCGAGAGAGGTTGCCTAGCTAGTGTCAAAGTATTGAAGAATTCCATGACTTCATCATTTGCCAGAAGTAACCGGGGCATTTTGGTATGAAGTTATGCAAAGTTGTTCTGGAACGAAGTCCCTGATAGGATAATCCGTCTTTTGTTACGGATTATCTTATCTGGGACTCCGTTCCAAAACAACTTTGGAGAGCTTCGTACCATCATGCTACTGTTACTTTCGCCTAATGATGAAGTATTGGTTTGTTGAATCCTTTGACACTAGACAAAATGTGACATGAGGGGGTCTAGGGTTGTGGATCGCCGAGAAGTCGGGGGGGTCGAGAGGTTGCCTACCTGTGTCAAAGTATTGAAGAATTCCATGACTTCATCATTTGCCAGAAGTAACCGGGGCATTTTGGTACGAAGTTATGCAAAGTTGTTCTGGAACGAAGTCCCTGATAGGATAATCCGTCTTTTGTTACGAATTATCTTATCTGGGACTCCGTTCCAAAACAACTTTGGAGAGCTTCGTACCATCATGCTACTGTTACTTTCGCCTAATGATGAAGTATTGGTTTTGTTGAATCCTTTGACACTAGACAAAATGTGACATGAGGGGGTCTAGGGTTGTGGATCGCCGAGCAGTCGAGGGTCGAGGGGTCGAGAGAGGTTGCCTAGCTAGCTAGTGTCAAAGTATTGAAGAAATCCATGACTTCATCATTTGCCAGAAGTAACCGGGGCATTTTGGTACGAAGTTATGCAAAGTTATTCTGGAACGGAGTTCCTGATAGGATAATCCGTCTTTTGTTACGAATTATCCTATCTGGGACTCCGTTCCAAAATAACTTTGGAGAGCTTCGTACCATCATGCTACTGTTACTTTCGCCTAATGATGAAGTATTGGTTTTGTTGAATCCTTTGACACTAGACAAAATGTGACATGATCGGGGTCTAGGGTTGTGGATCGCCGAGCAGTCGGGGGTCGAGGGGTCGAGAGAGGTTGCCTAGCTAGTGTCAAAGTATTGAAGAATTCCATGACTTCATCATTTGCCAGAAGTAACCGGGGCATGTTGGTACGAAGTTATGCAAAGTTGTTCTGGAACGAAGTCCCTGATAGGATAATCCGTCTTTTGTTACGAATTATCTTATCTGGGACTCCGTTCCAAAACCACTTTGGAGAGCTTCGTACCATCATGCTACTGTTACTTTCGCCTAATGATGAAGTATTGGTTTTGTTGAATCCTTTGACACTAGACAAAATGTGACATGAGGGGGTCTAGGGTTGTGGATCGCCGAGCAGTCGGGGGTCGAGGGGTTGAGAGAGGTTGCCTAGCTAGCTAGTGTCAAAGTATTGAAGAATTCCATGACTTCATCATTTGCCAGAAGTAACCGGGGCATGTTGGTACGAAGTTATGCAAAGTTGTTTTGGAACGGAGTTCCTGATAGGATAATCCGTCTTTTGTTACGAATTATCCTATCCGGGACTCCGTTCCAAAACCACTTTGGAGAGCTTCGTACCATCATGCTACTGTTACTTTCGCCTAACGATGAAGTATTGGTTTTGTTGAATCCTTTGACACTAGATAAAATGTGACATGAGGGGGTCTAGGGTTTGTGGATCGCCGAGCAGTCGAGGGTCGAAGCTAGTTCTACGTTTGCCATTAATATATCCATCTGTCATGTTTGAATAATAATTGGCATGTTGTAAATATTTGTAGAAACAATGGACGACAACACCCGAGACCTAGCACAAGAAGCGATGTTGATGGACATAATCGCAGACGGACAAAATGCCGTCTTGTCGTTTCTCAACGACACCGATGAGCAGGTCGAAAGAGAGCTGCAGCTGGAAGATCTAGGCTATGATATTGATGGATCCGGTGACCCAATGCACATGGAAGAAGTAGACCGTGAGGACGGCTCCGGTGACCTAATGCCGGTGCAAGAAGGAGACCGTGATGCTGGCTCCGGTGACCGAACCGAGTCCGGCCAGGAGGTATATATGTTAGTTAAGCATGTGCTGACTAGTTAATTGATGCATTCATTAACTCTCGTCTTTGTTCCTTTTTCTAGCCCTCCGGATCGAGCAAATCTTCGGTAAAGAGACGAGGAGCAAAGAAAAAGTTGAGGCCGGATGAAAAGTTTGAGATCTCAGAAATCTCGCGCTCCGGCGAGCCGATTGCACCCATCCGGACAAAAGACGCATTTGTTAATCAGTGCGGGGTTCTGGTTAGGGACAAGATCCCGATCAGCATCCATCAATGGTTAAAGACGGCTGCAAACGACGCTCAGGTGACTTATGTCACTGATATGCAGAAAGAAGATCTTTGGACTGAGCTGAAGTCAAATTTCGTCCTACCGCGAGAGGATGATCCGGCGAAGCCAGTTAAAGAGGAGTTAATCAAGTCTGCTGCACTTTCGAAGATGGCAGACCAATTCAGGGCATGGAAGAAAAAACTGAATACGTTTGTCAAAGATAAAAAGACTCCAGAATTAGTGGGCATATATGAGAAGATCAAAGATGACTGGCCCACATTTGTGGCCCATAAGATGTCGGAAAAGAGTCAGAAGATGTCGGAGACAAACCGGATAAATGCTGCGAAGAAGAAGCATCACCATCGCACGGGGTCAGGTGGCTACCTCAGAGCCCGGCCTAAGTGGGCCAAGGCTGAGAATGATCTGCTTGAGAAAGGGATCGAACCAGAGACAATGCACTGGCCAGACCGTTGCCGGACTTGGTTCTTCGGGGCTGGCGGAACCTTGGACCCCGTATCAGGGTGGTGCATTTGGACGGACAAGCAATTGGAAACACCACTCAGGAAGATGCGGCAGTATATCAAAGCAGCGCATGAAGGGACGTTCTTCCCCGACAGAGAGAACGACGAGCTGACAATGGCCCTCGGGAATCCTGAGCACCCTGGACGGACACGAGGCACGCCAGGCTCCCTTCTGTGGCGTGCTGGGTTTCCGGACGCAGGCGGCTACAAATGCCACGACAGGAGGAAGAAAATGGAGCTGACCGAAATGCAGGCGCTGCGGGCCAGAATACAAGCGATAGAGGAACGGGAAGCAAATCGGGACAAAAGAATTGCCGAAGCTTCCCCCGAAGCTACCCCGCCATCTCAGCGGAGAAGCAGCGTGGCTTCCACCGAGCTGCTTCAGCCAGAGCCTGTCTTGACGGCTACTGCCAGGTATCCCGTGGATGCTATCACGGAGGCACAAAATTGCCACCTTATGGCGTAGTGGATGAATCTGAAGGTCAAGGCGGCTGCTGGCTCTGTTTATCCTTCTGGACCCGGCGACACTTTTCACTGCCGGCCGATTCCAGAAGGATATGCTAGGGTGATGGTGGATGAAATAACGGAGGGATTTGAGGAGCTCCAGCTTGACCACCCTACCGGTGAAGGGGAGACTCGGCTGGGTTCTTCACTGAAGACTCCATGCCTATGGCGGAAGGACCTCATCAACATTATCAACTGGACGCCTCCGCCTCCTCCTCCTCCTCCTCCGGCGAGTCAGGGCACTCCGCCTCCTCCACCGCCTCCTCCACCGCCTCCTCCTCCGGCGAGTGACGATCAGGGCACTCCGGCTCCTTCTCCGGCGCGTGGCGGCACTCCGCCTCCTTCGCCAACTGCGCCGGCGCGCCCGAGCAGCCAGCCTGCTCCTCCTTCTCCGCCTAGTCAGCAAGGGCGGAAGAGACCTGCCGCCGCTCCGGCTGCTCCTGCTCCGGCGCGTAAGCAAGGAAAAAAGACAGCCGCTTCGTCTGGTCTGGCGACGTCTAGCAGTACAGCCAGAGGCGGGAGGCGATGCAGATTCGGTCCTGCTCTCACGCCTCTAGAGAAGTTACCATATGAGAGGTCCGACAAGGAAAACACGAAGATAGCTCAAGGCGAAGTGAAGGACTTTTTTGAAGGGTTGAAAGCACAGAGACATCCACCTCCGGAGGAGAAGATAGATGCGGTGAAAGCAAAGCGCACTCTTGCTGCCCTGAAGCAACCAGCGAAAAGTAAGCCGCAGGACAACTATGACCGCATGATTCAAAAGTCATATCAAGCAGCGAAGCGGTCGGGAAGTACTAAAAGTGATCAAAGGTTAGCAGAAGGACGAGCTGGGAAACAAATTGCCCAGCTCGGTGAACAAGCGGACCAATCGTGCCCCCCCCCCCGCTCAAGGTGTCTAGCGACATGGTCGCTAATGATCTGAGGATGGTGCCCGGTTATACCAATCTTGCAGATTACGTGTCCGACGATGTACAGTACGATTTCATGGACGTGCAGATAGAAAGATACGAGTACAAAAAGCCTCTCGTCAAAAATGAAAAATCTCTATCAACGAATATGCGAAGATTGCATGATTGGTACTTGAAAATCTCTAGAGAGTCTGGGGGGAGGGATACCTTGTATTTGAGAGTTAAACCGGAGCATGACCTCGTTGGAATTGAACTGTTGCCTGTTCCATTTGAGGAGTTCTATCAGTTTTTCAATCAATTGGCCCTCGATAAAGCAACGGTCACCTGCTACTGTCTGTAAGTAGTACTACTTCTGTCATTAAGTATCTCTATATAGCTGATCTTCATTGCATGTATTTATAATTATCCTCACTATAGTATGCAGATTGAAGATCGTCGAATTGAAGAAAAGACAAGTAGGTGATATTGGGTTCGTTAACACATACCTCATAGATGCAACCGAGGTTAAATTGCGTCCCGACGATACCGAGACCAACTTACTACAATCGTTGGTGGTAAATGAAAACAAAGATATAATACTCTTTCCTTACAATTTCAAGTGAGTGTTACTGTCTTGTGCATATTTGGTTTCCCTTATATATCAGTCAAGGTTATAGTGATGTAATTGATGAGTTCATGCATGCGTGCGCAGCTTCCACTATATTCTCTTAGAGATTAAGCTTGAGAAGGGAGTAGTAACTGTCTTGGACTCTAAACGTAAAGATCCCGATGAGTATGCGGACATGACTCAAATGCTCGTCAGGTAAGTTAAATCGATCAATATTATCCACCATGCATATATATCAGCAACTTCATTTCTGATATCAACTAATTGTTTTCTTTGTCTGGCAGGGTTTGGAGAAAATTCACCAAAAAAGCTCCGGGACTGCCGAAGAAGCTAGAATATAGATACCCGAAAGTAAGTACTATATAGTAGCATGTTCCGCGCGCGCATCTCCTATATCTTGATTCAAGCGCTAGTTTCATCAATACCAATTTGGCATTCTTGCTTATCAGTTTGATTGACCTCTATTTCTTGTAAAGTGGTTGTGGCAGGAACCCGGGAATGATTACTGTGGATACTACATTTGCGAGTCCATCCGCCACACGACCTGTGAGCGGGGCTACACTGAAGCACAATTTGAAGTGCGTAAGCAATCAATAATATTCACAAATTTATAGCATCATTTCATGTATTGACCCCCTACTTCAAATTAGATGTTTCGGATGCGGGATGAACTCCTAACACCAGATCGTCTGCGAGCAATTCAAGAGGAATTGGCGGCATTCTTCCTTGAACACGTGATCGCTGAAGACGGAGAATACTATGTGGACCATGCATCCATATGATAGGAGATTATATTTGTAAGAGATAATTATTGTATATATGCACCCGATAGTGTCGGATAGATATACGAGAACTTGTTGTTCGACCAATCTCTCGGAGAAGGAGAGGTGGTCGATATTACTTCTCTCTGTATGCATATATATATGTTGATTATACGATCTTCTGTTTCCTTCGTTTGCTTTACTAGCTAGCTAGCTAGCTACCGTGTCTAGTCATCTCTATACGTATGTGTAGTACGTAGCGTCGACCAAGCACGGACATAAGAGAGGACACTTCTCTCTATTAATTAGCTAGCTAACACAATATGAAACACCTAAATTAACCCCCCAAAACCTCCAACCCTCCCTCCCCTTTCAAAAAAAAACAAAAACCACAGCCACAGAAATGCTGACGCGTGGATGCCTTTTGGTCCCGGTTGGTACCATCAACCGGGACTAAAGCCCCTCCTGCCTGGGCTCGGCGCACAGGCCACGTGGACACCCATCTGCCCCGGTTCTGGATTGAACCGGGACTAAAGGGTCAGAGCATTAGTACCGACCTTCTTGTCCCGGTTCAGGAACCGGGGCTAAAGGCCCAAACGAACCGGGTCTGATGACCCTTTATCTACTAGTGGGTGTGCAGTCAGGAGAGAGAGAGAGGAGGGGACATGGGAGACAGAGAGTGAGGAGGAGGGTGGGAGAAAGGTTTAGGGTTAGGGTGGGGGCGAGCGCGTCAGCGCCGTTAGATAGAATATTGTTTGTCGTTGGCTAGTTGGTGGCAAAGTATCTTTGTCGTCAGCTAGCCGACGGCAAAGAACCAGCTGACGGCAAGAGGTGCTTTTCTGTCTGCTAGCGTACGACAAAGAACTGGCTGGCGACGAAGGCCCAGTTTGCCGTTAGCCAGTTCTTTGCCATCTGCTTTTCGTGAGCGGATGTCAAAGAAGGTCTTTACCATCGGCTAGCGGACGGCAAAGAACTGGCTGACGGCAAATTATATGATTCCAGTAGTGGGAGGAGGATCATGGAGTTTGGATGGTGGATGGACCGTTTGGGAGGCTCGTGCCATCGATTACGACGAATCAAACTGGGGATGGTACCATGAAGGGGGCGAATTCAGAGGCTCTGTTTAAGATTTCGGGGCATTAGAGTGAATCAAAAAAAGAAAAAACACGAGCGAACCATCTTCCGCTCTACCTCGACCTCGGTACGCCCATCTTCCTCGGTTCACACATTATCTAGCCATCCAGTTTAGCTACGTGTAAGTCACCTGAATTTTGAATTTGGGTCACTTGGTTTTCGCATGAAGGAAGCAGCGGGGGAAGGAACGAGCTAATGCCGGCTCGCCGGAGGAAAGGAAGGGCCTATCTTAGGGTGGCAGGTGACCGCGATAGCCATCTTAGGGTGCCAGGCGGTTAGGTCGGTGGTAGTCGACAGCTCGGAGTAGAAGATGAACAAAAAACGATCGAGAGGTAGAAGAAGGCGCCTAGCATTGCACGCCCCTGGATCTGCATCGGGATGCTGCCAACGATTCGACAATTGGCCCTAACTGCATTCCAACCCCTTATCTAAGAAGGCTAACAAATACGGAGCTTAAATGGAGTACGTGGTTTCATGAAGAGGCACACACCAACACACACACATGTAGAAATTGCCAGCAAGCTTGGCAAGGGCATTGCTCACAACAGTGGACGGGCACGCCTAGCGTGAGTGGGTCAACGCCTCCAATAGCCAAATCACAACCGCCGTATCTTTCGGAGATCCGGCAAGGGCGAGTACTTCTACCTCGGAACGCCACCGTCTCAAATTCACTTCGCATTCGCAGCCCACCTCACCCCGCTCTCTCGCTTGCTCTCGCTAGCTGCTCGTCTCTCCTACGCTCCCATGCGCGCCCCGCCCAAACCCTACCGCCGGCCGCGATGTCATCGTCTCTTCGACGGATCCTTGCTGGCGACGGCGTGCGCGCCAGTGCCACCACCACCCTTGCGGTGTCGCGCACCCGCACCTCTCTCTCTCTCTGCACGCAGCCACCACCGAGACCGTGTCCGCGCTCCGCACCGCCACCGCCACCGTGATCCGCCCTGCTATCACCGATAATGCCGCCGTGCTGCACACTGCCATTGACGAGCTCGCTGTCTTCCTCCGCTCCCGCGCTCTGCGGCTTCACTACTGTAAAAGCCATCTTTGTCGAGTTTCCATGATACTCAACAAAGCCTATAAACAAATTGGTAATGTGTTTCCCGAGTTCAATTCTCGTCAAATAGGACTCAGCTAGACATGAGGTGATTTGAAATATAGAGTAAGTACCAATGCAGAGAGGGGCCTAGAGCATCTATTAAAATAAACTATTTATCATACATTTATACTAAATATTTATACTTATATATATCATATTACTATGCCTTTTATTATACTTACCAAGATTTAATGTAATATTCCTGCTAAATAATACTCCGTATCATAATATTTGTATGTTACACAAACTAAGTTGTATTTTCCCTTGAATTTTTTTTCTTCGAAAAGGGGCACTTTATTACATAAAAGATTTTCCCATGAAATTTAAGTTAATGTTTCTTCCTCAAGCCCCGTATAGTACCCTTTTGGTAACTAAAATCTAACTAGGTATGAGAAAATTAAAAGGGAAGGTTGCATGCCACCACATATTAATTTGTAAAATTTAGATTAATTTTAGTGTACTAATGAGTTCACATCCATTTCAATATCAACATATGGTAAACAACTGTAGAGTGTATGGTCTAAAGGATATCTTCTTAGATGTTAGATGTTTCTAGACGGTAAGATGTTAGATGTTCTAGAATGTATGTATGAGGTGTTTACATGGGGTACTTTAAATCATAAGAATGCTTATTTTTCGTGTCCTCCATGGTCGAAAAAAATGTTCTTGTGAGTTTGCCAATAGCCGACAAACTTTGTGCTTACTACATAATAAATTTTCTTGAGAACAGTCGTGTAGGGAGCAGTGGTGGACCTAGAACCTCGTCATTGGGGCTGCCAATGTTTAAAATTATGAAAAGTTACACCATATATAGTATAATTTAGTCTAAGCATCATCATAATTTCAACAAATCTCTCTTGCTTAAAAATGAGTATTGTTCCCGTTTAGTTCCTCCATTCCACACTCCTCTTCGTCCGACCTCCCTCTCTCCTCCATTTTTTCCGCTAGGTTCCTCCATAGCACGATAAAATGGTTAAGTAAAAACTTTGGCACTAATGGTCCTATCGGAAATATACAGCGCACCTCTGCACCATTTCGCTTCCACAACGTTGTGATATGTGGGCGCTCCACTTTTCTTCCCTCGCGCTCCTCCACGGCCTGGTGACTGCACTATTAGGTGCCCTCCTCTTCACAATCTAGTGTCCTTTTCATTGTACTCTATGTCGCCTTCCGCGTCCAGGACAACATGAGGCCTGCGTAGCAACAACGGAGGATGGGACGTGGAAGAGAATGCCATATGGGTTGTGGACTTGTGATAGAGAAGGAGAACATCAACATTGAGATAAGGTGACGTGTTGCTGCATGACCACCGCGGTGACCAAGTCATAAACAACAACACTCGAGACCTCCATCCATTCATCTTTCTCGTACCATCTCCCAGACTTACTGTTCTGTAATAGATGAATTTTTTGGAACATTTGGATCGATAGAAAATGTAAGGAATTTAATTTGGCATGATCAACAATGAAAATAAAAACAAGGTGAGGAGAGAGGGTAAGAGGGCAAGTAACACTGCTGGCAAATAACTCTTCGTGGTGTTCTCTCGGACGATGCGACATGCAGTTAATGTTGGGTTTCAGCTGGTCATTTGGACCAAAGGGATTAGGGTTTCGGGTTTGCACGTCGTGGCGACGACGATGTCCACACGATAGAATTTTGTCTCCGACTCTGCTGAGGTGACGAAGTGTGCTCCAACACTGCCTTGGAGTTTGTGAGGCCTTGTGCATGAATGATCCGATGACAGTTGTCCATGGTGGCTACTCCGGTGTTGGCTAGAAGACGAGTTTCCCAACATGGTGTCGATGGAGGATGGACAACAAATCTGCAGTCCTCCTTCGAGGGTGTCAGATAGAGGCGATTGTAGATTCGAGACCTGGTGATGACGATGTGGTTCAACACAAACCGGTGAGCCACAGGGATGATGTCATGGAATTTTGTGCTCCCGCTGCACCACACGAGCACTCGCCTAGTAGTTTTTATATAGCATTAACTTGTTAGATAATTAGTCTTATGTATATAGCTAAACTTATTTTCAAATTTTGAAGGGGGTGCCATCACACCTCCACTAGATCTGCCCCTCGCAGGGTGGGCCTTTCCCCCAAAATTATTCATGTAGACGGTCCTATGGCGCGAGTGCTAACTAGTCTACAACTAGAACCTCATTCTCGACCTCGTACCCTGCTTCCACAACTTCGACAACATACTATGAGCGTGATGACACATCTTGCATGGTCCACACGAGATAGGAGAAGTAAAATCCACTCACTAGCCCGAGCGCCCAACCAAGCACTAGTAGAAGTCTAATGGATGCGTCAACCATCAATGATGTATGTATCGCCTTCTATCAATCCCACAAAGATGTTAATCTTTGACAATCAGAACTATGAACCTTGTAACTGCGAGTTTTCAAAGAAAGAAGAGCATCGGCAACCCTTTGGGCGAAAAGATGAGAAAACTAAAGAAGAAAGCAGCACATTGATGTGAGAAAAATAAAACAAAGAGTATAAGTGTCTTAGATCATCTCTTAATTTAAGAATTTTGCTAGAAATTTTGAGGGACTAAAGTCGTTACAGTTCTTTTTACGTGGGTTGTTTGGTTTGCATGATTTATCTGAGCTCGGGATTACTATTTTTTTACAACAGTTCTCTTTATAAAAGGCGCACACGACACGAAACGTGCCACAAAGACCACACAACCAATCCAGCCACAGACCTGGTGAGCAACTTAATCAGAGCCTCTGGTCGGAAGTCAGAACCGAACCCCACCACTCGTAGGACAAGCATTCCCTCCCTGATCGCCCATGATGATGACGCTAGCGCATGCCTTTATGGTTGTGGCCCACGCCTTGCTATGTAGAACCAGATCTTCTCTCAGTGCAACATTGACCGCTCCCTCCCGCTCTATGATTTGTTCTTCTACAACTCATCCATTCGTCGCCTCTTCTCTCTTCCCCAAACTACATATGCTTGCTACGAGCCTACGGCGGCCCGGGTTCGACCCAACGTGAGGTACCCTCGAATCATGGAGCCACACGACCACAAAAGCATGTCGACAAAAGCACCCATTGCATTACCACTGCAACCTCCCAACACAAGTAAAGCCCATCAACTGGACACAACTTGAGAAAAGCACACCGACGACAACAACATGCCGGGTCGTCCATCCATTATGTCCGTATCACGTTTCGATGGTGCATTCGGATAAGTTTAAGGCCTAATGGGCTCCTACGTTTCGATGGTGCATTCGAATAAGTTTAAGGCCTAATGGGCTCCTTCCCAGTCGATCCGTGTAGTACATTATACTTAACGTGATTTTTTATAAGATTTTCTTTACAAAACATTTTATAAAACATTTTTGTCTAAATCTCTTGAAAAGAATAATTTGTTTTCTTAGGAATTCCAGGACGAGAACGTCATCTCTACTCCACGATCAAATAAATCAATCCTGACACGAAACCTGCGCCTTGGCACGGGCGAAACCGGCCGTGCAAATGGTGTCCAGGCGCACACGCGGCCGAGGATGCGCCCCACAAACCACTCGGCCGCGGGCCGCACCACGCCGACTACTGGTCCAGTCCAGTCACTTCACCAGACGGCTCGGTTCGGCCCAAACCCCGCCGCCCGCACTCGCAGGACCCCGCAGCCTTCTCTTCTCCCCTCGTCGCCGATGACGCCGGCGCCGGCGCGCGCCTCCGCGGCCGCCGCCCACGCCCTGCTACGCAGAACGAGGTGCGCGAGCATGTTCCCTCTCTCCACGCACCCCCCCCCCCTCCTCCATCCGCGATTTGCTCATCCATTCGTCACCTTCTCCCCCAAACCGCAGATGCTTCGCCGCGGCGAACCGGATCCGGCCGGCCGCGAGGGCCTTCTCCGGCGCTCCGGCGGGGGCGGCCGACCCGCAGGTACCTTTTCTCTCTCTCCGCGAATCGCCTGTGCCGTGGCCCGTACGATTCAGAGAGAGAGAGAGAGATGACCCATTCAGGGCGCCGCGAATTGCTAGATTGGTTCAGGTTTCGTTCCTAATGCGCGAATGATTTGTTGGTCCCTGAACATGTATGTAGGGTGCCCCGGAGAAGGTTGGCGGTGTGAGAGCCGGAGATGACGAGCTCGATGTTGCCATCGTCGGTGGAGGCATGGTGGGCCTGGCTGTTGCTTGTGCACTCTGTAGGTATTGCTGCCTTCGTGTATTTCTGTTCCTTGCTGCCAATTGTTCATGAGCTCAGCTTTGTGTTGCTCTTGGGCTGAGAATCGATCCTTATAATTGGTAGGCTACATCATTAGTTGTAAAAGTAATCTTGACACCTCTAGAGTAAGGTTCTCAGGGATTCTCCCTGCCAATTTACTAGTTCAGTGTCAAGTATTGCTAATCCTGTTGGCTGTACCAAACACCTTGTTTATGAATTTGACAATCCTATGATTGTTTCAGATTAGAACTACCAAGTTTTATACATAGTCTCGAGTTTCTCATACACTTATTTACCCTTACATGCAGCCAATATGCCATTGACCAAACACCTGCGAGTTGCCATCATCGATAGCAACCCTGCATTGAAGTCAACGAATTATCTGAAGAAAGATGGTGTACCTGATTCAAGGGTCAGCACTGTTACTCCTGCAACCATTTCCTTCTTTAGAGGTAAGATTGTAAATGTAAAATTGATATGGGATTGCTTGTTACAAGCCAGAAAATTTGGGGAGTGTTCGCAGTGTATCAATATCTGGAACTGAAGGTGCTTAGTATGTTTTGGTGATAATTCAGAAAGGTTGATCCCTTTTGGTTGTTTTGACAGTAGATTGTTCTTATAACCTCAAAGTGCTTCACGCATAACCTTCTGCTTTGTGATGTTAGCTAACTGATATGTGCCTAGCATTTGTCATCATGCAATATCCAGCTAAGCTGCATTTCCTGTCAAGTTTAGTGTAGTGATAAGCTGGAACTTGATGTCAAGTAGGCACAGTCATCGATGGTGCTGCGAATTCTGCTGATCTATATATACCCGTCGTTCCTTTTTTGCCATCGTTTCTTTTGTCTGTTGAGGATGTAAATTGGAACGCTTGACAACGTGTAGTTTCAGGATTACAGCATCGTAAACATTCCTTATTATGTTTTTGTAGTTACTTTACTTTATTTAGTAGCTATAATATTTTGTAGTTTGACATATATTTCGTACTCGTACTATGTCATGTGGCAGATATTGGTGCATGGGAGCATATTCAACAGCAGAGACATGCTTTCTTTGGTAAAATGCAGGTGATGACATGCAATTTTCATCATATGTATGGTGATTACCTTTTCTATTCACCTGCATATGCTTGATAAGACTCGGAATAAGTCACTGATGCTTCTTGTAGTATGTTTCTTCATTGAATCCATTGATTCATTTATCTCACTGAACCATGTTGAATGAATTATTGAATTGCTCGCGGTAAAAATGGTGAAATGGAGCATGCAATAAATACTTCATACTTTCAAAGTTTTCCCACTCAATTTCCAAATGGAACATAATTAAATTGACATGGTGGTATACCTTATTCTGCCCCTTTTTTACCTAGCCCGTTTCATTTGAATTTTGGATATTATAGATCACATGAAGCTTAACTATGCTCGGATGGTACATATTGTATGCTTTGTTTCGTACATATTAGGCCATTATTATGTGATGTTTTTTCTGACAACTGTTTTGCCATATGTATATGCATTAGAGCGCCTCTTTTACCTTTGGTCTTGTCCTCTCTTATATGTTGGGCTTGCAAACAATGAGAGCAACAGTTTCTTCAGTCTTATTTGTCGCACTTGCACACAACAAGAGCAACAATCACTTCCAACTTATTTGCTGCACCTGCACACAATAAGACCAACAATTTCTTGCTTTAGATAGTGGGTGTTCAACATAAGCATTGATTGCAATTTGGACGCATTTTTGTTGGCAGGTGTGGGATTACACTGGACTGGGATACACGAGGTACAACGCAAGAGATGTGTGCAAAGAATATCTTGGGTATGTTTCAATGGGAGTTGCTGTAATTGCGTCATACCTTTTTCCCACTGGTTCATTGATAACCTTTTGCTTTGTTTTTCCATTATTTAGATGTGTGGTCGAGAACAAGGTGCTTTGCAACTCACTTTTGCTACGCTTACAGGTCTGTATTTCCAATAAATTTTGGATGATTTTGATCCGTATCTAGATGTTTAGACTGATGTTTGCACTCGTCTAATACAACCTCAGTCCATACAAATGGCTTGTTTCCTAGTTTATGAACTTGCTGAATACAGTACAACCTTACAACTGGCACATTTAGGGGAGCAAAGTAAATCTTATACGAGAGGTCTTTCTCATAAAGAACAGATGCACTTGCTTTTACGGCACCTAATTCCCATACATTAGGATTTTATTAGCTGTATACGATTCCTAGTTACTGACAACACACGTTTTGTTAGAATTGTCGGTCATGAAGCACGATTCACTTCTGCGTGTGATGGTAATAGTCCTTCTCATAAGGGGCACAGTAAGGTGATATCAAATATCCAAAAATTTCAAACAACAGAACACATGGAAATTGATGGTTGGGTCGTTTCCAGCTAGATGTTGCACTTATATTTTTATCTGTCTTTTTTTCCATCGAAATAGTCACACCTTAAATTGCTACTTACGATGTTTGCCTTACCAGGAGCAAAAGGAAGACATTGAAACGATGATCTACCCTACCCGATTGGCTTCTCTTGCTTTCCCATCAAAGAGCAGAGATGTAGGAGTAGCAGGACTGAAGTCACCATCAACTGAGGCAGAGGAACTACGCCGTAGTAATTTGGTTAAACTTGACCTATGCGATGGACAGACTTTATATTCAAAGTTGGTGGTAAGTTCCTATATATGATTCTCCGTTCATTCAATCTTTTGTATCTTTTCATTGTCTTCGGTCACTTACTTTAACTTCTGGTCGCAGGTTGGAGCTGATGGTTCCAAATCCAATGTAAGGCAGACTGCGGGCATAAAAACAACTGGTTGGAGTTATCCTCAGAGTGCGATTATATGTACAGTAGAGCATACTGCAGAGAATGATTGTGCATGGCAGAGGTTTCTCCCTTCTGGTCCAATTGCCCTGCTTCCAATAGGTGAAAACTTCAGCAATATAGTGTGGACAATGAGCCCAGAGGAGGCATCACGCCATAAGTCAATGAGCTCTGAAGATTTTGTGATGGCAGTGAACCGTGCATTGGATTTTGGTTATGGACCGCATCCCAGCTCTAGTAGTCTTGACCATTACATGGAAAGGTTATTTTCTGGCGTTGGAGATAGTGCAGCGTCTACAAAAGAATGCTTTGAAGTACCACCAAGAGCAATTGGGTTGATCTCTGAGAGAATGGCATTTCCATTGTCACTGATGCATTCCCATGATTATGTTTCAAAAAGGCTAGCATTAGTTGGTGATGCTGCTCATACGGTCCACCCCTTGGCCGGTCAAGGTGTCAATTTGGGTTTTGGAGATGCAGCTGCCTTAGCGGATGTTATTTCTGAAGGAGTTTCTGTTGGTGCTGATATTGGGGATGTAAGTACCTAATATTGCTGTCTTTTGGTTACATTCATGCAGATACTATTGTATCTAGCTTCTATGAGCAGCTCTTTAAACTATTTAGGAACTGATTAAGTGCAAGAAAAATATGTTGAGCTGGTCATTCAGCGAGCGTAATCTTCCTTACTTTGACCCCTGATTTCTTAATTTGGATGCATTGTTTATCTCCATCTTGCATATTGTAGTTAAACAACTGCATGTTTATCATTGACAGCAAACTAACCAAACCTTTTCCCATTTGTCAGCTATCTTTGTTGAATCGGTATGAGAATGACCGCAAGGCTGCCAATGTTGCGATGGCGGCAGTTCTAGACGGCTTCCAGAAGATGTACTCTGTCGATTTTGGACCCCTCAATGTCCTAAGGGCCGCAGCGTTCCATGGTGCCCAGTACATATCACCACTGAAGAAAAACATAATTTCGTACGCAATGGGCGACAAAAAATCGCCTCTGTTTTCATAGGCAGCAGGTCTTACCAATTGTTGGCTCTTGTCTGTCACAATAGTACTATACCGAGATGTGTGCGTAGTTCTAAACTAGTATGGTGTACTTTTTCTAGCATCTTCTAAGCTAATACTATTATGTATATTTCCACGAGAAACTTCACTAGCGCATAAAATGTAACAAGTAGTACTGCTAAATAAGATTAGATTTTCTGGTGTTGTTAGAATGTTGACTAGATTTGTTTTCATATGTGTAAGGTTTGTCCAGTAGTTTGCGGCTTGCCATGGAATATTGATTTATTTTTGTTGCCCTCTTTTTACTTGGGAAGTAATATAGGTGAAATGTAGAGCATTATACATTCAGGGTTGAGGCTATATGTTTTTAGTGCAGTTCAGGGTATCTGTCTGAAGGGGCTATATTTTTTCCATTTCTTGGCGCCTTGGCTGGGCATGCTTTTTTT
>LR738715.1:30666765-30684008 GCA_902687465.1 Secale cereale | reverse complement strand
TTTTGATATTTTGCAGCACATTGTGAGTGACTCAGCGCTCCCTCTAATGTTGTACATCTCCCACTGGGTGCAGCCATTGTTCACTGCATGAGATGGCCATGCCACCTGAAACAATGACAGATTACACAGCAGCATGGGATGGTACTGTACATCTGAAACGTTAAGAAACAAAAAAAAAATCTTCAATGCTGGACACACAAACACATGCACCACAGTAAATTGGAGAAAAAGAGAACTAAATAACTTGATGATTGATAGATATAAACATACAAAGTGGCGCATTTTTTAACAAGTTCCGGAAAAAGAATATAAGCATGCACGAAGGGACTTGAGGATTACTAACCTGAATGTTAAATACCCTGGGATCGGGAATTCAAAAGCATCACAAAGTCATGCCTTAGCTTTCACGGGTTGCACTTGCTGATAAAATTAAATCTCGCAAGGAAGAGCAGGTGTCCTGGTATGGTAAAAAATATATAACTATACAAGAACAGAAAAGGTATTACGATTTACGAACCCTCGCTGATGATGGACGTGATGACCACGTGGTCGCAATATATTCCACCCACATGGTAAATTCCAAGGCAATGAGCTTGGCATTGCACGGCACACTTTAAAAACTTTAAAAACAAATCTCATCGACCATAAACTAGCAAAAAAAATTTGTTTTGTTTTGAATATTTTCACAAATTTCATGGACAGTTTAGTCAGATTCACGAATTTGTATTGAATACATGATAATTTTTACAAAATCATGAACATGGTTTTATTTTCCTACATTTTTCCCACATTGTGATTTTTTATAATTTGTGAACAGTTTTGTAAAATCACTAATATTTTTTGAAACTACAATTTTTTTATGATTTCCCACACATTTTTTAATACATAAATATTTTATGATTTCTCGAACCCGTTTTTCAAAACTCGCAACGTTTTCAAATTTGGAAATCTCGAACTAATTTAAGGAAGCAAAAAACAAAAATATGAGAAAAGATAAAAGACGAATGACGAAATGAAATGAAAACAAAGGCGTCACACCCTGCGGGGCGGCACATGAACGCGCACTAGGGAGGAGGTGTGTGACAAAAAGGAGAGGGAAAATCAGGAGAACCTAGGGATCAAAGCCTGGCCTCCATAGTGGAAGAGACATGCGCTATAGCCAATGCGCGGCTTGCATGTCTGCGAAATATATGGGGTATATCATCTATCTATATCTATCTCCACTACTATTAAACAATCGAGTTGTGGCAGAAACATTACATTTCAGCCATACATCTGCCATCTCTCAATGGACCGGATTGCCTCAATGTTGTGTCACATCATTTACCATAATTAATTAGCAATAATTACTATGATCTACGTCATCATTATTATGCAATAATTGCCACGATCTCGCTCCAAACTAAGCATATTTTAATCATATCAATTAGCAAGAATTACCATGATCTACACCGTCATTTTTTTGAAACTCAGCCTTGTGTGCTGCGTACCTAGAAGGAAAAATATCAATTAGCAATAATTACCATGATCTACGCCATCATTTTTTTGAAACCGAGCCTTATGTACTGCATACGTAGAAGGAAATAAGAAAAAAGGCATGGCCCATGTTCGCATGTAGGCAGAAACAATGGCTCGTTCTATATGGTCAGTCATCCATGCATACATTTATTCTTTCAATGCAAATTGGCTCGTTCTATATGGTCAGTCATCCAAATAGCTTCTGGCTTGTATCCTCCTTGTAGTGTTGCTAATGTATTTGGCAACTGGTTACATGGGGTTGATCACAGCTTTAGAACTTTTCTTAGGGTGGGAGCGCTTGCCGTTATCTGGTCGCTTTGGCTATGTACAAATGATAAGGTTTTTAACGATAAAAGTACTTCTCTGATGCAGGTTATCTACAGATGTACCGGGACTCTTCGTTTATGGTCCTCTCTACAACGCGTGGAGAACCGAGACCTGTTTATGGAGGTGTGTACACGATTGGAGGCTACGGCGAGGGATACTTTTATCCAACATGGGTGGCAGCATGATCTTAGGATTGGCCCCCCTACGCTTTAGGCGTTATACAGACTCTTCATGTTTTTGTATTTCGCCTTTTTATTCTTCGTTTATGTGAGAAGACCTTATTTGGCTGTGTGCATCTTAGTTATGCAGAGGCCGGGTGTAATGCTTAAATCTTTGAAGTAATAAAGCGCCCTTTTTTGAAGAAAAAAAATGTAGGCAGAAACAAACGTGAAAACCAAATCGCTCGTTTCCATGTTTGTTCGTATCACGGGATCGATCAAACCCGGACCTTGATTCCGATCGTTCCTTGACTTCCATCACTTCCTTCTTTTCGTTCACCTATTTGAGTGTTCGTCGTCTTCGACGGCTCGACTCTTGGTTTGACCTGGTCATCTCGTCCCGAGGAACGAACGACGACGACGTGGGCCTGCAGCGCTACGCGGCCACAATCTGATATGAGCACGTACATTCAGTTCAAGGAAGCTTCAGGTCCTAAATGACACACTAGATCCTAAATTCGACTGCTTGCATAACCAACTTTCAGTTCAAGGAAGCTTCAGGTCTTACCTTGGAATTTTTTTACCTCTTTCATCCGGACATGTTTTCCAATTATTGATTATTGATTGTACACAAAAAAGTTCCCAATAATCTTTTCTACAATAGGCCAACATAATCAAAGGAGTCACTAAAGGTAGATGAGAAATACAAAGGAAACCAACAGGCATGGCCGCGACATTAATCAATCCTCCTCCGTCGACACTTATGCCACCACTCCCCTTTCAGCGATCCAATTTTCTCTCTATTTTATAACTCTATGATACGTGCATTGCACGTGCACACTTACTAGTATCAATATAAAAAGACCCAAAGGGGCAGATCCAACAAATCCCGTCCATCAAATCATGTCAATCCAACGACTCAGGCTCCCTCCAATGATGAGCGCTCGACATGTTTAGTGTGCAGTTAATATCATACCAAATATTAATGTCAATGCTAATCACATAATTAATACGCAAATAATACCCTACCTAATATGTACGTGTAATTAATATATTACCTAATATTAACGTGCATTGCACGTACACATTTACTAGTCTGTATAAAAGAACTTAGCACCACAGCGACTTTTGAAAGAAAATCGTTTTTTGACTTACGGGTGGCATTGGTGGGTAATTTTTCTCAACTTATAGGCTAAATTACATGACGTACCACCCGAAGTAATGACCCCTTTATTATTAGGTAGATATAGATATTAATCCTTCCTGCCTTCCTGGCGTTGCTCGTCCGCGAGAGAGGCAGGTCCCCAACGTTAGCCCGGACGAAACAGTGTGGTACACTGCCACCACGCTCACTTGCCCTCGGCCCAACAATATGGCCACCGAAATCAACAATTTTTGGATCGCTGATAAATGATAAATGTAGTAAAATCCAAGGAATGAACAAAATAATGATCATACTTTCGGTATCAATTGTCCACACTACCCCATGCTAATCTTTAATGGTAACACTCAATTATCAAAAAAAAAAATTTGATATTCATCACCTCCCTCATTCCGAGATTGAGTGGATCAACTGGAAACTGCAGTTGATCAGTAATGTCAATTGTTTACCCCGCCGTGTTCAAAAGAGGAGATGGGCTCCCGCATGACACTATTTATTTATTTATTTTTCATAAGGCCAAATATCATATATTAAAGTCAATCAACCCGTACATGACAATCCTTGTAGAAAAGTAAAATTATGCACTGGTCCCTGTGGGATCAACAACGTCTTCTCCCAGCACCCGCCGCCAGCAAGGCGTCTTCTCCTACCGAGGCCATAACGCATGTGCACGAACATATCTGGCACACAATGACCAAGAGCAGAGCCTGACGATGGGTCCTGGCTGCCTAGACTTCCCAGTGGCAACATCAAGCAACGACGAAAACGGGGTGGGGGTAGGCCACTGGCGGATGGGGTTAGGGTACCATCAAGTCACCCTGGAGGCTCCCGAAGGGAGGAGGGAGCGGGGCAGGGGTCGAAAGGGGTTGGTTACAGCAGTGCTTTCGTCCTAATGGATTATTTTTTCCACTAATTAACCAAAAGTTTAAAGGAGAACTGGACTAGTGACCACCTGCTTTACATTACAAGGCAGCCCCCGGCATCCAGCATCACTCTTTCATGTATATATAGGGTCATCCATCACAGTGGGTCATCCTGGTAGAATTTTTTTGTGAGGATCACACTGGGTCGTTCTAGTAGAAATTAAGCTTAGCTAGCTAGAACAAAAATACCCGATTGAACAAGAGAGGAAGCAAAAGCACCACATGCATGGGTGTCTCAGATGCAATGCAATGGTGGGATGAGTGGAAGCTGCGCGTCCTCATCTTGTGCAGCCTCTCTGTCCAGTTCTTTCCCCACTTTTTTGATTGGGTGTCACCGTCCGGTCCGGACATAGGGAGAGAGAGAGACACAGAGAGAGAGAGAGAGAGAGAGAGAGCAAAAAGAGAAAAAGAAAAAGAATGATCACTGACATGTGTAGCCCATTTGTTAGGTGGGGTATTAGGGATGGGTTTATTCGTGATTGCAGCAACATTACACATATAAGAGCAATGCTAGAGTTGCGGAGAAAAAAGCTATGCCAGTAAATGTAGCCCGCAACACCCGATCCGTAAGCATTTTTGCACATACAAATACCAATAAATTTATTGGTAAATCCCCACAACCATTTATGGGGGCACTTTTTTTTGGTGCCAAACCGTGCATGCACAGGTCGGCTCCACTTAATCAGGTTGGGACCTGCTCTGTGACCAAGTAATTAAAGGGAAACACCAGGATTTCTCTAAAACAAAGCAAGGGATAGGAACCTTAAAAAGAAAAAGCAAACCAAAAAAGAACATAACCATGACAAACACGGTCAGTGGTACCAATATTACAACGAACAGACATGGAAAGGCCAAAACCATTGTGGTTGAAGCTGCTGAATCCTATGGGTTCACCTTTACCCTGAGATCACTGCGAACAAGAGACAATAATAGCTCTAATAAAGGTAAAGGATAGAAGAATCTCAAAAGCAGAAGTAAAGAAGAAGACCATCGATTAATAAAGGTGTGTGTTGGCTGCCGGCTTCCCCTCGGTTTTCGGTATTTCTTCTAGTGTTTGGCTTTCATCTTGGGCGTCTGCTTTTGTAAAATTTTCCATTTTGTGCTTCGTCGTGCGCCTTTCTGTAATTTAACTGACTACATGTACGCGTCAATCTCGAAAAGAAAAATTATCAGATGCTCAATGAAATGTGTGAAACACAAACTCAGCAGTTTTCTCTGTCTCACTCTCAAATTAACATAGTTTTGAAAATGCCTAATTAATCTGAGAAATGCCTATCATAGAGTATCTCTAGAGAGGCAACTGAGCTTTGTTTGGGAACTGGTTTATGAGCATTCTGGGATAAGCTGTGGATGTGGGCACCTATCTAATCCTTGCCCTAAAGGTGTTCTCTTTTCTTCTTTACAACCCCATCACACCTAAAGTGCAATTTGCGTATAGGATACCAAGTTAGCAACCCCCAAGCAGTGCTTCTTCTATTACCAAGATTTTGTGGGGCAAACCGAGATGAAAGGGCTTCAATCTTACTTTCTTTAGGTCCGGTACATACTCGATCTTATGAAGTTTGCTTCAAGCTACCGAGATATATACATGCACGTGCTTCTCTGAATCTTGTTCTGAGCTGCACCACAAACAAGCAATGAGAAAGCAAATGATTACTCTAAAACAAAGCAAGGGATAGCAATGAGAAGAACGGCCTCATGATCAACATATAAATCATTTGTGCACACCTTAATCCTGAGATCGGCGCGAACCAGAGGCAAGATTTGTTGCTCTAATGAAAAGTAAAGGGTCAGCAGAATCCTAAAAACAAAGGTAAAGAAGAAGGATATTGATGCATCATCTCGATCAGAGAGCATGGCTGGCAGCCTGGCACCACGAGAACTCCTGCTACAATGGAATCAAATGAAAGCTCTGTTCTACACATGTAGTCGTACACACTTTGTTTCTTTTTACTTCGTATATTCGTTGTCTTAGTAAGTTAAACTTTCTAAAATATGACCTTGGTTGTGTAGATGATGACATCTTTTATAGGGAAACTGTCACGAGCACGGCCTCAAGCCTAGCCCACCTCCTCCGTCATGGCTGGAGGCCACAAGACTGAGGCCATGGCGCATGCATATGAACAAATCTGGCGCAAAACAACCGAGAGCGGAGCCCGGCGGGGGTTCCTGGGCGCCATCGCCCTTGGCGGCCATGTAGACTTCCCGGTGGCGACCTCAAGCATCGGCAACGAGGGGGGAGGCCAATGGCGGATGATGTTAGGGTATCATCCGAGTCACCCCGGAGGGAGTAGGGCAGGGTCGAAAGGGGGTGGTTACTTACAACAGTGTTTTAATTAGTTCTAACGCATAATTTTCCCTCTAATTAATCAAAAGAATAAAGGAGAACTGGACCCACCTACTTTGCATCACATGGCAGCCGCCATCATGTATATATAGGGCCATCCATCACATCGGGTCCCCCTAGGAGAAATTAGGCTGCTAAGGAGTAGAAGAAAAATACCCGAGTGAACATTGCATGGGTCTCTCAGATGCAATGCAATGGTGGGATAAGGGGAAGCTGCGCATCCTCGTCTTGTGCAGCCTCTCCATCCATCTCTTCCTCAGCTTCTCTAGTTGGGTGCGTATATGGCCTAAGCTACGGAGGTTGAGGGTGGTGGTGTGGATGGCGCACATAGGCGGGGATGCCCTGGCCGTCTACGCTCTCGCCACCCTCTTCAACCGCCAAAGGCAGCGTACTGCGGACGAGGGGAGCGACGCTCTCGAGCTCATATGGGTGCCTTTCCTCCTCATCCACCTTGGTGGCACGGAGATGAGTGCCTACAGCCTCGAGGACAATGAGCTATGGAAGCGGCATGCCTTAACTCTCGTGTCCCAAGTCGCGGTCGCCTTGTACATCTTCTGCAAGTGGTGGTCTGGCCAAAAGAAGCTCCTGCAGGCGGCAGTCTTGCTCTTTGTCGTCGGCATCCTCAAGTTCACTCAGAAACCATGGGCCCTCAAGAGGGCCAGCTTTAATACCATGGCCTCCAAAAGTTTGTCCACGCCAAGAGATGAAGGATCGTCCCTCCCTCCATGTTGGACATGGTGCACTTCAGATTGCATGGATTTCGTTTCAGCAAAATCGAAGAAAGAAGACCAACGCAACCTTGCAATTGAAGACTATGTAATAGAAGCAAAGGTGCTTGTACAACAAAGGGCAGAGGTAGAAAGTGAAAGGGACCAGAAAAAAGAGATTGCCAAAAAATTTCCCCGCGCAATGGACTACACCTCTATGATGCTTGTCGACCTATCTACAAGGTACTCTCTTCGTCTTGACTATCTGCAGTATTTCCTCAAGTTGGATGACAAGAATGGACACAATGTTTTACGGATGTGGATTATGAATACATTTAGTGCCCTGTACACCAAAAAGGGATCAGCCCAAACTTGCCTTGGCTGCTGCTCTGGGTTGTTGCTTCCTTTCCTGGCCTTGGCTTCCCTGGTGCTCTTCGCCAAGAGTAACAAGGATGGTTACAATGAGAATGACATTACAGTATCATACATCATGTTCAGTTGCACAGTTGTGATGCAGTTTGGACCCTTTTTGCTCATGCCTTGCACCATTTGGGGCGTAGTCAGTATTACTACTTGGCAAGACATGGTTTCACAGCACAACCTCATGTCATTTTGTGCTCGCAAGAAGAAGCCCACCACTTTAATGAAAGTTGTTGTCTTCAAGTGTGCCAGGGAATACATTAACAAGCATTGGTACACTTGGCAGGAGCATGCGGCCCTCCGGATTGAAGGGTTGATTCGCCAGCACGTAGAAGATGGATGGAAGGGGTACATACGTGATCCTACCACATACAGAAGATTCAATAATCTCAGGGGAGAGCAGGCTCTGTCGAGGCAACCTCAGCTGCAAGAGACACTAGGTTGGAGCCTCGACCTACCATTCGACGAGATTGTTCTTGTGTGGCACATAGCCACGGATATCTGTTTCCACCTCCTTGACACATCCTCTCAAGTTCGAAGTAGAGACACCATCCAATGCGCCAGGCAGATATCCAACTACATGATACACCTCCTTTTCATGTGTCCAGAAATGCTAATGCCCGGGACGAGGCAAGATTTGTTCACAATAGCTTGCGATAATATCGAGCACATTCCCACACAGCAGAATGATCCAGCAAGCATTGCACGCGGGATTCTTCTCATGGAACATGGTGAAGTTAAAGGAGCTGTGCTTCCCAATGCACATAAACTCGCGAAGGAGCTCATGGGCCACCACGACGAGGAAGAGAGGTGGACGGTGATCCAAGGTGTTTGGGTGGAGATGCTCTGTTATTCTGCCAGCAGATGCAGGGGCTACCTGCACGCCAAGAGCCTGGGTGAAGGTGGGGAGTTCCTTACAAACGTCTGGTTCTTATGGTCGTTGATGGGAATGGAAATCTTGGGCGACAAGATCCATGTACCAAGTCAGCCTCTTAAAGAAGTAACCACAGGTGCCCCCGTCTGAAGTTATATCTTGGTTACCTGCTCGGATCAACCGGTGTGTCCTCCTCCTCTTCCTGTTGTGTTGAATTCCGTTTCTTTTCTTTTCCTATTTGGAGTTAAGTGTGCTGTTGGTTTTTAAACTTGGGTTCTTTCAAAGTGAGCGTGAGCGTGCGGTGTGTGCACGTCGCGCCATGCCGAGTACGCGCCCGGTGTCAAGCATGTTCACATCGGGTGATGTCCTAGTGTTGCAGTCGCTTGCGTCACGCCTGACTCTGGCTGTGGGATGGCCCAACTAGAAAAGAATCATGGTGCAGAGCGAGGGGCTGTATCCTTCCTTGGTCTGTTTAATCTTGTTATATGTTGAGCTATTTGTGGCCCGGCTGATAAGCCACGAGTGATTATGTTCTACGATTTCAGCTGCTTGTTAAATTCTTATCAACTGCTACAATTCTACCAGCCATGTTCAATTTATACTACTAGACTGAAGTAAACCCATGCATTTATTATTTAAGTTTGACAGAGTATATATGGAGAAAATATCAACATCTACCTTATAAAATCAATATCAGGTCTATTTTCATACCGGATTTATATGAAGTTGAAGATGTTAATATTTTTCGATAAACTCAGTCAAACTTGAAATATTTGTAAACCCACACTCAGACTGAGGGGGTACATCCATCTGTATCACTAGATCTGTCATGAAGTCTATTTTCAATTTTCGTAATGGATTTATATGATCTCGCGACCCCCGCGTCGCCTCCCCCAGTGGCGGTGGGGGAACCCTAGTCGCGCCGCTGCGACCCCCTCCCCACCTCGCCCCACCTCCTCGCCGCCGCCTGAGGCAGCCGCCGGGCAAGCCCGGGGCGTCAAGGACGGTGGCGGCGAGGTCTCGGCTGCCCTGCCCCTGCGTGGGGAGTTTCGGATCTTGAGCGGCAGTTCCTTTGGCGAGGCACGGCAGGCTCTGGCGGGCAGCCGTCCGGGTGGTGGATCTGGCGTACTGGTCGCGCGGGCGGCGGGATTCCGGTGGTCGTTGGCGGCTGGCGGCGGCTTCCGCGGCGGTCGGTGCGCGCGATCTGGCGCCTCCCCTGTTCGGCATGCGGGCCAGCCTGGTCGGGCCTGCTGGCGGCGAGGATCTAGCTCAGGCGAAATCCCTAGCCGACCGTGCTGACGGCGACGCCTAGGGCGCCGTTCCCCTCCTTGCAGGCGTCGGTATGGACTGATCTCCTCACCTCCCATTCCCCTAGGTCTCCCGGGCGAAAGCCCTAACTTCGTTGGGCGGCGGCGGCGCTCACGGCGTCGTTCCCTTCTTGAAGGCACCGCTTTGGGAACCTTGGGGTTGGGTGGCGCTTGTGAGTGGTGGGCGACGGCGGTGGTGCGGACCTATCCTAGCATGGATCAACGTCCGTTGCTTGGAGATGGACTCGTGTAGGTGGAGGTCGTCGTTTGGCGTCATGGTGGCATCCATGGCGGGGGACCTTCCAAGGCTCGCGTAGCTGGAGTTCCTCGTTTGCACTACTAGAAAAAAGGCTGTTAGTGGCGCACCTATTTTGGCTATTAATTACGCACTATAGGTGCGCAACTATTATCACGCCACTACTAATAAATAGTAATGGTGCACGCCTGGTGCGCCACTTCTAATCTACATAACAGTGGCGCACCACCTGGTGCGTCATTACTATCCCAGACACTAATGGCGCAGCTAAAGTGCGTCATTACTAGGCCCAGAAGTGTGCCACTGTTGTTACTCCAAGGGGCCATGTGCACCTTGTGCTCTGGGTTACTAATGGCGCATCGTTAGATAATGTGCCATTGGTGTGTTTATTTCTGTGCGCCACTAAAGTGCAATATGGTGCGCCACTACTATAAATATTAAGATTTTTCTTTTGCTTTTCTGATATTTGCACTGGTTACAAAATACATTACAGCACAGAATATAAACAACACAACATATAAGCAGCAGATTTATCGAATACAATAGAAGATTAGTCTCCGAATACAATTCATCATACACTAGTAGAAAACAGGGCTTTGGTTCGGGCCTACGTCCCGGTTCGTGCGCCCAGGGGGCCGGCCGGGCCTCGTTGGGCATCTGTCCCGGTTGGTCTAGGCCCATTTGTCCCGGTTCCAGGCATGAACCGGGACCAATGGGCCTCGCTCCTGGCCCACACCCATTGGTCCCGGTTCGTGACTGGAACCGAGATAAATGGGTGGCCTTTAGACCCGGTTCCTGATACGAACTGGGACCAATGAGTTTCCTATATATAACCCCTCGCCCACCACTTCCACTGCTCTGTTTTTTCTGGCCGGCCGGGGTGAGCTTTGTGGTGCTCTAGTTAGCTCACCTCCTATGCACATGAGGTGTTCGATGAAATGCCCGAGCCACACTAGTTAAGCTTTTCTCCTCTCGAAGCTCGAACTCCAAGCTCCATTTTCTTCGAGATTTGTCTAGGTTTAGCGGTCCGTCACGTCCCGTCCCCGTCTTCACCTCCGTCGATCGCCCCCGTCGATCTCGTCACCGGCACCACCATGGCGAGCCTCTTGTTCTGTTCATGCTTTTCTTACTTATATTATCGCTTGTTATTATTGCTTTAGATAGATATTTGTCTAATTTTCTTACGTTTATTATTTCTTGTTATTATATAGTGCGATGGTTTTGATATCCGCCCACGCCGGCCCTCGTCCTATCTACGATTCGGATATGGTATATTATCTTTAATTTATAACTATTTGTTTTAGTGTTTATGACAATTATGCCAACCAACCT
This sequence comes from Secale cereale, assembly GCA_902687465.1. Lineage (NCBI taxonomy): Eukaryota > Viridiplantae > Streptophyta > Magnoliopsida > Poales > Poaceae > Secale > Secale cereale. The sequence goes on along the minus strand of LR738715.1, from coordinate 30,672,677 downwards.
GACATAGATGTTTTTATATGTCTAGGAGGTAATTGAACCGGAAATTCCAACCGACCCTCTTGTGGAGAGGTTAAATTTAGTTGAAGAGGAAAACATTTCCTTGAACTTTTTTTGGAAAAAACGGAGGAGGAGAAGATGGAATTGGAGTTGCATGTTGCAGAAGTCGTCGATGATCACAAGATCAAGATGGACCCTATTGTCAAGAGGTTAAATTTAGTTGAAGAAGAAAAAAATTACTTGAAGGAAAAAACTAAAAACAATTGAGGAGGACAAGATGATATTGAAGTTGCATGTTGCGGATATCGTTTATGATCACAAGATCAAGATGGATGCCAGGTGCTTGAAGATTAGAAAGATTAGAAAATATGTCATTCATACCGAGGCTTGGTATCATTATGCCGTTGGATCAATTGTTACCTTGGTTGCGATTATGATCGCATTTGTTGTTGCGTTGAAATGTTCTACATAGTTTCAATGTATGTTTTAATTAGATGCTTTAGAGATATGCATGTACTTTGAATGGCATGTGATGATGATCTTATATTAATTTGATCACTTATCTATCCATGATGTTCTGTAATGGTTTTGTACACGAAGTGCATCCAGTTTTTGCCGTAACCCTCTCTACTTTTTTGAACATACCATGTGGGTGAAATGATGATACCATGCCAACTTTCAACCTTTTCAGAGTTCATTTGAAATGCTTTTCAATTTCAGGGTCATTTAGCTCAAAAAATTCAGTAAATGCATGAAAAATTGCAAATGAAGTCAGAAATGGTTGAAAAATTGATGATGCTGCTTTGAATGGTGCATTTTGAACACAGAAAAAGTCTGTAGTTCAAATAAGTTCAAAAAAATGAAATCCCTTTCTAACAGACGAGTTTTCATCTGAAATCCTGATACCTCGAAACATATTGTCTGTTTTGTACACAAAGTGCATCTAGTTTTTGCCGTAACCCTCTCTACTTTTTTGCACATGCTATGTGGGTGAAATGATGATACCATGCCAACTTTCAACCTTTTCAGAGTTCATTTGAAATGCTTTTCAATTTCAGGGTCATTTAGCTCAAAAAAATTCAGTAAATGCATGAAAAATAGCAAATGAAGTCAGAAATGGTTGAAAATTGATGATGTTTCTTTGAATGGTGCATTTTGAACTCAGAAAAAGTCTGTAGTTCAAATAAGTTCAAAAAAATAAAATCCCTTTCTAACAGACGAGTTTTTGTGTGAAATCCTGATACCTCGAAACAGATTGTTCGTTTTGTACACGAAGTGCATCCAGTTTTTGCCGTAACCCTCTCTACTTTTTTGCAAATGCTATGTGGGTGAAACGATGATACCATGCCAACTTTCAACCTTTTCAGAGTTCATTTGAAATGCTTTTCAATTTCAGAGTCATTTAGCTCAAAAAATTCAGTAAATGCATGAAAAATAGCAAATGAAGTCAGAAATGGTTGAAAATTGATGATGTTTCTTTGAATGGTGCATTTTGAACACAGAAAAAGTCTATAATTCAAATAAGTTCAAAAAAATGAAATCCCTTTGTAACAGACGAGTTTTCGTCTGAAATCCTGATACCTCGAAATAGATTGTCCGTTTTGTACACGAAGTGCATCCAGTTTTTGCCGTAACCCTCTCTACTTTTTTTTACATGTTGTGTGGGTGAAGTGATGATACCATGCCAATTTTCAACTTTTTCAGAGTTCATTTGAAATGTTTTTCAATTTCAGGGTCATTTAGCTCAAAGAATGAACTAATATAAAAAAGAATGAACTGGAAAACTTTTATGAAACTCTAATAGAAAAAAGAATGAACTAAAAGAATGAACTAAACAACTTTAATGAAACTCTAATAGAAAAGAGAATGAACTAGAATACTTTAATGAAACTCTAATAGCTAAAGGAATCAACCAAAAAGCTTTATAATTAAACCTCTATTATTATTGAAACTAAAATTATATAAAATTTATGCAACTAATATTATGAATGTATTTCTTGTTCGAAACATTAAAAGCAAATGGAATTTTCATAATATAAATTAAAAAGCAAAAAATAAAATAAAATAAATAAGTAGAATAAAAATAAAATACATAAGTGGAAACAAAATAAACTTTAATAAAGTAAAATAAATAAAAATAGCAACAATGAGTATTTTGTTGAAAGTAGACACAAAATTAAAAAAATAAAGCAAGAAAGAAAAGAAAATGAAAAAAATAAAAAAATGCCACCAACTAGGCCACCACAGCCTGAATACGACTTGAAACACAACAGTGGGTCAGGATTCAAACCCGTAGAAGGCCCAGTAGGCCCACATGCAGATGCAGTGTGTTTAGGCCCGTAAACCTGCATTAGAGAGGAGCTCGATGTAGAAGGGGCAGCATCGCTTATAAACAGGTACTGGGGTCCCTCAGCTAGCGAGGTGGGACCTGCATTAGAGAGGAGCTCGACGTAGAATGGGCAGCATCGCTTATAAACAGGTACTGGCGTCCCTCAGCTAGCGAGGTGGGACTAAACTCCCACCGCACCACGGCTGTGCGAGGCTATTGGTCCTGGTTGGTGTCTCGAACCGGGACCAATGCCCACCTTTGGTACCGGTTCGTCACACAAACTGGGACCAATCCCAACCATTAGTCCCGGTTGGTGCCACCAACCGGGACCAATGGCCTCCTTTTCTCGTCCTTTGAGTTGCTGAAAACTAGCCATTTGTCCCGGTTGATGGGACGAACCAGGACTAATGGTTCCATTAGTCCCGGTTGGTGCCATGAACCGGGACCAATTCTTCTGCTATATAAGCAGCACTTGGGAGATTTTTAGATTCCCATCGTCACTTCGTCCCGACGCCGCCAGGCTGCTCGCCGTCGACGCCGTCGTCGCCTCTGCCCCGACCTCGCCGTCGCCGCCATTGCCCCTACCTCGCCGTCGCCGCCTCTGCCCCGACCTTGCCGTCGCCGTCCTCTCCCCGACCTCACCGTTGCCGCACAGTGAGCACTCCGGCCTTCCCCTCCGCCGCCGCCACCCTTGCCGCACGCCGCCGCCGCCGCCCCGGCCTGCTCTGCTTTTTTTCAGTGTGTATATGTATGTATATGATGCATGGATATATGGATGTATAGATGTATGATTTTTTTTGTCAATTTATGTATTTAGTGCAAATGTTAGATGAATTTTCTGTTTTTGTAGTTTTTATTTTTTTATAGTTTTAGTTATATATACAAATGTTAGATGCATTTTATGTTTTTATAGTTTTTATATTTTTTTATAGTTTTAGTTATATATACAAATGTTAGATGAATTTTCTGTTTTTATAGTTTTAGTGATAGAATGTAGTTTTTTAGTAAGAACTAGTTCATTTTTATTTATATTAAGTGCTTATTAGTTGAACTAGTTGAATTAATAGAACTAGTTTATTTTTAGTAAAACTAGTTTAATTTTAGTAAAACTAGTTTATTTTTAGTAACAACTAGTTCATTTTTATTTATAGTAAGTGCTTATTAGCTGAACTAGTTGAATTAATAGAACTAGTTTATTCTTATTAAAACTAGTTTAATTTTAGTAAAACTAGTTTATTTTTAGTAAGAACTAGTTCAGTTTTATTTATAGTAAGTGCTTATTAGTTGAACTAGTTGAATTAATAGAACTAGTTTATTCTTAGTAAAACTAGTTTAATTTTAGTAAAACTAGTTTATTTTTAGTAAGAACTAGTTCATTTTTATTTATAGTAAGTGCTTATTAGTTGAACTAGTTGAATTAATAGAACTAGTTTATTCTTTTAGTTCAAGCAATTATTCCCGCATCGACGTCGATGATGCCTATCCCGCATCCTCGTCGTCGACTAAACGGAGGCCTGCTTGATCAGAGGGGTCATGTTCGGGACTGGGCTCCGTCGGGCTGGTATTGGGAGGTGCTTCCTTTCGGGGGGGCGCAACTTGATGAGGAGCCAACCCGTTGTTGACCCTAACCTTCTTTGGTGGCAGGCGCGCGGACCAGTGACGGTGCGGAGGCTTGAGGACCCCGCGGAGGTTGTACGTCACCGTGTCAGCGAGGCGGACGAACGCGTCCGTCGCTACATGGTTGCGTTGGAGGGCAGGTTCGACAATACATGGCACGTTCTTCAGGGATCTCACTAGAGCTATTATCCTGTGATGGTTCCTTCTCTTTGGGTGTCCACCGCCCACGCCGATACCCGTCCTTCGCTAGGGTTTTAGCTGTATTAATTAATTAGTGATGCTATATGTATGATACTATTTGAGATGTATTAGTGATAATATTCGACGATGTACGGACGCAAGAGATGATTTAGTTTTGCTTATTGAATGCTCAAACCGGAGTCCAACGAAATCTCCATGTCAATATATATGAGTCCTATAATTAAGATATTTTTGAAATGTTATTGTTCATATTTTCAACCATTGAATTTTGGCATGACTTGTGCTACAATATGTAGGAAATGTAGTCATCTGACGATGATGATAGGATTCCAGCATGCGACCGGGGTCAGTGCGAAAGGCTACACCTGGTAGACGATCGATGCTTCAGTGTTAAGCTCGACGAGGCCTTCGATTTTGAGACGGTATGCAACTCGACAAGTCTTGTTTGGTAATTAAGCATGACTTATGCCTTCTTTTCAACGTGTAATTTTCATCCTTTACAATTCGACTAGCTTATCCCATGCCATGCAAGACGCTATGTCTTGGAGCATCTGGATTTCGAAGATCATGAAAGTATGGAAACAAAGCAAATTCATCTCAGGACCCATCATGATTATGATTTTCTTGTAAAGCTATACAATTCAGAGAGAGTAACCCATTTTGGTTGCTCGAACTGGAGAGCACTGTGCAAGGCATATGATTTTCAGGAGGGTATGTATGTCACCTTTGACCTTGGTGATGATGACGATGGCATGTGGGTCCTTGTTGATACGCTTCCAGTTCTACCTCTATGTGGGTTTCTCAAACATATTTATTAAGTAATTTATGTTGTGTCTTTCAAAATAATTGACAACTTATTTCCATTAACAGCTTATTTCCATTATTCAAGAAATGTACGGAAGATGGTAGACAAAACCCACTACACTGATGGTGCGGAATTAACTTGTCAGAAGAAAAATCATCTTGTCTCGTTACTTTCTTATTTTGAGCGTTACAATACATATGCTAAAACTCCTGCACATTATGGTCAATACGTGCCACTAGTGCACGTGTTGAACTACGGTAACATCCATGGAGATGTCATGGTAAGATTTGTGGCCGATCATCTTTTGCATAAATTCTTCTAAAACTAAACCACATTACTAACTGCGAAGTTATTACTATGTTTTTCAACAGATAATCCCTTCGGATTGTGTGCCTCATCTGATGTTTCAGAATGGTCACCTCAATATTATGAGCTTATTACCTTACTCGTCAGGTCATCATCCTACACATAACTATCCATACAGGATTTCTAAATCCAATGAAGACATGACAATCAAAGATTGTAAGAAATGTATGGTCAGTCGTAGGGAGCTATATGGAAGTGACATTGTGCGAAAGCCAAGAATTGGAGACATGATAATCTGCATTCTCCATAATGGAGAGTCAGGGCCTATCTTATTTTATGTTATTTCACCTTAGAGAGGGTGTACTTAATTAAGTCTGGCTACTTATGATCATGTGCTAAGAAGTTGTTAGATGATTATGATGATGATGATGATGAGCAGGACTTGTTATTATGACAACGAGTAGAAGTTGTGAGATGACGATGATGCTGGGTATGGCTTTTTTATTATGACAACGACGATGGTGATTTATTATTAATTATGATGATGCATTGTTATATGAGAATGCACGGAGATAAGAGAGGACACTTCTCTCTATTAGCTAGCTAACACAATATATGAAACCCCTAAATTAACCATACAAAACCCACAACCCCCCC
>LR738715.1:30655280-30666696 GCA_902687465.1 Secale cereale | reverse complement strand
CCCCCCCCCCTCGGAAAAAAACAAAAACCCTAGCCCCTGAAGTGCTGACGCGTGGAAGCTTATTTGTCCCGGTTGGTGCTACCAACCGGGACAAAAGGCCCCCCTGCCAGCGCAAGCCGCAACTGCCACATGGAGGGCCATTTGTCCCGGTTGGTATAAGAACTGGGACTAATGGTCTAGGGCATTTGTATCGACCGTTTAGTCCTGGTTCCCCAACCGGGACAAATGGCCCTGACAAACCGGGACAAATGGCCCTTTTTGCACTAGTGATATTAGTCTTCGAATTCAAAATACCGAACAAAGTTAGAACATTACAAGTCTCGAGACCGCGAGTAGCGAGTTTGTCTTCACATTACAAGTCGATATCTAAACTACCATCACATAGAAGAGGGTTGCGGTCACGATGAGCATCATCACGATGAAACTGATCTTCATCCGGTTCCTCCTCCGCTCCCTCCTCTCTCCTGTAGTGGTGTATCTAGCTTTCGCCTCCGCCCTAGTAGTGTACCCTTTGTAACTGTTACCGCTGAAACAGTGAACCTGTCTCCGACACTCCTCCCAGTCATCGTAGACTCCAGGAACCTCACCCTTTTACACGACATACGACGTCATCTCTATGCACTAGACAAACAAAACATTAGTAGCAATTCACAGATAATATATAACCAATATATAAGTATGCAACAAAAGGATCGGAAGAGAAAAGCAACACATTAATAGCACGATTCATGGTCCTACTAATAAATAGCATCGATTACATATAAGTTGAACGACTGTCCAAACTAAAGAGACATACAAGTTCATTAAAGTTTAATTACAACATGAGCTAATTGATATTTCAGAACTACATAGCATCAATACTTTCGACTCGACTCAGGGACCAGAGCGTGAATGATCGAGACGGTGCTCCGGAGAATGCACCCGAGTTGTCCCGCATACCCACTGACTAATTCTTTGGGCACCGTTGGATGCCCACTGGAGGACACTTCAGTAAATTCCTCCTTGACGGTGGCGAGCACGTTCGGGCGTCGGTCCTTCCGTTGCCTCTTCGGTTGGCTGCCATCTGTGCGTTCGCTGCCATCATCAGTGGTGGCATCCCTGGCGGCACCATCAGTGGTGTCATCCCCGACGCCACTAGGGGTTGTGTAGTCAGGATCGGTGTCTTTCGTGGTGTCCTCATAGCGGTGAGGTTCTTCCTCCATCTCCTGAGGCAGCTCCCAGAATGGCTTGCCCGAACCGCCGGTCTCATCGTTGTCGGCCATGTTCGCTCTAAATAGGAAAAAAGGCTACTAGAGTTATTGGATGAGATCAGGGTAGTACCTATTCTTCTATCCTATATATTTTCACATTACAGGTTATAAACACCCCTTTACCCAAAAGATTGTTCCAAGTGCACTATTGTTATCCTACTAAGTGCACTATTGCTGGTTATATATTTTCTATCCTACTAAGTGCACTATTGCTCTTGCTGCGGGAAGAAAAAATAGTATGCATTTCAATTTAAGGGAAAACTATAAAAGCCACTTAGAAATATTTGCTTTGTAGAAATAACATTGTCTATAAATGTTGATTAATTTTTGTTTCGGTTGAGAATCAGGCACCTTCTAGGTCAAGAAAATTGGGCATGACCTTTGCTAATTTTCTTGACATAGGAGTGCCCCGTTCTCAACCGAAACGGAAATTAAACAACATTTCAGGAGAAAGGGGTAACTATTTGTCCGTGCACAAAATATTAAACTGAAGGAGCCTCAGTTCAGTTGTGGCGCCCCTGAAATTTTGGGGAACTTGCAGCAGATAGACATTTTGCTTTGCATCAATCATACAGATAGCATACCTAATACAACGAACATTATGCAAACCACAACATTATGGCATCAATGCCCTATGGCATCTCCGAAGTCTGACATGCGTTGTATATTTTATGATTCATCACAGCATTATGCAAACTATAGAAGCAGCATTGAGAAACCAGATACATCCGAGATTCTCGCAAACACAGACACCATCATTCACTAATAATTCCCTTAAGTAAAGAATATTTATATGTTGACCATGAAGCAAAGCAAAGCAAATCATGGTCATATGTTGATCATGATGCAAAGAAAATCAAAATTAGGAGTACTTACATCCAGTTACTCCAGAGCTTGCTGTAGATGTACTTGTTGTAGCTTGTTATAGGAGTAGCCTGGTGTAGGACGAGGAGTTGCAAATTGACTTGCTGCACATGCAAATATCCAATAAAAAATTTAGTTAACAGTACAAGGACAAGGAGTAACTTACAGTACTCATGACTATTCCATTTTGTTACAAGATGTACTCCATTTAACAGAGTAGGAGTAATATTCAGTTACTTTACAAGATGTACTCCATTTAACAAAAAAAATCAGTAAAATTCAGTTGATGGATTCAGTTGGTTGATTCACTCCATGTTTCTTGTCCTACTGAAGAAACAAAGCAAGCAACCAAATTTAGAGTTTACCATGGCTCGCAAGCAAGCCAGCAGGCCAAGGAGAGCAAAGGAGGGACTGAAGGAAATATGCCCTAGAGGCAATAATAAAGTTATTATTTATTTCCTTATATCCTGATAAATGTTTATTATTCATGCTAGAATTGCATTAACCGGAAACTTAGTACATGTGTGAATACATAGACAAAACAGAGTGTCCCTAGTATGCCTCTACTAGACTAGCTCATTGATCAAAGATAGTTATGTTTCCTAGCCATAGGCATGAGTTGTCATTTGATCAACGGGATCACATCATTAGGAGAATGATGTGAAGGACAAGACCCATCCGTTAGCTTAGCACTATGATCGTTTAGTTTTCCTGCTATTGCTTTCTTCATGACTTATACATGTTCCTATGACTATGAGATTATGCAACTCCCGAATACCGGAGGAATACCTTGTGTGCTATCAAACGTCACAACGTAACTGGGTGATTATAAAGATGCTCTACAGGTGCCTCCGAAGGTGTTCGTGGTGTTGGCATAGATCAAGAATAGGAGTTGTTACTCCGAGTGTCGGAGAGGTATCTCTGGGCCCTCTCGGTAATACACTTCATAATAAGCCTTGCAAGCGAATGACTAATGATGAGTTAGTCACGAGATGATGTATTACGAAACGAGTAAAGAGACTTGCCAGTAACGAGATTAACTAGGTATGGTGATACCGACGATCGAATCTCGGACAAGTAACTTAACGATGACAAAGGGAACAACATATGTTGTTATGCGGTTTGACCGATAAAGATCTTCGTAGAATATGTAGGAGCCAATATGAGCATCCAGGTTCCACTATTGGTTATTGACCGAAGATGAGTCTCGGTCATGTCTACATAGTTCTCGAACCCGTAGGGTCCGCACGCTTAACGTTTGATGACGATCGGTATTCTGAGTTTATGTGTTTTGATGTACCGAAGGTAGTTCGGAGTCCCGGATGAGATTGGGGATATGATGAGGAGTCTCGGAATGGTCGAGACGTAAAGATCGATATATTGGACGATTATATTCGGACATCGGAAAGGTTCCGAGTGATTCGGGTATTTTTCGGAGTACCGGAGAGTTACGGGAATTCGCCGGGGAGTATATGGGCCTTATTGGGCTTTAGGGGAAAGAGAGAAAGAAGGATGCCCCCCGAAGGCTTAGTCCGAATTGGACTAGGAGGAGGGGCTGCGCCACGTCCTTCGTTCTCTTCTCTTTTCCCTTTCCTTCTCTCCTACTCCTACTACTTGGAAGGGCTCCTAGTTCTACTAGGAAAGGGGGAATCCTACTCCTAGTGGGAGTAGGACTCCCCTAGGACGCGCCATAGAGAGGGCCGGCCCTCCCCCTCCTCCACTCCTTTATATACGGGGGTGGGGGGCACTCCATGGACACACAAGTTGATCAATTGATCTCTCCCAACCGTGTGCGGTGCCCCTCTCCATAGAAACACACCTCGATCATACCGTTGCAGTGCTTAGGCGAAGCCCTGCGATGGTAACTTCATCATCTCCGTCACCACGCCGTCGTGCTGACAAAACTCTCCTGCGAGGTTCTACTGGATCCAGAGCTCGCGGGACGTCATCAAGCTGAACGTGTGCTGAAGCGGAGGCTCCGTGCGTTCGGTGCTTGATTGGTTGGATCGAGAAGAAGTTCAACTATGAACGTGTGCTGAACGCCGAGGCTCCGTACGTTCGGTGCTTGATCGGTTGGATCGAGAAGAAGTTCGACTACATCAACCGCGTCACTAGACGCTTCTGCTCCCGGTCTACGAGGGTACGTGGACACACTCTCCCCTCTCGTTGCTATGCTTCTAGTAGATAGATCTTGCGTGATCGTAGGAAATTTTTGAAATACTACGTTAATCAACAGGGACATCATCACGAACGTTGCGCATGACGGTAACAGACCTGGAGATCTAGAGGGCCGAGGGGGAGGGGGGAGCTTACACTTGCGGCCGTAGCGGATCCGGCGGGGAGGAGGCGCGCGAGGCTGGCGTGGTGGTAGCGCGCGACGCGGGCCAGCGCGGCTGAGGCGGCCGCGTGCGTGAGGAGCGGGAGCGGTCGGAGCTGGAAGAGCGCGGCGGGGCAGGAGCAGAGGGAGCAGCGCCAGAAGGTGTCGGAGGAGCCCCGCTTGGCGAGGAAGTTGTTGGTGGCGGCGGCAAGCTCCTGGATGGAGTATAGGACGGGGTGGTCCGGGAGGGAGGCGCGCGCCGCGGTGAGGCTGGAGCGGCTGGACCTCGAGGATGTGTGATACGTCCAAAACGTATCTATAATTTCTGCTTGCTCCATGCCACTTTTGGGTGATATTGCTATGATATTTATACACTTCCATACACTTTTGATCATATTTGGACTAACCTACTAATCCAGTGCACCCCAGTGCCAGTTTCTGTTTTCGGCTGTTTTTGTATTTCAGGTTTTCACATTACGAGAACTGTCAGGAAAAATCCAGAAAAATTATATAAAAAATCAGCGTTCCAGAACCTACCTTGCGCACGAAGTACACCCGGGGGGGGCCACCAGGGCCCCAGGCGCCCTGGCGGCGCCCCCCCCCCTGGGCCGCGCCGGGGGGGCGCCTGGGCCCCCCGAGCCCCATCTGGTGCCCCCCTTTGGCATATATTTAGAGCTTCCTTCGAAACCCTCGGGACGGGAACTCTTTTTCGCGATCTCATCTCTCTTCCGCCGCCGCCGCCGCTTCCAAGATCGGGAGCACCAGGAGAACTCTTCCCGGCACCCTGCCGGAGGGGAGGATCATCATCGGGAGCCTCTCCACCACCATGGACGCCTCCCGGATGAGTTGTGAGTAGTCTCCCTTGGACCATGAGTCCATGACCAGTAGCTATGTGATGTTCTCCTCCCGTTCTTGTGCTTCACTAATTAGTCCTCGTGAGCTGCCCTACATGATCGAGGCACATATGTAATCCTTATGCTGTTGCTATGATGAGTTTGCTGGGATCCGATGGATTATGAGATTATGTTCAGATTGTGATTGAGTAATATATTTGATCTACTTCTTTTATATTTATGTTCATAAGTAATTCTTGCATGTTCTCCGTTGTTATTTATTGCTTTGGCCAAGTAATACGTAGTGACTCCAAGAGGGAACGTTATGCTCGATTGTGGGTTCATGCCCCTCGATGACTAGCTTGAGTGACAAAAACATGAGTCTAGGGGATGTGCTGTTGCCACAAGGGGGAAAACAACGGTGCTTGTGCCCGCGGGTGCAAGGATTGTTTACTTTACGCAAAGTTCTTTTAATGCAGTTGTCTGTTGCATTGAGTTTACACTATGGGTGGGGCTCGCAACTTAATACCAACGAGATGTTCTGGATAGATATCTCAAGGTGGATGATTAGTAGTAGATATTGATGGATTTCGGTCTACTTACTTTGGCGTACCGCCCATGCTTTGAACCTCAACCTTTCTTGCAATGTAGTCAGCATTGGTTTGCGTTCGTGGTCCTGTCAATTGCCCAGCTGTAATTCGTTTACCTCACATAGTTGTTTTATCGTCTTTTGGGAGAGAGACATCACTAGTGAACATCATGAGACTCCGGTCCATATTACCATCATTGATCACATCCGCTATTTACTTTTCGCTATTACTTACTATTGCAAACATTATCTATCACTACTATCATTTGCGTTTAATCCTTTGTGAACTACAAGGCCGGAGGGATTGACAACCTCTCTGTACTCGTTGGGAGCAAAGTTATTTGTATCTGTGTGCAGGTCCACGTTGATTGCTAATATCTGGCGCCGTTAGCAGTTGACACCTACTTGTTGAACCTAGGAGTCTCTGGGGATTCGATCCTTGGCATCTTTGCTAAGGGAAAAACTTCCACAACACTTCATCTCACACCTTCCACTTGGGGTAACCAACGAGGGGTTAGAGGCCCATCAAGGAGTTTTTCTGGCGCCATTGCCGAGGACTCCACTCTTCAGGATAGGGGAGTTGCACGCTATCTTTTACCTTTGCTTTTTAGTCTTGTTAGTTTACCTTTCAGTTTTTGCTTTAGTACCTTTCATCGAAAATCACAAAAATAGTTATCTTGCTTGCTTGCTACTATGGGTTCCACCGAGAACACCAAGTTGTGTGACTTCACTAGTCACAACAACGATGACTTTATCAGCACACCTATCACTACACCTGCCACTTCAGCACCTTGATATGAAATTAAACCTGCTTTACTGAACTTAGTCATGAAAGATCAATTCTCCGGTGCTGGAGATGATGCTGCTTTACACTTGAACAACTTTGTTGAACTTTGTGATATGCAAAAGTACCAAGAAATAGATGGTAATATTGTTAAGCTTAAGCTTTTTCCTTTCTCCTTGAGAGGAGGAGCTAAAATTTGGTTTCAGTCTTTGCCTAGAAATAGCATAGATTCATGGGACAAGTGCAAAGATGCTTTTATCGGAAAATACTATCCACCTGCTAAAATTATCCAACTTAGAAGTAACATAATGAATTTTAAACAATTGGATAATGAACACGTTGCCCAAGCTTGGGAACGCATGAAATCTCTTATCAAGAACTGCCCTACTCATGGTTTGACTACTTGGATGGTTATCCAAACTTTTTATGCAGGCTTGAACTTTACCTCGCGGAACGTGTTAGATTCGGCCGCGGGAGGAACTTTTATGTCAACTTCACTTGGTGCTGCCACAAAGCTTCTCGATGAGATGATGACGAACTATTCCCAATGGCACACCGAACGCGCTCCAACAGGTAGGAAGGTAAACTCTGTCGAGGAGATTTCCTCCTTAAATGAAAAAGTTGACTTGATCATGTCTCTACTTTCGAAGCAATCTTCTGTTGATCCTCGCGATGTTCCTTTAAATTCTTTGATTGCTCAAGAACAAGTAGATGTGAAATTTATCTCTAGAAACAATTTTAACAACAATGCTTATAGGAGTAACTTTGGTAGCAATCCTAGACCGTTCCCCTCTAATTCTTATGGGAACAACAATGCTTATCCTATCACCAAGAACTCCACTACTGAACTAGAGACTATGCTTAAAGATTTCATCACTACCCAAAAAGCCTTTAATAAGAGTGTAGAAGAAAAACTACATAAACTAGATGATCTTTCTTTTAAGGTAGACCATTTAGCCAATGAGGTAAAATTGCTAAAAATTAAAACTTCTCCTCTTGAGGAGAGGGAAGTCACTCCTATAAATGCTATTCAAGTGCAAATTAATGAAAACATTAGGATGATGGCTAAACTTAAAGAAAGATGGGCTAGAGAAAGTGAGGAAGAAGATAGAATTAAGAGCCTTCCTACCCACCACACTGTTGCTACTATCCAAGTTGTTGAGGATGTTCAAACTCTTAGCACCCAATGTACTCCTGGTCCCATTGGACCTATTAATGGTGATGCTATGACTATAGATACTACCAAACAAGTGAACCTAAAGGACACCACTACCACTTTACTTGATGCTCGTGACCTTGATTTTGATAATTGCACTCTTACCGAAGTTATTGATTTCCTTCACAAGATGTCTAGAGATCCCCGCACTAGCACGCTTAACCTTGCCTTCACGGAGCATATCACTAATGCTCTCATCAAAGCTAGGGAGGAGAAACTTAGAGTAGAAGCCTCCATACCTAGAAAGCTAGAAGATGGTTGGGATCCTATGATAAAAATTAAGTTGAATGACTTCTCTTGCTATGCATTATGTGATGTTGGAGCTAGTACCTCTGTTATGCCCAAAAGAATATATGATATGCTTAAATTGAAACCTTATGATTCTTGTTCTTTTGGTGTTCGTCTCGTTGATTCTTCCATAAAGAAACCTTTGGGGAGGATCGACGATGTTCTTATCGTTGTTAATGATAATTATGTTCCCGTTGATTTCACTATCATGGATATTGAATGTGATCCTTCATGTCCAATTATTTTGGGACGTCCCTTTTTACGCACCGTTGGTGCTATCATTGACATGAAATAGGGTAATATAAAATTTCAGTTTCCTCTCAAGAAAGGGATGAAACACTTCCCTCGTCAGAAGATCAAGTTACCTTTTGAGTCCGTTGTACGGGCTAGCTATTCTTTTACTCTTGATAAAACTTGATCTATATGCATTATGCCTAGCTTAAAGGCATAAAAGAAAGCGCTTTTGGGAGGCAGCCCACATGAATAAATTTTTATATTTTTCTTTTGTTGTGTCTTGATATTGTTTACTACAGTAGCATCATCATTGTATCTTTGCTTTCATATTTGTGCCAAGTATAGCCTCTGATTGCTAGAAAGTTCAAAAGTTGTGAGGTGCTGTCCAGGAAATAGATTCTCTCCTTGGATAGAAAAATTCGTATAAAATCACCAGATCATCTTTTTGGTCTGAATTTTTTCGACAGCGTTCTCTATATAATTGTATTTCGTGCGTCTGTTCTGAGTTTTTTGATTTGAGTTGCAGAAGTACCCCGAACAAATCAATTACTACCTGCTGTTCTGTTTTTCATAGATTCTGTCATGTTTTCCCTTTCCTTCATTTTGCAAACCAAGAGCTTGCTTTTTCTTTGCAAAAACGTTTTGGCAATCTTGAGAAACAGTAGAACTTCAAGAATATCTTTATTTCTAGCAAGGAACAATTATTTTATTAAGGGTACTAACCTCGCTAATCAGATTATGATGAGTTATGTATGAAGGGAGTTTTCAAGTGTGCGAGGGAAGATGATAAAAAGATTCAGGAGTGTCAAGCGCTCAAGCTTGGGGATGCCCCCGTGCACCCCCAAGAAATATTCAAGGAGACTCAAGCGTCTAAGCTTGGGGATGCCCCCGTGCATCCCCTTCTCCATCAACATTATCAGTTCGTCTTTCGTTCCGCTATATTTTTATCACTTAATGTGTTAAGTGCTATGCTTGGAGCGTCTTGCTTTTAGTTTTCTTTTTAGTTTTTCATAACGAGTCGGAACTCAGCGTTCTTTATGTGGGAGAGAAACACGCTCCACTTCTACCTAGAACATAACATAGAATTTTCATGTCTATCTTTGCTGTGTGTGTTCTTTGTCTTTTAATAGCTACTATCATGTTCAGCTCTTAGTATTCATGCTTATCTTTTCAAAGAGCTTTTGTTTAGTTGGTTGCTTGAACTCTCTTTAATTATCATGCTTATCTTATTAAGAGAGTTTGCTTCCGTTGCATTGGTTGATATGTCTATGATAAAGATGCTACGTGCATAATGGCGCTTAGTAGTTCAGGTTTTCTTATGGTTAGTCTCAAATAGCTGGGGGATTCCCAATGTGTTATTGGAGTACCAACATGATTTGTTTGCCTATGATGTGGTATGGTTTAGTAATATCTTCCTTCGAGAATTTATTTTGATTGACTTGGCGTATGCTCACGCATTTTTAAGACTGTAAAGAAAGTCTGTCAAGCCTTGATGATCTTTTATTTCTGAGTAGCGATATAACTTCCATGCCTGATTCAATGTTGCTTTGTCGCTCTGCATGATTATGACCGTCATTGCTCTCTTAGTTGGTCGCTCCCGGTCTTTTGCTAACCTCCACCTGTACTAAGCAGACTAACTTTGCAATACATAGCTCATGGGAAAGTAGCTTAAAAACTATTGTGGTAAAGAATATGTTGCTTATGTATCTTATTTCTTATAAGTTGCTTGCTGAGCGGTAACCATGTTTCTGGGGACGCCATCAACTGTCACACTTTTGTTGAATATCATGTGATTTGCTATGCATGTTCGTCTTGTCTGAAGTAAGGGAGATTTGCCATGGGTTGAATGGTTGAGTATGCATATTGTTAGAGAAGAACATTGGGCCGCCAACCAAAGCCATGCATCATGGTGGAAGTTTTAGCTTGGACATTAATCCTCAATCTCTTATGAGAATATGCTTAAGCATTAAAGAGGAGTCCATCATCTATTTTCTATGTTGTCCCGGTATGGATGTCCTCAAGTTGAGATCTATCAAAAACGAGAAATCAAATGCGATTTATCTCCTTGGACCTTTGTATAGGTGGCATAGAGGTACCCCTTTGTGACACTTGGTTGAAACATATGTAATGCAATGATAACCCATGGAAATCCGAGCTAATTAGGACAAGGTGCGAGCACTATTGGTATTCGATACGTGAGGCTTGCAACTTATAGGATGTCTTATGCATGACACATATGAAGTACTACTACCGTTGACAAAATTGCTTCTATGTTTTCCAAAAAAAAAGCTCTAGCACATAACCATTCTTTTAGTTTTTGAGTCTCCACCTTCTTTCTTCAAGCACCAACTACTGAGAGCATGATTGCCATTCTAAGTGTAATGTGCATTGTTCCAAAGTAGCATTGTCTTTTGCATGATTGTGATATCGTTTATTTTGAAATCATTGTATCTAGTCATCACTTAAACCTTGAAGGTGCCCCTGCATTTATGTTTTGCTTCACTAAAGGGGGCAAGCTAGATATCACTTTATCATATTTGCACATCATGTTCATTGCAAATCTATTTGATGCTTCAATGTCATGTTGTAAAACTTTCTGTCATTTGTGATTTTCTCATGAGGCAAATTAATTACTATAGAATCATTGTCTCAGTAATCTTTTGTCATATGACTATAAAAAGTCCTATATGGTTAATAGCATGTCACCACAGAAATTATTCTTGTTATCATTTACCTACTCGAGGACGAGCAGGAATTAAGCTTGGGGATGTTGATACGTCCAAAACGTATCTATAATTTCTGCTTGCTCCATGCCACTTTTGGGTGATATTGCTATGATATTTATACACTTCCATACACTTCTGATCATATTTGGACTAACCTACTAATCCAGTGCACCCCAGTGCCAGTTTCCGTTTTCGACTGTTTTTGTATTTCAGGTTTTCACATTACGAGAACTGTCAGGAAAAATCCAGAAAAATTATAGAAAAAATCAGCGTTCCAGAACCTACCTTGCGCCCGAAGTACATGCGGGGGGGGGG
>LR738715.1:30613924-30655215 GCA_902687465.1 Secale cereale | reverse complement strand
GGGGGCGCCTGGGCCCCCCAGGTCTCCGCTGATGCCCCCCTTTGGCATATATTTACACCGCGTCCCGAAACCCTCGAGGACGGAACCCTTTTTCGCGATCTCATCTCTGTTCCGCCGCCGCCGCCGCTTCCAAGATCGGGAGCACCAGGAGAACTCTTCCCGGCACCCTGCCGGAGGGGACGATCATCATCGGGACCCTCTCCACCACCATGGACGCCTCCCGGATGAGTTGTGAGTAGTCTCCCTTGTACCATGAGTCCATGACCAGTAGCTATGTGATGTTCTCCTCCCGTTCTTGTGCTTCACTAATTAGTCCTCGTGAGCTTCCCTACATGATCGAGGCACATATGTAATCCTTATGCTGTTGCTATGATGAGTTTGCTGGGATCCGATGGATTATGAGATTATGTTCAGATTGTGATTGAGTAATATATTTGATCTACCTCTTTTATATTTATGTTCATAAGTAATTCTTGCATGTTCTCCGTTGTTATTTATTGCTTTGGCCGAGTAATACGTAGTGACTCCAAGAGGGAACATTATGCTCGATTGTGGGTTCATGCCCCTCGATGACTAGCTTGAGTGACAGAAACATGAGTCTAGGGGATGTGCTGTTGCCACAAGGGGGAAAACAACGGTGTTTGTGCCCGCGGGTGCAAGGATTGTTTACTTTACGCAAAGTTCTTTTAATGCAGTTGTCTGTTGCATTGAGTTTACACTATGGGTGGGGCTCGCAACTTAATACCAGCGAGATGTTCTGGATAGATATCTCAAGGTGGATGATTAGTAGTAGATATTGATGGATTTCGGTCTACTTACTTTGGCATACCGCCCATGCTTTGAACCTCAACCTTTCTTGCAATGTAGTCAGCATTGGTTTGCGTTCGTGGTCCAGTCAATTGCCCAGCTGTAATTCGTTTACCTCACATAGCTGTTTTATCGTCTTTTGGGAGAGAGACATCACTAGTGAACATCATGAGACTCCGGTCCATATTACCATCATTGATCACATCCGCTATTTACTTTTCGCTATTACTTACTATTGCAAACATTATCTATCACTACTATCATTTGCGTTTAATCCTTTGTGAACTACAAGGCCGGAGGGATTGACAACCTCTCTGTACTCGTTGGGAGCAAAGTTATTTGTATCTGTGTGCAGGTCCATGTTGATTGCTAATATCTGGCGCCGTTAGCAGTTGACACCTACTTGTTGAACCTAGGAGTCTCTGGGGATTCGATCCTTGGCATCTTTGCTAAGGGAAAAACTTCCACAACACTGCATATCACACCTTCCACTTGGGGTAACCAACGAGGGGTTAGAGGCCCATCAATGTGGAGGAGGCCGAAGCGGTGTTTGTCGTCGTTGTTGTTGAAGGGGTGGTGTGGCGGGGTCCCGAGGAGGTGGAGGCCATGGCCGCGGAGGAGGAGGAGGCGGAGGTGGATGCCGTGCCGATGCCGATGGCGGTGGTGGTGGAAGGGGATCGGCGGCGGTGGCGAGAGGCGAGGGGCGAGATGCAGATTGGGGAGAAGGACGACCGGCTGGGTCGTCTTGGATATTTTAGCGGGGGGAGGGTTAGCAATGGCGCACCTTTTAGGGGTGCGCCATAAAAATTGGTATATCAATGGCGCACCATTTAGGGGTGCGCCGTAAACACCGTGATAGCAATGGCGCACCTTCTCCTGGTGCGCCATTACTATTTTTTTTATTTTTTTGGATTTTTACTTGCATGTAATAATTTAAGATTTGAGATAAAAGAAAAGGAAAATGCAAATGGAGTGATAAAACCATTATGCAAAGATTTAGAATTAGATGACGTGGTTGAAATCAAGTGATACATGTAATAATTTAGTTGCATGTAATAATTGAGCTTGCCACTGACACACACACGCGGCCGACACATCGTGATTCGATCTTAGCTATCTTTTCACAATCTTCTTGCCCTTCTTTCTCGCGATTGAATAATTTAGCCCCGGAACCCCTTAAGTTCTTCTCTTGAATGGAGGTTCTTTAGGTAGGGTGGTCCTGCTTCTTCTTGTGGTGTATGGTACTTCATCGCCGTCATCATCTTCCATCTTCGGGTCGCCGTACTTGTCGAAGTCTTGCTCATTGGCGACTCCATCCATTCCGGTGATTTTCCTTTTGCCTCTCCTCACGACAACACGACTGGGCTTTGACGGGTCGGTAATGAAGAAGCATTGGTCCACTTGGGAAGCCAGTACCCATGGCTCATTTTTCGCGGTGACATTTGCGTCCGCGGTCTTGGATTTGGCTTCGAGTATAACCATGGTTGTGAAATACCGGTCTTCTTTTAGGACGCTCTTGACCCATCTGAAACGGAACATCGAGACCTTCTCTCCAGCGTAGCTCAGCTCCCAGATCTCCTCGATCCTTCCGTAGTTTCTGTCCTTGTCGTTACCGGTGTAGGATTCCATCGTTACCCCGGAGTTCTGATAGTCGCTCTTCATGTCCTTTTCCTCGGTGTAGAATGTGTAGCAATTGATATCGTACGCCTCATAGGTCATCAGGTTGTGCTCGGCGCCCTGTGACAAGGCGAATATGAGTTTTTCTTCCGCGAAAGAATCCTCATGTAAAGGGTACAGCAGAAGCTTCTCCTTGAACCAACGCGTGAAACATGAGTTGTGCTCTTTGATCTCCGTCCGTCCTTTGTTGGCCTCCGTCATTGTACGTCTTCTCAATAAAGGTTTTGTGCTCTACCACCCAAGGATCGACCACATCTATGTGTTGTAGCACGACTAGGTTTGCTTTTTCAAAGTCGGCGAGTCGACCCTTGAAGTCGACATGCATTTCGCGGCGACCCTCGCGGTGACCCCATTGATATGTCCAAAACGTATCTATAATTTCTGCTTCCTCCATGCCTCTTTTGTGTGATATTGCTATGATATTTATACACTTCCATACACTTTTGATCGTATTTGGACTAACCTATTAACTCAGTGCACCCCAGTGCCAGTTTCTGTTTTCTGCTGTTTTTGTATTTCAGGTTTTCCCATTACGTAAACTGCCAGAAAAATCCCGGAAAAATTATATAAAAAATCAGCGTTCCGGAAGCTTCCTTGCGGCCAAAGTAGGGCCGGAGGGGGGCCACCAGGGCTCCAAGCGCCCTGGTGGCGCGGCCCCCCTCCTGGCCGCGCCGGGGGGGGGGCGCCTGGGCCCCCCAGGTCTCCGCTGATGCCCCCCTTTGGCATATATTTACACCGCGTCCCGAAACCCTCGAGGACGGAACCCTTTTTCGCGATCTCATCTCTGTTCCGCCGCCGCCGCGCTTCCAAGATCGGGAGCACCAGGAGAACTCTTCCCGGCACCCTGCCGGAGGGGAGGATCACCACCGGGAGCCTCTCCACCACCATGGACGCCTCCCGGATGAGTTGCGAGTAGTCTCCCTTGGACCATGGGTCCATGACCAGTAGCTATGTTATGTTCTCCTCCCCTCTTTGTTCTTCACTAATTAGACCTCGTGAGCTGCCCTACATGATCGAGGCACATATGTAATCTGATACGTCCAAAACGTATCTATAATTTCTGCTTGCTCCATGCCTCTTTTGGGTGATATTGCTATGATATTTATACACTTCCATACACTTCTGATCATATTTGGACTAACCTATTAACTCAGTGCACCCCAGTGCCAGTTTCTGTTTTCGGCTGTTTTTGTATTTCAGGTTTTCACGTTACGAGAACTGCCAGGAAAAATCCAGAAAATTATATAAAAAATTAGCGTTCCAGAAACTTCCGTGCGCCCGAAGGACAGCCGGGGGGGCCACCAGGGCTCCAGGCGCCCTGGCGGCGCCCCCCCCCCCCCCCGGGCCGCGCCGGGGGGGGCGCCTGGGCCCCCCGAGCCTCCTCTGATGCCCCCCTTTGGCATATATTTAAAGCGTCTCCCGAAACCCTCGAAATAGGAACTCTTTTCGCGATCCCATCTCTGTTTCGCCGCCGCCGCCGCTTCCAAGATCGGGAGCACCAGGAGAACTCTTCCCGGCACCCTGCCGGAGGGGAGGATCACCACCGGGAGCTTCTCCACCACCATGGACGCCTCCCGGATGAGTTGTGAGTAGTCTCCCTTGGACCATGAGTCCATGACCAATAGCTATGTGATGTTCTCCTCCCGTTCTTGTGCTTCACTAATTAGTCCTCGTGAGCTGCCCTACATGATCGAGGCACATATGTAATCCGTATGCTGTTGCTATGATGAGTTTGCTGGGATCCGATGGATTATGAGATTATGTTCAGATTGTGTTTGAGTAATATATTTGATTCACCTCTTTTATGTTTATGTTCGTAAGTAATTCTTGCATGTTCTCCGTTGTTATTTATTGCTTTGGCCAAGTAGTAGGTAGTGACTCCAAGAGGGAACGTTATGCTTGATTGTGGGTTCATGCCCGATGACTAGTTTGAGTGACAGAAACATGAGTCTAGGGGATGTGCTGTTGCCACAAGGGGGAAAACAACGGTGCTTGTGCCCGCGGGTGCAAGGACTGTTTACTTTACTCAAAGTTCTTTTAATGCAGTTGTCTGTTTCTTTGAGTTTACACTATGGGTGGGGCTCGCAACTTAATACCAGCGAGATGTTCTGGATAGATATCTCAAGGTGGATGATTAGTAGTAGATATTGATGGATTTCGGTCTACTTACTTTGGCGTACCGCCCATGCTTTGAACCTCAACCTTTCTTGCAATGTAATCAGCATTGGTTTGCGCACATGGTCCTGTCAATTGCCCAGCTGTAATTCTATTACCTCACATAGCTGTTTTATCGTCTTTTGGGAGAGAGACATCACTAGTGAACATCATGAGACTCCGGTCCATATTACCATCATTGATCACATCCGCTATTTACTTTTCCGCTATTTACTTACTATTGCAATTATACCTATCACTATTATCACTTGCGTTTGATCCTTTGTAAACTACAAGGCCGGAGGGATTGACAACCTCTCTGTACTCGTTGGGAGCAAAGTTATTTGTATCTGTGTGCAGGTCCACGTTGATTGCTAATATCCGGCGCCGTTAGCAGTTGACACCTTCTTGTTGAAACTGGGAGTCTCTGGGAAATCGATCCTTGGTAATACCAAGGGAAAACTTCTGCTACACTGCATCTCAAACCTTCCACTTGGGGTAACCAACGAGGGGTGAGAAGCCACCTAGCATAATCCTTATTCTGTTGCTATGATGAGTTTGCTGGGATCCGATGGATTCTGAGATTATGTTAAGATTTTGTGTGAGTAATATATTTGATTTACATCTTTTATATTTATGTTCTTGAGTAATTCTTGCATGTTCTCCGTTGCTATTTATTGCTTTGGCCAAGTAGTAGGTAGTAACTCCAAGAGGGAACGTTATGCTTGATTGTGGGTTCATGCCCCTCGATGACTAGTTTGAGTGACAGAAACATGAGTCTAGGGGATGTGCTGTTGCAACAAGGGGGAAAACAACGGTGCTTGTACTCGCGGGTGCAAGGATTGTTTACTTTATGCAAAGTTCTTTTAATGCAGTTGTCTGTTGCTTTGAGTTTACACTATGGGTGGGACTCGCAACTTAATACCAGCGAGATGTTCTGGATAGATATCTCAAGGTGGATGATTAGTAGTAGATGCAGATGGATTGCGGTGTACTTACCTTGGCGTACCGCCCATGCTTTTGAGCCTCAACCTTTCTTGCAGCATAGTTAGCATTGGTTTGCGCACATAATTCTCGCAATTGCCCAGCTGTAATTCGTTTACCTCACATAGCTGTTTTATCGTCTTTTGGGAGAGAGACATCACTAGTGAACATCATGGGACCCCGGTCATATTACCATCATCGATCACATCCGCTATTTACTTTCTGCTTTTACTTACTAGTTGCAATTATACCTATCACTATTATCTCTTGCGTTTGATCCTTTGTAAACGACAAGGCCGGAGGGATTGACAACCTCTCTGTACTCGTTGGGAGCAAAGTTATTTGTATCTGTGTGCAGGTCCAGTTAATTGCTAAGTATCTGGCGCCATTAGCAGTTGACACCTTCTTGTTGAACCTTGGAGTCTCAGGGGAATTCGATCCTTGGTATCTTTGCCAAGGGAAAACTTCCGCTACACTGCATCTCAAACCTTCCACTTGGGGTAACCAACGAGGGGCGAGAAGCCATCAAGCAAAGTTTTCTGGCGCCGTCGCTGGGGACTCCACTCTTCAAGATAGGGGAGTTGCACGCTATCTTTTACCTTTGCTTTTTAGTCTTGTTAGTTTACCTTTCAGTTTTTGCTTTAGTATCCTTTATCAAAAATCACAAAAATAGTTGTCTTGCTTGCTTGCTGCTATGGGTTCCACCAAAAACACTAAATGGGAGGAGTACACCCCTTCTTCCATCACGCCAATCACCACTGTCGGGATCTACAAAAGTAATAAACCTTGTGATTATGTTAGTCTTAATGGAGAGTTATGCCCATGGCATGGTCTTCCAGGAAAAGAGTATGAGCCTCAGTTTAAAGTTGCTCCTATGCTTCCCCAAACTTGGGAAGACGTTCAAACTCTTATAATAGAGAACAATTCAAACAAAGAAGATGACACTACAATTCTGCTCAGTAATGATAAAATTGATTTTGATAATTGTAGTATCTCGGAAGTTGTCACCTTTTTACAAAGAATGGCTAAAGATCCCCAAACTAGCACACTTAACCTTACCTTCACAGAACATATCACTAATGCTCTCATCAAAGCTAGGGAGGAGAAACTTAGGGTAGAAGCCTCCATACCTAGAAAGCTAGAAGATGGTTGGGATCCTATGATTAAAATTAAGTTGAATAACTTCTCTTGCTATGCTTTATGTGATGTTGGAGCTAGTACCTCCGTTATGCCCAAAAGAATATATGATATGCTTAAAATGAAACCTTTTGATTCTTGTTCTTTTGGTGTTCGTCTTGTTGATTCTTCCATAAAGAAACCTTTGGGGAGGATCGACGATGTTCTTATCATTGTCAATGACAACTACGTTCCCGTTGATTTTACTATTGAGGATATTGAATGTGAACCTTCTTGTCCAATTATTTTGGGACGTCCTTTTCTTCGCACCGTTGGTGCCATCATTGACATGAAAGAGGGGAATATAAAATTCCAATTTCCTCTCAAGAAAGGGATGGAACACTGATACGTCCAAAACGTATCTATAATTTCTACTTGCTCCATGCCACTTTTGGGTGATATTGCTATGATATTTATACACTTCTATACACTTTTGATCATATTTGGACTAACCTCTTAACTCAGTGCACCCCAGTGCCAGTTTCTGTTTTTGGCTGTTTTTGTATTTCAGGTTTTCACATTACGAGAACTGCCAGGAAAAATCCAGAAAAATTATATAAAAAATCAGCATTCCAGAAACTACCGTGCGCCTGAAGGACAGCCGGGGGGGCACCAGGGCTCCAGGCGCCCTGGCGGCGCGCCCCCCCTGGGCCGCGCCGGGGGGGGGGGGGGGGCGCCTGGGCCCCCCGAGGCTCCTCCGATGCCCCCCTTTGGCATGTATTTAAAGCTTCTCCCGAAACCCTCGAGGGAGGAACTCTT
Source organism: Secale cereale (assembly GCA_902687465.1). NCBI lineage: Eukaryota > Viridiplantae > Streptophyta > Magnoliopsida > Poales > Poaceae > Secale > Secale cereale. The sequence goes on along the minus strand of LR738715.1, from coordinate 30,647,658 downwards.
TTCGCGATCTCATCTCTGTTCCGCCGCCGCCGCTTCCAAGATCGGGAGCACCAGGAGAACTCTTCCCGGCACCCTGCCGGAGGGGAGGATCACCACCGGGAGCCTCTCCACCACCATGGACGCCTCCCGGATGAGTTGTGAGTAGTCTCCCTTGGACCATGAGTCCATGACCATTAGCTATGTGATGTTCTCCTCCCGTTCTTGTGCTTCACTAACTAGTCCTCGTGAGCTGCCCTACATGATCGAGGTACATATGTAATCCTTATGCTGTTGCTATGATGAGTTTGCTGGGATCCGATGGATTATGAGATTATGTTCAGATTGTGCTTGAGTAATACATTTGATCTACTTCTTTTATATTTATGTTCGTAAGTAATTCTTGCATGTTCTCCGTTGTTATTTATTGCTTTGGCCAAGTAATAGGTAGTGACTCCAAGAGGGAACATTATGCTTGATTTTGGGTTCATGCCCCTCGATGACTAGTTTGAGTGACAGAAACATGAGTCTAGGGGATGTGTTGTTGCCACAAGGGGGAAAACAACGGTGCTTGTGCCCGCGGGTGCAAGGATTGTTTACTTTACGCAAAGTTCTTTTAATGCAGTTGTCTGTTGCATTGAGTATACACTATGGGTGGGACTCGCAACTTAATACCAGCGAGATGTTCTGGATAGATATCTCAAGGTGGATGATTAGTAGTAGATATTGATGGATTTCGGTCTACTTACTTTGGCGTACCGCCCATGTTTTGAACCTCAACCTTTCTTGCAATGTAGTCAGCATTGGTTTGCGCACATGGTCCTGTCAATTGCCCAGCTGTAATTCGTTTACCTCACATAGCTGTTTTATCGTCTTTTGGGAGAGAGACATCACTGGTGAACATCATGAGACTCCGGTCCATATTACCGTCATTGATCACATCCGCTATTTACTTTTCGCTATTATTTACTATTGCAATTATATCTATCACTACTATCACTTGCGTTTAATCCTTTGTGAACTACAAGGCCGGAGGGATTGATAACCTCTCTGTACTCGTTGGGAGCAAAGTTATTTGTATCTGTGTGCAGGTCCACGTTGATTGCTAATATCTGGCGCCGTAGCAGTTGACACCTTCTTGTTGAACCTAGGAGTCTCTGGGGATTCGATCCTTGGTATCTTTGCCAAGGGAAAAACTTCCGCAACACTACATCTCACACCTTCCACTTGGGGTAACCAACGAGGGGCGAGAAGCCTAGCAAGAGTTTTTCTGGCGCCGTTGCCGGGGACTCCACTCTTCAAGATAGGGGAGTTGCACGCTATCTTTTATTTTTGCTTTTAGTCTTGTTAGTTTACCTTTCAGTTTCTGCTTTAGTATTTTTAATCGAAAATCACAAAAATAGTTATCTTGTTCTTTAGTTGTCATTATGTCGGGTCCTTTTGTCTTTGACGAGGCAGAAGTTCTCACCTTTAAACAAAGAGGTGGGGAAAGTTTGAAAGATGCTTGGTATAGAATTAATGATTCACAAAAAAGAGCCACCAAGAAGCAACCTACTACTATCCTGCTTAGAAATTTTTATGTTGGAATTACTTCTTGGAATAGGTTTATTCTAGATACTGCTATCAATGGGAATTTCCTAGAGGCCCCAGTTTGGGAGTCCCTTAGTATTATTAAAAATCTTGTTGGGAATCTCCCTGTTGTTAGCATTCGAGAGGACATCACCCTAGCTCACATTTTGAAAAAACTTGAAAAGATAGAGCTAGAGATGCCAAGCATTAATAAGATAAATGAGTTGGATCGTAAGATTCAAGGGAATTGGAATAGACTTGATAGCTCCATGCATAAAATTTTCAAAATTTTGGAGACCGTCAAATTCCATGACTTGGACTCTTCTAGAATAGACAAGATTGAGGATATCTTTGATACTCTAGGAACCACCTTCTCCTCAATCAAAACCAAAAAGGTAGAAACTCCGGCAAAGAAGGAGCCTAAGTTCGTTCACGTTCCAAAGGCTCCCCGCTCTAAAAGTAATCCACCTATTGCCAAAGGGGTTGAAACTGTAAAGACTTTGGAAGAAACACCTGTCTTTGATGAATTTATAAATGAATCTTCCCTTGACTTTTATCCTTTTGGTCTTCTACCTAGAAGTATCTCTATGAGGCCTTTATTTGAAAGTCCTCTTAAGACTAGTTGTATTATTGAAGAGATTTTTGATGATCTTGATGATGGTTCAATTGATACAGCTTGATCTATATGCATTATGCCTAGCTTAAAGGCATAAAAGAAAGCGCTTTTGGGAGGCAGCCCACATGAATAAATTTTTATTTTGCTTTTGTTGTGTCTTGATGTTGTTTACTACTGTAGCATCATCATTGTATCTTTGCTTTTCAATTTTGTGCCAAGTGTAGCCTCTGATTGCTAGAAAGTTCAAAAGTTGTGAGGTGCTGTCCAGGAAACAGATTCTGTCCTTGGATAGAAAAATTCGTATAAAATCACCAGATCATCTTTTCGGTCTGAATTGTTTCGACAGCGTGCTCTATATAATTTTCTTTCGTGCGTCTGTTCTGAGTTTTTTGATTAGAGTTGCAGAAGTGCCCCGAACAAATAAATTACTACCTGCTGTTCTGTTTTTCACAGATTCTGTCCTGTTTTGCTTTTCCTTCATTTTGCAAACCAAGAGCTTGCTTTTTCTTTGCAAAAACCTTTTGGCAATCTTGAGAAACAGTAGACCTTCAAGAATATCTTTATTTCCAGCAAGGTACAATTATTTTATTATGGGTACTAACCTCGCTAATCAGATTATGATGAGTTACGTATGAAGGGAGTTTTCAAGTGTGCGAGGGAAGATGATAAAAAGATTGAGGAGTGTCAAGCGCTCAAGCTTGGGGATGCCCCCATGCACCCCCAAGAAATATTCAAGGAGACTCAAGCGTCTAAGCTTGGGGATGCCCCGGTGCATCCCCTTCTCCATCAACATTATCAGTTCGTCTTTCGTTCCACTATATTTTAATCACTTCATGTGTTATGTGCTATGCTTGGAGCGTCTTGCTTTTAGTTTTCTTTAGTTTTTCATAACGAGTCGGAACTCAGCTTTCTTTATGTGGGAGAGAAACACGCTCCACTTCTACCTAGAACATAACATAGAATTTTCATGTTTATCCTTGCTGTGTGTGTTCTTTGTCTTTTAATAGCTACTATCATGTTCAGCTCTTAGCTTTCATGCTTATCTTTTCAAGAGCTTTTGTTTAGTTGGTTGCTTGAGCTCTCTTTAATTACCATGCTCACCTTATTAAGAGAGTTTGCTTCCGTTGCATTGGTTGATATGTCTATGATAAAGATGCTACGTGCATGATGGCGCTTAGTAGTTCATGTTTTCTTATGGTTAGTCTCAAATAACTGGGGGGGGGGTTCCCAATGTGTTATTGGAGTACCAACATGATTTGTTTGCCTATGATGTGGTATGGTTTAGTAATATCTTCCTTCGAGAATTTATTTTGATTGACTTGGCGTATGCTCACGCATATTTAAGACTGTAAAGAAAGTCTGTCAAGCCTTGATGATCTTTTGTTTCTGAGTAGCGATATAACTACCATGCCTGATTCAATGTTGCTTTGTCGCTCTGCATGATTATGACCGTCATTGCTCTCTTAGTTGGTCGCTCCCAGTCTTTTGCTAACCTTCGCCTGTACTAAGAGGACTGACTACTTGTGCATCCCCATCCTTTAATCCAGTTATGCCATATGAGTCCACCATACCTTACTACATGGTATTTACCTGCCATTCCTAACGGAGACTTGCATGTGCCATCTCGAAATTATTCAAAGAAAAAGCATTCTTATTTTGTGCCTCTGTTGTAAGTTCATGAGGAAGTAGTGGTTAATTCATGACCTTTTTAAGTTGGACAAGCTTCACCCCGGGATTGCATGTATAATGTGCAAACCCATAATACGAGAAGGAACTGGCATTGAGTGCGCCCGGCTCAAAAAGATAATATAACAAACAAACCCTCCTTCACGCTTTGTTCATGAGAAATCAGAAAACTTTGGCAGTGATAAACAAAGGAGATTAAGAGGATGTGATCGTCCTCATTCGGGAGCCGTTCCTCGAAACTTGTCCATCTCGAAAAGTGATTGAGTTGTCTGCTAGCATTCGTTGACGAAACATGCATGATCTAAAATAAATTATTACCTCTGTTTTAAAGCCAAGAGCTCTGGTACATGTTTTGTCTTTGTTTCCGACTACGGGTTTTCAACCTTGCCAACAAAAGCCACGGTTCGAGAGTCTCCACCTTCTTTTAAAAGCACCAACTACAGAGAGCATGATTGTCATTCTGAGTGTAATGTGCATTGTCCCAAAGTAGCATTGTCTTTTGCATGATTGTGATATCGTTTATTCTGAAATCATTGTATCTAGTCATCACTTAAACCTTGGAGGTGCCCCTGCATTTATGTTTTGCTTCACTAAAGGGGGCAAGCTAGATATCACTTTATCATATTTGCACATCATGTTCATTACAAATCTATTTGATGTTTCAGTATCATATTGTAAAACTTTCAGTCCTTTGTGATTTTCTCATGAGGCAACTTAATTACTATAGATTCATTGTCTCAGTAAGCTTTTGTCATATGACTATGAAAAAGTCCTATATGGTTAATAGCATGTCACCACAGAAATTATTCTTGTTATCATTTACCTACTCGAAGACGAGCAGGAATTAAGCTTGGGGATGTTGATACGTCCAAAACGTATCTATAATTTATGCTTGCTCCATGCCTCTTTTGGGTGATATTGCTATGATATTTATACACTTCCATACACTTTTGATCATATTTGGACTAACCTATTAACTCAGTGCACCCTAGTGCCAGTTTCTGTTTTCGGCTGTTTTTGTGTTTCAGGTTTTCACATTACGAGAACTGCCAGGAAAAATCCAGAAAAATTATATAAAAAATCAGCGTTCCAGAAACTACCGTGCGCCCGAAGGACAGCCGGGGGGGGCACCAGGGCTCCAGGCGCCCTGGCGGCGCGCCCCCCCTGGGCCGCGCCGGGGGGGCGCCTGGGCCCCCCGAGGCTCCTCCGATGCCCCCCTTTGGCATATATTTAAAGCGTCTCCCGAAACCCTCGAGGGAGGAACTCTTTTCGCAATCTAATCTTTGTTCCGCCGCCGCCGCCGCTTCCAAGATCGGGAGCACCAGGAGAACTCTTCCCGGCACCCTGCCGGAGGGGAGGATCACCACCGGGAGCCTCTCCACCACCATGGACGCCTCCCGGGTGAGTTGTGAGTAGTCTCCCTTGGACCATGAGTCCATGACCAGTAGCTATGTGATGTTCTCCTCCCGTTCTTGTGCTTCACTAATTAGTCCTCGTGAGCTGCCCTACATGATCGAGGCACATATGTAATCCTTATGCTGTTGCTATGATGAGTTTGCTGGGATCCGATGGATTATGAGATTATGTTCAGATTGTGCTTGAGTAATATATTTGATCTACTTCTTTTATATTTATGTTCGTAAGTAATTCTTGCATGTTCTCCGTTGTTATTTATTGCTTTGGCCAAGTAATAGGTAGTGAGTCCAAGAGGGAACGTTATGCTTGATTGTGGGTTCATGCCCCTCGATGACTAGTTTGAGTGACAGAAACATGAGTCTAGGGGATGTGTTGTTGCCACAAGGGGGAAAACAACGGTGCTTGTGCCCGCGGGTGCAAGGATTGTTTACTTTACGCAAAGTTCTTTTAATGCAGTTGTCAGTTGCATTGAGTTTACACTATGGGTGGGACTCGCAACTTAATACCAGCGAGATGTTCTGGATAGATATCTCAAGGTGGATGATTAGTAGTAGATATTGATGGATTTCGGTCTACTTACTTTGGCGTACCGTCCATGCTTTGAACCTCAACCTTTCTTGCAATGTAGTCAGCATTGGTTTGAGCACATGGTCCTGTCAATTGCCCAGCTGTAATTCGTTTACCTCACATAGCTGTTTTATCGTCTTTTGGGAGAGAGACATCACTAGTGACCATCATGAGACTCCGGTCCATATTACCATCATTGATCACATCCGCTATTTACTTTTCGCTATTATTTACTATTGCAATTATATCTATCACTACTAACACTTGCGTTTAATCCTTTGTGAACTACAAGGCCGGAGGGATTGACAACCTCTCTGTACTCGTTGGGAGCAAAGTTATTTGTATCTGTGTGCAGGTCCACGTTGATTGCTAATATCTGGCGCCGTAGCAGTTGACACCTTCTTGTTGAACCTAGGAGTCTCTGGGGATTCGATCCTTGGTATCTTTGCCAAGGGAAAAACTTCCGCAACACTACATCTCACACCTTCCACTTGGGGTAACCAACGAGGGGCGAGAAGCCTAGCAAACACTTCCCTAGAAAGAAGATTAAGTTACCTTTTGAGTCCGTTATACGGGCTAGCTATTCTTTTACTCTTGATAAGACTTGATCTCTTTGCATTATGCCTAGCTTAAAGGCATAAAAGAAAGCGCTTTTGGGAGGCAGCCCACAATGAATAAAATTTTATTTTGCTTTTGTTGTGTCTTGATGTTGTTACTACAGTAGCATCATCATTGTATCTTTACTTTTCAGTCTTGTGCCAAGTGTAGCCTCTGATTGCAAGAAAGTTCAAAAGTTGTGACGTGCTGTCCAGGAAACAGATTCTGTCCTTGGATAGAAAAATTCGTATAAAATCACCAGATCATCTTTTTGGTCTGAATTGTTTCGACAGCGTGCTCTATACAATTGTCTTTCGGGCATCTGTTCTGAGTTTTTTGATTTGAGTTGCAGAAGTGCCCCGAAAAAATCATTTACTACATGCTGGTCTGTTTTTCACAGATTCTGTCCTGTTTTGCCTTTCCTTCATTTTGCAAACCTTGAGCTTGCTTTTTCTTTGCAAAAACCTTTTGGCAATCTTGAGAAACAGTAGACCTTCAAGAATATCCTTATTTCGAGCAAGGAACAATTATTTTATTATGGGTACTAACCTCGCTAATCAGATTATGATGAGTTATGTATGAAGGGAGTTTTCAAGTGTGCGAGGGAAGATGATAAAAAGATTCAGGAGTGTCAAACGCTCAAGCTTGGGGATACCCCCATGCACCCCAAGAAATATTCAAGAAGACTCAAGCGTCTAAGCTTGGGGATGCCCCCGTGCATCCCCTTCTCCATCAACAATTATCAATTCGTCTTTCGTTCCACTATATTTTTATCACTTCATGTGTTATGTGCTATGCTTGGAGCGTCTTGCTTTTAGTTTCCTTTTTAGTTTTATTTAGCTTTGCTTGTTGTTCATAACGAGTTGGAACTCAGCTTTCTTTGTGTGGGAGAGAAACACGCTCCACTTCAACCTAGAACATAACATAGAATTTTCATGTCTATCTTTGCTGTGTGTGTTCTTGGTCTTTCAATAGCTACTATCATGTTCAGCTCTTAGTTTTCATGCTTATCTTTTTAAAGAGCTTTTGTTTAGTTGGTCGCTGGAACTCTATTTAGTTATCATGCTTATCTTATTAAGAGAGTTGGCTTCTGTTGCATTGGTTGATATGTCTATGATAAAATGCTATGTGCATAATGATGCTTAGTAGTTCATGTTTTCTTATGGTTAGTCTCAAATAACTGGGGGGGGTTCTCAATGTGTTATTGAGTACCAACATGATTTGTTTGCCTATGATGTGGTATGGTTTAGTGATATCTTCCTTCAAGAATTTATTTTGATTGACTTGGCGTATGCTCACGCATATTTAAGACTGTAAAGAAAGTCTATCAAGCCTTGATGATCTTTAATTTCTGAGTAGCGATATAACTTCCATGCCTGATTCAATGTTGCTTTGTCGCTCTGCATGATTATGACCGTCATTGCTCTTTTAGTTGGTCGCTCCCAGTCTTTTGCTAACCTTCGCCTGTACTAAGCGGACTGACTGCTTGTGCATCCAAAATCTTTTAAACCAGTTATGTCATATGAGTCCACCATACCTTCCTATACATAGTATTTACCTGCCATTCCTAACGAAGACTTTCATGTACCATCTCGAAATTATTCAAAAAAGCATTTCTCTTTTGTGCCTCTGTTTTAGTTCATGAGGAAGTAGTAGTTAATTCATGATATTTTTAAGTTGGACAAGCTTCACCCCGGGATTGCATGTCTAATGTGCAAACCCATAATACGAGAAGGAACTGGCATAGAGTGCGCCCGGCTCATTAAAAAATTATACAACAAACAAACCCTCCTTCACGCTTTGTTCATGAGAAATCAGAAAACTTTGGCAGTGATAAACAAAGGAGATTAAGAGGATGTGATCGTCCTCATTCGGGAGCCGTTCCTCGAAACTTGTCCAGCTCAAGAAGTGATTGAGTTATCTGCTAGCATTCGTTGACGAAATATGCATAATCTAAAAAAATAATTATTACCTCTGTTTTTAAAACCAAGAGCTCTGGTACATGTTTAGTTTTTGTTTCCGACCACGGGTTTTCAACCTTGCCATCAAAAGCCACAGTTCGAGAGTCTCCACCTTCTTTAAAGCACCAACTACTGAGAGCATGATTGTCATTCTGAGTGTAATGTGCATTGTCCCAAAGTAGCATTGTCTTTTGCATGATTGTGATATCGTTTATTCTGAAATCATTGTATCTAGTCGTCACTTAAACCTTGGAGGTGCCCCTGCATATATGTTTTGCTTCACTAAAGGGGGCAAGCGAGGTACCACTTTATCATATTTGCACACCATGCTCATTACAAATCTATTGAGTGTTTCAGTATCATATTGTAAAACTTTCAGTTCTTTGTGATTTTCTCATGAGGCAACTTAATTACTACAGATTCATTGTCTCAGTAAGCACTTGTCATGTGACTATGAAAAGTTCTTATATGGTTAATAGCATGTCACCACAGAAATTATGCTTGTTATCATTTACCTACTCGAGGACGAGCAGGAATTAAGCTTGGGGATGTTGATACGTCCAAAACGTATCTATAATTTTTGCTCGCTCCATGCCTCTTTTGTGTGATATTGCTATGATATTTATACACTTCCATACACTTTTGATCGTATTTGGACTAACATATTAACTCAGTGCACCCCAGTGCCAGTTTCTGTTTTCTGCTGTTTTTGTATTTCAGGTTTTCCCATTATGTAAACTGCGAGAAAAATCCCGGAAAAATTATATAAAAAATCAGCGTTCCGGAAGCTTCCTTGCGGCCAAAGTAGGGCCGGAGGGGGGCCACCAGGGCTCCAGGCGCCCTGGTGGCGCGGCCCTGGCCGCGCCGGGGGGGGGCGCCTGGGCCCCCCAGGTCTCCGCTGATGCCCCCCTTTGGCATATATTTACACCGCGTCCCGAAACCCTCGAGGACGGAACCCTTTTTCGCGATCTCATCTCTGTTCCGCCGCCGCCACGCTTCCAAGATCGGGAGCACCAGGAGAACTCTTCCCGGCACCCTGCCGGAGGGGAGGATCACCACCGGGAGCCTCTCCACCACCATGGACGCCTCCCGGATGAGTTGTGAGTAGTCTCCCTTGAACCATGGGTCCATGACCAGTAGCTATATGATGTTCTCCTCCCCTCTTTGTTCTTCACTAATTAGACCTCGTGAGCTGCCCTACATGATCGAGGCACATATGTAATCCTTATGTTGTTGCTATGATGAGTTTGCTGGGATCCGATGGATTGTGAGATTATGTTCAGATTGTGTGTGAGTAATATATTTGATTTACCTCTTTTATATTTATGTTCTTGAGTAATTCTTGCATGTTCTCCGTTGCTGTTTATTGCTTTGGCCAAGTAGTAGGTAGTAACTCCAAGAGGGAACGTCATGCTTGATTGTGGGTTCATGCCCCTCGATGACTAGTTTGAGTGACAGAAACATGAGTCTAGGGGATGTGCTATTGCCACAAGGGGGAAAACAACGGTGCTTGTACTCGCGGGTGCAAGGATTGTTTACTTTACGCAAAGTTCTTTTAATGCAGTTGTCTGTTGCTTTGAGTTTACACTATGGGTGGGACTCGCAACTTAACACCAGCGAGATGTTCTGGATAGATATCTCAAGGTGGATGATTAGTAGTAGATGCAGATGGATTTCGGTCTACTTACCTTGGCGTACCGCCCATGCTTTTGAGCCTCAACCTTTCTTGCAGCATAGTTAGCATTGGTTTGCGCACAAAATTCTGTCAATTGCCCAGTTGTAATTCGTTTACCTCACATAGCTGTTTTATCATCTTTTGGGAGAGAGACATCACTAGTGAACACCATGGGACCCCGGTCCATATTACCATCATCGATCACATCCGCTATTTACTTTCTGCTTTTACTTACTAGTTGCAATTATACCTATCACTATTATCTCTTGTGTTTGATCCTTTGTAAACGACAAGGCCGGAGGGATTGACAACCTCTCTTGACTCATTGGGAGCAATGTTATTTGTATCTGTGTGCAGGTCCAGTTAATTGCTAAGTATCTGGCGCCATTAGCAGTTGACACCTTCTTGTTGAACCTTGGAGTCTCAGGGGAATTCGATCCTTGGTATCTTTGCCAAGGGAAAACTACCGCTACACTGCATCTCAAACCTTCCACTTGGGGTAACCAACGAGGGGCGAGAAGCCATCACCCATCCAGCAAGCCTGACGAGGTGCCTGTTGGCGGGCAGACCAACGGGGTTCTCGATGCCTAGATAATTCGTGCAATAGGAGATGCCCTTGGCTATGCTTCCATCTGGACGTGCCCTGTTGCGAACATATCCTTTGATGACACCATTCATCCTTTCGAACGACATCATGCTGTGCAGGAACGTTGGGCACTTGTTCCCCTTGGGAAGACGTTCGTGCCAGAATGACATGTTCTCGTCGAAGCATGCGTCGGTCATTTTGTGTTTTACCTTCATCTCCAGAGCCATGAGCGTTACTTTCAGGCGGTTATCCTCGGGCCTGCATATTTCATACAATGGAGTAACCGCGTCTATCTCCAGTTGATCCAGCTTGGCTTTCTCTCGGGCGGCAGCTCTTGCGTTACCTGTCTGCTTGAGAAGCAGCTCTTGAATATGAGGGTCTTGCACCCAACCCATCGATGGTCCATCGTCGTCTGCTCCGGCATCTTCATCTTCATGATCATGCCCTTCGTCTTGATCTTCCTCATCATCATGTCCGGCATCTTCTACATGATGACTGTGTCCTGCATCTACTTCGTGATCATGTCCTGGAGATTCTTCATCTTCTCGTCCGCCCTCGCCGCTATTGTCTTGCTTCCCTTCCTTATTTCTTGCCCGGCCCCCATGGACGACTTCATAATCATCTTCATCACCTTGCCACCGATAGCCATCCATTAAACCACGCACGAGCAGGTGGCCCCGCACATGTCTGGAATCCGGGTCCATAAGGCTCTTCAGCTTGCATCTTCGACACGGACATCTTATCTCCGTCTCGTTCTTTTGAAGCATCTCGGCCTTCGCGGAGCTCAAAAACCTATTCATGATGCCTTCGGTCATCGTGCGGACCATGGCCGCCTGCGGGGTAGAGCAAAACGATATTTTAGAACCAAAATTTTTTTGGCATGACTTTGCCTAAAAATAGGACCTAAAAGAATGCATAGTGCCAAATTCTCGCCGAAACGGAAATGAATCAACATTCCGGGAAAATATTGGCAACTATTGCATTTCAAATACCAATACCTGCAAACACAAACATATGCAACGCCACAAACATACATAGATCTAGGCCATAAAAAGTGTGTACATTGGAGGGAGAAAAAAGTAGATCTAGAACATAAAGAAAGTTTTCCCCTTACTTACCTATCAAAAAAAAAGGAAATTTAACCACTTAATTTGGGTGAATCTATGATGCAAATGTGGTGAGGAGGAGGAGGCAGCCGAGACCAAGCTTGGTAGAGGTGAAGAGAATGAAGTGGGGAAAGTGAGTGTGGTAGATGGCTGTCAAAAATATCTAGCTGCTCTCAGGTTACTTACTAATGGCGCACCTGGTGTGTGGTGCGTCGTTACTAGTTTTGAAAAAAAAATGAAAAAATTGTTAGTAGTGGCACACTACCCCTGATGTGCCACTGCTAAGTCTGGGAAGGGTGTGGGGCCAGGACAAAACTAGTAATGGCGCACCACACACCAGGTGCGCCATTAGTAATATGGCCATTAATGGCGCACCACATACATGGTGCGTCATTAATGTCCATATTAGCTATAGCCGTTTTTCTAGTAGTGTTGGCATCGTGATGGTTTCGATGGTGAAGGACCTGCCAAGGTTGACACCTCAATCTCCTCTAAAGACGGATCGATGGAAGATGGCGGCGACGACACATGTGAGTGCGTCGGACCGGTTTGTGCCCCGGACCCGGTAGATAGCTCTGTCGGGGCCTCCGGCTTTAGATGTTAGGCTTAGGTGAGAGGTTTGGGTATGTGGCCCGGCTTGCACCCCTTCATCATATGAATAGCAGTAGCGCCAGATGTTGTCAAGATGGCGGATTCAGGCATATTGTTGTTCTACTTTGTAAGGTCCTCGATAATAATCAATAAAATGGCCACATGCATCTTTCAGATGCAGAGGCCGGAGGTCATCCTCCTTTTCTAAAAAAATAATGAATTTATATGAAGTTGAAGATGTTAATATTTTTTCGATAACTAGCAAAGTGGCCTGCTCGATGCACGGGCTAGGATTTTATGAAGTTAAATGTTTAGAATATATTATTTGTTTTTTACAAAGGAACATTGAAACCAAATGTGGTGATAGTTTTAAATATAAGGATTTTGTGAACATAGTTTTTTCTTTGGTAAGTTTGGGTTTCTATTGATACATAAATACATGTGTTGTCTGGTAATTATGACTTTCTAATTATGCAAGCCAGACAAACTGATCGACAACATTCTTAATATTATATTTGTATTTTTGCGCAGACATTTTGATCATGTTTCTTAGTTTTTTCTGTAAAAAGAAATTTAATAGTTCTGATTGTTCATGTAGTCATTGGTTAATTTTATACCGGTGTGCAAGGTTGGCATATTTATTTAGTAATATTGTACTTAAATTAATTTAGTTTATTTATATAGTACATACATTTCCATAAAAACTTTGTTGGTAGGTATTTTGTTCCATAGACGTGGACCCGTCAGAACTAAAGATGGCTTATATGTTGAACTTAGTTTGTTATCAGATTTTTCTACATAGTTTTCAGCAGTACCAAGGGTGGAAACTGAGAGAGCAAACCTTTTTCTTATTACCAACTAACCCTTGATATATTTGGCATCATTTGTACTCATAGTACCAACGTGCATTTACAAAATGTCATCTGTTTGATGGATCCCATCAATATGATTCTTCACTTTCCCATTATGTAGTCTTGATTAATATATAATAGTAGCATATGAGAAACAGGTCTGATTGCATTGTACATATGAAATATGACAATGTCTTGACACTCTCAGTATTGATTTGCATTAAACAATAGGCTTGTACAATCAAGAATCACATACTGTAGATTGTTGATGTTTGGTAGTAATGATTTATTTCCACTTGTTGATGCATGTTTGAAATACTTTGGCACAGTAGTACACCATATTCTACCTGCCATATCATGTTAGAATAGGTAAGTCAGATAGGAAGTGGCCTCCTTTAGTGAAAGAAACATCATGCTGAAATCATGTTATTCATTCATTCCATTAGAATATGTTTGTATAGACTATATTCTTGACGGAATCATCCTCATCGCAACTTTCATCATTTACCATTAGTACAGTCCATCCTTTTTTGTTACTCTTGAGAAGGCTACATATAACTATCCATGTGTGAAAACTTGTTCATGTAGATATAGTCCTACCTACTTTAGAGATTGTCCCTGGCTTTTGTTGATAGTCATAGCAAATAAACTAATATATGATATTGTGTACTTTTTAGAACAAATGGCAATGTTGATTTAGTTGGTGAGATGAATATGCTTGCAATATATGACTTTCTACCCCATGTGTTTCAGTTATTATCTATGTGCTTCTACGAATCTTTACCAAGTTGAAAATCGCCATCCATGTACCATTGCATAACCCAGCACTTTGGTTGATATACAAAGTGCCACTGGGTGGAGGAAGTTGAACCGAAGTGTTGTTTGCTGGAGGAAGATGATGTAGATGTGGTATTCTAAAATCGTGCAGAATTGAAACAGTGGGTTTTTGCACAATGGAGAGATATTTTGTTTGGAGAGAACGAATCCCCATATATTTTCAGTGAGTTTTGGTTTTTTTTTTTTTTTGGAAAAGATTGCGTCTATGTTTATCGGTGAGAATTTATATTTGTCTGGAGAGATTGATGTAGAAGTCATACTCTAAGATATTGCACGATGAAAGAGAGATTTTTTTTGATATGTTTGCCAATGTGAGATTTTGGTCGCGTAGAGAGATAATCTATTTGGAGTGATCCAATCTATATATATTACATGTGAGAGTTTGGATTGGTTTTGAGAGATTGCACCTATGTTCAACGGCGAAAATTTATATTTGTTTCGAGAGATTTCATCTATGTACGCAAAAGTAGCCTTCCCAGATCTAGCTCATATGAGCTCGAGTGAAGAGTGAAATTCAAAAATAATGAAAATAAACTCAAAATATTCTGAAATCTATTATATATAAACAGTACATAAATTTTCATCACGAAATAACATTCGTGGTGGCTGTGACAAAAAAATCAACACTCCAAAAACAGCTCTTTTGGAGAATCATTTGTTTCTTTTTGCCATGACTTACACGAATATCATTTCACATTGAGTCATATGTTGCCACAAAAAAAATTCAGATTTTTTGAATCGTATTTTACTGTTCACCGAGCTCATATGAGCTCGAGCTTAGTTTATCCATGTCCCTATGTGCGCCATTGGTTGGAGGAAGTTGACCTGAACTGTTGTTCATCGTCGGAAGATGGTGTAGAAGTTGTACTCTAAAATATCGCAAGATGGAAAAAGAATTTCTTGGATGCCCTAGAGTTTATATATAAGTATGCGAATGTGAGATTTTTGTTGTGTGGAGAGATATTTCTATTTGGAGATATCAAATCTTTGCATATTATCGGTGAGTGTTTGGATGTGTTGGGTAGGACAGATTGCATCAATGATTATCGGTCATTTAGTTTCGAGAGATTGCACCTATGTTTATCGGCGACAATTTATATTTGTTTCGAGAGATTGCATCTATGTACGCAAAAGTAGCCTTCTCAGATCTAGCTCATATGAACTCGAGTGAACATTGAAATTCAAAAATAATGAAAATAAGTTCAAAGTATTCCGAAATCTAGTATATATAAAAAGTACGTAAATTTTCATCACGAAATAACATTCGTGCTGGCCGTGACAAAAAAAAATCAACACTCCAAAAATAGCTCTTTTGGAGCAATCATTTGTTTCTTTTTGCCATGACTTACACGAATATCATTTCACATTGGGTCATATGTTGCCACAAAAAGAATTCAGATTTTTTGAATCATATTTTACGGTTCACCGAGCTCATATGAGCTCGAGCTCAGTTTATTCATGTCCCTATGTGCGCCACTGGTTGGAGGAAGTTCACCTGAACTGTTGTTCATCGTCGGAAGATGGTGTAGAAGTTGTACTCTAAAATATCGCAAGATGAAAAGATATTTTTTTGGATGCCCTAGATTTTATATATAAGTATGCGAATGTGAGATTTTTGTTGTGTGGAGAGATATATCTATTTGGAGATATCAAATCTTTGCATATTATCGGTCAGTGTTTGGATGTGTTGGGCAGGACAGATTGCATCAATGTTTATCGGTGATTTGTTTGGAGAGATTGCATCTATGTACATGATAGTGTGTTTTTCTCGAAGGATTTTGGGAGTTCTGGCCATATTTGGTTGTCGAGAGATCTTACACTATGTATAATTTAATATTTTAACTATGCTCTCTCAGGGAGGGAATAGCTTAATCGCTCAGTTTCTGGTTGCTCGGTTTTTTATGATCTGATTGCTGTATATTTTATCGCTTATTTTTTGTTGTGGGGTCGCTCGGATTTGTTTGGAGAGATAGCATCAATGTACAGAATTGTGTTTTTTTTTTTTGGAAAGCACGTGGACAGTATGCGAATTGGCCCATCCAAAGTGATTTTTTTTTTGGAAAGAGAATTTTTTGGATGCCCTAGATTTTATATATAAGTATGCGAATGTGAGATTTCTTGGGATGGTCTGATCGCTCATTTTTACTGTCACTCAGCTTTTACGTGTATGTCTATGTTTTTTCTTTTTACTTTTTGAGATGGCTTAGTCGCTCAGTTTCTTTTGAATAGTCTGGTCTCTTAGTTTTCTTTTCTTGAGGGGTCAGTTATTTTGTGGAGGATAGATCGCTCTTTTTCTGTGGATGGTGGCCCGGTGTGATGGTCCAAACTTTTGTGAACGTGAAGTGGCCGCTTAGTTTATTTTTTTTAAGAGGTTATTTTTTTTTTTGTGTGGATTGATCGCTCCTTTTTTTGGATGGTGACCTGGTGGGACGGTCCAACCTTTTGTGAACGTCAAGGATTGTCATTTTTTTCTCATGTTACGGTCCCACATGGTTTACGAATATCTAACGGTTGTACTTTTTTGATTGGAAATAAGCACATTAAATTAAAGGTCGGATGTTTCTAATTATTGTGGGATTTTCTAAACTAATTATCTTTATTCTGGTGATCCCGTCAAATACTTTTTATATATAATAGATACCAAAGTCTAAAATAAGTAGCTCCGCAAAAGGTGTATATTGCTTCTTCGCTACCTGTACGACTGATATTGGTACACTGAGAATAAATCGAGGAGTTCATAAGCTCGTACTGTACTATATGAAGGGGCAACGTGTTAAAACAAACATTAAGGGGCTAGCAAGCATCGCATCTTACGGGCTGGGTTGAAAGATGGCCGGTCGGCGGAGCAGAAGCTTCAGGGGCAGCGCGGCCGACCTGGACAACATCCTGCATAGAATAGGGGGAAGGATTAAGAGGCGGGACACGTAGCTGTTTTTTTCTTGCCTTGTCTGCTCCGTGGCTGTTTTTTTCTTTTCCTTTTCGAGAAGGTGCTCTGTGGCTGGCTTTTTTTGCAGTTATGTCCTTTATTAATGATCAATGCTTACAGGGATACAGATGATATTGGGCATTTCAGTTAGCCACACATGGCGCCCAAAAGGGAGAGAGGGAGCCACTTTGGCCAGAAAATGCGCTTCATAATTATGCTGGCGTCTTTCATGGACTACTTTGATGGTTCCAAATAAATTTCGTTGGTAGTTGAACTCTTGTAGGATCATAGAGTAGCGGGAAGGTGCACCCGTTTCCAAATTTGCCACCACTTGTGTGCAGTCCGAAGCCACACATATTGAGTGAAGATTTAAATCAGTAGCTAGTGCCAAAATCTTCGCTGCAGGCCCCTCGTGCTTCTAGGGTTGTCGGATCAACAAGCCCGTCGAAGACTACGGCCGACGAACCCAGGTACATGCCAGTCTTATCTCTGCAGATAACCGCCACATCGCCTCAATCACCTGAACCTCCTCTCGAGAGGCCTCCGTCTACATATTCGGTTTCGCTTCAGTCCACAGGAGGAAGCCAACCCATAGACGTGGAAGCTTCTCTTGCCTGCAAGTCCTCTGAATTTGCATGCCGGTACGCGGGATTCACATGCAGGTTCTTGACAGTAGGTGGCACCACCGTGGAACTCCTTTGATGTTGGATCGCAACAAGGTCCAACTCTTCCAAATTTTTTGAAATGAAGCAATGGTTGCTTATCGGGCTCTGGAATTGCTCATCGTGTATAGCACGTGGCCTAGCTCACCAAATGGCCCACGTAGTGACCAAAACTCGGGTACGATCCGCCAGCGGAAGGGTATCGACAAGCCAAAAAATCCAAAGTTTTGCATCTTCGGTCCTACTCTCTCCGTCCCAAAATAAGTGTCTTGAGCTGAGTACAAATTTGTACTAGAGCTAGTACAAAGTTGAGACACTTATTTTGAGATGGAGGAAGTATTTGAGATAATGACGTCCCTAATCTCCACGTCTGCAAGCGCCCAGACGCATCTTGCCATCTGGCAATCAAACAGGTAGCTCCAGTTTGTCCAATGTAGCGATCTGTCACCAGCGACACTGAAGCGTCTCATTAATGTACCCGCTCGGCACTATGGTGTTTTTTTTTACTCTTTTTTATTTTCGTTCATTTTTTGATTTTTTTTTTCTTGAAAACAGTGAACATTTGCTGAAATGCTAAACAAATTTTGAAATCCTGATATTTCTGAAAAAGCGATTTCTTTTAAAATTTGAACATTTTTCCGAATAAACAGATCATTTATTATTATTTTTAAAATCCTGATTTTTCTGTAAATTGTTTTGGATTTATTTAAAACAATTAAACATGTTTTAAAACGGTTTTGTAAACTTGTAAATTGCACCAAGAACAATAGCAAATTAGTAATTAGATTAACTAGTCAAATTCCTTTGTGATTTTTCAAGGTCTTGAATGGTACGGTATGGCATCGTGTCGATGATATGAAATGCAAGTCAAAACGGTTTTCAACGACTTGATCATGAAAGGGGAATACAAGAAGACTAGAACCACTATCCAAACACTCACACTTCCTGGACTTTCATCTCCAGGGACCACTTTTGGCTTGGATCTACTAAGGTTTCCTTTCGGCCAGCAAGACTAGAACTACTGGATACCAAACTTCAAGCTAAACCCGGGCAAACGTCGGGTCGCGCCGGATTTCGGACCAGGCTTGTAAAAGCCCGACCTTCATTTCTCAAGCCTGAGCCCGGCCTGAAGCCCGAAATACTCCCTATTTTCAAGCCCGAGCCCGGCCCAAAATCTAGCCCGAAGCCCAAAAGCCTGGCCCAAAAGCTGTTTTTTTGTATGCGCACGTGTAAGCCCAGCCCGAAGCCCGAAAGCCCGGCCTTGAGCACCCGAGCATCTTAGATGTCAACAGTTTTCATGTTTTTTTTGAATTTTTTTGAATTTTTTTTGTTGTTCACCGACGTACATATTTATGGTTTTTCCTTTGTCACGAGCTCCTGAAATGTCCACACAGTATGAAAAATTGCATGCACCTTGCGCCCCCGAGGAACCTTGATCCAACAATTTTCAGTTTTTTTTTTTTTGCTATATTTTTTTGGATTCACTGTTCATCGATTTACTGTTGACGTCGGACGAAAATCGCCCGAATCGGCATGAGGGACGAAAACTATCCGGTTTCGATAGTTGAGGGACGAAAACTATCCGGATTAGAGTTGAGGGACGATTTCTAAACTCTCGTAAGAGTTCGAGGACGAAAAGTATACTTATCCCTAATCTTAATGGTAAAACTCAATTATCAAAAAAATAATTTTTCGCCTCCCTCATTCCGAGATTGAGTGGATCAAGCAGAAACTGAAGTTGATCAGTAATGTCCATGGTTTACCCTGTCGTGTTCAAAAGAGGAGATGGGCTCCCGCATGACACAGTTTATTTATTTACGGACTCTGATGAGGAGGGGGTGGGGGAGGCCACTGGCGGATGAGGTTAGGGTACCATCGAGTCAGGGAGCGAGGCAGAGGTCGAAAGGGGTTGCTTACAGCAGTGTTTTCATTCTAATGGACAATTTTGCCCACTAATTAAACAAAGCCTTGTACAATGCAATGTGCTTAAGAGAGGTGCTTGTTTTTTAAGCACCTCCCTAAGCATCTAACATTGTACAAGGCCTGGACTAGTGCCCACCTACTTTACATGGCAAGGCAGCCCCAGCAGCACCACTCTTTCATGTATATATAGGGTCATCCATCACGCTGGGTCATCCTAGGAGAATTTTTTTTTCGGGGATCATAGAAGAAATTAAGCTTAGCTAGCTAGAACAAAAATACCCAAACGAACAAAAGAGGCAGCAAAAGCACCGCATGCATGAGTCTCTCAGATGCAATGCAATGTTGGGAAGAATGGAAGATGCACGCTGTCCAGTTCTTTCTCCACTTCTCTGATTGGGTGTCATCGTCCGGTCCAGACATATAGGTAGGGAGAGGGAGAGAAGGAAAAAGGTATCGGGAGGGAAAAGGAGGGAGAGAGAGGGAAAAAAAATGATCACTGACATGTGTAGCCCATTTGTTAGGTTGGGTATTAGGACTTCTCCAGCGTCAATCCGCAAAAAACCTCCCGCATCCGACCGCGGACAGGGGGGCAGTCCATGGACATGGATGCGGGAGGTCGACATCCAATTCTAGCCACATACATTTCAAACTATTTTTCAACAAATCGGATGAAATACATGCAAACACGGCTGGAATTCTTACAAACATGACGGATGTATACAAAGTTACAAACACGGCGGATTTAGCTACACTTCGAACATTTAGAACAAACAAAGACCCGCCCCTAAACCTATACTAGGGCGGCAGCGCCCAGTGTCCAAACCCGTGTCGTCCTCCTCCCTCAGTCTCGATGAGCACCGGTGAGAAGAACGATGAAGTGAAGATGCGGTCTCCAGCGAGGAAGAGTAGAATACGGGATACGGATCAGCCCACATGGGACACAAGGCACCGCCGCGTCCCATGGCCTACTCATCCTCGGAGAAGTCCATGACATGTCCGTCACCGATGGACGTGAGGTCCACGATGGAAATGGTGGCGCCGACACTGTCTTCGTCTCACCGGGCCGGCTGATGGTTCATCGGCGGCCCGTAGGAGGCGCAGCTGGCGTTGTTCTCCTCTGCGGTGGCCTGAAGCTATGCCTCCGCAGCGGCCGCTTCCTGGCGAGTGACGGTTTGAGCGCGAACATCATCGTAGATGGCACACTGCTCCGTCACAAAGTTGGGGTTCGCCTTGGCGTCCTCGCTCGCGCACTCGCTGTAGATCTGGCCTACGTTTCGCGGATACTTCAGAAAGCATGCCTATTCTATCGGATACTGCCCCAATACTCAGATACTGCCTCGATACAGCCCGATACGTATCTCGTAAGTATCCTTCGATTTTTGATTTAAGAAAAAGGATATACTATTTGATTCTCTTGGGATACTTCTGCGATACGTTTTGGATACCACAAACCCCTTGTTCGATGTGAAATCCTCTCAACAGTAAAGGCACCTTATGAAGAATCCCAAGATGGGCGTGAGTTCATGTCAAAACATGTTGCCAATGTTCTTATTCAATTGAAAGGTGAGCAAGAGAGAGTCGATGCACTAATTGGAACAACAAACCTAGGGAAATCCCACTGCCAACTAATGAAATTGGACCAAGTGCAAGGAAAGAATGGGGGTAATCTTATTCAGGCATTCTTTGACTTGGAAGCAACTTGTTTTTTCAGACTTTTAATAATTAATGTATACGTAATATCTATATATAAATGTATCCCCGTATCCATGCTTTTAGAAAATTGGTGTACCAGGCGTATCCTCATATCGCGTATCCGGTATGTATCCAAGTATACATCCAACGTAGCATCTGGACCTCCGCCAGCCGATGCTACTCCAGGAGGCACATATTGTACCTATGTTCCTCCTGCGGCTGCTGGAACATCGACAAAGGCGCCAACGCAGGCTGCACCTCCGCCATGACGACGTTGAAGTCTGCGCCTGCTCCATGTTGAAGCCGACATGCACAGGAGGCGCGGGAGGGAGGCAGAGTCGTCGAAGCCCGTCTCCATCGTGGTGCCGTCGTCGTCGGAGATGCTACATGAATGCACAGGCCGGCCGACCCCACTTAATCAGGTTGGGACCTGCTCTGTGACCAAGTAGGGAAGATATCTGGTGACACAGCAGGTGAGGTGATATGATGCTCCAAGAGGTCCTGAACCATAGATCATGTTTGAATGGACCTAATGAATGCACACCCGATGGATAGCTCCTCCACTGTGAAATATACCAGAACACCCGGAATCATATTCTTAATTCTTTGCGAGGCTTTGAAGCAATCAGGAGATAAGAACAGCTAGATTTCCTGCAAATTATCCAATGTTCATTAAGCACCATATGTGAAATGGTGCATAATGGTTATCAACTTTCAGTGGGTTCTTCTTCAAATTAAATGCAAACATTGTTTGTATGTTCTCTAAAAAAACAATTATCTTTAGTGGAAGCAAATATAACATATGGAGGCTAGTTGTCCAGCTACACAAGATTAGAACGGACGTGGAATATGTGAAGACCAATCGGAAATTAAAATGAAAATTCAGGGACTTAACATGCCAAACCAGTCTGTTAATATATATTTTAGACTATTCAATATGTTAGTATTCATCTACAAATAAAGTAACCAAAAAATTAGTGGATTTATTTTGTTGAACTTTAGCAGTAGAAAAAAAATGGAGATGGCAGATAACATAGTAGTAAGACTTGAGAGGAACACTGCATTTTGTGTGTGTGTGTGTGTGTGTGTGTGTGTGTGTGTGTGTGTGTGTGTGTGTGTGTGTGTGCGTGTGTGTGTTTGCATAGTAAAGCTGATCCATTTTTCGTTTTACAGTAACTAACACCGAGGTTGGTAGCGTAGTAGTGGTAAGCAAACGGAAACACCGGGATTTCTGTAAAACAAAGCAAGGGACGGGAATCTTAAAAAAGAAAAAGGAAACCAACATAGAACATAATCATGACAAACACGATCAGTGGTACCAATATTACAACTAACAGACATGGAAAGGCCAAAATATTGTGCTTGAAGCTGCTGAATCGTATGGGTTCACCTTTACTAGATCACCACGAACAAGCGACAAGAATAGCTCTAATAAAGGTAAAGGGTCGAAGAATCAGAAAAACAGAAGTAAAGAGGAAGACCATTGATTAATAAAGGTGTTGGCAGCCGGCTTCCCCTCTATTTTCGGCAGTTCTTCCTAGTGTTTGGCTTTCGTCTTAGGCCTCTGCTTTTGTAATTTTTTATTTTTGCCCCTCATTGTGCGCCTTTCTATAATTTAACTGACTACACCTACACGCTCAATCTCGAATAGAAAATTCATAACATGCTCAATGAAATGTGTGGTTTTTTTAGCATTCTAGGACAAGAGGTGGATGTGGGCACCTAGAGGCACCTAGATCAAATCCTGGCCTCAAAAGGTGCTTTATTTTCTTCTTTACAGCCCATCACATCTAAAATGTAATTTGTGTATAGGATACCAAGCTAGCAGCCCCTGAGGAATGCTGCTTCTATATATTACCAAGATTTCGTTGGGGAAACCGAGATGGAAGGGTTTAATCTTACTTTCTTTAGGTCTGGTACATCCACTTATGAAGTTTGCTTCAAGCTTCTGATCTATGCATGCACATGCTTCTCTGAATCTTGTTCTGAGCTGCACCTCAAACAAGCAAGTGAGAAAGCCAAGGATTGATCTAAAACAGAGCAAGGGATAGGAATCCAATAAATGAAAGAGACAAAAGCAAAGAAGGTCATCATGATCAACACGTGGGTTGGGTATTGTGCTTGAAGCTGCTAAGGCATATGTGTGCACCTTAACCCTGAGATCGCCACGAACAAGAGGCAAGAATTGTTGCCCTAATAAAAGTGATGCATCATTCCGATCAGAGAGCACAGCTGGCAGGAATATTACCACGAGAACTCCTGCTACGACAGCATCAAATGAGAGCACAATACCCAACCCGTGTGCTGATCATGGCACATGTAGTTACTAGTTATACTTCTTTCTACTTCGTAAATTGGGTATGTCTTAAGTTAAACTTTCTAAAGTTTGACCAAGCTTATAGAAAAAAAAAATCAACAGTCACAATACCAAATCAATATCATTTCATTTAATATATTTATCCTATTGCATTTATTTGGTGTTGTAGATGTTGATACCTTTATAGGGAAACTGCCCGAAGCACGGCCGCAAGCCTAGCCCACCTCCACCATCACGCTATAGGATAGGAGTGAGGCCACGACACCTGTGCACGAACAGATCTGGCACACAATGACCCGAGCGGAGTAGCGTTTTAGTTCGGGAGTGCCTAGGACTCATCTAGATGAAATATAATTTGGTCTCATTCATCTGAAAACAAAAATAGATACAAAGTATTACTACAACCCATCTCAGCACACGCATCTTATAGTATGACATCCACTGGCTATAAAAGCAAGTGCATTGCAGAAAACCACCACATTTGGGCATAGGTTTGCAGAAAACACTTTTTTACGAATTTGAGCCAGAAAACACTGATTTTCGGTCTAATCATTTGCAAAAAAACACTGATCGGCCTATTTGGACATTTTAACCGCGATTATGACAGATGGGGTCTGCATTTGATGACGTGGCATAATTGTTAGTGCCTGGTATTTTTACAAAGGCACCCTTCAATTTGAAAACAAAGATGCAATTGGGCCCTTGCCACACCAGCTCAGCCAAACTCTGCCGCCGGCCATCCTGCACTCATGCGCTGTCGCCCACGCCGGTGCCGGCGACGGCAGAGCTCAACGACAAGGGTTACCGCTTGGTTGCGCCCGTGCTGCGTGCCGCTAATGTTGCTTGCTCGCCGCCGTTGCTGGTCGCGCCCGTTCAGCTCGTCGGCGTGCCGTTGCTTGCTTTCGTGATGCACGACGCTGCTTGCTCTTCTTGGCTCCGGCGCTGGCCGCCGCAGCCGCTGCTCGTGCTCGTTTTGCGCGCGGCCGCGCCGCTGCTTGCGCTTGTGCTGCTCCCCGCCGCTGCTGCTTGCTCCGATGCTCCCGTCGTTGTCGGGAGGTCGCAACCGATCCGTGCGCCGGCCAATGCACTGTCACCATGCCTGAAGGAGGAGGCGACGAGTGTTTTGAGTGGTGTATCAAAGGCCAGAGCCGCCGGTAGCCCCCACCCCATGCTTCCAGGAGCAGGGCGCTCGCCGACCCGTGCGGCTCGGCCGTGACCGCCGACCTCGACCTGGACTAGGCTGTGGCCGTGGCTGGCGCGAGCATAGATCCGCTGCAGCGCAGCAATGTGGCGGCAAGCATCTCGGCGCAGGCGGTGGCGGCGGTGGCTTGTGGGAACGGCGGCGGGGGCCTGAATCGCGATAGGGTCGGGAAGGGAAGGAAGATTTCCTATTTTTTTTTCCTTGAAGGGTTCTTTTGAAAAGGACCAGTTATGCGACATCTTCAAATGCAGACCCCACATATCATAATCGCAGTTAAAATGTCTAAATAGACCGGTCAGTGTTTTTTGCAAAAGATTAGACAGAACATTAGTGTTTTCTGGCTCCAATTCGTAAAAGAGTGTTTCCTGCAAACCTATGCGCAAATGTGATGGTTTTCTGCAATTCACTCCTATAAAAGGTGAATGAGACATAACTATAACTCAGCTAGATTAGTTCTAGCAAAACCATTTTAGTTCTAATGAATAACTTCCCGGTTAATTAACCAAAGATTAAAGGAGGACTGGACTGGTGCCCACACCAACTTAACATCACAAGGCACCCGCCAGTAGCACGACTCTTGCATCATGTATATATAGGACCATCCATCACAATGGGTGGCCCTATGAGAAATTAAGCTTAGGTAGCCAGGAAAAAAAATTACCCGAGCGAACAAGAGAGGAAGAAAAAACATCGCATGCATGGGTCTCTCAGATGCAACAATGCAATGGTGGGATGAATGGAAGCTCCGCATCCTCGTCTTGTGCAGCCTCTGTGTCCAGTTCATCCTCAACTTCTCTTTTTGGGTGCGTATATGGCCGAAGCTACGCAGGTTGAGGGTGGTGGTGTGGATGGCGCACATAGGCGGGGATGCCTTGGCCATCTACGCACTCGCCACCCTCTTCAACCGCCAAAAGCAGCAAACTGTGGACGGGGGGAGCGACGCTCTCGAGCTCATATGGGTGCCTTTTCTCCTCATTCACCTCGGTGGCCCGGAGATGAGTGCCTACAGCCTCGAGGACAATGAGCTATGGAAGCGGCATGCCTTAACTCTCGTGTCCCAAGTCACGGTCGCCTTGTACATCTTCTGCAAGTGGTGGTCCGGCCAAAAGAAGCTCCTGCAGGCGGCAGTCTTGCTCTTTGTCGTCGGCATCCTCAAGTTCGGTGAGAAGCCATGGGCCCTTAAGAAGGCCAGCTTTAATACCATGGCCTCCAAAAGTTTGTCCACACGAAGAGAAGGATCCCTCCCTCCATGCTGGAAATGGTGCACTTCGGATTGCACAGATTTTGCTTCAGCAATAATGAAGGAAGAAGACCAGAGCAACCTTTCAATTGAAGACTATGTAAAACAAGCAAGGGGGCTTGTACTAAGCACGGTGGTACAAACTGAAAGTGACCAAAAAACAGAGGGTGGCAAAAAAAGTCCCCAAGCAACGAACTACACCTCTATGATGCTCGTGGACCTATCTACCAGGTACTCTCTTCGTCTTAACTATCTGGAGTATTTCCTCAAGATGGATGACAAGAATGGACACATTCTTTTACGGACATGGATTATGAATACATTTAATGCCCTGTACACAAAAAGGGCATCAGCCAGTACTTGTTTTGGCTGCTGCTCTGGGTTATTGCTTCCTTTCCTGGCCTTAGCTTCCCTGGTGCTCTTCGCCAAGAGTGACAAGAATGGCTACAATGAGAGCGACATTACAGTATCATATATCCTATTCAGTTGCACAATTTTGATTCAGTTCGCACCCTTTTTGTTCATGCCTTGCAACATCTGGGGCGCATTCAATATTGCTACTTGGCAAGACATGGTTTCACAGCACAACCTCATGTTATTTTGTGCTCGCAAGAAGCAGCCCACCACTTTGATGAAACGTGCTACCTTGGAGTGTCTCCGGGAGTACATTAACAAGCTATGGTGCACTTGGCAAGAGCCTGCGGCCCTCCAGATTGAAGGGTTGATTCGCCACTACATACAAGATGGGTGGAAAGAGTACATAAGTGATAATGATCCCACCACATACAGAAGATTCAATAATCTCAGGGGACAGTGGACTCTATCGAGGCACTCTCAGCTGGGACAACAACTAGGTTGGAGCCTCGACCTACCGTTCGACGAGATTGTTCTTGTGTGGCACATAGCCACAGATCTCTGCTTCCACACATCCTCTGAAGGTCAAAGTGGAGTCACCATCCAATATGCCTGGCAGATATCCAACTACATGATCTACCTGCTTTTCATATGTCCTGAGATGCTAATGCCAGGGACGAGGCAAGATTTGTTCATAATTGCTTGTGATGATATTGACCGCATTCTTGAGGAGCAGAAGGATCCACCAAGCATTGCACAGAGGATTCGTCATATGAAACATGATGAACTTAAAGGAGGTGTGCTTCAGAATGCGCACAAACTCGCTGAGGGGCTCATGGGCCACCCCAACGAGGAAGAGAGGTGGAAGGTGATCCAAGGTGTATGGGTGGAGATGCTCTGTTATTCTGCCAGTAGATGCAGGGGCTACCTGCACGCCAAGAGCCTGGGTGAAGGTGGGGAATTCCTTACAAATGTCTGGTTCTTATGGTCGTTGATGGGAATGGAGATCTTGGGCGACAAAATCCACATACAAAATCAGCCTCTTAAAGAAGAAGGAATCATGGGTGCTCCAGTGTGAAATTACATTTTGGTTTCTTGTTTGAATCAAATGGTGTGTCTTCCTCCTCCATTTCAAGTTTGTATTGTTTTTTATTTCGTTCCTTTTCCTATTTTGATTTGAGTGTGCTGTTGGATTTTAACTTGGGTGCTTTGCTTTCAATAAGAGGGCGTGAGCGTGCGGCCTGTGCACGTCGCGCCTTGTCGAGTGCACGCCCGGTGTCGAGCATGTTCGCACTGGGTGATGTCATAGTGTTACAGCCACCTGCTTCGTGCCTGATTCTAGCTGTGGGATGGCACAACTAGAAGAGAATCATGTTGCGGAGCGAGCGGCTGTATCCTCCCTGGGTCTGTTTGATCTTGTTTTCTTGAGCTATTTGTGGCCCAACTTGTCTGCCACCAGTGATTATGGTTTACGATTTCATCTGCTTGTTAATTTGTTATCAACTGCTACAATTGTACCAGTTATATTCAGTTTATACTACTAGACTGAAGTAAACCCATGCATTTATTAAAGTTTGACAGAGTATATAGGGGAAAATATCAAAATCTACATCACAAAATCAATATCACTAGATCTGTCATGAAGTCTATTTTCATAATGGATTTATATGAAGTTGAAGATGTTACTATTTTTTTCGATAAACTCAGTCAAACTTAAAATATTTGTAAACCCACACTGAGGGAGTATCTTACGGGTTGGGTTGAAAGAAGGCCGGCGGAGCAGAAGCTTCAGTGGCCGTCAGGAGAGGCAGCGCCGGCGACCTGCCCAACATCCTGCATTGAATAGACCGAGGGATTGAGAGGCGGAACAGATTGGAAGCAAATTTCATGGGGAGGAGGAGGGGAGTAGTAGTACGCTACGCACGCACGCATAGGGCAGGAGGGTGACATTAGTAGAAGGTGATACATACATCCTTGATGGTTGACGCATCCATTAGACTTCCACCAGTGCTTGGTAGGACGCTTGCGCTAGTGAATGGGCTTTTCTTCTCCTATCTCGTGTGCACCATGCAAGATCTGTCATCACGCTCGTAGTATGTTGTCGAAGTTGTGGAAGCAGGGTACGAGGTCAAGAATGAGGTTCTAGTAGTAGACTAGCTAGCACTCACGCTATAGGATCGACTACATGAACACTTTTGGGGGAAGGGCCCATCCCGCGACGGGCGGATCGAGTGGAGGTGTCATGGTACCCCTTAAAAAATGCAAAATAATTTTAGCTATATACATAAGACTAATTATCTAACAAGTTAACGCTAATAAAAACTACTAGGTGAGTGCTCGTGTGTTGCAGTGGAGCCAAAAAATTCCACGCCATCATCCCTGTGGCTCGCCAGTTTGTGTTGAACCACATAATCATCACCGGATCTCGAATCTACAATTGCCTCTATCTGACACCCTGGAAGGAGGACTGCAGATCTGCCGCCCATCCTCCATCGACACCGTGTTGGGGAACTCATCTTCTAGCCAACACCGGAGTAGCCACCAAAGATAACCACCATCGGGTTGTGCATGTACAAGGCCTCACAAACTCCACGACAGTGTTGGAGCACACTTCATCACCTCAACGGAGTTGGAGACAAAATTCTATCGAGTGGACATCGTCGTCGCCACGACATGCAAACCTGAAACCCTAATCCCTTTTGTCCAAATGACCAGCAGGAACCCAACATTTACCTGCATGTCGCATCGTCCGAGAAAACACCACCAAGAGTTATTTGTCAACAATGTTAATTGCCCTCTTACCCTCTCTCTTCGAGTTGTTTTTATTTTTGTCTTTGACCATGCCAAATGAAATTCCCTACATTTTCCATCGATCCAAATGTTCCAAACATTTCATCTATTACAGAACAGTAAGTCTCAAAGATGGAATGAGAAGGATGAATGGATGGAGGTCTCGAGTGTTGTTGTTTATGACTTGGTCACCGCGGTGGTCATGGAGAAACACGTCACCTTATCCCAATGTTGATGTCCTCCTTCTCTATGAGAAGTCCACGACCCATATGGCATTCTCTTCCACGTCCCCTCCTCCGTTGTTGCTACGCAAGGCCCCATGTTGTCCTGGACGCGGAAGACGACATAGAGTACAACGACAGGGACACCAGATTGTGAAGAGGAGGTCATCGAATAGTGCGGTCACCAGGCGGTGGAGGAGCGCAAGGGAGGCAAAGTGGAGCATCCGTAGATCACAACGTAGTGGAAGCGAAATTGTGCAGAGGTACGCTGTATATTTCCAATAGGACCATTAGTGCCAAAGTTTTTACTTAACCGTTTTGTCGTGCTATGGAGGAACGTAGCGGAAAAAAATGGAGGAGAGAGGGAGGTCAGACGAAGAGGAGTGTGGAAAGGAGGAGTGAAACGGGAACACTACTCATTTTTAAGTAGGAGAGATTTGTTGATATCAGGATGATGATGCTTAGACTAAATTATATTGTATATGGTCTAATTTTTCACAATTTTAAACCGTGGCACCCCCAATGACAAGGTTCTAGGTCCACCACTGCTCCCTGCAAGACTATTCTCAAGCAAATCTATTTTGTAGTAAGCACAAAGTTTGTCGGCTATTGGCAAACTCACAAGAACATTTTTTCGACCATGGAGGATTCGGAAAATAAGCATTCTTATGATTTAAAGTCATTCTTATGATTTAAAGTAAACACAGTGTAAACACCTCATACATATACATTCTAGAGTAATATGTCTTACTGTCTAGAAACATCTAACATCTAAGAAGATATCCTTTAGACCATACACTCTGGAGTTGTTTACCATATGTTGATATTGAAAGGAATGTGAACTCATTGATACACTAAAATTAATCTAAATTTTACAAACTAATATGTGGTGGAATGCAACTTTGCCTTTTTGTTATGAAAAGGTTACTATATGGGGCTTTAGAAAGAAACATTAACTTACATTTCATGGCAAAATACAACTTAGTTTGTGTAATATATACAAATATTGTGCTATTAATTAGCAGGAATATTACATTATTAATCTTGTTAAGTATAATAAAAGGCATAGTAATATTTTTTATATAAGT
This sequence comes from Secale cereale, assembly GCA_902687465.1. NCBI lineage: Eukaryota > Viridiplantae > Streptophyta > Magnoliopsida > Poales > Poaceae > Secale > Secale cereale. The sequence goes on along the minus strand of LR738715.1, from coordinate 30,617,210 downwards.
AAAAATATTTAGTATAAATGTACGGCCATGACGGCGACGTAGGGGTAAGACCCGTCCTGAACCAAGGTGAAGGGCCCGTTGATCGCCGACGAGACAGTAAGTCTACTCGGCCGCGGGGGCATCTCTGCTGAGAGGTGGACCTCGTAGCCCGCCGGCACCGCTGGAATGTTGGCAAGAAGGATCCGGTCCAATCCCTCAATACTCCTGCACAACACCATCCCACCGGAACGAAAGGACGATCTATCGCCAAATCTCTAATATTTCAATCCCGATGTCGGGGTTCAATTCAAAAATTCAGGGAGGAAGAGACGAGCTACCTCCGAGGTGAGGAGCGGAGAGGGCACGGTGGCGTGTGCACGGCTGCCTGTAGAGCTTGGCAAAACGGGTGCAGGTGTTGATCCGGCTTCTTGTTGATGTAATGCACGAACTGCTTGTACCATGTAGTCATCCGCCGTAGGTCCAGAATTGCATCGCCTAACGTTTTCCAGCCTCTCTTGACCAGTCGAAACAGGACACGGACGGTCCCCCAGACGTCGCGGTCATCGTCCGCGACGGCATGCTCGTCGTCAATGACAAGAATGTCATCGGCATCGTGGATGTTGACGGCACGCGCTCAGTCAGGCGGAGCCGTGGAAAGGGTCGACAACACGTCGCGATAGCGTGGCGTGGACGTCAACGAGGCGGCATAAGAGCGCCTCCTGTCCCTCGGCCCCACGGAGTCGTATGAGCACCTCACAGCTGCCCGAAGAAGATCAGCTGCCTAGGGAAGCCCGTCGAGGAGGCCCGAGCGGAGGGAGTCATGGTCGGAGCGGAGGAGCCCCTCGTGCGCCCGTCGGAGCAGATCTCTCGGGCGCGGAATGTCGTAGAGCAGGTGGTCGTCGATTGACGGTCTCACGATGACTCTCCACCGTGGAGAGTCGGCGGTGCGGGAGCGGAAGGAGGCAGTGCTGGCGCGGAGGAAGGTCGTGAGCTCGACAGTGGCGGCGCGCAGCGCGACGGCAGTCTCTATGACGGCGGGGCGGAGCGAGGCGGCAATATCGGTGGTGGTCGCGCGTCGTGCGGAGGCAGTCTGGTTGGTGGCGGCGCGGAGCGCGACGGTGGATCCCGTGGACGCACGCGGTGGGGCTGACGATGGCCTAGCGCAGGGCTGACGTCGTGGTGGTGGGGTGGGTGGGGTGGGAAAGGAGTGGGTCGCCGTGCGTGGGCGAGGACAGCAGCAGAGCAGAGCGAGAGGGAGGAGGCAGTGAGGAGAGCTGGGAAGTGATTTTGAGCTGATGACGTGTCGAGCTAAATCATCTCACCCTCCTGGGAGTTGTGATTGGCCGGCTGGGGCTACACGAGGCCGGGGTGCCCATCCGCTACCTGTTCGGAGCAATGCCCTTGCCAAGCGCTTTTACGTGCGTGCCTCTTCATGAAACCATATACTCCACTTAAGCTCGGTCTTTGTTAGCCTGCTTAGATAAGGGACTGGATTGAAAATGCATTTAGGGTCAGACATCAAACTGTTTGCATAGTTCCAATGCAGATCCAATGGGCTAGACGCTCGCCTTTCTTCTTCTATCTCTCAATTATTTTCCTGTTAATCTTCTACCCGGAGCCGTCGACTACCACCGGCCTAACCGCCGCCTGCCACCCTAAGATGGACACAGGGGTCTCCTGCCGCCCTAAGATAGACCCTTCCCTCCGGCGGCGGCTGCTTGCTTCATGCGAAAATTGACTCACCAAAATTCGATATTCAGGTGACTTACAAGTAGCTAACCTGATGATTAGATCATGTATGAACCGAGGGAGACAGACCTAGCAAGGTCGAGAGAGTACATCCATCTGTACGAATCAGCTTGGTCTGAATAACCGACGCCGAAACAGACAGACAATCGGTAATGGATTATCTGTATCTGAACTTCTGAAGCTCTCCATAGTAATAATGCAGAACCACACAACAAAACCTAACCCAGCAGCGTGTGCACTGTGCCGCACAGTCCCCTCGGCAATCCACATTGTAGCCTAAAACCATCGCATTCCGTAACATAGTCCAACACTCCACTGACCACCTCGGCGTTCGAAACCTCCTTCTTTCTCTCGGCGGTCTAGTATGACGAATGGATCAATCCGAACGCCTTCTTCAGCATCTTCTCTGCGTCACTAGAGAAATTCAGTGAAGTGAGTATCTGCTTGCACTCTTCCCATGTTTTTCTGTCACCGGCGTCCACGGCAGCGGTGGCCTGAGCTGGGCCAGATGACATCCCCCGCCATTTTCTGTGAATCCTATTTGGGTGCTGGGTTTTTCGATCCTGAATGTTTGGCATACTTAATCTTTTTTCATGTTTCTTCTTAGAAAAAAAAAACCGCACTTGGCGGAGTCGAGAGATCACAATGGAGGAACAGAACAGGAACCCCACTCACTCACAAGCCATGCCAACGGTCAGAGAAACTAAGAAACTAAAGACTCCAAGTGTAACTGAAAACACAATATATAGCAGAGAAAACAATCAAGTTTTCACAGATATCCTCCAATCTATCTATCTATCCTGGAGGGCGCGGTGGAGACCCCGGCCGCTTGCTCTGTGGTGGCTGGATTTGGCTCTCTCGCCGGAGGCGGCCAAGGGAGGGAGGGGGAAGAAGGTGCTGAACGAGCAGGGGCCAGGGGGAGGTGCGGGCGGGGAGCTCCTATTTGCCGACTGGGCCGGCTCATGCAGCGATCTGTCATGAGTCATGACACAGCAGCACAGCAGCACCGCAGCGTTTTCTCAACAAAAAAAAGGCACTGCAGCGTTTTTTCTGCCGTTCTGTTTTCCTACGATTTTTGAAAAAAAAAACTTAATAGAAAGTGGATTTTTTATTGAAATGACGATTTTTCTTTGAAAACGTGAACATTTTAAAAGGAAATGAACGATATTTCAAATTTTCAAAAAAAAATTCGGAAAAGGAAAACTATTATTGAAATCCCAAACAAATTTTGAAAAAACTTGAACAATTTTTAATATTGCCAAACGTGTGGCTTTGTGTATATAATAAAGTATTGACCAGAGACAATTTGAACAAACGTAGACAGGTTGAGCATCTCTCCTGCCTATTTTGTAGTGAAAATGAATCTACTGTACCAGTGGCCGAGCTACACAAAAACTACCGGGGGCCAAACGTAAATGATAAATATCTGGGGGCGAAAGGCTAATTTTCCTCTCATCTAGGTCCTTCAAGAAAATATTTAGACTTTTCTCCAAGGCTGGGGGGGCCAAACATAAAAGATAAATATCTGGGGGGCGAAAGGCTAATTTTCCTCTCATCT
>LR738715.1:30530927-30613843 GCA_902687465.1 Secale cereale | reverse complement strand
GGGGGGGGCAGCCCCCCCTAGCCACAACATAGCTCCGCCGCTGTACTCTACATTTGTTTTTTATTGTGTTGTGGACAAATGTATATGGGCGGTTGTCTCTGAGTGTTTTAATGTACAACCTTTTGCTTGTGTTTGATGACATTTGTGATGTGTGGCGATCTTACAAAAGGAAGCCTGTTCTTAATATGGTCACGGTTGCATCCTTGTGGAGCATTTGGATATTAAGAAATGAATTCTGCTTTCAAGGCCGATCGTGAAGAGATCTGAATTGCGTCCTTGTCGAGTTGAAAAATGTGCTTCTGCGCTAGGGGGTACTCTGCGACGACACTCAAGCGGAGCTCCTGAGAAGATGTATCCTGTTGCTGGACAAACACCGGGGGGAGCTCCTGCGGATTGCCTGGGCCTGATCTGGTCGTCGCCAGTATTCTACTTAGCTTCATTTGGCCTCGATGTCGGGTCTGTTATAAAAGTACCTTCTGTAGACTAGGTGTTTGCTGCTGGGCTTTTCTCCTTCAGGCTGTGTTCGGTTGAGGGGGATTTGAAGGGGGTTTGGCAGGGATTGAGGTGGATTTAATCCCCTACAAGTAAAAACCTCCCCAAATCCCCTCCAATCCTCTTGTGGAGGGGTGTAACCGAACAAGGCCTCAGGTGGTTTTTGCGCCCGAGACTTCCCTGTTGGCTGCCTGGGCCTGAGTTTTAGGTGGTGTAGTTAGCTGCTTTAAGCTGTATCGAACCTGGTTTTTCTTGGCTGCTTCAATAAAATGGGGCAGGGGGGAAACCCCTTTCATTCAAAAAATAATAATAATAATGGAGCTTTGAGAACTTTGAGAACTTTTTGCGTTGTTCACTTACTCTCAAGGATTTTTATGTTTTCGGCATGTATCATAGTAATCCGATGTTCTGATTTTTGAGCAGGTTCCAGAGCGTCGTTTTTTTTTTTATGGAAAGGTTATAGAGCGTAGTACTAGATGTGATAGCCAGTATTGTTCTTGATTTGCTTTTGCCAAGTACCCTGACGTATCAGGAACTTAATCATTCTAATTGTACAGTGAAGAAATACATCAGCTAGCACACAACTTGGCACTGGCCATTCCGTGCAGATTCCAAGAGCATCTGGACCTGAGAGCCGAATTGAATATCTGCCAAATATCCTGCACTCCACTACAGAGACATATACTCCATCCGTCCGGAAATACTTGTCATCAAAATGGACAAAAATGATAATACTTGTCATCAAAATGGACAAAAATGATGTATCTAAAACTAAAATACATCTATATACATCCTCTTTTATTCATTTTGATGACAAGTATTTCCGGACGGAGGGAGTATATAGCTTGCATTTTCTTTTCATGCATGCTATGCAGCTTCCTAGGATAACATAACAAAAAAGGCACACTTTTCCAATGCAAGCTACTGTAACTCGTAACAAAAAGATAGTGAAAATTGACACAATGAACATTCTAACAACACCAACAAGGAGATCTCATTTTATTTGGCAAAATCATTACTACTTTCTTCATTTGTTGTTACGTTTTATCCACTCCAACATTTCTCCACAAAACATCACCAGCTTCAAATACTAGCTACAAGCCCAGAGTACGACGTACTAATTCGGAATCACACATTTCAGGATATTCTAACAGCTAAGCCGACAAGTTTCTAAGACCTGCTGCTGCCTATGAAAATGGAGATCTTTTGTTGCCCATTGCATAAGAGATTATGTTCCTTTTCAGCGGTGATATATACTGAGCCCCATGGAAAGCAGCGGCTCTTAGCACATTGAGTGGTCCGAAATCAACGGAGTACATCTTCTGGAAACCATCTAGAACTGCCGCCATTGCAATATTGGCAGCCTTGCGGTCATTCTCATACCGACTCAGCAAAGATAGCTGATAAATGGTAAAAGGCATGGTTAGTGTGCTGTGGATCATAAACATGGTGTTGTTTATACTATACTGTGTAAGTTGATAGACAATGCATACAAATAAAGTAAGCAGGACTTGCAAAGAAAGATGATTAAGCTACTGAATGACCAGCTCTACATCTTTTGGTTGCACTTAATCAGTTCCTATATATATAATCTAAGAGTTGCTCATAGAAGATATGATACAGTAAATCTGCATAAATCTAACCAAAACACAGCAAGAATAGGCATTTAGTTGATTCATGAAACAACATTAGGTACTTACATCCCCAATATCAGCACCAACAGAAACTCCCTTCGAAATAACTTCTGCAAGGGCAGCTGCATCTCCGAAACCCAAATTGACACCTTGGCCGGCCAAGGGGTGGACTGTATGAGCAGCATCACCAACTAGTGCTAGCCGTTTCGAAACATAATCATGGGAATGCATCAGTGACAACGGAAATGCCATTCTCTCAGAGATCAATCCAATTGCTCTTGGTGGTACTTCAAAGCATTCTTTTGTAGACGCTGCACTATCTCCAATGCCAGAAAATAACTTTTCCATATAATGGTCAAGACTACTAGAGCTGGGATGCGGTCCATAACCAAAATCCAATGCACGGTTCACCGACATCACAAAATCTTCAGGGCTCATTGACTTATGGCGTGATGCCTCCTCTGGGCTCATTGTCCACACTATATTGCTGAAGTTGTCACCTATTGGAAGCAGGGCAATCGGACCAGAAGGGAGAAACCTCTGCCATGCACAGTCATTCTCTGCAGTATGCTCTACTGTACATATAATCGCACTCTGAGGATAACTCCAACCAGTCGTTTTTATGCCAGCAATCTGCCTTACATTGGATTTGGAACCATCAGCTCCTACCTGCAACCATTAGTTTAAATAAGCGTTTGAAGGCAATAAAGAGATACAAAAGTTTGAATGAGTGGAGAAACGTATAATTACCACCAACTTCGAAAATAAAGTCTGTCCATCACTTAGGTCAAGTTTAACAAAACTACTACGGCGTAATTCCTCTGAAGTATGTTCAACAGAATCTGCCTCAGTTGATTGTGGCTTCACTCCTGCTAGTCCTACGTGCCTGGTCTTTGATGGGAAAGCAAGAGACACCAATCGGGTAGGGTAGATCATCTTTTCAAGGCCTTCCTTCTGCTCCTGACAAGGTAAACATCCTAAGCATCAATTTAAGGTGGCCATTTCGATGGGAAAAAAACACAGATTAACAATATAAGCACATCATCTAGCTGGAATCCACCCAAGCATCAAGTTCAGTAATGTTCAGTTCTTCGAGATTTTAAGGATATTTCAGATCATCTTATTAAGTACCTTATGACTGACTTATACATTACACAAAAAGGGTAAGCTGTGCTTCATGACCAATCAGTAAATACATTGTCTACAGCTAATAAAATCTAATGCATGGGAATCAGCTACCATAGAAGCAAGTACATCCATTTCTTATGACAAAGGCCTCTTGTATAAGATTTACGTAGCTCTCTTGAATGTGTAGGATGTACTGTGTTCAACAAGTTTATAAACTAAGAAACAAACCATGGTATAGAGTGAGGTAGTATTAGGTGAGTTCAAACATCAGGCTAAACATCTAGATGCAAATCAAAATCATCCAAAGTTCATTGAAAAAGACAGACCTGTAAACGTAACAAAAGTGAGTTGCAAAGCACCTTGTTCTCCACCACACATCTAAATAATGCAAAAACAAAGCAAAAGGTTATCATGTATCAATGAAGCAGTACATATGGTATCAGACAATTACAGCAGCTCCCATTCAAACATACCCAAGATATTCTTTGCCCACATCCCTTGCGCTGTACCTCGTGTATCCTAGTCCGGTGTAATCCCACACCTGCCAGCAAAAATGTATTGCAATCAATGCTTATGCTGAACACCCGCTATCTAAAGCAAGAAACTGTTGCTCTTGCTGTGTGCAAGTGCAGCAATTAAGATGGAAGAAACTGCTGCACTTGTTGTTTGTAAATGCGATAAACAAGAAGAAAATATTGCTCTCATTGTTTGCAGTTGTAACAAAGAAAAAAGGACAAGGCCATGGGTAAAGGAGCCATGCTAATGCATGCACATATGGCTGGACAACATGTACCATTCAAGCATAGTTAAACACTTAAACTTCAAGTGATGTGTTCTATCTAAAATTTAAATGAAATGGGCCAGGTAAAACAGATGCATAATAAGGTACTTCCTCCGTTCCTAAATATAAGTCTTTATAGAGATTACACTATGGACTACATACGAAGCAAAATAAACGAATCTACACTCTAAAATGCATCTATATACATCTGTATGTGGTCCATAATGAAATCTCTACAAAGACTTATATTTAGGAACGGAGGGAGTATAACACATTATCTTTTATGTTCCATTTCGAAGCTGAGTGAATACTTTGAAGGTGTGAAGTATGTGCTGCATGTTTCATAGGTATTTCAATTGACTCAAATGGTTTAATCAACTTTACTCACTAAGATATGCGCATGAATGACGAAATCTACTACAAGAACCATCAGCAACATTTTCAGAGTCATCAAGCACAAGCAGGAAAAAGTTAATCACCATGCACATGAAACAAATTGCATTTCATCACCTGCATTTTACCAAAGAATGCATGTCTTTGTTGTAGAATATGCTCCCATGCACCAATATCTGCCACATGATAAAAAAATATGTCATGTATAGAATATTATCAGTAGTAACTAAAGTAAAAGTAGCTAACTGCGTGTTCTCGAGTTTTTGTTTTTAAACTGAAACTGTAGGGAAGGCCCGACAGTTACCTTTATTAAAAGGGGAGAAAAATATACAAGAGGATAATTTACAGGAGGGGGGCCTGTACAAGGGAAGGGAAACAAACACAAAAGGAGGAACTAGCTAAGTTGATCTAGCCAACATCTTAGGGGTGCAGCCTGCTCATCCTTTATTCTGTATTTTTCACTCCCCAGTATGCAAAGTAGTGCAACAATTTTAATCAAACTTGTGAAGAGACACAATTGGTGGCAAAAGAAGAAGAATGATGGGCATACATAGACCAACAGAGTTGGTAGTACACTCCATGGCATTTCCAGGTTATCGCTACACTACACTCAACAAGAAATGCAGTTAAGACGAATATTACGTAATGACAAGTGCTACGCACATATGCAAACACATCCAAAGTTCTGACATGAAACATGCAATGACATATCCATTTTATATTTACAATCTTACCTCTGAAGAAGGAAATGGTTGCAGGAGTAACAGTGCTGACCCTTGAATCAGGCATACCATCTTTTTTCAGATAACTCCTTGAGTTCAATGAAGGATTGCTATCGATGACTGCAACTCGCAGATGTTTGGTCAATGGCATATTGGCTGCATGCAGGATAAATAAGCATATGAGAAACTCAAAACTGTACATAGAAGTTGGTACTTCTAATCTGAAACAATCATAGCATAGGATTGTCAAATGCATACACAAGGTGTTTTCATACAGCCACAAAACTTCCCTGCAACTACCATTCTACCAATATTATTAGCAATACTTCACACTGAACTAGTAAAATGGCAGGGAGAATCCCTGAGAACTTTATTCCAATGGTGCCAAGTTTCCTTTTATTAAAACTAATGCCGGGGTCGATTCTCAGCCTAAGAGTAACACGAACCTGAGCTCATGAACAATTGATCGAAGGAAAAGAAGTACACGAAGGCAGGAATACCTACACAGTGCACAAGCAACAGCCAAGCCCACCATGCCTCCACCAACGATAGCAACATCGAGCTCGTCATCTCCAACTTTCACACCACCAACCTTCTCTGCGCGATCCTACATGTCAACGCACAGAGTCGCCCTCAGTTACACACATTTGGAACGAAACCTCAATCAATCTCGCAACTCACAGCACCCTGAACGAGCCATTTCTCTTAACACGGCACAGGCGATTCGCGGGGAGAAAAGGTACCTGCGGGTCAGCCGCCCCCACCGGCGCTCCAGAGAAGTTCCTCGTGGTCGGCCGGATCCGATTCGCCCCAGCGAAGCATCTGTTGTATGGGGAGAAGAGAAGAGGCAACGAATCGATGAGACGGGTGAGAGATCACGGAGCGAGAGGAGGCGGGGAGGGTTCGGCGCCGAGAGCACCTGGTTCTGGTTCTGCGTAGCAGGGCGTGTGCGGTGGCTGCCGAGGCGTGCGCATGTGTCGGCGTCATTGGCGACCAGGGAGAGGACGGATCTAGGAACACCAGAAAAAAAATATTTACAACAAATATGATATGTGAACATCCCAGTTAATTTACCAATAGCACATAGAAATAGATCAATATGGTCTTACAGACACACTAATTTTCTCAATTAAATCTGAGTTTTGCATAAACGAACCCTGCTTAGTACACACCAATTCTTCAAGAAAAAATTACATTTTAGCAGTCCTTGTATTCTATTTCCGCAAAGAAAAAAAAGTCCTTGCATTCTAGTATCAAGTATCAATCATAATGGAGCAACATCAAATGAATCAATTAATATAAGGTTTGAATCAGAAATTGGGAAAGTTGGGGAATGAGGATAGCCGTGCCTGTGTAGTCTGTTGAGTCGTGGTCTCGTGAGACGGCGGGAGGGCTGGCTGGCTGATGGCTGGAGGCTGCTTCTGTAGTGCAGGGCAGGGTGCACGCCTCACGCGGTCAACCTGCACACCGCCGGCCGCCGGTCCGGACTGGTCTGCGGACGGGGCGGCTGGCCGCTGGTCAGCTGGTGGACTGCGCGTGCGGGGAAGATTGCGGCGAGGCACGGAGGATGGCGGGAGGCGGCGACGGCCAGTGGCCCCTACCGGCGAGGCACTGACCACAGAGGCCGGCGGGAGCCGAATTCAGATCGGGAGCCGGAGAGGGGGAAGAAGGGAATCCGGGGACTGGGGGCATTTTTTTCTTGGGTTTTTATCATTTATGCCACCGGTTGTGTCTCACTACTCAGTTTTGCCATTAGAAGTTACAACTACTCAAAAATGCCATCGCCCCGTGAGATGCTTGCTCAAAAATGCCATTAGATATCTAGAAAATGACATCGTTCTGTTAGATGTGTGCTCAAAATGTTATTAGACATTGTTATTTTCACGTCAAACCCGTTGACCATGTTATATGACAAAAATAAGCCCAAACCCACATGTTAGTTCTCTCTATCTCACAATGATAAGTGTGGCCCCACTTGTCAGGAGTAACAAAGTGAATAATTTTATAGGAAAATAAGAACAATGTTGGGATCAAGTGGGCCCCACACTTTATTGTAGTGAGATAGTGGGAGAGATGGTGTGTTGGTCCATAGGTATTTATGTCATTATAACATGTCAAAAGAGATTTGAGATCACAATAATGGTGTCTAGTGGCATTTTTGAGCATGTGTGTAATGAAGTGATGGCATTTTTGAGCAGTTGAAATTCATAGTGGCAAAACTGAGTAGTGCGACACAACCGGTGGCATAAATGATAAAAAACCTTTTTTTCTTAGGGTCCCTCGTAACGCCCATGTGTAGACCTGGCCAAACCTCGGGCCGGACCGGGCCGGGCTTCGGGCCGGGCCTACCAAAGCCCGGTGCAAAAAACCCAGCGGCCTGTATTTTGGGCCTGAGCCCGGCCCGAACACGCAAAAGCCCGATGGGCCTTGGGCCGGGCCCCTTCAGAAAAACGTAATTTTGACGGGCCCGGGCCCGGCTCGGCCAACGGGCTGAATATCTAGGCTCGAGCCCGGCCCGGGAGCAGCGTCGGGCCGGGCCGGGTCGGGCTTTTTCGGGCCGGGCCGGGCTGCCCATGGCCAGGTCTACCCATGTGGCATACTAGACGTCCGCCCATATAGATACAGGGCCAGTTCTTTTGGCGGCTTAAAAAATAAGCCGCCTCTTCCCCAGCTTTTTCCATAAGCCACCCCCTCATTCATTGGGGCTTCTAACCTCGTTATGGCATTACTAACTTAGAAGCCTCAACAAATTTTGGGAGCGGTTTACTTTTTAAGCTGGGAAGAGGCAGTTTATTTTTTAAGCCGTCCAAAAGAACTAGCCCACAGTCTGTTTGGTAAACACTCGGGCAGGGGAATGGGTGTTTGCATGGAGGGATTAGGCATGGAAATACTATTTTTACTCCCATTCCCTTGTTTGGCATATGATGGGAATTATCATGGGATAAAACTATGCTCACGAATTAACAAGGTACCCTCAACCTGTTTGGTGGGGGGTAATTGGAGCAAGGGAATGAGAATTGAAGCGGTACGAGACTTTAAATCTATTGTTTGGTTGGAGGGATTGCGAATTCATAAGGGAATAGTCATGGGACTTGAGACACCAACTCCCACCATTTTATTAACACGGGAGGGGTGGGAGTTAGGAGGGAATTGCCTTAGTGAGTCAATCTTAACCATTCATCATAACTTATGTTAACTTCGTTTGTCTAGTCCCTCGTCAGTTCCCACGAACCAAACAAAGGAATACATTTTGTCCTTAATTCTCACACATAATTCCTATCGTGCGCCAAACAGAGGATTGAGAATAAAATGACTCATCCCATGTTTAATCTCAATGCAACTCCCTACTCTAAACTCCCATTCCCCTTCCCAAATATTGCCAAACACGCTGCCTGGAAAGAAATCAGTGGGAATTGACTTCCTCAACTCCCATTACCCTTCCCACTTATACTCCCATTCCCTCTAATCAAACAGTGGACTTTTAATCTCCTCAAACCTCAACTCTCACTTCCCATCTCTAATTCCCCTGACCCAAACACATTTGAAAGATCGTGGATGTCGCGTAGAGGGGGGGGGTGAATAGGCGCTTTAAAATAATTACGGTTTAGGCTTGAACAAATGCGGAATAAACCTAGCGGTTAATTTGTCAAGCACAAAACCTACAACAACTAGGCTCACCTATGTGCACCAACAACTTATGCTAAGCAAGATAAACAACTAGGTGATATCAATATATATGACAAGAAACGATATGGCTATCACAAAGTAAAGTGCATAGTAAAGGGCTCGGGTAAGAGATAGCCGAGGCACGCAGAGACGACGATGTATCCCGAAGTTCACACCCTTGCGGATGCTAATCTCCGTTTGGAGCGGTGTGGAGGCACAATGCTCCCCAAGAAGCCACTAGGGCCACCGTAATCTCCTCACGCCCTCGCACAATGCAAGATGCCGTGATTCCACTAAGGGACCTTTGAGGGCGGTCACCGAACCCGTACAAATGGCAACCCTTGGGGGTGGTCACTGAACCCGTACAAATTGCTCGGGGCGATCTCCACAACCTAATTAGAGACCCCGACGCTTGCCCGGAGCTTTACAACACAATGATTGAGCTCCGAACACCACCAAGGTTGGGGCTACCTCTACAACTTAATTGGAGGCTCCCAACGACACCACGAAGCTTCACCACAATGGAATATGGCTCCGCGGTGACCTCAACCGTCTAGGGGGCCCAAGCACCCAAGAGGAACAAGCTCAATGGTACCAAGCACCCAAGAGTAATAAGCTTCTCAACTTGTAACTTCCATGTATCACCGTGGAGAACTCAAACCGATGCACCAAATGCAATGGCAAGGGCACAGGGAGTGCCCAAGTCCTTCTCTCTCAAATCCCACCAAAGCAACTAATGCTAGGGAGGGAAAAGAGACGAAGAATAAGAAGGAGAACACCAAGAACTCCAAGATCTAGATCCAAGGGGTTCCCCTCACCTAGAGGAGAAAGTATTTGGTGGAAATGTGGATCTTGATCTCCTCTCTCTTTTCCCCCCAAAACTAGCAAGAATCCATGGAGGGATTGAGAGATAGCAAGCTCGAAGAAGGTCAACAATGGGGGAAGAACACGAGCTCCAAGGATAAGGCTCAAAGGGGGGGGGAGACCCCCTTTTATAGGTGGGGGGGGGGGATCCAGCCGTTATCCCCACCAACCAGCCCGCAGCGAGCGGTACTACCGCTGGCTGCAGCGGTACTATCGCTCGGCCCAGCGGTACTACTGCTCGGACCTCACACAACGCCAAAGAGAGAATAACAAAGAGAAAGAGCTCCGGAGTGGTACTAGAAGTGGTGGTGGGGCGGTACTACCGCTTATAAGCGGTACTACCGCTCCCACTACAGCTCCTACTGCCGCCCAACCCGACACGAAAAACGGCGGTCTCGAATCGAGGCGGTACTAGCGCGGAACCGGAGCCGAACTACCGCATGTAGCCATAAGCGGTACTACTGCTGTGAACCAGCGGCACTACCGCTTGCGGCTATAAGTGGTACTACCGCTCTGGCCCAGCGGTACTACCGCAGGAGCAACAATAAAATCCTGAACTGCCATAACTTCTTCAAATGAGCTCCGAATTGAGCAAACTCAAGCTTGTTGGATAGAGGCAGACGAGTAGCATCAAAACAGCGACTGGTTATAGTAAGAAGAGGCAGGGAGGTATGCCTAAGATATAGAGGAGTGAACACTCCATCAGAGAAGAACCGGCATAACCTCCAACATCGAAAACATTGATACGTCTCCAACGTATCTACTTTTCCAAACCCTTTTGCCCTTGTTTTGGACTCTAACTTGCATGATTTGAATGGAACTAACCCGGACTGACGCTGTTTTCAGCAGAACTACCATGGTGTTGTTTTTGTGCAAAATAAAAAGTTCTCGGAAGCCTGAAAATCAATGGAGAATTATTTCAGAAAATATAAAAAATATCTGCAAGAAGATACTCACCGGGGGCCCCACACCCTGTCCTCGAGGGTGGGGGGGGGGGCGCCCCCCTTCCTAGGGCGCGCCCCCTGCCTCGAGGGCCCCCCGATGCTCCACCGACGTACCCCCAAATCCTATATCTTTCGTTTCGGGGAGAAAAAAAGAGAGAGAAGGAATTATCGCATTTCACAAGACGGAGCCGCCGCCAAGCCCTAATCTCTCTCGGGAGGGCTGATCTGGAGTCCGTTCGGGGCTCCGGAGAGTGGAGATCGTCGCCATCGTCATCATCAACCTTCCCCCATCACCAATTCCATGATGCTCACCGCCGTGTGTGAGTAATTCCATCGTAGGCTCGCTGGACGGTGATGGGTTGGATGGGATCTATCATGTAATCGAGTTAGTTTTGTTAGGGTTTGATCCCTAGTATCCACTATGTTATGAGATTGATGTTGCTATGACTTTGCTATGCTTAATGCTTGTCACTAGAGCCCGAGTGCCATGATTTCAGATCTGAACCTATTATGTTTTCATGAATATATGTGTGTTCTTGATCCTATCTTGCAAGTCTATAGTCACCTACTATGTGTTATGATCCGGCAACCCCGAAGTGACAATAATCGGGACCACTCCTGGTGATGACCATAGTTTGAGGAGGTCATGTATTCACTATGTGTTAATGCTTTGGTCCGGCACTCTATTAAAAGGAGGCCTTAATATCCCTTAGTTTCCAATAGGACCCCGCTGCCACGGGAGGGTAGGACAAAAGATGTCATGCAAGTTCTTTTCCATAAGTACGTATGACTATATTCGGAATACATGCGTACATTGCATTGATGAACTGGAGCTAGTTCTGTGTCACCCTAGGTTATAACTTCTACATGATGAATTGCATCCGACGTAATTTCCCATCACCGATCCAATGCCTACGAGCTTTACCTATATTGCTAGTTGCTTATTTACTTTTCCGTTGCTATTATCACAAAAACTACAAAAATACTATCGTTGCTTTTATTGCTGCTACCGCCACTATCATATTACTTTGCTACTAAACTATCTTGTTGCAGATACTAAGTTTCTAGGTGTGGTTGAATTGACAACTCAGCTGCTAATACTTAAGAGTATTCTTTGGCTCCCCTTGTGTCGAATCAACAAATTTGGGTTGAATACTTTACCCTCGAAAACTGTTGTGATCCCCTACACTTGTGGGTTATCAAGACTATTTTCTGGCGCCGTTACCGGGGAGCATAGCTCTATTCTTTAAGTCACTTGGGATTTATATCTGCTTATCACTATGAATAATTTGAAGGACTCAAAAACCAAGATCTTACCCTCAACTATGAGGGGAGGTAAGGAAATGCCATCTAGCTCTGCACTTGATTCTCCTTCTGTTATGAGTAAACTTGCGACACCTACTCCTGCTATTGAATCTGATATGTCGTATGTTCTTGATGATGCTACTTCTGCTATGTATGATGAAACTACCTCTATGCCTGATACTGTGCCACTAGGTGAATTTCTAGATGAACAAATTGCTAAGGTTAGGGAGAGTGCAAATGTTGATGATATTTATGAAAGTGATGATGAAACTACTCCCAATAGATATGAGTTGCCTGTTGTGCCTGAGGGCTATGTTATGGATGAAGAAACTGCTAGAGACTTTCTTGCTTGCAATGATAGATATGATCTTGAGAAGTTATTAGCTAAGCTGAAAGAAAAGTCCTTGAATGCTAGAATGAAACATGACCCTCCTTTTGCTACTTCACCTATATGTGTCATTGATAAGGATTATGAATTCTCTGTTGATCCTGAGTTAATTACGTTGGTTGAATCTGATCCTTTCCATGGCTATGAGTCTGAAACTGTTGTGGCACAGCTTACTAAGTTGAATGATATAGCCACCCTATTTACCAACGATGAAAAGATTCGTTATTACTATATCTTTAAGTTGTTTTCGTTCTCGTTAAAGGGTGATGCTAAGACCTGGTTTAATTATCTTGATCCTGGTTGTGTGCGTAGTCCCCAGGATATGATGTATTACTTTTCTGCTAAATATTTTCCCGCTCATAAGAAACAAGCTGCCTTACGGGAAATATATAACTTTGCGCAAACTGAAGAAGAGAGTCTCCCACAAGCTTGGGGGAGGCTTCTCCTGTTTCTTAATGCTTTGCCTGATCATCCTCTTGAAATGCATGATATACTTGATGTCTTTTATAATGGACTAATCGATGCTTCCAGAGACCACCTGGATAGTTGTGCTGGTTGTGTTTTCAGGGAAAGAATAGTTGAACAAGCTAAATTACTATTGAATAATATGCTGGCCAATGAAAAAAATTGGACACTTCCTGAACCAGCCCCTAAGCCAACTCCGAAGAAAAGAGGTGTTCTATTTCTCAGTCCTGAAGACATGTAAGAGGCAAAGAAATCTATGAAAGAAAAAGGTATTAAAGTTGAAGATGTTAAGAATTTACCACCTATTGAAGAAATACATGATCTTGATAACTCGACACGGGTAGTAAAGGTAAATTCTCTTTATAGATTTGATGAAGGAGATATTCTTCATTATAAGTCTGCTAGCCAATGCTTAGATGAGTTTGACAATTTTATTGTGAAACAAGAAAACTTCAATGCTTATGTTGGTAGACAACTACATCACAATGCTTATATGATTGAACGCTTGAGTGATTATCTGTCTAGTGCTAAAGGTGAACTGAAACTTATTAGTAAACATGCTTCCATGGTTACCACTCAAGTAGAACAAGTACTTAATGCTCAGAATGATTTGCTCAATGAATTAAATAGTAAAAATAATGACTATGTTGTTAGAGTTGCAACTAGAGGTGGTAAAATGACTCAAGAACCTCTGTATCCTAAAGGCAACCCTAAGAGAATTGAGCAAGATTCTCAGAGAGCTAATTTAGATGCACCTAGTTCTTCTAAGAAGAAGAAAAAGAAAAATGATAAGACCTTGCATGCTTCTAGTGAACCTATAGCTGACACACCTCAGAATCCCCATGATATATCTGTTTCTGATGCTGAGACACAATCTGGTAATGAACATGAGCCTAGTGATAATATTAATGATGATCTTCATGATGATGCTCAACCTAGCAATGATAATGACGTAGATATTGAACCTGCTGTTGATCTTGATAACCCACAATCAAAGAATCAACGTTATGATAAGAGAGACTTTGTTGCTAGAAAGCACGGTAGGGAAAGAGAACCATGGGTTCAGAAACCCATGCCTTTTCCCCCGAAACCATCCAAGAAAAAGGATGATGAGGATTTTGAGCGCTTTGCTGAAATGATTAGACCTATCTTTTTGCGTATGCGTTTGACTGATGTGCTTAAAACAAATCCTTATGCCAAGTATATGAAAGATATTATTACCAACAAAAGAAAGATACCCGAAGTAGAAATTTCCACCATGCTTGCCAATTACACTTTTGAGGGTGGAATGCCTAAGAAATTAAGAGATCCAAGAGTGCCTACTATACCTTGCTCCATTAAGAGAAACTATGTTAAAACTATTTTGTGTGATCTTGGAGCTGGTGTTAGTGTTATGCCTCTCTCTTTATATCGTAGACTTGACTTGAGTAAGTTCACACCTACTGAAATATCTTTGCAAATGGCTGATAAATCAACTTCTATACCTGTCGGTATTTGTGAGGATGTGCCTGTTGTAGTTGCAAATGTTACTATTCTAACGGACTTTGTTATACTTGATATTCCCGAGGACGATAGTATGTCTATTATTCTTGGGAGACCTTTTTTGAATACTGCAGGGGCTGTTATTGATTGCAACAAAGGCAATGTCACTTTTCAAGTCAGCGGTAATGAGCATACGGTACACTTTCCGAGGAAACAACCTCAGGTCCATAGTATCAATTATATTGGAAAAACTTCAACTATCACTATTGGAGGTTTTGAGTTTCCTATTCCTACTATCAAGAAGGCATATGACATACTTATTGTTCGGGACATACATATCCCCATTGAGGTAACCTAGTGTTATTCAAAAATTCTCCGGTTTCATGTTACTCAGAAAGAGTTTATTAACAAGACCTGATCAACCTTGTTAATGGATTCCTTTTGATGAACATGGGATAGGTGAATCTAGATAGCACAAACCTTCTGTACCCTCTTTTACTTTCTGTTAATTAGGTTAAATAAAACAAAAATAGCATTGTCTGTCTGATTCCAGACTTATCCGTGCAATAAAAAATATCCCGAAAATAAAAGTTCTCCAAATGCCATGAAAATGAAATATGATTTTTTCTAGAATATTTAAGAAAATATGGCACTGAACACACATCGAGGGGAGCCATCACGTGGCCTCGAGGGCACAGGGCGCGCCCCCCTGCCCAGGGCGTGCCCCCTGCCTCGTGGGTCCCACGTGGCCCCCCTCCACTTATCCTTTCACCCATGCTCTTCTTCTTCCTCCCAAAAAAATCCCCAACCAGCTCAAACCCGAGTTCTAGCTCATTTTGCTGCCATTTTCGATCTCCTTGCTCAAAGCACCATTCACCAAACTGTTTGGGGAGATTGTTCCTTGGTATGTGACTCCTCCATTGGTCCAATTAATTTTTGCTCTAGTGCTTTATTCGTTGCAAATTTATGCTGATGTGGTGACCTTGTTCTTGAGCTTGCATGTCAAATTTTCTAGGTCCTAAGTAGTTCTAATGTATGATATAGCCTCTAGGCACTTGTAGGAGTTGTTGCTATCAATTTTGTTGAGTTTGGTTAACTTTTATTGTGAGTTACTAAAAAATTCAGAAATTATCAGAAAATGTCTAGGAGAAACTTCCAAGGTGGTCCTTCAAGGAAGCAAGAACCGAGGCTCGCGTTTCGTGAGCCGGACGATGAACCACCGAGGGATGCTGATGTGCGGCCTTGTGAATGGCCTTGAGATGAATTTTTGGGTCAAGCAGACATCAAAGATGAATTTTACGCATATGTGCGCAACCTGACCTCGAAGACTTCATGCAAGATAAGTGTCTTCAATACCGTGGCTTAACTGGTAGCTTTGTGAGAAGGTTTAAATTTTCATCTTCACGTAATTCTCACACTGTCCTGTTTGACCTTTTTGATAAATCTTATACCATGGACTTAGAGGATTTTAATGTTGCCTGCAAGCTCCCACAGTGGGGCAGTATGAGTGATCCTCGCAAATCTGAATTTAGAGAATTCCTTGCTAGTATTAGAGTGGGAGAACCCAGGGATGTCACACAAGCTACCACGGGGAGCATACATTTTCCTGCTATTCATTACTTTGCTCTATTTATCGGTAGATGCATAAACGGTAAAGATGAGGCTTGTCACATGTGTGTCCCTGATCTTAGTGTTCTTAGGAGTGCTGTACTAGGTGATAGGCAATATAACTTGGGAGCAATTGTTGCACGTACACTACACCATAATGGTTTGCATGGAGATTTATTTGGTGGGATCTATGCTACCCACATAGCCCGCTATCTTGGTGTGTTTGTGCACACGAATGATGAACCTTTACCTCCTGCTTATTTAGTCTGTCATGCTATGGCTAGTCACCGGTTTATAGAGTGGGATAATCAAACCCTCAAATATCGACTAATCTTTAACCGGCAGCACACCATCCCTATTGTTCTTCCCGCCCCTACTTTGTTTAACTTTCAGGAAAAAGGAAGATACACTATAACTATGGAGGAGGCAAATGCCTATTATAACATGACGGAAGCAACCCGCCTTCGAGCTGCAGCTCATCATGCAGCATCTGCTGCATCTCAGTACGACCCCAACTACAACTTTGGATATTCGTCAGGCCAGTACTGGCCATAGACCAACTTAGGCCAAAAGCCTAAGCTTGGGGGAGTACGTGTTTCTCACCGACTTACACTCATGTTCACACTTATTCTAGTTGTCGGTGCTCACACTCTTTCACTGTACCATCCATGCTTAGTTTTAATTTCTTTTTCTTAGTCTTTTTCTCGTGTGCTAGAAAAATCCAGAAAAACAAAAAATATTAGTTGTAGCTTCTAGCTAGTTTACTTTCTTTGCTTGTAGTAGTAACTAAAAATGAAAACCCAAAAAGATTTCCCGTTCTTCTTTTGCTTGTTGGGAGCTTTCCAGTGAAAATAAGTTTCTTTTCTTTTCTTTAGGGGTTAAGAGTAGAAGACCATGATTAAAATGCCTAGTGGCTCTCATATGCTTTGTTGTTGATTTAACCTTGAGCCATATTACCTTGTCTTCTCTCTTGTATTAAATGCCTGCAGATTCCAGCTTAGTCCAATGCACATGCACTATTATTATTTTCCACACCGTTCGGTCGTGCGAGTGAAAGGCAATAAGGATGATATATGATGAACTAATTGAGATGAGAAAAGCTGGTATGAACTCGACCTCTTTTGTTTTTGTAAATATGATGGCTCGTCGTTCCTGATTCAGCTTGTTATGAATGAAACATGCTTGCAATGACAATTAGAGATCATAGCTGCTTATGCCATGCTTAATTAGCTGAGAGTTTATAATGGTCTATCTTGCGTGCCAACATGATATTAAAATGGTTGTGATGTGGTATGATGGGTGGTATCCTCCTTTGAACGATTTAAGTGATTTGACTTGGCACATGTTCACGCATGTAGTTGAAACAAATCAACATAGCCTTCACGATATTTATGTTCATGGTGATTTATATCCTACTCATGCTTGCATTCATTGTTGATTAATTTTAATGCATGTTCATGACCGTTGTTGCTCTCTAGCTGGTCGCTTCCCAGTCTCTTTCTAGCCTTCACCTGTACTAAGCGGGAATACTGCTTGTGCATCCACTTCCATAAACCCCAAAGTTATTCCACATGAGTCCACCATACCTTCCTATATGCGGTATCTACCTGCCGTTCCAAGTAAATTTGTATGTGCCAAACTCTAAACCTTCAAATGAAATTCTGTTTTGTATGCTCGAACATCTCATGTATAAACTAGGGATATCTATATCTTCCATGCTAGGTGGGTTATTCTCACGATGAGTGGACTCCGCTCATCATTCACGAGAAAATGGCTGGTAATCGGGATGCCCAGTCCCATGCTCAAAATCATAATAATTAAACAAAATTCCCCCAGGGTTGTTGCTGGTTTGGACGGTACCCGTTGTTTCGGGCTAGCCGTGGAGTGTGCTTATTGGTGGTTGGGGGAGTATAAACTTTACCATTGTGTTTGGGAACCGCCTATAATGTGCGTAGCATGGGAGATATCGAGATTCTTGGTTGTTATGTTGACAATGAATGTATACTGCTCAAAAAGTTATTTAATCTCTATTTAAAGATCGAGCTCTAGCACCTCTACAAATCCCTGCTTCCCTCTGCGAAGGGCCTATCTATTTACTTTTATGCAGAGTCATCATCCTCTTATCAAAGAGCACCAGTATGAGAGCACCTCTGTCGTTGCATGTATTACTATTAATTTGCATTGAGTATGATCATGACTGGATCTCTTTTACCATGAATTACAATGTCTAGTCAGTCCTTGATCTTTAAAGGTGCTCTGCATTTATGTTTGTAGTCTCAGAAAGGGCTAGCGAGATACCATCTTGTTATATCATATCATGATTGTTTTGAGAAAGTGTTGTCATCCGAGGTTTATTATTATTTCTCACTAGTTGATTATGCCATTGATGTGAGTAGTCTTGAGACCTGAAAGTTATTGTCAATGTGGTTAGTTCATAATCTTGTTGAAAACCTGAATGCTAGTTTACATATTTACAACAACAAGAGCAAACAGAGTTTATCAAAGTTTTTCTTTATCACTTTCAGTTTATCAACTGAATTGCTTGAGGACAAGCAAAGGTTTAAGCTTGGGGGAGTTGATACGTCTCCAACGTATCTACTTTTCCAAACCCTTTTGCCCTTGTTTTGGACACTAACTTGCATGATTTGAATGGAACTAACTGATACGTCCAAAACGTATCTATAATTTCTGCTTGCTCCATGCTTCTTTTGTGTGATATTGCTATGATATTGATGCACTTCCATACACTTTTGATCATATTTGGACTAACCTATTAACTCAGTGCACCATAGTGCCAGTTCCTGTTTTCTACTGTTTTTCTATTTCAGGTTTCCCTCATATTAAAAGTGCTCCAAAAATTCCAGGAAAAATCAGCGTACATGAAGCTTCGCGAAGAACCAAAGATGGGCCAGAGGGGAGCCAGGGGAGGCCCAGGCGGCCACCTGGCGCGGCCCCACCCCTGGCCGCGCCAGGGGGGCGCCTGATGGCTTCTCGCCCCTCGTTGGTTACCCCAAGTGGAAGGTTGAGATGTAGCGTAGCGGCAAATTTCCCTTGGCAAAGATACCAAGGATCGAATCCCGTGAGATTCCGAGGGTCGACAAGTAGGTGTCAACGGCGCCAGAAACTTAGCGGTTGACGGGACCTGCACACAGATACAAATAACTTTGCTCCCAACGAGTACAGAGAGGTTGTCAATCCCTCCGGCCTTGTTGTTTACAAAGGATCAAACACAAGAGATAATAATGATAGCTATGACTGCAACTAGGAAATAAAAACAGGAAGTAAATAGAAGGTGTGATCAGCGGTGGTAATATGGACCGGGGTCCCATGATGTTCACTAGTGATGTCTCTCTCCCAAAAGACGATAAAACAGCAAAGCAAGGTAAACAAATTACAGCTGGGCAATTGACAGGATTATGTGCGCAAACCAATGCTAACTATGCTGCAAAGAAAGATAGAGGCTCAAAAGCATGGGCGGTACGCCAAGGCAAGTAGACCGAAATCCATCTGCATCTACTACTAATCATCCACCTTGAGATATCTATCCAGAACATCTCGCTGGTATTAAGTTGCGAATCCCACCCAAAGTGTAAACTCAAAGCAACAGACAACTGCATTAAAAGAACTTTGCGTAAAGTAAACAATCCTTGCACCCGCAAGTACAAGCACCGTTGTTTTATCCCTTGTGGCAACAGCACATCCCCTAGACTCATGTTTCTGTCACTCAAGCTAGTCATCAGGGGGCATGAACCCACAATCAAGCATAACGCTCCCTCTTGGAGTTACTACCTACTACTTGGCCAAAGCAATAAACAGCAACGGAGAACATGCAAGAATCTATTATATATAAAAAGTAGTTTACGGGCTAACCAGAAAAAAGAGAATTAGGCTAGAAAATCACACAATAATTAGAAACATCCAACCGTTTATTTGATTGATTAGATGATCTCAACCATTTAATCTTGCTAATATGTTAGGAAGTTTGGTGAAATTACCCACCACTGCCATTATGAGTAAATAAGTAAATAACCTTTCAATCGGTTAAAACAAACTTCCACAAGGATGGACGTGATCACCACGAGATGCCATCCCAAACATCACGAGATGCCATCCCAAACATCCAAACGGAACATCACATATATCCCGATCTCATATAATCATCCCTGGGTTCTAAAAAGAAGAACAGCCCTAGCGTCCACATGTAATGGAAATATATGAAAAAGCCCTAGCGTCCACAAGCCGCAGCCGTCACCCCACCCGGAGTTGCAAGCGGTCCACCTGAGTTCAGGTCGGACGGCTGGCAGAGGAATTGAGCAGCAAGCTTCTCTTTAGGCGCTAGCCACCTGAAGAAATCAACGGAGGTGGCGACTTTATTAGCTTCGTTTGAGGCATGCGCGTTTCTGGCCGGCCGATGAATTGTTAAGCAAGCTTCTGCATGCTAGCCCACTGAAGAAATTGGTCGAATTGTGCTTGCCTCCTGGAGAAATCAATTGTGATGCCTCCTTTACCATCTTTGATCTAGACACATATGTTTCTGGCTGGTCGAAGAATTGTTCAACAAGCTTCATCGTGCATGCTGGCCTTCTGAAGAAATCAATCAAGTTGTATGCATTACTAGCTTTGTAGGCAGGTGCATTTTCTTCCAGAGGTTACGTTTCCATTATCAAGCTAAGAAAGAACTCGGTGCTCATTAGTGTCCATAAGCGTGAGTTTGTGTCCTTGGCATGGATCAATATATCCACGTTTCCGGCTAGAGGAGGAATTGAGCGGATGCCCCTTCTATGTACGTAGCCTCTTGGAGAAATAAATCAAAGTGCTCCCTTTACTAGCTTTGTTTTAGGTATATGCACGTGTTCTTGGCCGACCGAGCAATTGTTCAGTAAGCTTCCACTTACATTCTAGCCTTCCAAAGAACCTCTCAAGTTGTATGCATTACCAGCTTGGTTCCACACGCATGTTTCTTGCTGGAAATAAATCGGCAATGAATGACCCGAACTCTTATGGAAAGTAATTAGCAACTAACGACCTGATATAGTACAGCATGAAAGACCGCTACAAAGTAATCTGTGGTGACGGCCAGTGCTAACAACGGAGGAATGGTCACATAAGCTAGCCAGGCACTGCAAAAAGGGTGAGATACAAGGGGGTACTCAAAGTCAAACACAGAGCTGAGAGAAATCTCTGATATGCTATGGCGAGGCTACGTGTGTTTATTGCTCCATAAAGCTAGGGTTAGGTCATCTCAAGCTCTGTCGCGGGTTGTTAATCACCATCTTCCACGTCCATCATGTTGCTTATGTAATTCAATAGTTTAATTTGCCGAAGGATTGACCACTTCTTCTCTCGCATGGAAGATCAGTTCGCAGCGACAATGGGTTGGGGTGGAGAAGATGAATTGGCGAAAGAAAGAAGCATGGGAGGCACGGTAAGTTCTGGTGCAGATTTAAATCCATGCACTATAACTATTGCAGATGTGATTCATTCGTATTCGATTTGTTCATCCAGGGTGAGATTAATGTTGTTGCCGGTTATTCCAAAGATTATCCATACATTTTTTTGTTCACATTATCAGTTTGTTGATAATGCATATCATGGCCATGTAATTGTCTGTAGCCCACGTTAAACTTGTCTCGCCAGTGTATGGATGTGAGCTTGAATCTCATTGATACATACAATTGATTTATGAACTAATGACTTTTTTTAAACTGGGTAGAATAGTCAATATATAACTGTTTTTGTATCCCGAGGAAATATAGCATTCCGTACGTGGATACAGTGGAAGTAATTTTGCATACACGTGCATTCTTTGTAACTGAGCTCAACATCGAGTATTTGACTTTTTGCAAGATTGAACCATCTTGTCATCTCCGCTGCAGTTGTGGGAAATTAAGGGAGTTAAAATTGTTAGCAAGATCATATGCGTACCTAATGTAAGCATATACCGGGTGTTGCAACAAGGATCAAAAAACTGTACCTTGAAGGTGAGTGCAAGTGAAGAATGTACTATTTTTTTCTCTTTGTCACAAATTCACATATTTTACAATTTTAAAATTAGAGAAATAGAACACCGTCAATACATAAGTTATAGGTATGTGCCTCATCAAAAACCCCCATAGTGGGATAAGTAGTCAATTAATCAAAAATGTTTTATGTTTTGCGTAATCACAATATTTTTTGGAATGTATCAGTACTTTCTCATATGAGATTTGCTTGAAAATTATTTCAATGATTTTCCAAGTGTGTGTGTTTAAACAATTTGACCTTTTGCGTTAAATAATTTTATCTATCCTGTGTGAGGATAAATGTTTTGCACATAGTCAACATGCAGCAATTTAGAGATAGAAACATTGATACATGAGTCATACTAATTAATGTGTCCGGTAAAAGTACCTGATAGTTCTAAAATCTTTTAGTTCACCACATTCTTTATTGTGTACCTATGTTTTCTCCAGATAATATTTTCTTGATAAACCCTTCTTGGTTATTTGCAGTGTGTCTATTTGCATAACTAAAGTTGATGGTTTGTCCAAAAGGATGCAGAACTTTATATGTTGCAGTCAACGAATAATAATGTTTCAAATAGATTGGTGTGATGTTCCATTAAATATAGGCTGACCAGACTGAAAGTTCAAGTTTTGCATTAGACATTAATGTGTTGTTCACTATATGATTTCAAACTTTCCATCGTGATTATGACCCAATGATAATAACATGTACTAGAGATATTCAGTATATGAGACTGATTGCTGGGCAGTGAACTCACATGAGATAAATACCTTTTGGGCCAAAGTGCTTCCTGTCAGGTATTTTAAAAATTAGTTTCATGTGTATATACACGAGAACTGCAGTGTAAATATGATTGGAACTTTTCTGCCGTTTTAAGTTCTAACATATATGTGTGGTGATTTTTCTTAGATTAACATGATACCCTTTATCTGATCCATTAAGCTCACTTTATTAAATGTTGTATTTTTTATTTGCTCGACAAAAAATATCGATTTGAGAGCAGAGACGCTAATACCATCGAAGGAGTGACATAAAACTATCAAAGAATGTGATTGAATAAACTACCATAGCTTTTCCATCTTTTGTCCCTTCCTCCTATAGAACTATAGAGCACACAAGCAAGATGTATAAATTGATCTAAACAATATCTACCATTGGACATCAGCGACGCAATGCCAATTGTGTTTTGTAATTTTTTACATGCTATCTATATTTTAGCTAGCTTGACTTATGTGTCGGTTATAATATTTCACAGTGGATCAGGTAGATATCCACTTTCAAATTTGATCCTACCCTTTTAATCTCCATATAAAAAAATATTTCTACAAGAATTCTCAAAACACTTCATTCATTCACTATGAATCATTAACTACATCTTGAATTTCCAATGAGTGCAACAAAAAATGCAGTAAAGGCCAGAGCCAAATAAATAGAAGCACATTTCAAGCGTGCCAAGTCCATTTTCAGTAGAATATGTGTTAATTTGTTCTCATCAAAACCATACCTTAAGAACTAATGCCCATGCACATCATTTTACTAAATATTTTCTATTACTAAAAATAATATGCAAAAACACAATTAAAACAAGTAGAACCACTTCATGTTAATTGAAAAATAGCACTCCCTCCGTCCCAAAATAAGTGACGCAAAAGTGACTCAAATTTACACTAACTTTAGTGCAAATTTGAGTCACTTTTGCGTCACTTATTTTGGGACGGAGGGAGTACTTAATAGAACAATAAGCTAAAAATATGGACATATTTTCTGCAATGAGAATAATAGTGACCTAATAAACCATTCTAATTTCACAATCAACTCAACGACCGATAAAGATGATGCCCGCACAACAAATAAAACGAAGACAAAAATATGCTTGCAAAGTCTCATATTTGTGAATGTGATCACATTTGGTTCAAATTTATTTAGGCAACTTAAAAAAAATATTCTCTTGATACAACTTAAAAATCTAGCCCGCACATCGGGCGGGCCACTTTGCTAGTTACTCAAGAACAAAGATATAAAAGAGGTGAATCAAATATATTACTCAAACACAATCTGAACATAGTCTCATAATCCATCAGATCCCAGCAAAGCAACAGCAGAAAGATTACATATGTGCCTCGATCATGTAGGGCAGCTCACGAGGTCTAAACCATGAAGAGCAAAGAGGGGAGGAGAACATCACATAGCTACTGATCATGGACCCATGGTCCAAGGTGGACTACTCACAACTCATCCGGGAAGCGTCCATGGTGGTGGTTCTTCCCTCCGGCAGGGTGCCGGGAAGAGTTCTCCTGATGCTCCCGATCTTGGAAGCGCTGCGGCGGCGGAACAGAGGCGAGACCGCGAAAAAGGGTTCTATCCTCGAGGGTTTCGGGACGAGAGGGATATATATGCGAAGGGGGGCAGCCAGAGGCGGAGAAGGGGCCCCAGGCGCCCCCTGGCGCGGCCAGGGGTGGGGCCGCGCTAGGTGGCCGCCTGGGCCTCCCCTGGCTCCCCTCTGGCCCATCTTTGGTTCTTCGCGAAGCTTCCTGTACGCTGATTTTGCCTGTATTTTTCCTGGAATTTTTGGAGCACTTTTAATATGGGGGAAACCTGAAATAGAAAAACAGCAGAAAACAGGAATTGGCACTGTGGTGCACTGAGTTAATAGGTTAGTCCAAATATGATCAAAAGTGCATGGAAGTGCATCAATATCATAGCAATATCACACAAAAGAAGCATGGAGCAAGCAGAAATTATAGATACGTTTTGGACGTATCAACATCCCCAAGCTTAATTCCTGCTCGTCCTCGAGTAGGTAAATGATAACAAGCATAATTTCTGTGGTGACATGCTACCAACCATATAAGAACTTTTTAAGTAAAGCAATCTAGGCATGTAATTCAATTCAAGTCATAACAAGCAAGAGTCTATATTAGCATTGTAACAAGCAACATAAGAACATAAAGGTGCAAGAGCTCTCGCTGTCCGTGACTCGAATGTCTCCAAATGGTGTTTGCGTGCAAGAAAGGGGATAGGGATATACGAGAGAGTAAAACATAGTTTTTGTATTGTTGAGAACTTAATCTACTAAAGTTTCACACTTGGTCTTCTTTGGAATCTTATCTTGACTCATCCCCAGACCACTAGCCAGGTACAAGTCAAAATGATCCACTCCCTTTCGATATTTTGAGCACTCATGGAATGGATGAGCGTAAGCAAGAAAGTTGACACTTAGGATGGCAAAGAGAGAAAATTGATGAAGGGGGAAGACAAAAAAGGTGTGAAAGGCTCACATCAATGAGGACAATCATAGGCGAGAGAAAGCCAAATGATAGATATGATGTGAGGAGTAGGGATTGCCATGCAACGGATGCACATATGAGCTAAGGTAAGCTCTCCAATGGAACTAGTGGGGGTGCATCCAACTTGCTCGCTCAAGAAGACCTAGAGCTCTTTTGAGGAGGCTCATCATTGGAATATACAAGCCAAGTTCTATAGTGTGAAGGTCCCCACATAGCTATATGCATGAATGATAATCTCTATGTAGTACAAGGTATAAGATGGAGTACGAGTGTGGATCTCTCAAAAGGAATAGTAGTGTGCCCCCTTCTCTCTTTTTATTTCTTTTTCTCTTTTTTCTATATTTTTTTGTGGCCTCAATGGCTCTTTCTATTTAACTCTCATTTGTCCTCTTTGGGATCTTTTGATTTTGTCCTCTTTGGGATCCTTTCCTCACTTTAGGGGCAACACTCTATAAATTACAAGAAGTATAGAAGATCTTTCACACTTTACAAGAGTACTCAACATAAAGAAGATGAAACTATCATGATGTATGCAAATGTATGCCTCTGCCAGTGTAGCAGGATATGCAATGATACTAGCGCGTCATGTAGCAATGATTAGGGCAAGGCCCAACTAGCATGTGGCTCATCGATCAAGCAAAAGGCATGTATGACATGAACATCAAGTCATGAGAAGATGGATGTTGCATGGCAATGTATCTCGAAAAGGCTATGGAAATGCCTTGATAGGTAGGTATGGTGGCTGTTTTGAGGAAGGATATAATGAGGCTTATGATGACAGAGCGTATCGTGCCAAGGATTTGGATGCACCGGCGAAGTATGCGCCAACTCTCGAGGTGAGAAAGGGCAATGCACGGTACCGAAGAGGCTAGAAAAATATGGCTAGGTGGAAGTGTCAACTTTCGAATACTCACATTAGTCCGAAGAACTCATGCACTTATTATCGGTAACTCTCAATCTAATTAGGAGGTTCACAAAGAGACAAGTACCCCGAGGAGGAGTGTATGGGGGTTTGGTTATCCTTGCGCATCCTCGACTCATGGTACATGAGTGTACTCTAATATTCGATCCCTCCAAAGATTAGTGATCCATCTAGTAGCTAAAGTACTCAACTATTTTGTAGGTTTTCGAAAATAAACACGGATTGCCCAAAATACGACATCTATCACTAATAGGCTAAAGCTCTTGACACCAAAAGTTCAGACATTACTCATGGCAATACCTCAAAACTATTGCAAGTTACTACTAAAATTAAATAGCAACCTCAATTACCTACTTTAAGTTAAGACACACAACTCAGTGCAACAGGCAAACTCTCTTAACAAGATAAACATGAAAACTCAAGAGAGTTCAGCAACCAACTAAACAAAAGCTCTTTAAAAAGAAAAACATGAAAACTAAGAGCTAAACATGACATCAGCTATGGAAAGACAAAGAACACACACAGCAAAGATAAGCATGAAAATCCTATGTTGTGTTCTAGGTTGAAGTGGAGCGTGTTTCTCTCCCACACAAAGAAAGCTGGGTTCTAACTTGTTATGAACAGCAAGCAAAGCTAAAGAAAACTAAAAAAAGGAAACTAAGAGCAAGACGCTCCAAGCATAGCACATAACGCATGAAGTGATAAAAATATAGTGGAACGAAAGACGAACTGATAATTGTTGATGGAGAAGGGGATGCATGGGGGCATCCCCAAGCTTAGACGCTTGAGTCTTCTTGAATATTTCTTGGGGGTGCACGGGGCCATCCCCAAGCTTGAGCATTTGACCCTCCTGAATCTTCTTTTATCATCTTCCCTCGCACACTTGAAAACTCCCTTCATACATAACTCATCATAATCTGATTAGCGAGGTTAGTACCCACAATAAAATAAATTTTCCCTACTGGAAATAAAGATAATCTTGAAGAGCTACTGTTTCTCAAGATTTCCAAAAGGTTTTTGCAAAGAAAAAGCAAGCTCAAGGTTTGCAAAACGAAGAAAAGGCAAAACAGGACAGAATCTGTGAAAAACAGACCAGCAGGTAGTAAATAATTTTTTCGGGGCACTTCTGCAACTCAAATCAAAAAACTCAGAACAGACGCTCGAAAGCCAATTGTATAGAGCATGCTGTCAAAACAATTCAGATCAAAAAGATGATCTGGTGATTTTATTCGAATTTCTCTGTCCAAGGAAAGAATCTGTTTTCTGGACAGCACGTCACAACTTTTGAACTTTCTTGCAATCGGAGGCTAAACTTGGCACAAAGCTGAAAAGAAAAGATACAATGATGATGCTACTGTAGTAACAAACATCAAGACACAACAAAAGCAAAATAAAACCTAATTCGTTGTGGGCTGCCTCCCAAAAGCGCTTTCTTTTATGCCTTTAAGCTAGGCATGATGCAAAAAGAGAAGATCAAGTTTTATCAAGAGTAAGAGAATAGCTAGCCCGTGTAACGGACTCAAAAGGCAACTTAATCTTCTTTATAGGGAAGTGTTCCATCCCTTTCTTGAGAGGGAATTGGAATTTTATATTCCCCTCTTTCATGTCAATGATAGCACCAACGGTGCGAAGAAAAGGACGTCCCAAAATAATTGGACATGAAGGTTCACATTCAATATCCATAATAGTAAACTCAACGGGAACATAATTGTCATTGACAATGATAAGAACATCGTCGATCTTCCCCAAAGGTTTCTTTACGGAAGAATCAACAAGACGAACACCAAAAGAACAAGGATCAAAAGGTTTCAATTCAAACATATCATACATTCTTTTGGGCATAACGGAGGTACTAGCTCCAACATCACATAAAGCATAGCAAGAGAAGTTATTCAACTTAATTTTAATCATAGGATCCCAACTATCTTCTAGCTTTCTAGGTATGGAGGCTTCTACCCTAAGCTTCTCCTCCCTAGCTTTGATAAGAGCATTAGTGATATCCTCCGTGAAGGCAAGATAAAGTGTGCTAGTGTGGGGATCTCTAGACATCTTGTGAAGAAAACCAATAACTTCAGAAAGGGTGCAATTATCAAAATCAAGGTCACTACTATCAAGTAATGTGGTAGTGGTGTCCTTTAGGCTCACTTGTTTGGTAGCTTCTATGGTCATAGGAGTTTCTTCTTCTACGGTTGAGGTCATAGCATCACCATTAATAGGTCCAACGGGACTAGGAGTGCATTGGGTGCTGATGACCCACAACCGTAAGGGATCTATTGCAGCGTTTTCGATAAGTAAGAGTGTCGAACCCAACGAGGAGCAGAAGGTATTGATAAGCGATTCTGAGCAAGAAATTACTGCAAGCACTGAAAGATAACTTTTAGGGGTTTTCTCGGTATAAGCAACAGGAAAGTAAAAGCAAGTAATGTAAAAGGTATTGAGAGTAACAAGTGGCCCAATCCTTTCTTAGCAAAGGAGAGGCCTAGCAACTGAACTTATAAAGACTAAAGCGTTCCTGAGGACACACGGGAGAGGTAGTCATGTGCTTTCGCCATATTCCGTATCAATACTATGTTATGTGTTGATAAGTGTTGAGTGGGTGGATCTATGCTAGTGCACTCTCTAGACTAAGATGAATGCACTCTTATGATTAAACACCTTGCAAGCATCCGCAAATACAAGATAGAATTTAAGGCAAAAGCCTAACCATAGCAATACGATCGAGGATCCATTATTCCCTTATGCAAAAGCGTGCGAACTGGGGTTCAGGTTTCTGTCACTCCGGCAACCCACCATAAGCATTCTTTATACACAATGTATTCTCCTAGGTCCTTAATAAGGCGAAGTGTTGGGTGTTCGACTCACACAACACCACTAGTAGAATGACAACACAACTTAAGTATCAAACAACACATATTACTTCAACAACATATGACTACTAACAACAAGACTTTCCCCATGTCCTCAAGAACTAAGGTAACTACTCACGAGACATAAAAGAGATCATGACCAGTGGGGATAAATATGTGATAAACAATCTGGACATAATAATATTTCTCCAACAAAACTCAATAGCATTCACCACAAAGTAGTAATCAACATCGATGGAGTAGAGAGGATAGGTAGTACGAGTTACAACACAAGTTGCGATTGTAAGATGAGATTTGGATGAAGATGGAGATGGTGCTGGTGTTGGGGATGATGTTGATGATGATCTCGATGATGCCCGTGATGATGGTGATGACGATGGCGACGATCTCCCCTTCCGGGAGGTGATCTCCCCGGCGGAATCTGCCCGCCGGAGATGGCTTTTTCTTCCCTGTAGGTTTCCGCCACGGAGCGGCGGCGGAACTCCGTAAAAATTCCCGTCCTTAGGGTTTTTGGATAACGGAGAGCATATATGCAAAAGGGGGCGGCCAGAGGTGGGCCAGGGGCTCCAGGCGCCCCCCCCCCCCGGCGCGGCCAGGGGGGGGGGGGGGCGCCCCCAGGGCGCCTGGGCACCCTGTGGCCCCCCTCTGGTTGCCCTTTCGCGTGCCTTCGTGATCCGTCTAAAAAATATCTCCCATCAATTTTCAGGTAATTTGGAGGTATTCTTCTTCAGCAACTCAGCGTCCACTTTTTACTGCTGAATCCTGCGTCTGCTGCTTCGGCATCGGAAAGTTTGCATACTGTGTAAAATAGACCAAAACTACATAAGAACATCACCATAAAGTGAAATATATCAATGAATAAGGATAAATTATGATACAAAATAGTGATGCATTTTGGACGTATCAACACCCCCAAGCTTAGACCTCGCTTGTCCCCAAGCGAATATGAACTCGGTAAACCTGTCCACAAGTTTAGAGAGTGAAGTGTCGATAAATAGAATACGGACAAGAAGCATCATAGTTTCTTTACCAACTCAAATATCCTCAACGGCAATCTTCAATTCATAAAGCCCTTATAAAAGAGTGATAACACTTATATTCGAAAGTAGGGCTAAGGAAACTCATTATATCATGGCAAACATGTCCTTTGGTCAAAGAACAACAAATAAATTTAACTTTTGCTCTTATATTATGTTTTGATGAGACTGATTGAAGCTTTTGAAAGAACATGTCATCAGGCAAGAAGTGAAAGTGTTAACACAAAGGAAGATATTTGCCTTGGCTGGGCTTGACAAACAACTTGCTTATCAAATGATAATGTCAACAAGGATATGATATGACAAATCTTAATGCAACTTTATATGAATGAATCCTTATGAACATCAAATGTCTGCTCTCTTTAAGAATAGAAGGGAGTAGGAATAACTGACTCAACTTAAAATTAAAAGATTGGCCCTGCTCTAGGGTAGTAGGGAAAACTCATGTGCTATCCTCAAATCAAACAGAATGAAAACAAGTTTTGAGAGGTGCATGATTTGTCAATGAATGCTAATAGATAACTCAATTGCTTCTTGAGCTGGACAAGTTTCGAGGAACGGCTCCCACACGAGGACGATCACATCCTCTTATTCTCCTTTATTTATCGCTGCCAAAGTTTTCTGATTTCTCATGAACAAAGCGCGAAGGAGGGTTTGTTTGTTATATTATTTTCGAGCCGGTCGCACTCTTTGCCAGTTCCTTCTCGTATTATGGGTTTGCACATTAGACATGCAATCCCGGGGTGAAGCTTGTCCAATTCAAGAAGACTATGAATTAGCTATTACTTCCTCATGAGCTAAAACAGAGGCACAAAATAAAGGATTTTGAATATTTAAGGATAACACATAAATTATATACTTTTAGGAGGTGGTAGTGGAATACCACGAGTAGGTAGGTATGGTGGACTCATATGGAAGGTATTGGTTTTAAGAGTATGGATGCACAAGCAGAATACCTCTTAGTACAGAGTTAGGCTAGCAAAGGTTTTGAGAGAGCAGACAACTGATGATGACTAAGATGCAAAGCAATATAAAGCATGAACATTGAAATAAGCATAACACATCAAGTTGTCTTCCTTGTCAGCATAACACTTCAAGCATAATAACATAAAGGTTTTGGCTATGTTGATACTCTAAGAAAATCATGCTTGTTGTTATGACCAAAGCTATGTTTGCCAAGATTAAATAAAGTTTTCACAGCCATACCTGACATAAGATCAATACTCCCCATAAGAATCATCATATAAGGTCGATTGCGTGAAGAGAATACCGAGTGCAGCAAAAGGAACCAATAAACTTCTCATTAATATTCCATCATAGACGACTCCACACTCACGGATACAATTCTTCACCGAAGGAGTGATAGACCTCAATGCACACACCTATCTCATATAACAACCTCCCTAGACATGATATGACTCTACTTGACTCTAAAAGACAAAAGGTAAAGATAAAGACACCGGGCACTCCCCCAAGCTTGGAACAAGCCAAGGGAATGCCGTTACCCAAGGAGATTTCACTCATCATGCTTGTTGGCGTTGATCACGTAGTCCTTGGCGAAACGCTTCCATGGATATCTAGCTAAAGTCTCATATGAGAAGCTCGTCTCCTGAATCCTGCATTCATCACCCAAACTCATGCGCATAAACCTTAGTTCATACTCACAGTTCTGGTTATGTAGATCATTAATTTGCCCTTGGAGCTCTATAATTCTTTCTTCAGACGCGGTGATGCTTTTCCACATCTCCTCCATCTCCATCAGGAAGTGGTTCTTCAGCTCGTTGGTGATGTCAAAGTTAGCTTCAACACCACGCTCGATCATCTTCTTGTACTCGAAGACTTCTTGCTCCACTTCTTCCAGCCTGGCCTGGATGCTCCCCTCCTTGATAGGTCCCTTCAGATCTTCTTGATGAAGGACGCCGTCCTTCATCTGAACAACCTGAGGGTGCTTCTTCACCTCAGCGAGGTAAGGGTTGATGACGTTGACGATGAACTTGTCCTTGGGGGAGCTTGGAGAAGCCATGGCGCCTAAATTCAGCTGAAAGATTCCCTCGCAGAAATAGATTGAAGAGAAAACACGCGAAATCGCAAGATACGTTGCCGGAACAATCCAGGCAAATATATAGGAAAAATTTATGCACAGAAAGGAAGGTAACGGACCAAAGCGGGGTCGGAGACGGACTCCCGGGTGTCCAGGCGGCCTCCCGGCGCGGCCCAGGGGGGGCGCGCCAGGGGGGCGCCTGGACTCCCTGGAGGTCGTCTCCGGCTCCACTTAGGCTCGGAATTTTACTAATTTTGCAGAAACTCGTAATACGGAACTTTTATGGCGGTTCACGATGTTTCCTTACCGTACTACATACCTTTTCTTTATTCTGCTTCTGCTGGCGTCTGAAACAGGGCTGCAACATGTTCTTCGTGGGTTGTTGTGTATATTATATTCACATCAACATTGACAGGGTCTCCTGCTATGTAATGTTTAAGTCTTTGCCCATTCACAACTTGAGGTTTGGTGCCTTCAAAATTATTAATCTTAATTGCACCAGACCGATAAACTTCTTTAATATGAAATGGTCCTTCCCACCTGGAAAGTAGTTTACCTGGAGAAAACCTGAAACGGGATCTAAACAACAAAACTTTATCACCAACATTAAATTCACGTTTCAGAATCTTCCTATCATGCCACCTTTTTACCTTTTCCTTGAACATTTTAGCGCTCTCGTAAGCTTCACTTCTCCATTCATCTAGAGAAGTCAAGTTCATGAGACGCTTCTCACCAGCTAATTTTGGGTCAGCATTAAGCTCTCTAACAGCCCAGAAAGCTTTGTGCTCTAACTCTAATGGCAAATGGCAAGCCTTGCCATACACCATCTTATAGGGGGACATGCCCATGGGGTTTTTGTAAGCAGTTCTATATGCCCACAAAGCATCTCCTAACTTATTTGACCAATCCTTCCTATTTCTATTTACTGTTTTCTGCAAGATCAACTTAATCTCTCTATTGGTGAGCTCAACTTGCCCACTAGTTTGAGGATGATATGGTGAAGCAATTCTATGATTAACATCGTATTTGGCCAAAGCTTTTCTAAAAGCTCCGTGCGTGAAGTGTGATCCTCCATCGGTCATGAGATACCTTGGTACACCAAACCTAGGAAAAATTACATCTTTAAGCATTTTCAAAGATGTCTTGTGATCAGCACTTTCAGTGGGGATTGCTTCAACCCACTTGGTCACATAATCAACAGCTACTAAAATGTGAGTGTACTTGTGCGAAGAAGGAAAAGGACCCATAAAATCAAAACCCCAACAATCGAAAGGTTCAATCACTAGTGAGTAATTCATAGGCATCTCATTCCTTCTACTAATGTTACCAACTCTCTAACATTTATCACAGGCTAAAACATAATTTCTAGCATCTTTAAAGAGAGTGGGCCAATAAAAACCTGATTGAAGAACCTTATGTGCAGTCCTCTCACCGGCATGATGTCCTCCATAGGGACTATCATGACATCGTCTGAGAATGTCCTTCTGCTCATGTTCCGGTATACATCTTCTCACGATCCCGTCGGGACCTTCTTTGAAAAGATGTGGGTCATCCCAAAAGTAGTGCCTCAAATCATGAAAGAACTTCTTTCTTTGCTGAAGTGTTAAACCTGGAGGCAAATACTTTGCAACAATAAAATTAGCATAATCTGCATACCAAGGGTCGGAAAGAGATTGTACTTTTACAACGACAAGTTGCTCGTCTGGAAAACTATCGTTGATTGGGATGGGATCATGCGGTATATCTTCCATCCTTGAAAGATTGTCCGCTACCGGATTGTCTTCCCCTTTCCTATCAACAATCTGCAAATCAAATTCTTGAAGAAGGAGTACCCATCTGATAAGCCTTGGCTTGGCATCCTTCTTTGTCATAAGATACTTAATGGCAGCATGATCAGTATGAATAATAACTTTGGAATCAACAATATACTGCCTAAATTTATCACAAGCAAAAACTACAGCTAAGAATTCCTTCTCAGTAGTAGCATAATTCCTTTGAGCACTATCAAGGGTTTTACTAGCATAATGTATAACATTCAATTTCTTATCAACTCTTTGTCCTAAAACAGCTCCAACAGCAAAATCACTTGCATCACACATAATCTCAAAAGGTAAATTCCAGTCAGGTGGTTGTACTATAGGAGCGGTTATTAAAGCTTTCTTAAGGACTTCAAAAGCTTCCTTACAATTTTCATCAAATACAAAAGGAACATCCTTCTGGAGAAGATTAGTGAGGGGTCTCGAGGTTTTAGAAAAGTCTTTAATAAATCTTCTATAAAAACCTGCATGACCGAGAAAACTGCGAATACCTTTGATGTCCCTTGGATAGGGCATCCTCTCAATAGCTTCGATCTTGGCTTTGTCCACTTCAATTCCCCTTTCGGAAATCTTGTGACCAAGAACAATTCCTTCATTAACCATGAAGTGGCACTTTTCCCAGTTGAGTACCAAATTTGTCTCCTCGCATCTCTGCAAAACTTTATTAAGGTTGTGAAGACAATGGTCAAAAGAAGTTCCATAGACGGAGAAATCGTCCATGAAGACTTCCATAATATCCCCGCAGAAACCATGAAAGATAGCAGACATACACCTTTGAAAAGTAGCAGGGGCATTACGTAAACCAAAAGGCATACGGCTGTAAGCATAAGTACCAAAGGGACAAGTAAAAGTGGTCTTCTCTTGATCGGAAGTGTTAACATGAATTTGAGAGAAGCCAGAATAACCATCGAGATAACAAAAGTGGGTATTTTTGGATAACCTTTCAAGCATTTGGTCGATGAACGGCAACGGGTAGTGATCCTTCCTGGTTGCCTTGTTCAACTTCCTGTAATCAATACACATTCTATATGCAATAATAATTCTCTGAGGTATTAATTCATTTTTATCATTAGGAACCACAGTTGTACCTCCTTTCTTAGGAACACAATGTACCGGACTTACCCATTTACTATGAGCTATAGGGTAGATAATACATGCGGCTAGAAGCTTGAGAATCTCAGTTCTCACGACATCCATCATCTTCGGGTTCAACCGTCGTTGATGATCAACAACTGGTTTAGCATCAGGCTCAAGGTTGATAGTATGTTGACAGATAGATGGACTAATCCCCTTAAGGTCATCAAGGGTGTAGCCAATTGTGCCTCGGTGTTTATGAAGTACTTCCAATAATCGCTCTTCTTCATATCCTGAAAGGTTAGAATTGATAATAACAGGATATACTTTCTTTTCATCTAAATAAGCATACTTGAGCGTATCGGGAAGAGGTTTAAGATCGAACACCGGGTCTTCTTTTGGTTTTGATAAAATTCCCAAAGGTTCAACCGGAAGGTTGTGCTTCAGGATAGCAGGCTGCCTCAAGAATATTTCATCTAGTTCATTTCTTTCCTGCATATGCAAATCATTCTCGTGGTCCTCCATGTATTGCTGCAAAGGATCATTAGGGGAAATAGCAATAGAGGCAATACTTTCAATAATTTTATCATCACTAGGTAAATCAGTACCACGAGGCTACTTAGAGAACTTAGAAAAATTAAATTCATATGGCTCACCATCGAATTCAACAGAAACTTTACCTTTCTTGCAATCTATTATAGCTCCACAAGTTCTAAGAAAAGGTCTACCAAAAATAATTGGACAAAAATTGTCCCTCTCTGAACCAAGTACTAGAAAGTCGGTAGGGTATTTTACCTTTCCACATAAGACTTCAACGTCCCTCACAATTCCGATAGGAGAGATAGTTGTTCTGTTTGCAAGATGAATGGTAACATCAACTTCTTCAAGTTCACAAGGGGAAATCTCACCGATGATCTCTTCATAAAGTGAATAGGGGATAGCACTTGCACTAGATCCCAAATCGCATAGCCCATAGTAATTGTGATCTCCTATTTTAACAGATACCACTGGAGTACCTGAAATTGGGCCTTTATTCTTGGATGTGACAAGGTTAGTGGAAACAGCACAAAAATTTATATTGGAATCCAAAACATCATTAGTAGCAAGGTCTTTAATCAATGCAACTTGAGGATCGACTCTGATCTGGTCCTCAGGCTCATCAACTCTTCTCTCACTTTTATTTATTATGCCTGTCACAAGAGAGTGCTCCTTTATCCTTGCGGGAAAAGGAGGCTTTTCATATATAACTGCAGGCAAAATAGGGTCAGCAACATAAATATCAATAGGTGACTCTTTAAAAGGTTCATGGTGCTGGTCTCTCTTCTTTTTAAAAGAATCAACGTGAGAGGCAAAATTCTTACACAAATCAATCACTTGATGGGAATCAAGACCAATCTTAGCGCAAAAAGTATTGAAGTAATCAGTTTTCACATAGCTCTCAATATAATCATGTTCATAATTTATAGCGGGTTCAATACCTTTATCAATTTCCCAATCTTCGGTATTCCTCTGGATCCTTTCAATGAGATCCCACCTTTCTTCAACACTCTTCTTCTGAAATACCCCACTAGAGGAGGCATCCAACATTTCCTTATCCTGACGAGAAAGCCTGGCATAAAAATTTGTAAGTATAATTTCCTTGGGAAGCTTATGAATAGGGCATTTGAGCATTAGGGACTTCAATCTCCCCCAAGCTTGAGCAATGCTTTCTCCGTCACGAGACCTAAAATTATAGATATAGTTCCTGTCTCGATGAATTTCATGAAGAGGATAAAACTTAGTATAAAAGAGAGACATAAGCTCCTGCCAGTCAAGCAAGTGTGAGTTATCGAGAAGCCTATACCAATCCGAAGCTTTATCTATAAGTGATACGGCAAACAATTTCCTCATGACAAACTCCCTCGATACACCTGCAAGCTTAAATAACGAACTTAGTTGTGACAGATATAGCAAGTGTTCACCGGGATGTCTGTCTCCTGCATAACGATTAGCCAAAACATAATCGATAATGCCAGCTGGTATTTTATAAGGCACAATTTCAGTAGGGGGAGGATCAACTACCATAGGTGTGGGGCGTCTTCCTGCAAGTAACGATCCAATAACAGGGTTATCCATAAGGACAAAGAGCAGCAATAGCAAAAATAAAAACAGAATTATAAAAACTTCCTTACCAGTTTCACTTTACCAATAGCGCTACGCTCCCCGGCAACGGCGCCAGAAAACGGTACTTGATGACCCACAACCGTAAGGGATCTATTGCAGCGTTTTCGATAAGTAAGAGTGTCGAACCCAACGAGGAACAGAAGGTATTGATAAGCGATTCTGAGCAAGAAATTACTGCAAGCACTGAAAGATAACTTTTAGGGGTTTTCTCGGTATAAGCAACAGGAAAGTAAAAGCAAGTAATGTAAAAGGTACTGAGAGTAACAAGTGGCCTAATCCTTTCTTAGCAAAGGAGAGGCCTATCAACTGAACTTATAAAGACTAAAGCATTCCCGAGGACACACGGGAGAGGTAGTCATGTGCTTTCGCCATATTCCGTATCGATACTATGTTATGTGTTGATAAGTGTTGAGTGGGTGGATCTATGCTAGTGCACTCTCTAGACTAAGATGAATGCACTCTTATGATTAAACACCTTGCAAGCATCCGCAAATACAAGATAGAATTTAAGGCAAAAGCCTAACCATAGCAATACGATCGAGGATCCATTATTCCCTTATGCAAAAGCGTGCGAACTGGGGTTCAGGTTTCTGTCACTCCGGCAACCCACCATAAGCATTCTTTATACACAATGTATTCTCCTAGGTCCTTAATAAGGCGAAGTGTTGGGTGTTCGACTCACACAAGACCACTAGTAGAATGACAACACAACTTAAGTATCAAACAACACATATTACTTCAACATCATATGACTACTAACAACAAGACTTTCCCCATGTCCTCAAGAACTAAGGTAACTACTCACGAGACATAAAAGAGATCATGACCAGTGGGGATAAATATGTGATAAACAATCTGGACATAATAATATTTCTCCAACAAAACTCAATAGCATTCACCACAAAGTAGTAATCAACACCGATGGAGTAGAGAGGATAGGTAGTACGAGTTACAACACAAGTTGCGATTGTAAGATGAGATTTGGATGAAGATGGAGATGGTGCTGGTGTTGGGGATGATGTTGATGATGATCTCGATGATGCCCGTGATGATGGTGATGACGATGGCGACGATCTCCCCTTCCGAGAGGTGATCTCCCAGGCGGAATCTGCCCGCCGGAGATGGCTTTTTCTTCCCTGTAGGTTTCCGCCACGGAGCGGCGGCGGAACTCCGTAAAAATTCCCGTCCTTAGGGTTTTTGGATAACGGAGAGCATATATGCAAAAGGGGGCGGCCAGAGGTGGGCCAGGGGCTCCAGGCGCACCCCCGGCGCGGCCAGGGGGGGGGGCGCCCCCAGGGCGCCTGGGCACCTTGTGGCCCCCCTCTGGTTGCCCTTTCGCGTGCCTTCGTGATCCGTCTAAAAAATATCTCCCATCAATTTTCAGGTAATTTGGAGGTATTCTTCTTCAGCAACTCAGCGTCCACTTTTTACTGCTGAATCCTGCGTCTGCTGCTTCGGCATCGGAAAGTTTGCAAACTGTGTAAAATAGACCAAAACAACATAAGAACATCACCGTAATGTGAAATATATCAATGAATAAGGATAAATTATGATACAAAATAGTGATGCATTTTGGACGTATCAGGTGCTAAGAGTTTGGATATCCTCAACAACTTGAATAGTAGCAACAGTGTGGTGGGTAGGAAGGCTCTTAATTCTATGTCCTTCCTCCTTTTCTCTAGCCCATCTCTTTTTAAGTTTAGCCATCATCCTAATGTTTTCATTAATTTACACTTGAATAGCATTCATAGGAGTGGTGTTCCTCTCCTCAAGAGGAGAAGTTCTAATTTTAAGCAACTCTACCTCATGGGCTAAATTGTCTACCTTCGAAGAGAGATTATCTAGTTTGTCTAGTTTTTCTTCTACACTCTTATTGAAGGCCTTTTGGGTAGTGTTGAAGTCTTTAAGCATAATCTCTAGTTAAGAAGTGGAGTTCTTGGTGCTAGGATAAGCATTGTTGTTCCCATAGGAATTAGAGGGGAACGGTCTAGGGTTGCTACCAAAATTACTCCTATAAGCATTGTTATTGGAGTTGTTTCTAGAGATAAAGTTCACATCTACTTGATCTTGAGCAATCAAAGAATTTGAAGGAACATCATGAGGATCAATAGAAGATTGCTTGGAAAGTAGAGACATGATCAAGTCAACTTTTTCATTTAGGGAGGAAATCTCCTCGACAGAGTTTACCTTCCTACCTGTTGGAGCGCATTCGGTGTGCCATTGGGAATAATTGGTCATCGTCTCGTCGAGAAGCTTCGTGGCAGCACCAAGTGTAGTTGACATAAAGGTTCCTCCCGCGGCCGAATCTAACAAGTTCCGCGAGGTAAAGTTCAAGCCTGTATAAAAAGTTTGGATAACCA
Source organism: Secale cereale (assembly GCA_902687465.1). Taxonomy (NCBI): domain Eukaryota; kingdom Viridiplantae; phylum Streptophyta; class Magnoliopsida; order Poales; family Poaceae; genus Secale; species Secale cereale. Next base: position 30,574,397 of record LR738715.1, on the reverse strand, counting down.
TCCAAGTAGTCAAACCATGAGTAGGGCAGTTCTTGACAAGAGATTTCATGCGTTCCCAAGCTTGGGCAACGTGTTCATTATACAATTGTTTAAAATTCATTATGTTACTCCTTAATTGGATAATTTTAGCAGGGGGATAGTACTTCCCAATAAAGGCATCCTTGCACTTTTCCCAAGAATCTATACTATTCCTAGGCAAGGATTGAAACCAGATTTTAGCTCCTCCTCTCAAGGAGAAAGGAAAAAGCTTAAGCTTAACAATATCACCATCTACTTCTTTGTACTTTTGCATATCACAGAGCTCAACAAAATTATTTAAGTGCAAAGCAGCATCATCTCTAGCACCGGAGAATTGATCTTTCATAACTAGGTTCAGCAAAGCAGGTTTAATCTCATAAGAAGGTGCCGAAGTGGCAGGTGTAGCAATAGGCGTGCAGACAAAGTCATTGTTGTTATGACTAGTGAAGTCACACAACTTGGTGTTCTCGGTGGAACCCATAGCAGCAGCAAGCAAGATAACTATTTTTGTGATTTTTGGTAAGGGACACTAAAGCAAAAACTGAAAGGTAAACTAACAAGACTAAAAAGCAAAGATAAAAGATAGCGTGCAACTCCCCTATCTTGAAGAGTGGAGTCCCCGGCAACGGCGCCAGAAACTTGCTTGATGGCTTCTCGCCCCTCGTTGGTTACCCCAAGTGGAAGGTTGAGATGTAGCGTAGCGGCAAATTTCCCTTGGCAAAGATACCAAGGATCGAATCCCGCGAGACTCCGAGGGTCGACAAGTAGGTGTCAACGGCGCCAGAAACTTAGCGGTTGACGGGACCTGCACACAGATATTGATAACTTTGCTCCCAACGAGTACAGAGAGGTTGTCAATCCCTCCGGCCTTGTTGTTTACAAAGGATCAAACACAAGAGATAATAATGATAGCTATGACTACAACTAGGAAATAAAAACAGGAAGTAAATAGAAGGTGTGATCAGCGGTGGTAATATGGACCGGGGTCCCATGATGTTCACTAGTGATGTCTCTCTCCCAAAAGTCGATAAAACAACAAAGCGAGGTAAACAAATTACAGCTGGGCAATTGACATGATTATGTGCGCAAACCAATGCTAACTATGCTGCAAAGAAAGGTAGAGGCTCAAAAGCATGGGCGGTACGCCAAGGCAAGTAGACCGAAATCCATCTGCATCTACTACTAATCATCCACCTTGAGATATCTATCCAGAACATCTCGCTGGTATTAAGTTGCGAATCCCACCCAAAGTGTAAACTCAAAGCAACAGACAACTGCATTAAAAGAACTTTGCGTAAAGTAAACAATCCTTGCACCCGCAAGTACAAGCACCGTTGTTTTCTCCCTTGTGGCAACAACACATCCCCTAGACTCATGTTTCTGTCACTCAAGCTAGTCATCAGGGGGCATGAACCCACAATCAAGCATAACGCTCCCTCTTGGAGTTACTACCTACTACTTGGCCAAAGCAATAAACAGCAATGGAGAACATGCAAGAATTACTCAAGAACAAAGATATAAAAGGGGTGAATCAAATATATTACTCAAACACAATCTGAACATAGTCTCATAATCCATCAGATCCCAGCAAAGCAACAACAGAAAGATTACATATGTGCCTCGATCATGTAGGGCAGCTCACGAGGTCTAAACCATGAAGAGCAAAGAGGGGAGGAGAACATCACATAGCTACTGATCATGGACCCATGGTCCAAGGTGGACTACTCACAACTCATCCGGGAAGCGTCCATGGTGGTGGAGAAGCTCCCGGTGGTGGTTCTCCCCTCCGGCAGGGTGCCGGGAAGAGTTCTCCTGATGCTCCTGATCTTGGAAGCGCTGCGGCGGCGGAACAGAGGCGAGATCGTGAAAAAGGGTTCTGTCCTCGAGGGTTTCGGGACGAGAGGGATATATATGCGAAGGGGGGCAGCCAGAGGCGGAGCAGGGGCCCTAGGCGGCCCCTGGTGCGGCCAGGGGTGGGGCCGCGCCAGGTGGCCGCCTGGGCCTCCCCTGGCTCCCCTCTGGCCCATCTTTGGTTCTCCGCGAAGCTTGCTGTACGCTGATTTTTCCTGTATTTTTCTTGGAATTTTTGGAGCACTTTTAATATGGGGGAAACCTGAAATAGAAAAACAGCAAAAAACACGAACTGGCACTGTGGTGCACTGAGTTAATAGGTTAGTCCAAATATGATCAAAAGTGCATGGAAGTGCATCAATATCATAGCAATATCACACAAAAGAAGCATGGAGCAAGCAGAAATTATAGATACGTTTTGGACGTATCAGCGCTTGGGGCCCCTGCTCCGCCTCTGGCTGCCCCCCTTCGCATATATATCCCTCTCGTCCCGAAACCCTCGAGGACAGAACCCTTTTTCGCGATCTCGCCTCTGTTCTGCCGCCGCAGCGCTTCCAAGATCGGGAGCATCAGGAGAAATCTTCCCGGCACCCTGCCGGAGGGGAGAACCACCACCGGGAGCTTCTCCACCACCATGGACGCTTCCCGGATGAGTCGTGAGTAGTCCACCTTGGACCATGGGTCCATGATCAGTAGCTATGTGATGTTCTCCTCCCCTCTTTGCTCTTCATGGTTTAGACCTCCTGAGCTGCCCTACATGATCGAGGCACATATGTAATCTTTCTGCTGTTGCTATGCTGGGATCTGATGGATTATGAGACTATGTTCAGATTGTGTTTGAGTAATATATTTGATTCACCACTTTTATATCTTTGTTCTTGAGTAATTGTTGCATGTTCTCCGTTGCTGTTTATTGCTTTGGCCAAGTAGTAGGTAGTAACTCCAAGAGGGATCGTTATGCTTGATTGTGGGTTCATGCCCCCTGATGACTAGCTTGAGTGACAGAAACATGAGTCTAGGGGATGTGCTGTTGCCACAAGGGAGAAAACAATGGTGCTTGTACTTGCGGGTGCAAGGATTGTTTACTTTACTCAAAGTTCTTTTAATGCAGTTGTCTGTTGCTTTGAGTTTACACTTTGGGTGGGATTCGCAACTTCAGACCAGCGAGATGTTCTGGATAGATATCTCAAGGTGGATGATTAGTAGTAGATGCAGATGGATTTCGGTCTACTTGCCTTGGCGTACCGCCCATGCTTTTGAGCCTCTACCTTTCTTTGCAGCATAGTTAGCATTGGTTTGCGCACATAATCCTGTCAATTGCCCAGCTGTAATTTGTTTACCTCGCTTTGCTGTTTTATCGTCTTTTGGGAGAGATACATCACTAGTGAACATCATGGGACCCCGGTCCATATTACCACCGCTGATCACACCTTCTATTTACTTCCTGTTTTTATTTCCTAGTTGCAGTCATAGCTATCATTATTATCTCTTGTGTTTGATCCTTTGTAAACAACAAGGCCGGAGGGATTGACAACCTCTCTGTACTCGTTGGGAGCAAAGTTATCTGTATCTGTGTGCAGGTCCCGTCAACCGCTAAGTTTCTGGCGCCGTTGACACCTACTTGTCGACCCTCGGAGTCTCACGGGATTCGATCCTTGGTATCTTTGCCAAGGGAAATTTGCCGCTACGCTACATCTCAACCTTCCACTTGGGGTAACCAACGAGGGGCGAGAAGCCATCAAGCAAGTTTCTGGCGCCGTTGCCGGGGACTCCACTCTTCAAGATAGGGGAGTTGCATGCTATCTTTTATCTTTGCTTTTTAGTCTTGTTAGTTTACCTTTCAGTTTTTGCTTTAGTGTCCCTTACCAAAAATCACAAAAATAGTTATCTTGCTTGCTGCTGCTATGGGTTCCACCGAGAACACCAAGTTGTGTGACTTCACTAGTCATAACAACAATGACTTTGTCTGCACGCCTATTGCTACACCTGCCACTTCGGCACCTTCTTATGAGATTAAACCTGGTTTGCTGAACCTAGTTATGAAAGATCAATTCTCCGGTGCTGGAGATGATGCTGCTTTGCACTTAAATAATTTTGTTGAGCTCTGTGATATGCAAAAGTACAAAGAAGTAGATGGTGATATTGTTAAGCTGAAGCTTTTTCCTTTCTCCTTGAGAGGAGGAGCTAAAATCTGGTTTCAATCCTTGCCTAGGAATAGTATAGATTCTTGGGACAAGTGCAAGGATGCCTTTATTGGGAAGTACTATCCCCCTGCTAAAATTATCCAATTAAGGAGTAACATAATGAATTTTAAACAATTGGATAATGAACACGTTGCCCAAGCTTGGGAACGCATGAAATCTCTTGTCAAGAACTGCCCTACTCATGGTTTGACTACTTGGATGGTTATCCAAACTTTTTATACTGGCTTGAACTTTACCTCGCGGAACTTGTTAGATTCGGCCGCGGGAGGAACCTTTATGTCAACTACACTTGGTGCTGCCACGAAGCTTCTCAACGAGATGATGACCAATTATTCCCAATGGCACACCGAACGCGCTCCAACAGGTAGGAAGGTAAACTCTGTCGAGGAGATTTCCTCCCTAAATGAAAAAGTTGACTTGATCATGTCTCTACTTTCCAAGCAATCTTCTATTGATCCTCATGATGTTCCTTTAAATTCTTTGATTGCTCAAGATCAGGTAGATGTGAACTTTATCTCTAGAAACAACTCCAATAACAATGCTTATAGGAGTAATTTTGGTAGCAACCCTAGACCGTTCCCCTCTAATTCCTATGGGAACAACAATGCTTATCCTAGCACCAAGAACTCCACTTCTGAACTAGAGATTATGGTTAAAGACTTCATCACTACCCAAAAGGCCTTCAATAAGAGTGTAGAAGAAAAACTAGACAAACTAGATAATCTCTCTTCGAAGATAGACAATTTAGCCCATGAGGTAGAGTTGCTTAAAATTAGAACTTCTCCTCTTGAGGAGAGGAAGACCACTCCTATGAATGCTATTCAAGTGCAAATTAATGAAAACATTAGGATGATGGCTAAACTTAAAAAGAGATGGGCTAGAGAAAAGGAGGAAGAAGATAGAATTAAGAGCCTTCGTACCCACCACACTGTTGCTACTATTCAAGTTGTTGAGGATATCCAAACTCTTAGCACCCAATGCACTCCTAGTCCCATTGGACCTATTAATGGTGATGCTATGACCTCAACCGTAGAAGAAGAAACTCCTATGACCATAGAAGCTACCAAACAAGTGAGCCTAAAGGACACCACTACCACTTTACTTGATAGTAGTGACCTTGATTTTGATAATTGCACCCTTTCTGAAGTTATTGGTTTTCTTCACAAGATGTCTAGAGATCCCCACACTAGCACACTTAATCTTGCCTTCACGGAGCATATCACTAATGCTCTTATCAAAGCTAGGGAGGAGAAGCTTAGGGTAGAAGCCTCCATACCTAGAAAGCTAGAAGATAGTTGGGATCCTATGATTAAAATTAAGTTGAATAACTTCTCTTGCTATGCTTTATGTGATGTTGGAGCTAGTACCTCCGTTATGCCCAAAAGAATGTATGATATGTTTGAATTGAAACCTTTTGATCCTTGTTCTTTTGGTGTTCGTCTTGTTAATTCTTCCGTAAAGAAACCTTTGGGGAAGATCGACGATGTTCTTATCATTGTCAATGGCAATTATGTTCCCGTTGATTTTACTATTATGGATATTGAATGTGAACCTTCATGTCCAATTATTTTGGGACGTCCTTTTCTTCGCACCGTTGGTGCTATCATTGACATGAAAGAGGGGAATATAAAATTCCAATTCCCTCTCAAGAAAGGGATGGAACACTTCCCTAGAAAGAAGATTAAGTTTCCTTTTGAGTCCGTTACACGGGCTAGCTATTCTCTTACTCTTGATAAAACTTGATCTTCTCTTTTTGCATCATGCCTAGCTTAAAGGCATAAAAGAAAGCGCTTTTGGGAGGCAGCTCACAACGAATTAGGTTTTATTTTGCTTTTGTTGTGTCTTGATGTTTGTTACTACAGTAGCATCATCATTGTATCTTTTCTTTTCAGCTTTGTGCCAAGTTTAGCCTCCGATTGCAAGAAAGTTCAAAAGTTGTGACGTGCTGTCCAGAAAACAGATTCTGTCCTTGGACAGAAAAATTCGAATAAAATCACCAGATCATCTTTTTGATTTGAATTGTTTTGACAGCGTGCTCTATACAATTGGCTTTCGAGCGTCTGTTCTGAGTTTTTTGATTTGAGTTGCAGAAGTGCCCCGAAAAAATTATTTACTACCTGCTGGTATGTTTTTCACAGATTCTGTCCTGTTTTGCCTTTTCTTCGTTTTGCAAACCTTGAGCTTGCTTTTTCTTTGCAAAAACCTTTTGGCAATCTTGAGAAACAGTAGCTCTTCAAGATTATCTTTATTTCCATTAGGAAAAAATTATTTTATTGTGGGTACTAACCTCGCTAATCAGATTATGATGAGTTATGTATGAAGGGAGTTTTCAAGTGTGCGAGGGAAGATGATAAAAGAAGATTCAGGAGGGTCAAACGCTCAAGCTTGGGGATGCCCCCGTGCACCCCCAAGAAATATTCAAGAAGACTCAAGCATCTAAGCTTGGGGATGCCCCCATGCACCCCCTTCTCCATCAACAATTATCAGTTCGTCTTTCGTTCCACTATAATTTTATCACTTCATGCGTTATGTGCTATGCTTGGAGCGTCTTGCTCTTAGTTTCCTTTTTTTAGTTTTCTTTAGCTTTGCTTCCTGTTCATAACAAATTAGAACCCAGCTTTCTTTGTGTGGGAGAGAAACACGCTCCACTTCAACCTAGAACACAACATAGGATTTTCATGCTTATCTTTGCTGTGTGTGTTCTTTGTCTTTCCATAGCTGCTGTCATGTTTAGCTCTTAGTTTTCATGCTTTTCTTTTTAAAGAGCTTTTGTTTAGTTGGTTGCTGAACTCTCTTGAGTTTTCATGTTTACCTTGTTAAGAGAGTTTGCCTGTTGCACTGAGTTGTGTGTCTTAACTTAAAGTAGGTAATTGAGGTTGCTATTTAATTTTAGTAGTAACTTGCAATAGTTTTGAGGTATTGCCATGAGTAATGTCTGAACTTTTGGTGTCAAGAGCTTTAGCCTATTAGTGATAGATGTCGTATTTTGGGCAATCCGTGCTTATTTTCGATAACCTACAAAATAGTTGAGAACTTTAGCTACTAGATGGATCACTAATCTTTGGAGGGATCGAATATTAGAGTACACTCACGTACCATGAGTCGACGATGCGCAAGGATAACCAAACCCCCATACACTCCTCCTCGGGGTAGTTGTCTCTTTGTGAACCTCCTAATTAGATTGAGAGTTACCGATAATAAGTGCATGAGTTCTTCGGACTAATGTGAGTATTCGAAAGTTGACACTTCCACCTAGCCATATTTTTCTAGCCTCTTCGGTACCGTGCATTGCCCTTTCTCACCTCGAGAGTTGGCGCATACTTCACCGGTGCATCCAAATCCTTGGCACGATACGCTCTGTCATCATAAGCCTCATTATATCCTTCCTCAAAACAGCCACCATACCTACCTATCAAGGCATTTCCATAGCCTTTCCGAGATACATTGCCATGCAACATCCATCTTCTCATGACTTGATCTTCATGTCATACATGCTTTTGCTTGATCGATGAGCCGCATGCTAGTTGGGCCTTGCCCTAATCATTGCTACATGACGCGCTAGTATCATTGCATATCCTGCTACACTGGCAGAGGCATACATTTGCATACATCATGATAGTTTCATCTTCTTTATGTTGAGTACTTTTGTAAAGTGTGAAAGATCTTCTATACTTCTTGTAATATATAGAGTGTTGCCCCTAAAGTGAGGAAAAGATCCCAAAGAGGACAAAATCAAAAGATCCCAAAGACGACAAATGAGAGTTAAATAGAAAGAGCCATTGAGGCCACAAAAAAAATAAAAAAATAGAAATAAGAGAAAAAGAAATAAAAAGAGAGAAGGGGGCACACTACTATTCCTTTTGAGAGATCCACACTCGTACTCCATCTTATACCTTGTACTCCATAGAGATTATCATTCATGCATATATCTATGTGGGGACCTTCACACTATAGAACTTGGCTTGTATATTCCAATGGTGAGCCTCCTCAAAAGAGCTCTAGGTCTTCTTGAGCGAGCAAGTTGGATGCACCCCACTAGTTCCATTGGTTAGCTTACCTTAGCTCATATGTGCATCCGTTGCATGGCAATCCCTACTCCTCACATCATATCTATCATTTGGCTTTCTCTCGCCTATGATTGTCCTCATTGATGTGAGCCTTTCACACCTTTTTTGTCTTCACCCTTCATCATTTTTCTCTCTTTGCCATCCTAAGTGTCAACTTTCTTGCTTACGCTCATCCATTGCATGAGTGCTCAAAATATCGAAAGGGAGTGGATCATTTTGACTTGTACCTGGCTAGTGGTCTGGGGATGAGTCAAGATAAGATTCCAAAGAAGACCAAGTGTGAAACTTTAGTAGATTAAGTTCTCAACAATACAAAAACTATGTTTTACTCTCTCGTATATCCCTATCCCCTTTCTTGCACGCAAACACCATTTGGAGACATTCGAGTCAGGGACAGCAAGAGCTCTTGCACCTTTATGTTCTTATGTTGCTTGTTACAATGCTAATATAGACTCTTGCTTGTTATGACTTGAATTGAATTACATGCCTTGATTGCTTTACTTAAAAAGCTCTTATATGGTTGGTAGCATGTCACCACATAAATTATGCTTGTTATCATTTACCTACTCGAGGACGAGCAGGAATTAAGCTTGGGGATGTTGATACGTCCAAAACGTATCTATAATTTCTGCTTGCTCCATGCTTCTTTTGTGTGATATTGATATGATATTGATGCACTTCCATACACTTTTGATCATATTTGGACTAACCTATTAACTCAGTGCACCACAGTGCCAGTTCCTGTTTTCTGCTGTTTTTCTAATTCAGGTTTCCCCCATATTAAAAGTGCTCCAAAAATTCCAGGAAAAATACAGGAAAAATTAGCGTACAGGAAGCTTCTTGAAGAACCAAAGATGGGCCAGAGGGGAGCCAGGGGAGGCCCAGGCGGCCACCTGGCGCGGCCCAACCCCTGGCCGCGCCAGGGGGGCGCCTGGGGCCCCTGCTCCGCCTCTGGCTGCCCCCTTCGCATATATATCCCTCTCGTCCCGAAACCCTCGAGGACAGAACCCTTTTTCGCGATCTCGCCTCTGTTCCGCCGCCGCAGCGCTTCCAAGATCGGGAGCATCAGGAGAACTCTTCCCGGCACCCTGCCGGAGGGGAGAACCACCACCGGGAGCTTCTCCACCACCATGGACGCTTCCCGGATGAGTCGTGAGTAGTCCACCTTGGACCATGGGTCCATGATCAGTAGCTATGTGATGTTCTCCTCCCCTCTTTGCTCTTCATGGTTTAGACCTCGTGAGCTGCCCTACATGATCGAGGCACATATGTAATCTTTCTGCTGTTGCTTTGCTGAGTTTGCTGGGATCTGATGGATTATGAGATTATGTTCAGATTGTGTTTGAGTAATATATTTGATTCACCTCTTTTATATCTTTGTTCTTGAGTAATTCTTGTATGTTCTCCGTTGCTGTTTATTGCTTTGGCCAAGTAGTAGGTAGTAACTCCAAGAGGGAGTGTTATGCTTGATTGTGGGTTCATGCCCCCTGATGACTAGCTTGAGTGACAGAAACATGAGTCTAGGGGATGTGCTATTGCCACAAGGGAGAAAACAACGGTGCTTGTACTTGCGGGTGCAAGGATTGTTTACTTTACGCAAAGTTCTTTTAATGCAGTTGTCTGTTGCTTTGAGTTTACACTTTGGGTGGGATTCGCAACTTAATACCAGCGAGATGTTCTGGATAGATATCTCAAGGTGGATGATTAGTAGTAGACGCAGATGGATTTCGGTCTACTTGCCTTGGCGTACCGCCCATGCTTTTGAGCCTCTACCTTTCTTTGCAGCATAGTTAGCATTGGTTTGCGCACATAATCCTGTCAATTGCCCAGCTGTAATTTGTTTACCTCGCTTTGTTGTTTTATCGTATTTTGGGAGAGAGACATCACTAGTGAACATCATGGGACCCCGGTCCATATTACCACCGCTGATCACACCTTCTATTTACTTCCTGTTTTTATTTCCTAGTTGCAGTCATAGCTATCATTATTATCTCTTGTGTTTGATCCTTTGTAAACAACAAGGCCGGAGGGATTGACAACCTCTCTGTACTCGTTGGGAGAAAAGTTATCTGTATCTGTGTGCAGGTCCCGTCAACCGCTAAGTTTCTGGCACCGTTGACACCTACTTGTCGACCCTCGGAGTCTCACGGGATTCGATCCTTGGTATCTTTGCCAAGGGAAATTTGCCGCTACGCTACATCTCAACCTTCCACTTGGGGTAACCAACGAGGGGCGAGAAGCCATCACTAACCCGGACTGACGCTGTTTTCAGCAGAACTGCCATGGTGTTGTTTTTGTGCAGAATAAAAAGTTCTCGGAATCGCCTGAAAATCAACGGAGAATTATTTCAGAAAACATAAAAAATATCTGCAAGAAGATCCTCACCGGGGGGCCCACACCCTGTCCTCGAGGGTGGGGGGCGCGCCCCTCTTCCCAGGGCACGCCCCCTGCCTCGAGGGCCCCCCGATGCTCCACCGACGTACCCCCAGATCCTATATCTTCCGTTTTGGGGAGATAAAAGAGAGAGAAGGAATTATCTCGTTTCACGAGACGGAGCCGCCGCCAAGCCCTAATCTCTCTCGGGAGGGCTGATCTGGAGTCCGTTCGGGGCTCCAGAGAGTGGCGATCGTCGCCATCGTCATCATCAACCTTCCCCCATCACCAATTCCATGATGCTCACCGCCATGTGTGAGTAATTCCATCGTAGGCTTGCTGGACGATGATGGGTTGGATGGGATCTATCATGTAATCGAGTTAGTTTTGTTAGGGTTTGATCCCTAGTATCCACTATGTTCTGAGATTGATGTTGCTATGACTTTGCTATGCTTAATGCTTGTCACTAGGGCCCGAGGGCCATGATTTCAGATCTGAACCTATTATGTTTTCATGAATATATGTGTGTTCTTGATCCTATCTTGCAAATCTATAGTCACTTACTATGTGTTATGATCCGGCAACCCCGAAGTGAAAATAATCGGGACCACTCCCGGTGATGACCATAGTTTGAGGAGGTCATGTATTCACTATGTGATAATGCTTTGGTCTGGTACTCTATTAAAAGAAGGCCTTAATATCCCTTAGTTTCCAATAGGACCCCGCTGCCACGGGAGGGTAGGACAAAAGATGTCATGCAAGTTCTTTTCCATAAGCACGTATGACTATATTCGGAATACATGCCTACATTGCATTGATGAACTGGAGCTAGTTCTGTGTTACCCTAGGTTATAACTTCTACATGATGAATTGCATCCGACGTAATTTCCCATCACCGATCCAATGCATATGAGCTTTACCTATATTGCTAGCTGCTTATTTACTTTTCCGTAGCTATTATCACAAAAACTACAAAAATACTATCGTTACTTTTATTGCTGCTACTGCCACTATCATATTACTTTGCTACTAAACTATCTTGGTGCAGATACTAAGTTTCCAGGTGTTGTTGAATTGACAACTCAGCTGTTAATACTTAAGAGTATTCTTTTGCTCCCCTTGTGTCAAATCAACAAATTTAGGTTGAATACTTTACCCTCAAAAACTGTTGCGATCCCCAACACTTGTGGGTTATGAAACATCATAGAAGATGCATGTGAACTCCGTTTTCGATGAACTCGAGCTTGTCATCAAAATGACCATAAGCTCCAAATCCCACAAGGAGAAGAACCAAACAAGAATCAATAAAGATGATGCAAGGATGCAATGGTTTGAGCTCTCTACGAACGATACGATCAAGCTACTCATCGAGAGCCCCCCTTGATAGTACAGCAATCGATCCTATAACCCGGTCTCCCAACTACCACCATGGGACCGGTAAAATAGAAAACCTATCAAGGGCAAACCTTTGCCTTGCACATAGTCCACTTGAGCCGGATGATGACGATCTTGACTCCCTCAAGTTGGACCACCTTTCTTGAGTGCGTTGGCTCGGTGAAGATTAGTAGATTGCTCCCCCATACTCCACTATGGGTGAGCCACTCTTCGACACATCTTCACAAGTCCATTGCCACCACAATGGACGGCAAGCTTCAAGCATATGATATCTTCGTGATGATCCACTTGAACTTGCATGCCGCAACCTAACCCCACAAAGAACTCTCACGAAGACCATGGGTTAGTACACAAAGCATAATTGACAATGCTTACCATACCATGGGATCGCTTGATCCCTCTCGGTACATATTCTATGCTTTGTGTATTGATCAACTTGATTCACTCTTTAACTTAGTCTTGATCAACCTAGAATCTTTCTTGGATGATGTCTTGAAGGTACACATGAATGATCACACTCTATTCTTCTTCAAGACATGCTTGCAATAAGCTCAACACCCACAAGACCAATCTTTGGATAATTCCTTAATAGCACCTTGGTCATCACAAACTCTCCTTGAAACCAACAAATGGACTCCAAGAAAAGCCTATGGACAAACCCTTCAAATATAACTCAAGGCAAGCATTAGTCCATAGAGATTGTCATCAATTACCAAAACCAAACATGGGGGCACCGCATGTTCTTTCAATCTCCCCCATTTTGGTAATTGATGACAATCACTTTCAAGAGAGTTTATATAAGGAATTATGCATCACCATACCATGCAACAATAATGTATGCGCATGAGATGCAAAAGCTTAGGAACAAAACCAAAGCAATAAGAGAGGAAACAACTCTCTAAACTTCTTCACTAAACTCTCTGAAACTTCTCCCCCATTGGCATCGATTGCCAAAATGGGCGAAAAGCTTAGAAGGCCAATATAAATTGTGTTCCTCCATAAATTGTGTATTTCTCAACAAGAGAGTGGAATGCAATACACATATCCAACGATAAATACTTGGAGGAAGACAAACTATATTGAGGCCCAAAAGATAGCAAAAGAATGATATGCCACAAAGACATAACAAAGAGAGTGAGACACGCAATCAAGCAATCAAAGGATACCAATTGAAGCAAGCTATCAAAAGATACCAATTGAACCAACTAGACCAATGATCCTACATGCCACATGAATAAAAGATATTATGATATGAGCAAAGGAGTGTTCTAGAGAGACTAGATAAGCTCTCCATGATTTATGCACAATTTTGTATTTGGATACAACAAGCACAAAATAGGATCGTCGCTCCCCCAAGATCAATAGAACCTCATGACATAGCAACGAAGTGTTCTAAAGACACTAGTGAAGCTCCCCATAATTTGTGCACTCCTTAGAATATTTTCATTAGGATACCAAGTGCACAAAATAGGATCGTCACCCCCCAAAGTCAATAGGGACTCACACCAAGTGCAAGTGAGCATGAAGGAAACAAAGCCTAGCACTTGCAACAAACAAATGGTTGAGCAACATATAAAAGAGGCAACTTAAGAGTAGGCTCAACCAAAATGATGTGTGTGAGTCATGGCAAAGCACTTGAGAAGATTAATGTATGGATGAATATTAAGCATCAATATAGTCTTGAATGAATGAGATACACAGTGCAAGGCCTATCATTCCCACACACAACAGCAAATGGGTTCACAAGCTCACTAATAAGCATATAAATAACCTATGCTTGTGACAACCCATGGTGAAGAAATAAAAGGAGAGCATTATCAAGACAAGGGGTACCAATTAATTGGTAAAAGCCTTGTCAAGACAAGCAAGAGACACAAATATCTTCACCACACAAGAGTGCATCTAGATGCAACAAGATAAGATCTGCACTCAAGGCAAAGGCTTTCACGGAGCCACCAAAGAAATGAAACAAGAAAGACAAGGTGGTCATGAAAGAAAGGATATCTTCTAGATATGTAATGTCTCTCAAGTGTAAAAGATTCTAGGTAGATGAAAATCATGATGATGTCAATCCACAAAGAAGAATGTACACTCGAAATAGTTACAAAAAGGAAGTAATAAGATATCCGCAAGGAAGTCATAATTATACCAATAAGATATTTTGCTTGAACGCATAGCACATGGCTAGATAAGGTCCTATTGTATATACATGAATTCCAACCAAGCGAACATCAAAGACATCACAACTAGCAACAAGACATCATTGTTGGGATGCTTTGAGAAAGGAAACAAATATCACAAGAAGGAATGACTAACATGCCATGATACAACCTACACAAGGTTGATGCAAGAAATGTGTGCATGAAGTAGATGATGATTCTTGTTACTGAGATACCAATCGAAAGATGTAGTAGATACCAATTGAAGGTAGATCGTAGTTCATTGATCATCCTAACTTGACTCCAATAAGCACATGGTCAGAACACCTTACTTTTGAATGAGCCGAGCATCCAATGCATCTCCAATTGTTTCTAGAACAACAACACAAACGAAATGGTACCCAAACTCATTGGGACCTCCAAGTTAGAAACAACAATACATAGGACAAACTCCACATACATATGTGCATTTATATATGAAAATGAATTTCATGCACATCTCATCCAAATTGAGACTAGGTGGAGTTTCCCTATAATTGGGTTAGAGAAAGAAAGCATGCCAGAGAAAATTCATGTAGTAAATATGCATGCTCAAGACTTTCAAGAAACGAAACAAAATGAAAAAAATACCAAGTGAAAATAGGATATCAAATGGAGAAATCATCACTTGGAAGATATATATTTGAAATATACATCAAGGAATGAGATATCCATTGATACACTCAAAAGAAATATATCGAACTCCCAAAAGAGATGATGGTTCCAAACAAACCAAGCCCTCTACAAAGTTTCATGATGGCACAAGTACCAAAAAGAGACGGCTTGCCTTCCAACAACACACACTTGAAATGGATCACAAGATGAGTGTTCTATAGAAAATAGGATAGCTCCCCCAAGAGTTATGCATTATTGAGAATTTGCATTTGAATACAAAATGCACAAGATGGGATCACCACTTTCACTATATCTAGAAAACACTCGACAAAATCAATAAAACAACAAGATCCACAAGTGGCATGTAAGGCAATGGGAGTTGACACAATCTTGGCAAGAAATAAAACAAATAAAACGAAAAGACAATGTAAATATGATCAATAAATTCCACCACATAAATGATTACCAATTGTCAAAGACAAGAGGTATTTGGAACTAATTCCCGGTGGTAGATTGCCAACATATCCAACATCATCTTCACACCAAACACAAAACCAAATTTGCAACTTGTAGAGCTAATATGACACCTAGGAACAACATAATCTATAATATCAACACTAGGTGAATATATGATGTAGGGTGGAACCCTAATCGACAGATCTTTCACGAAAGGAGGTTATCCCATGATGAACACGGGGAACACAAGGAAGATACGGAGGAAAACACGAGGGGAAACACTCAAATCAACACAAATACGGTCACACAGGTGCTAGATCCACGATACATATCAAGACACACGATCCATAGTCAACAACGATGGTACAAAGATAGTCTTCTCCTGGAGGAGGTCTTGAGTTATCCCTTGGGATCTTCTCCATGAAGGAGGTCTTGAATCCGAGGTGGATCTTCTCCAAAGAGGCCGCGGTCTCGTAGGAGAGGAACCACTGAGGTCTATGATGAGCTATCCAAAAGCTGCCCTAAAAGATGGAAGGGAAAGAGTACTTATAGTCTAGGGGTAAGTTGGGGGGATACATGGGGTGAAAACCCTTCATCTGCGCGCAGGCAGGGCGGTAGTACCGGTCCTGGGACCGGTAGCACCGGTCTTTGCGGTTTTACCGGAAGTTCCGGCCTTGCACCAGCCTTGCACCGGTCGATCACAGAAGGTGGAGCGGTTGTTGACCGGTAGTTGGACCGGTAGTACCGATGGACCGGTAGTTGGACTGGTAGTACCTCTTTCTCTGCGCTGGGAGAATTCTGGTTCATGCTCTTGGCTTTCGTCTTGCACCGTAGCTTCTCCTTGGCACCTAAGCATACAAAGTGTCTCCGTTTGAGGTAGTAGCCATGTCTGAAGGTGGTCAAATGGGAATTCAACAAGGAGAGAGTTAACCTGGGATTCAAGTGCTCTAGCACGAGCACGTGTCATCGGTCCTTGGAGCGCTTGGTGAGGCGATTGATGGTCCATGGGGATGACCTTGGGATGCTCCACATCATCTCCCCTCCCTTGGGAAAGATCCGACCTCGGATCGAAATCTTCATCACCATGGAAAGGAGAGAGATCCTTGATGTTGAAGGCATCGCTCACGTTGTACTTGTCTCGTGGGATGTCGAGCTTGTAAGCATTGTTGTTGTAGCGTGCTAGCACCTTGAAGGGTCCGTCGGCTCGAGGTAGTAGTTTGGACTTGTGCTCGTGGGGGAAACGGTCCTTGCGAAGATGTAGCCATACGAGATCTCCCGGTTGGAACACCATAGTCTTCTTGGTGGCGTTGAGCTTGGACGCTAGACGATGTACTTGCTTCTCGATCGTTGCCCTTGTATCTTCATGCACCTTCTTGAGATAGCTTGCTCGTACACTTGCGTCCATGTTCGTGTGCTCTTGTAGAGGTAGAGGTAGGATGTCCAATGGGGACAACAGGTTGAAGCCGTAGACGACCTCGAAGGGGGACTTGCCGGTAGTCAAATGTCTTGCACGGTTGTAGGCGTACTCAGCGATGGGCAAGCATTGCTCCCATTCCTTGATGTTCTTCTTGATCAACACGCGAAGAAGCGTCGAAAGCGTGTGGTTCGTCACCTCCGTTTGGCCGTCGGTTTGTGGATGGTATGCCGAAGAGAAGAGTAGCTTGATTCCTAGTTTGGCGCATAGAGTTTAGCAAAAGTAGCTCAAGAACTTGACGTCCCGGTCCGACACGATCGTCTTTGGCACGCCGTGTAGACGAATTACCTCCCTACAAAAGAGATTTGCAACATGTGAAGCATCATCGATCTTGTTACAAGGAATGAAATGAGCCATTTTAGAGAATCTATCTACGACAACAAGCACGGAATCTTTGCCATTTTGAGTCCTAGGCAATCCAAGTACAAAATCCATGCTTATGTCTTCCCATGGATGGTATGGAATAGGAAGTGGCATGTAAAGACCATGAGACTGAGCTTTGGACTTAGCTTTGCGGCATGTAGAACATCGGTTGGTGAGGCGTGAGACGTCACGGAGCATCTTGGGCCAAAAGTAGTTCTTTGAGAGCGTAGCAAATGTCTTGTCTAAGGATGGCAATTTTATCCATGGACATGGATATCCATGGATATCCGACCCGAATGGATAGGGTTTGGATATGCTTTTGTGTCCATGGGCAGCACCCAAACCCGACCCGATTACTGTGGGTAGGGCATGGATATAATCTTGTACCCGTGGGTATATCCAAACCCGACCCGATAGTATGACTTAATGGGCAAAAATCTGCTATCCCTACCCCGCAGTTACATGTCCCACTGCAATTTTACACTTTTTTTATCCAAAACATGCAAAAGAAATTACACAATCCCCGTCATAACTTTTATTAGTTGACATTCAATCCCCTCTATAACATACCCCAACGCCGTTCCCTTATTTTTATCTCCTTGTTAAATGACTCGTCATTCTCATCTGTTAGAAAAATACTAAATGATCTTATATTGATAGTGGACGTTGATTTACCATAAGTGAAGCCTAGCCTGCCACAAAGTGAAGAATGGAAGAGCTTATATTAAAATTGTGTTATGTCTTATCTATATGTCTAGAGAGGACCCAACGGATATCCAGTGGGTATGGATAACCATCGGGTTTGGACATGGACACAATTTTTCGCCCATGGATTTTTTCATGGGCGGGCAAAGACTGTCTTCATGGATATGGATATGGATTTGCTATTGTTCAACCCGATCCAAACCCGACCCATTGCCATCCTTACTCTTGTCGCGTCCAAAGTGCCCCATGAGTCCTCCTCCATGCGATTCATGACCTTTGTCGATGAGTTGTTGCACTTTCCGTTGTATCTCCTTGGTTTCCTCGGGGTTGACGCGGTACGGAGCCTTGTTTGGAAGTGGTGCGCCGGGTATGAGGTTGATGCGGTGTTCTATTCCGCAAAGTGGAGGTAGACCCGGAGGTAGCTCATCGGGAAAGACGTCCGAGAATTCCTGCAACAATTGAGACAACGCTAAAGGTAGAGGTGGTGAAGTGTTCGTAGGTTTGGCTTCCCCTTTGCATAAAAGCACAAGGTGAAAGACACTCGATGGGTTCTCACACACTTCTCTCATCTCACGTTTGGTGGCAATTAGCACTAGTTGCTTCTTGTCGCTCATTGTGGAGTCGCTCATATTTGGCTTGTGGCTCTCACTCTCTCACCATTTTCTCCATGATGGTTGGTAGATAAGTGCTTGTCGGCGGCTACTTGACTTGGAGACATTGGCCGTAGCACGAATTCCTTGCCCTTCATCTTGAAACTATAGTGATTGGTCCGTCCATTGTGTGTGACTCCACGATCAAATTGCCATGGTCGTCCAAGAATAAGGTGGCACACAGACATGGGGATCACATCACACTCAAGTGTGTCCTCGTAGGTGCCTATCTTGAAAGAGACTTGCACGGTGTGCTCGACTCGAAGAATTCCGGCGTCATTAAGCCATTGGACCTTGTAGGGGTGAGGATGCTTCGTCTTGACCAAATGTAGCTTGTCGCATAGCTCTTCGCTTGCCAAGTTGTGACAAATTCCTCCATCGATGATAACCTTGACGGAGCGTCCATTGATGCCGGCCTTGGTATGGAAGATATGACATCGTTGGTCGTCATCTTGTTGATGTTGGAGTGTCAAGACCTTGGAGACAACAAGATTGGGACTTGAGTCATTGTCGCAAAACACTTGATGGTCTTCATCCTCATTCACTTGTCGATGCATAGCTACATGCTCAAGGGCTTCCATCTCATCGTCGCTCATTGAGTCATAAGGTCCATCATCGTTGATGATCATGGTGCGAACGGTCTTGCACTCAAATGATTTGTGGCCTCGCCCTTGGCACTTGAAACATTTGATGGAACTCGTCTTAGAGTTGTCCTCGGTTGGAGTTGTAGATGATGAAGCTCTTGGCTTGAAGTTGTTGGTAGAAGGTGGACGACTCGATGTAGTCGCATTCTTGTAGCTTGACTTGTCGCCGAAGTTTGTAGATGGCTTGGTAGAGGTAGGAGGAGTAGCCGAAGTCGTTGAAGCTTGGTTGTAGGAGCCGAAGTTCTTGGAGGTGAACTTGGAGTACTTGTAGTCCTCTTGAACTTATCGCTCCGCTTGGGTTGCTTGATGTACTAGCTCGAGGAGATTGGTGTATGGTTGAAAGTCCGCAATCTTCTTGATAGGATAGTTGAGTCCATTCAAGAATCTCGCCATTGTTTGCTCTTCATCTTCCGTGATGTTGGCTCTTATCATGGCAATCTCCATCTCCTTGTAGTACTCTTCAATCGACTTGGTACCTTGTTTGAGGAGTTGTAGCTTCTTGAACAAGTCACGGTTGTAGTGTGTTGGCACAAAGCGTGCTCTCATGACTTCCTTCATTTGAGCCCAAGTGGTGATAGGAGGTTCGCCTTTTGCTTCTCTTCTCTCTATGATTTGCTCCCACCAAATGAGAACATAGTCTTGGAACTCAAGGGAGGCCATTGCAATCTTCTTCTCTTCATCGAAGTTGTGAAGGCGAAAGATCTTGTCAACCTTCAATGCCCATGAGAGGTAGTCTTCGGGATCAATGCTTCCGGAAAACTTTGGCATGGTGAACTTGAGTTTGCCGTAGCGATGCTCTTCATTGTTTGCTTGCCTATTGGGAGGCCGCTCTTGATTTTGGCGATTGGCAATATCATGTTGCTCTTGTCGAAGTGGATGTCCATTGTCATGGTGTACTTGCCGAGCTTGTGGTTCTTGTTCAGGTTGATGCTCTTGTCGCGCTTGAGGAGGAACTTCTTCTTGCATTCTTGCTTGGTGGCGCCTCTCTTGCATCTCATCGCGAAGGAAATCCTCTTCTTGACGAGTGTGTCGAGTGCGAGTTGCCACATTGCGATGTGCATCACGTAATGCTCGTTGCGCCTCAAGAGCTTGAGCTTCTCGACGTTGTTGTGCTTGACGATTAGCTTCAGCATCTTGTTCTTCTTGGTATTGACGTGCTCGCTCTTGTTGTTGTTGGCGTAGTCGTTGCCGTTCTTGTGCTTACTCAAGTGTAGCTTGGTTTTGATGATGTCGACTCTCTTGTTCTTCAAATAGCTCTTGTGAACTCTTGTCATGAAGTGGATTCCGGTTGTCATGTCCAGCTTGACGTGCGGCTTGACGAAGAGTGTTTGATGTAGGGGTACTTGAGCCATGCGTGGAGTCGGTATGTCGACTTGAGCGGCTTCGTCTTTGAGAAGATGTGGAAGAAGAACGTCGGTTGACTATCAAAGTCCGTAGCTCGTCAAATTGGGTAGACATGTTGGTGTTGATGATGTCGAATTGCTCTCTTGTTCTTGCTTCAAATTGGCGCGCGTCCTCGGCAACTTGACCAATGTACTCGCACATAGCTTCACTTTCTTGATGGAGAGCTCGTTGGACACCGAAGAGATGTAGTTTGGTGACGTAGTTGTTCGCTTCTTGAGGATCGTCGAAGATTGGGTTCGAAGATGTACTTGGCCTATCCATCATCTCAAGCGAGTATGTGAGTGGGAGAAAGGAGAAGACAATACCAAATGTACCTTAACCGAAGTTGAAAATGGATCAATGATCACTCAATAATGTAACCCGGAAATAACACTATTGGTACCACTTCATGTCGATTCTCACACCTACACAAGTAAAGCTTTGAGAGGAGCTTGGTTAGGATGGTGGCACAAATTCAATGCAATTGTCAAAGTGACTCAATGATGTTGAAAATGGTTCACAATTTGCTCATGCAACAAGTATATCACAAACAAGAAGTAGCACACGGAACACACGCACGGATAGATAAATGTGGTTGTGCAACCAAGGGTGAGCGAAAATGTGGGAACCACGGAAAATGCTCGTGTTGCACAACACTAGAGAGACGCTAACCGATTGCTTAATAGGCGGATACGCACTTGTGCACAACCTATAAGAGGCAAAACGTAACGACTTCCTATCACAAGTATACTATGAGTGTATGATGTGCCGATGCTTGAGCACAAGATGAAGTATTGCTATCTCATATGATCTCTTTGGATGCAAGGCGTATGATGCTATTTTCCTTTTTCTTATAAGCTTTGGTTGGCTCTTTTGCTTAAAAGCTTGTGAGCTCTTTCTTTGGCCACTTATGCATGCTTCTCGGATCAAGGTAGCTATTGTGTATGCGGGACACTCTTGTGTTACACGGAGATATGATGATGTAGTATGCAATATCTATAACTATCACTAATGTGCACAAGTGTCGTGGCCCGGCAATACTCAAATGGCTAGTCTCAATGGGAAAGCTACGCAAAGATGGTCCATAGGTTGACAATGCAATTGCAAGGTAGGATAAACAAGGTGTCGTCAATGTTACCGTCCTTGCCGAGGGTGAGCGGTGGTGTTGTTGATGTCGTTTCGTTCCAAGGTAGCCGAAACATCCAAGGAAATGGTGAAACCACAACTCAAGTATCCAAGGCAAAGTGAGACAAAATTGTCAAAATCAAAACGGTGAAACGATGGTGGTTGCGGAAGTGGTGGTGGTATGCGGAAGGTGTATATGGTGGAGGGCCTAAGCAAACTTGCCAATTTTGACAAAATTTGATGGAGTCTAATGGTGGTAAAACCAAGATGAGCAGCTCGGGCACGTCGCTAGCTTTTCAACGAGCCAAACAACACTCAAATCGGAGTTCGGGAGTGAAAGTTATGGTCAAAACGGTGAAACTCGGAAAACTGAAACTGGGTGGGGCGGAAGTACCGCTTGGAAGACCGGTAGTACCGCTTGGAAGACCGGTAGTACCGCTTGTGGTGCTCAGCGGAAGTACCGCTAGTGCCACCGGTAGTACCGCTGGTGTCGGGAAAATTCTCAGAACTGGATCGGGGCGAATTCTAGGCGGAAATGGATGATTTCGGGGTCGAAATTGGGTGGATTTCGTGGATGGAAAGGTGGGAAACTGGGGAAATGCTAGATCCACTCGTGGCACAGCAAATCCATGGAACAAATTCAACAAAATCTTGCCAAATCAACAGATCACAAAAAATTTTTGGGGCTATTTTCGAAATTGGGAAGAACACAACAAAAACAAGCTAGAAAACAAGGTGTGGGGCTCCAAATTCGTGATCAACCTATGCTCATGATACCATAATGATGTAGGGTGGAACCCTAATCGGCAGATCTTTCACGAAAGGAGGTTATCCCACGATGAACACGGGGAACACAAGGAAGATACGAAGGAAAACACGAGGGGAAACACTCAAATCAACACAAATACGGTCACACAGGTGCTAGATCCACGATACATATCAAGACACACGATCCATAGTCAACAACGGTGGTACAAAGATAGTCTTCTCCCGGAGGAGGTCTTGAGTTATCCCTTGGGATCTTCTCCATGAAGGAGGTCTTGAATCCGAGGTGGATCTTCTCCGAAGAGGCCGCGGTCTCGTAGGAGAGGAACCACTGAGGTCTATGATGAGCTATCCAAAAGCTGCCCTAAAAGATGGAAGGGAAAGAGTACTTATAGTCTAGGGGTAAGTTGGGGGGATACATGGGGTCAAAACCCTCCATCTGCACGCAGGCAGGGCGGTAGTACCGGTCCTGGGACCGGTAGTACCGGTCTTTGTGGTTTTACCGGAAGTTCCGGCCTTGCACCGGCCTTGCACCGGTCGATCACAGAAGGTGGAGCGGTAGTTGGACCGGTAGTACCGGTGGACCGGTAGTACCGGTGGACCGGTAGTTCGACCGGTAGTTGGACCGGTAGTACCTCTTTCTCTACGCTGGGAGAATTCTGGTTCATGCTCTTGGCATCCGTCTTGCGCCGTAGCTTCTCCTTGGTACCTAAGCATACAAAGTGTCTCCGTTTGAGGTAGTAGCCATGTCCGAAGGTGGTCAAATGGGAATTCAACAAGGAGAGAGTTAACCTGGGATTCAAGTGCTCTAGCACGAGCACGTGTCATCGGTCCTTGGAGCGCTTGGTGAGCCGATTGATGGTCCATGGGGATGACCTTGGGATGCTCCACATCACAATATCTCAAATGTACACATTTTCTAGGCTTGTAATATGCACATAGAATATTACTCCCCCATAATGTGATACTAATGAAAAACTTACCAAGATGCAAAAGAGAACCAACAAGAGATAATTAATGGACCAAATAGAATTTGAATTTCTCATGAGAAGACATACTACATAGAGACTAGATAATCTTGTGATATCAATACTAGATGGTATTCCTCATGTACACACATTTATAGGATTGTGAGGTGCACAAAGCACATAACTCCCCAAAATGGGATGTTCCATTAATCTCTCACAAGAGCCATTTAAGATATAAACAAGATGCAAAAAAGGCTCAACACACGTACATGATGTGAAAACCAACATACACACACTTGATTTCTCGAGATAAGCATATTGGAAGCACAACATATACTAGCACATGCAAGGTACAAAGCCACAACATGCAAAGGGGCAAGTATCTTTCAATGTAGAAAATTTAAGTATGAGTTACCGCAAGGAGGAACATTGGATATAAGATAGAAAGATAATCCGAATGACTTGGCTTGAGACAATATGAATGATGAAGACCCCTTAAATCTTCATAATGTAGCCAACAAGTCTCCAATGACCCCCAACAATGCCTATTGATCAAATTTTAGCTTGTTGGTCCCCAACCAAGTTAGGTCCTAAGAGGTTAGTCACAATAGGCTTGGCCACCCAAATGGTTCTTTTCTTGACACCACTTTGAGTACCAACAAACTTGGCAAACACATTGCCAACATTATCCTTCCCAAGAAAATAGACATCATCACGGCATAGGTAGCAACATCTACTGTTCACTTTCTTCTCATTTGATTTCTCAAAATGGGAAGCATTACCATGAGTCTTCTTGGGAAGCGGCCTTTCTCCAACATGCAGTTAAGCACGAGATTGAACTTGTGGCCTCTTCCCTTGTTGCTTGTTACTAATGGCCTTCTTCTTCAATGGGCAAGATCTAACATGATGCCCTTAAATTTTGCACTTGAAGCAAATAATCTTGGCCGAATCCTTGAGTTGTTCTTGGCCCTTCTTCTTGTTGCTCTTGGACTTCTTCTTCTTGTTGGAGTTGAATCCAAGTCCACCTTTGTCATTGGGGGATTTTTGCACACTCAAGATATTGTTGAGTGTGGACTTCCCTTCATGACACTTTTCCAAGTCTTTCTTCAAGGAAGAGACTTGGGCCTTGAGCTATTTGATTTCCTCTACATGGTTAGTATCTGCACAAGTACTAGAGGAAGTATAGGCTTCATTGTTAGAGCAACAAGGCAAGGAAAGCAATTCATCACAAGATGTACCAATGTTATGCATAGATGAATTACGAGGACTAGCACATGGCAATATAGCATTTTTACTAGAAGTAGTGCTAGCGACCACATGAGACTCACTAGATGTTACCTTGATAATCATAGCCTCATGAGCTATCTTTAGCACATTATGGGATACTAGAAGATCATCATGAGAGCTTGTGAGCTTTACATGACTTTCTTCCAATCTCCCATAATTGCTAGATAGCAACTCAAGTTGAGCCCTTAGCTCAACATTCTCCTTCAAAATGGATGCTTCACTAGAAATAGAGTTAGTAGCACAAGCATCATCAATAATAGCAAGAGGAGAAGGCAACTTGGCAAGCTCTTTAGAATATGAAGATTTTAGTTGAGCATGAGACTCGGTGAGTTTGATGAGCTCACTCTTAATGACCCTTGAGCCATTTTCGAGGTGCTCAAAATCCTAAAGGATTTTAGCATGTGCAACTTCAAGCTTCTCATTTTTAGTTTCAAAATCATTAGCCACCTCGTGAGCTCTATCACGGGATTCCTTTATTCTAGATAGTTCTAGAGCAAAAGTCTCCTCAAGAGATTCCTTGGTGGTTTGTTCAAGTTCAAGAGCTTGCGAGAGGTCGGTGATCTCATTAGCGTAATCACGCTCATGACCTTCCATTTTCTCAATGGTGACATCATGCTCCTGTAGATGAGATTCCAACTCATCAATATATTTCTTGCCCTCAATGGCAATAGACATGATTTCCATAAAGTTGGAACGAGCTAATTTATTCTTAAGAATAGCTTTAAAAATCATTTCCCCCTTAAGTTTTAAGGAGGCAACATTATCATTCTCTTCATCATTTTCTACATCATCATCATTGTCATCATCACTATCATCACAAGATATATTGGGGTTCAAAGTGGGAGATACCTTTGAAGCCTTAGCCATAAGGCAAAATGCAATAGATGATGATGTAGGATCCCTTGAAGCACCATTCAAGACTACATCTTGTTCCATGGGGTGTTGGGTTTCCTCTACATTGTTAGCACAACAACTCGAGGAAATAGATGCATTTTTACCATGGCAACAAGACATCGCAAGCATATCATCATGAGTGTTAGTCAAGCAATTTATACATGATATGCAAGGACTATCAACACAAGCATGTGAAACATGTAGGGTGCTCGAAGTGTTAAAGTCCAAAGAAGATGCATTGCAATAAGATAGTGATGAAGGATCATCCACAATAAGCATACTATCATCATTGCAATGACCAACACTACTCACCATATCATTACCTTGTGGCAAACCACATGTAGGTGAAGTAGAAGAAGTTGAGAAGACAACACGGCCGGAGGTGGAGGGAGAACAATCATTTCCACAATTCTTGGACACACCATATTTATCTTGAAGCTTTGTCCACAACTCATGAGCATCCCGGAACGACATGAGTTGAAATATAACTACATTGCTCAAAGCATCGAAAATCACATTAGAAGCTTGAGCATTGAGATAAGAGTTTTTCTCATCCTCTAAAGATAATCTTTGGGGATCATTTGGAGGAGAAAAACCCATATCTACAATTCGCTATAAATTTGGGTCCATGACCCTAAAGAGATTAACCATGCGAATTACCCAAAAATCAAAATTTGTGCCATCGAAACTAAGAGTGTCAGAGAATCCTAAGCCCCTAGTCGACATCCTTACTCTCTAGGCGGTTAAGCCCTATAAAGAGAGACGAGGCTCTGATACCAATTGAAAGATTGTGTATGTCACCTAGAGGGGGGGGGGGGTGAATAGGCGCTTTAAAATAGTTACGGTTTAGGCTTGAACAAATGTGGAATAAACCTAGCGGTTAATTTGTCAAGCACAAAACCTACAACAACTAGGCTCACCTATGTGCACCAACAACTTATGCTAAGCAAGATAAACAACTAGGTGATAGCAATATATATGACAAGAAACGATATGGCTATCACAAAGTAAAGTGCATAGTAAAGGGCTCGGGTAAGAGATAACCGAGGCACGCAGAGACGACGATGTATCCCGAAGTTCACACCCTTGCGGATGCTAATCTCCATTTGGAGCGGTGTGGAGGCACAATGCTCCCCAAGAAGCCACTAGGGCCACCATAATCTCCTCACGCCCTCGCACAATGCAAGATGCCGTGATTCCACTAAGGGACCCTTGAGGGCGGTCATCGAACCCGTACAAATGGCAACCCTTGGGGGCGGTCACTGAACCCATACAAACTGCTCGGGGCGATCTCCACAACCTAATTGGAGACCCCGACGCTTGCCCGGAGCTTTACACCTCAATGATTGAGCTCCGAACACCACCAAGGTTGGGGCTACCTCCAAAACTTAATTGGAGGCTCCCAACGACACCACGAAGCTTCACCACAATGGAATATGGCTCCGCGGTGACCTCAACCGTCTAGGGCGCCCAAGCACCCAAGAGGAACAAGCTCAATGGTACCAAGCACCCAAGAGTAATAAGCTTCTCAACTTGTAACTTCCACGTATCACCGTGGAGAACTCAAACCGATGCACCAAATGCAATGGCAAGGGCACACAGAGTGCCCAAGTCATTCTCTCTCAAATCCCACCAAAGCAACTAATTCTAGGGAGGGAAAAGAGAGGAAGAACAAGAAGGAGAACACCAAGAACTCCAAGATCTAGATCCAAGGGGTTCCCCTCACCTAGAGGAGAAAGTGATTGGTGGAAATGTGGATCTAGATCTCCTCTCTCTTTTCCCCCAAAAACTGGCAAGAATCCATGAAGGGATTCAGAGATAGCAAGCTCAAAGAAGGTCAATAATGGGGGAAGAACACGAGCTCCAAGGATAAGGCTCAAAGGGGAAGAAGACCCCCTTTTATAGGTGGGGGGGGGGGGGGAATCCAGCCGTTATCCCCACCAACCAGCCCGCAGCGAGCGGTACTACCGCTCTAGGGAGCGGTACTGCTGCTGGCTGCAGTGGTACTACCGCTCGGCCCAGCGATACTACCGCTGGGACCTCACACAGCGCCAAAGAGAGAATAACAAAGAGAAAGAGCCCCGGAGCAGTATTAGAAGCGGTGGTGGGGTGGTACTACCGCTCCCACTGCTGCTCCTACTGCCGCCCAAACCGACACGAAAAACGGCGGTCTCGAATCGAGGCGGTACTAGCGCGGAACCGGAGCCAAACTACTGGATGTAGCCATAAGCGGTACTACTACTGTGAACCAGCGGTACTACCGCTTGCGGCTATAAGCGGTACTACCGCTCCGGCCCAGTGGTACTACCACAGGAGCAACAATAAAACCCTGAACTGCCATAACTTCTTCAAATGAGCTCCGAATTGAGCAAACTCAAGCTTGTTGGATAGAGGAAGACGAGTAGCCTAAATATAGAGGAGTGAACACTCCATCAGAGAAGAATCGACATAACCTCCAACATCGAAAACATCATAGAAGATGTATGTGAACTCCGTTTTCGATGAACTCGAGCTTGTCATCAAGATGACCATAAGCTCCAAATCTCACAAGGAGAAGAACCAATAAAGATGATGCAAGGATGCATTGGTTTGAGCTCTCTACGAACGATATGATGAATCTACTCATCGAGAGCCCCCCTTGATAGTACGACAATCGATCCTATAACCCGGTCTCCCAACTACCACCATGGGACCGGTAAAATAGAAAACCTATCAAGGGCAAACCTTTGCCTTGCACATAGTCCACTTGAGCTGGATGATGACGATCTTGACTCCCTCAAGTTGGACCACCTTTCTTGATTGCGTTGGCTCGGTGAAGATTAGTAGATTGCTCCCCCATACTCCACTATGGGTGAGCCACTCTTCGACACATCTTCACAAGTCCATTGCCACCACAATGGATGGCAAGCTTCAAGCATATGATATCTTTGTGATGATCCACTTGAACTTGCACACCGCAACCTAACCCCACAAAGAACTCTCACGAAGACCATGGGTTAGTACACAAAGCATAATTGACAATGCTTACCATACCATGGGATCGCTTGATCCCTCTCGGTACATCTTCTATGCTTTGTGTGTTGATCAACTTGATTCACTCTTTGACTTAGACTTGATCAACCTAGAATACTTTCCTGGATGATGTCTTGAAGGTAAACATGAATGATCACACTCTCTTCTTCTTCAAGACATGCTTGCAATAAGCTCAACACCCACAAGACCAATCTTTGGATAATTCCTTAATAGCACCTTGGTCATCAAAAACTCTCCTTGAAACCAACAAATAGACTCCAAGAAAAGCCTATGGACAAACCCTTCAAATATAACTCAAGGCAACAATTAGTCCATAGAGATTGTCATCAATTACCAAAACTAAACATGGGGGCACCGCATGTTCTTTCAACGTTGACATTCTTCTGATCAAACAGTGGACTTTTTATCTCCTCATCCCTCAACTCTCATTCCCCGTCTCTAATTCCCCCGAAGCAAACACGCCGACAGGATGTGTGACGTGAGCAGGAGGCAACGCACACAGGCTGTGTGGGCGAATATTAGAATTGCTCACAGGCGCGGACGTAGCTATTCCGTGTCACACGATCAACAAGTACTACTCATCCCCACCTCCGCGAGTGTGGCACGAATCAAATATGCCCACACGTCCTGGCATAGCTACGTTAGGTACCCGCGGGATGATGATTTAGTTGCCATTCGGGATGACAGATGTAGTTATCCGGGATGGCAAATGTAGTTATAAAAGTATGGCAACTCTCTCTGTTTTCCGTTAACTGTAGTTGTCATGTCTAATTTATGGTAATTACCGCGTGTAATCAAAGCATAGTTGCCATGTGTGATTAACTACTTGTCACATATGGTCAAACAATAGTTGCCATGTGTGTTTACCTCGTTGCTACATGTGGTCCAACCATAGTTGCCATGTATGGTTAATCACAGTTGACATGTGTGTTTACCCTGATTGCCATGTACGCGCAACTGCAGTTGCCGTCTAGTAACGAATCATAGTTGCCGTGTGTATTTATCCAGTTGCCACGTACGCGCAACTGCAGTTTCTATCCAACAACGTACGAGTGTCGCGTGAGCGAAAAGTAGTTCCCCCACACGCGCATGGACTAGGTGGTGGCTGTGTGGGCAGAAACTAGTTTGTCCACACAGCGCAGCTGGCAAACCGCGTGTTGCGGGGCGTGTGAGCAAACTCTCCAACGCCCACACACACGATGATGCCCATGTGGCACTCAGATTCTAACAAATTCCTTTAGGATTCATGCAAAACAGAACCAACGTGGACCAAGGCATGCGAGCAATGTACAAACACGTGTGAACGTTATCATTTGGATTTCTTTAAAACACCTCGACTCCCCAAATGTCCATATATTTATAACATTTATTCATACTTATAAAATCTAGTAAGTTTGCACGTGCAAATGTGCAATGCACGTTTCGAC
This sequence comes from Secale cereale, assembly GCA_902687465.1. Taxonomy (NCBI): domain Eukaryota; kingdom Viridiplantae; phylum Streptophyta; class Magnoliopsida; order Poales; family Poaceae; genus Secale; species Secale cereale. Next base: position 30,544,502 of record LR738715.1, on the reverse strand, counting down.
TAATAGCATGAAACTTGAGAAGACATTCCAAGTTACATCTTGACTAATACGAATCAAAATAAAAATGTTAGGAGCGATAAAAATACATACATATTTAGGAAGCCCAACTTCCTTTATTTTACTTCAAAAAAAAAGACTTCCTTTATTTAATAATCCAAGTTACATGCTCGAAGAGATGTGGTAAGTTCGAACCCCACACGCAACCCTTTTTCTCCTCTTTCTAAGCCCAACTCCTCACACACATACGAAACTGGATTAATTACGAACTCTTTCTAGGAAATAGGGGTAAAGCAAAAAATGGACGCAAAAAAATCTGAGAAACGCTTCTCCCTTTATTAGTAGACCAACTCCACACACATATTTTTCTCCTTTCTCTAGGAAACCCGACTCTCCACACAGGTACGAAGCTGGATTAATAATGAACCTTTTTTGGTTCATAGGGGGGTGGCAGATGATGTAATTTTGATGGGAAATAGGGGTAAAGCAAAAAAGGCACAAAAAACTAAGAAACACTTCTCTCTTTATTTACTATATATAGGTATAGGTTGACACGTTTTACACTAAAACCATTGTGCCACACAGCCACAGTTACTTTGGATCAAATTTTGCATCGGAATAAGCCTTCGGATTGGTTAACTGCATTATGTGCAACCACAAGAGCTGAGCTCCATCGGTAAGAAAAAATCATGTATTGGGCAGTGCCATGAGTGTCGAAGTTTCTTGGATTGTTTGCATTCAGACAACAACACATCCGTGCGTTACTCCTTTGTGCTTCACCGGTCTCTGCAATTCAAAAAGCGGCGATCCAGTAAGGCAATACTTTTGCACGCACTAATTTGAAATCTACAAGGTGATAAAATTGTTCAAGCATTTGCACAACATCCAGAGAATAACATAATAACAATGAAAGTTCTCTACCTGGAATCAAAGAGTTTGATCTCTAGGAGGTCCTTAATGGAGATTGAATTTTCCTAAAGGGCATTCCGCTGGTCACCTTTGCATTCTTTGCCACTCTGGATGCATCGTGCTTCCCCTCATATCATGGGCTTGAATCTTGTCGTATGAAGGTAAGTCTGAACGTAGATAATAAGAAACAAGGTTTGCAAACAAATATCATGAAAATCTGAACATGAATATGATATTTCTGCATCTTCTCTCAACTCTGAAGTAAAATGGAACCAAGCTGCATCACTCAACGACGAAGATAGTTGAACCTCCTCACCTGGTCAACCCAAGATTGAAGCAACCAAGGACTTGTGGTCCTCCCGCACTTTAAACAACATATACAGTGGCCATCTGCATGCTAAATCCAAGTTTTCAAGCTAACCAATCGTATTTCTTATTATGCATTCAATAGGCGAGTACACTGTGGGAGTAACATATACGACTGCAATGTATTACACAGGGAGCGTATTCCATCCAACTGGCATGTCTTCAAAATTTGAGAAAAAGGTGTCTTTTGGCTTAAGATTTGGCAAAAAGAGATAGTTGAGTTCAACCTTATTAGCCTAAATCACAACTACAAACCCGATTGTGAAGTGAGTCTTAGCCAAGGTTGGAAAAGGCAGCAGGGGAGTTAGGGGAGTAGATTATATTTGTTGTGTGTTCTTTTGTTTACAAGGTGATCTATTTCCTGATATTCTATCGCCCCCCCTGAAAGCCCCCAGCCCCGATGGCTTTTCGGATAGGTTTTTCCAAAGGGACTGGAGCACGGTTAAGAAGGATGTGGTGAATGTTGTTCTAGAATTTTTCAAAGGAGGGGTCATGCCGGAGGGGACCAACAACACAGTGATAGTGCTCATTCCAGAAAACAACAACCCTGAATATCTAAAAGACTACAGACCCATAAGCCTCTGCAACGTGATTTACAAGGTGATCTCGAAGTGTATGGTCAACCGTCTACGACCGATGTTAGATGAGATCATCTCCGAGACACAGAGTGCCTTCATCCCTGGGCGGCTAATCACGGACAACGCATCCATCGCTTTTGAATGTTTTCATAAGATCCAACATAGTAGACATCCAACTAACACTCATTGTGCTCTCAAACTGGACTTGGCAAAAGCATACGACAGGGTGGATTGGGGCTTCATGGAAAAAGCTCTCTTGCAATTCGGTTTTGATAACAAGTGGGTCGGATGGGTGATGTGCTACGTGAAATCAGTAAGATATTCAGTCAAATACAATGGTGAGCTCCTTGAGATGTTCTGCCCATCAATGGGTCTTCGACAGGGAGACCCGCTAAGCCCTTACCTCTTCCTCTTCGTTGCGGAAGGGCTCACCAGTCTAATGGACAAAGAGATCCGCCAGAACAGAATTACCCCACTGAAAATTGCTAGAGGAAGTCCTGGAATCTCAAATCTATTGTTCGCTGACGATACCCTCCTTTTTTCAAAGCGTGCAAAGAGGAGGCGGCCTGCATTAAGCGTATCCTAGATGACTTTCAACGGGGGTCGGGCCAACTGCTTAGCAACAACAAATGCTCCTTTCTCTTTAGCGAGGTCTGCCCGGACCTGATCCAACAGGAGGTCAAAACTGTGCTAGAGATAAACTCCCACACTTTTGAGAGCAAGTACCTTGGGCTGCCTACACCCGATAAAAGATGTACCAATTGGTTTGAAAGATTTATGTCTCATGCGGCGAAGGAGGTTTTGGTGAAGTCGGTCCTTCAGGCCCTTCCCACGTACTGCATGAGCGTGTTCAAAATGACACAAGGTTTCTGCGAGAAGTACGAAAAACTTATCCGCGATTTCTGGTCGGGGGACGAAAATGGGCACCGGAAAGTACACTGGATGTCCTCGGACCGCATGACCAAACCAAAAAGAGGAGGAGGCATTCGGTTCAAAGACATGAAACTGCTCAACCAAACTCTGCTCGCAAAACAAGCTTGGTGTTTGATCCAAACACCGGACAGCTTGTGCGCAAGGGTCTTGAAGTCTAAATACTTCCCGGATGGCGAGTTGGGAGACACGTTGTTTGCCTCAGATGCCTCTCCTATTTGGCATGGCATCGAACATGGCCTGGAACTTCTCAAAGCGGGCCTCGTCTGGAGGATCAGAGATGGTAGAAAAGTTAATATCCAGTGGGACAACTGGATCCCAAGGGAAGAGGGGCTAAAACCAGCGTCTTTCATTCGCCGATCCAGACTCAGATGGGTAAATCAGCTGATGCAACCAGATGGAAGTGGATGGAATACTGAGTTGATTCATCAGTTGTTTTTCCCCTTTGATTCCAATGCCATTTGCAATATTAAACTGCCATCATCCGCAATAGAAGAGAGACTAGCTTGGCACTACGAAAAATCCGGTATGTTTAATGTTCGTAGTGCGTATAGGCTTTGGCCTCCCTCCAGGATAGGGAAAATCACCCAGCCTCGAGCTCCACCAACAATGCCAATGATCGCAACATTTGGGACTTTATCTGGAAAGCAAAACTGCGAGAAAAAATCGAGATCTTCGGGTGGAGGGTAGCCACAAATACCTTGGCTATGAAAAGAAACAGGCGGAAACGTACACTAGAAGTTGATAGTATATGTAACATCTGCAGTAATAGCGAGGAAGACGAGTTACATGCTGTCGTCTCCTGCACAAAAAGTAGGGCGCTCATGAACACTATGAGAAGGGTCTGGGATCTGCCAAGTGAGAATCTCTTGAGGTACACTGGAGTGAATTGGTTGCAGAACCTTCTCAGTGCATGCAATTCTGAATCAAGAGGAAAATACTCCTGCTGTTGTGGCGAAGCTGGTTCTTAAGAGAGGATTGCATCCATAACGATGGAAAGGAGCTTATTGGTCACTCTGCTCTATTCTTACAACAGTATGAAAAAGAGCTGATCACCTGTTGATACGTCTCCAACGTATCTATAATTTTTTATTGTTCCATGCTATTATATTATCTGTTTTGGATGTTTAATGGGCTTTACTATACACTTTTGTATTATTTTTGGGACTAACATACTAACCCAAGGCCCAGTGCAAATTGCTGTTTGATGACCCACAAGTGTAGGGGATCTATCGTAGTCCTTTCGATAAGTAAGAGTGTCGAACCCAACGAGGAGCAGAAGGAAATGATAGGCAGTTTTCAGTAAGGTATTTTCTACAAGCACTGAAATTATAGGTAACAGATAGTTTTGTGATAAGATAATTGGTAACAAGTGACAAACGGTAAAAGTAAATAAGGCGCAGCAAGGTGGCCCAATCCTTTTTGTAGCAAAGGACAAGCCTGGACAAACTCTTATGCAAGGTAAAGCGCTCCCGAGGACATATGGGAATTATCGTCAAGCTAGGTTTCATCACGATCATCTGATTCGCGTTCGGTACTTTGATAATTTGGTATGTGGGTGGACCGGTGCTTGGGTGCTGCCCTTACTTGGACAAGCCTCCCACTTATGATTAACCTCTAATGCAAGCATCCGCAACTACAAAAGAAGTATTAATGTAAACCTAACCATAGCCTGAAACATATGGATCCAAATCAGCCCCTTACGAAGCAACGCATAAACTAGGGTTTAAGCTTCTGTCACTCTAGCAACTCATCATCTACTTATTACTTCCCAATGCCTTCCTCTAGGCCCAAATAATGGTGAAGTGTCATGTAGTCGATGTTCACATGACACCACTAGAGGAGAGACAACATACATCTCATCAAAATATCGAACGAAGACCAAACTCACATGACTACTGATAGCAAGACTTCTCCCATGTCCCCAGGAACAAAAGTAACTACTCACAAGACATAATATTGTTCATTATCAGATGGGTATTAATATGCATAATGGATCTGAACGTATGATCTTCCACCAAATAAACCAACTAGCATCAACTACAAGGAGTAATCAACACTACTAGCAACCCACAGGTACCAATCTGAGGTTTGGGTACAAAGATTGGATACAAGAGATGAACTAGGGTTTGAGAGGAGATGGTGCTGGTGAAGATGTTGATGAAGATAGCCCTCCCCAAGATGGGAGAGTTGTTGGTGATGACAGCGGTGACGATTTCCCCCTCCCGGAGGGAAGTATCCCTGGCAGAACAGCTCTGCCGGAGCCCTAGATTGGTTTCCGCCTCGGTTCCGCCTCGAGACGGCGGCGTCTGGTCCCGAAAGCCTTCTCGTGATTTTTTCCAGGTCAAAACGTTTCATATAGGAGAAGATGGTCACCTGGGGCCCACCGGCTGGCCCTCGAGGCAGGGGGCGCACCCTGGGAAGGGGGACGCGCCCCCCACCCTCGAGGCCAGCTAGTGGCCCCCCTCGTGGGTTTCTTCCGCCAGGTATTTTTTATATTTTCCGAAAAAATGTTCTGTGGAGTTTCGGGGCTTTTGGAGTTGTGCAGAATAGGTTTCCAGAGTTTGCTCCTTTTCCAGCCCAGAATTCCAGTTGCCGGCATTCCCCCTTCTTTATGTAAACCTTGCAAAATAAGAGGGAAAAGGCATAAGTACTGTGACAAAACATGTATGAACAGCCCATAATGCAATAAATATCAACTTATAAGCATGATGCAAAATGGACGTATCAACTCCCCCAAGCTTAGACCTCGCTTGTCCTCAAGCGAAAGCCGATATCGAAAAATATGCCCACATGTTTAGAGACAGAGGTATCGATAAAAACAGAATACCGACATGAGGGTATCATGATCATTCTCATAACAGCAACTTATATGAATGTAGTCATATGATCATTATGCAAAAGTAACAATTCATCCACAATATCAAGTATGCATCATAAACTTCATTGGAAACTAACAAACTTTGGTCTCGGTCATTGAAGCAATTGCAGTTTATCGTAACATCGAAAAGAGTCGATATAAGAGCTTTTCAGCAAACCTACATACTCAACTATCATATAGTCTTTCACAATTGCTCACACTCACGCAATACTTATGTTTATGGAGTTTTAATCGGACACAGAGAAAGATAGGGGCTTATGGTATTGCCTCCCAACCTTTTACCTCAAGGGTAATGTCAACAGTAATAGATCATGAGAACTTATATCCAAGTGGGTATATATACCAGGATCTTTCCAACACAGTGTGCTTGCCAAAGGATAAAATGAAAAAGGAAAGGTGGAGCTCACCTTGACACTTATAAGACAAGAATAAAAGATAGGCCCTTCGCAGAGGGAATGAGAGGTTGTCATGTGTTTTTATGGTTGGATGCACAAAGTCTTAGCATAGAAGAACTTCGCTTTATATTGCCACTTGTGATAAGGACCTTTATGATGCAGTCCGTCGCTTTTATTACTTCCATATCACAAGCTCATATAAAGCTAATTTCTCCCACACTAATAAATCATGCATATTTTGGAGGGTTTACAACATGACAACTTACTTGGAAGGATCTTTCTCAATCCATAGGTAGGTATGGTGGACTCTCATGGCAAAACTGGGTTTAAGGATATATGGAAGCACAAGTAGTATCTCTACTTAGTGCGAGGAGTTTTGGCTAGCATGAGAGGGAAAGGCAAGCTCAACATGTTGGAAGATCCATGACAATATACTTTATTTCAGATATAAGAAGACATAACCCATTATGTTGTCTTCCTTATCCAACATCAACTCTTTAGCATGTCATACTTTAATGAGTGCTCACAATCATAAAAGATGTCCAAGATAGTATATTTGTATGTGAAGCCTCTCTTCTTTTATTACTTGCTATTAATTGCAATGATGACCAAAACTATGTTTGTCACCTCCCAGCAACTTTTATTTATCATACTCTTATATGTGAAGTCACTACTTCCCATAAGATCGATATGATCTCTATGATTCTCCTTTTGTTTTCTTTCTTTTATCATGACCCAAGTGAGGAAATCAAGGCCTTGACTCAACACTAATCTTTATTATATAGCTCAAGGACTTGATTACAAAGGATACGGCTCACAAAGCAAAAGCTCACAACTAGATCATGCTAACTTTATTCTAATAGATCAAGTTACTACCAAAAGGATCGAACTAAGTAAAACGGTAAAGATAGGAGTGATGGTGATACGATACTGGGGTCACTCCCCCAAGCTTGGTAGTTGCCAAGGGGAGTGCCCATACCCATATGATTATGTCTCGTTCTTCGGGGTTGGTGATGCTGGAGTTGTTGCTGACGTAGGCCTGTTGTTTTTCCAAGGCATGGGCTCACCATCGTAGAAGGATGATCAAGTCTCCGGGATACTCAAATCTACAACCAAACTCATGTTCTTGAATCTATATTCATACTCACAGTTTTGGTTTTGCAGGTCATAGATCTGGGCTTGGAGGTGATCGATCTTCTATTGGAGATTGGAGATTGCTTCTTCGAAGATCCTTGAGTCCATCTTGAGGTTGTTGGCTAGCTCCGAGATCATCATGTGGTTGGCGTTGAGACCTCGTTCCACCATACCTTGGCACTTGAAAACTTGTTGCTCCATTGCTTCGAGTCGTGTCTCCACGCTTCCGGTCCTCCTCGGCCCTTCAACATCACGGATGTGCAGCACCCCCTCATGCAACTCCATGGTTTTGGGGTGGTGCAGCACCTCCGCAAGGTAGGGGTTGATGACCTTCTCGAAGAACGTGTCCTTGGGGGTGTTGGAGGACGCCATGATGATCTAGATTTGTCAAAAACAGCAGCTCGAAACGAAAACAGTTATGCGTGATACACAGGTCAAAACCTCCGGGAGTATATATAATGAATTTTTCCAGCACGAAAGGAGTAACCCACAAGAAAACGGAGTCCAGGGGACACACGGGGTGCCCTCGAGGCAGGGGGGCGCGCCCTGGGAAGGGGGGCGCGCCCCCTACCCTCGAGGCCACCTCGTGTCTCCTCCGGACTGCGGTTTATTTTTGTATTTTTCTAAATATTCCAAAACGGAGAAAATTTGCCTTTAGAACTGTTTTGGAGTCAGTTTACTTACCGTATCACGTACCTCTTCCTTTTCGGAGGCTAAATCGTTCTGGAAAGTGTCCCTTATGTATTCCTCCGGGGTTATGGTTTCAATAATATTAGTTTCAACATTTATATGATTACCTGAGATATAATGTTTGATCCTTTGACCATTCACCACTTTCGGATTTGTGCCTTCGAAGTTGTTGATCTTTATAGCACCGGAACGATAGACCTCCTCGATAACGTAAGGTCCTTCCCACTTGGAGAGAAGTTTTCGTGCAAAAAATCTTAAACGAGAGTTGAATAGCAAAACATAATCACCTACGTTGAACTCACGCTTTTTTATCCTTTTGTCATGCCATCTTTTAACTTTTTCTTTAAATAAATTGGCATTCTCGTAGGCCTGGGTTCTCCATTCATCGAGACAACTAATATCAAGTAGCCTATTTTCATCGGCAAGTTTGAAATCATAATTGAGCTCTTTGATAGCCCAATATGCCTTATGTTCTAGCTCAAGAGGTAAGTGACAAGCTTTTCCATATACCATCTTATATGGAGACATACCCATATGATTTTTGTATGCAGTTCTATAGGCCCATAATGCATCATCTAGTTTCTTGGACCAATTCTTTCTAGACCTATTAACTGTCTTTTGCAAGATTAATTTCAACTCCCTATTACTTAGTTCTACCTGACCACTAGTCTGTGGGTGATAAGGTGATGCAATTCTGTGGTTGACATCATACTTAGCAAGCATCTTACGAAAAGCACCATGAATAAAGTGTGAACCACCATCAGTCATTAGATATCTAGGGACTCCAAACCTTGGAAATATAACTTCTTTAAGCATATTAATAGAGCTGTTATGATCAGAACTACTAGTTGGAATAGCTTCTACCCACTTAGTAACGTAATCAACAACAACTAGGATATGTGTGTACCCATTAGAGGCAGGAAAAGGTCCCATAAAGCCCCAAACATCAAATGGTTCAATAACAAGTGAATAATTCATAGGCATTTCTTGACGTCTACTAATATTACCAATTCTTTGACATTGATCACATGATAAGACAAACTTACGGGCATCCATGAAGAGAGTAGGCCAATAAAAACCGGATTGCAATACCTTGTGTCCAGTTCTGTCTCCCGCATGGTGTCCTCCGTAAGCTTCAGAGTGGCACTTGCGTAAGATCTGTTCCTGTTCATGCTCAGGCACACGTCTAATAATACCATCTACTCCTTCTTTATAAAGATGTGGGTCATCCCAAAAGTAATGTCTCAAATCATAGAAATACTTTTTCTTTTGCTGCTATGTGAAGCTAGGAGGTATAAACTTAGCAACAATGTAATTAGCATAATCAGCATACCAAGGAGCAGTACGAGAAGTATTTATGACAGCTAGTTGTTCATCAGGGAAGCTATCATCAATAGGTTGTGGGTCATCAAGTATATTCTCTAACCTAGACAAGTTATCTGCTACGGGGTTCTCAACTCCCTTTCTATCAATAATATGCAAGTCAAATTCTTGTAGCAAGAGAACCCATCTAATAAGTCTAGGTTTAGCATCTTTCTTTTCCATAAGGAATTTGATAGCAGCATGATCAGTGTGAATAGTTACTTTAGAATCAACGATATAGGGTCTAAACTTATCACAAGCAAACACAACTGCTAGAAATTCTTTCTCAGTGGTAGCATAATTTCTTTGGGCACTATCTAGAGTTTTGCTAGCATACTGGATAACATTCAATTTCTTATCTACTCTTTGCCCTAGAATAGCTCCTACAACATAATCACTAGCATCGCACATAATCTCAAAGGGTAAATTCCAGTCAGGGGGCTGGACAATAGGTGCAGAAATCAATGCGTTCTTAACTATTTCAAATGCTTCTAGACAATCATCATCAAAGACAAAAGGAATATCTTTCTGTAAAAGATTAGTCAGAGGCCTGGAGATTTTGGAGAAGTCCTTAATGAACCTCCTATAAAACCCGGCATGACCAAGGAAACTTCGTATACCTTTGATATCCTTAGGGCATGGCATCTTTTCAATAGCATCCACTTTAGCTTTGTCAACTTCAATACCTCTTTCAGAAATTTTATGTCCCAAGACAATGCCTTCATTAACCATAAAATGTCACTTCTCCCAATTCAAGACAAGGTTAGTGTCTTCACATCTCTGCAAAACTCGATCAAGGTTGCTTAAGCAATCATCAAAAGAAGTTCCGTAAACGGAGAAATCATCCATGAACACTTCAACAATCTTTTCACAAAAATCAGAGAATATAGCCATCATGCATCTTTGAAAGGTAGCAGGTGCGTTACATAAACCAAAAGGCATACGTCTATAAGCAAAGGTACCGAAAGGACAAGTAAAGGTGGTCTTGTCTTGACCCCCCTTTGACACAAGTATTTGAGAGAAACCGGAATAACCATCTAGAAATCAGAAATGAGTATGTTTGGATAATATTTCTAGCATTTGATCAATAAATGGCAAGGGGTAATGATCTTTCTTAGAAGATTTATTTAACTTGCGGAAATCAATTACCATCCTATAACCTGTAACTATCCTTTGCGGGATCAATTCATCTTTATCATTAGGGACAACAGTCATACCTCCTTTCTTAGGAACACAATGGACAAGACTTACCCACTGGCTATCAGCAATGGGATAGATAATACCTGCCTCTAGAAGCTTTAGAATTTCCTTCCTTACCACTTCATTCATCTTAGGATTTAACCGTCGCTGATGATCAATAACTGGTTTAGCATTTTCTTCCAATTTTATCTTGTGTTGACATATAGTGGGACTAATGCCCTTAAGATCATCCAGAGTATATCCAATAGCAGCTCGGTGCTTCTTCAGAGTTTTCAATAATCTTTCTTCTTCATGCTCTGAAAGGTTAGCACTAATAATAACAGGATATATCTTCTTTTCATCAAGATAAACATACTTAAGATTATCAGGCAAAGGTTTAAGTTCAAACACGGGATCACCCTTGGGTGGAGGAGGATCCCCTAGGATTTCAACAGGCAAGTTGTTTTTCAATACGGGTCCCTGTGTAAGAAATATTTCATATATCTCCCTTCTCTCATTCATATGCATATCATTTTCATGGTCTAGTAAGTATTGTTCTAAAGGATCATTAGGTGGCACGACAATAGAAGCAAGACCAATAAGTTCATCCTTAGTGGATGGTGCCTTTTCAAGGGGTTGTCTACGGAATTTAGCAAAGTTAAAATCATGAGACGTATCCCCTAATCCTATAGTGACAATATCTTTCACATAATCTATCTTGGCATTAACAGTATTCAAGAAGGGTCTACCAAATATAATGGGATAGAAAGCATCTTGTGGGGAACTAAGAACAAGAAAGTCAGCATGGTATTTAACTTTCCCACACAAGACTTCAATATCTCTAACAATCCCAACTGGTGAAATAGTATCTCTATTAGCAAGCTTAATAGTAACATCAATCCCTTCTAACTCAACAGGTGCAATATCATGCATAATTTCATTATACAAGTCAAGAGGGATAATACTCGCACTAGCACCTACGTCACATAAACCATGATGGCAATGATCTCCTATCTTAACAGAGATAACGGGCAAGCCTACAACAGGTTTATGTCTATTCCTAGCATTGGGTTTAGCTATTCTAGCAGACTCCTCTTGGAGATAAATAACATGACCATCTAAATATTCTACCAAGAGATCTTTAACCATAGCAACACTAGGTTCAACTTTAATTTGCTGAGAGGGTGTAGGTGTTCTAGTATTGCTCTTACATACTACAGTTGAAGCTTGAGCATGATCCTTTATCCTAACAGGGAAAGGTGGTTTCTCGATATACGCGGTAGGGATAACTGGATCAACATTATAAGTGATAGTCTTTTCTTCAACTTTAATAGGTTCAACTACTTTTACTTCAATAGGGGGATGGTATTTAAACCACTTCTCCTTGGGGAGATCAACATGAGTAGCAAAGGATTCACAGAAAGAAGCTACTATCTCAGAGTCAAGTCCATATTTAGTGCTAAACTCACGGAAAACATCGGTATCCATAAAAGCTTTAACACAATCAAACTTAGGGGTCATACCTAACTCCTTACCTTCATCGAGATCCCAATCTTCGGAGTTGCGTTTAATTCTTTGCAATAAATCCCATTTAAAGTCAATAGTCTTCATCATATAAGAGCCGGAACAAGAAAGTATCGAGCATGGAGCGATTATTATGAGAAAGCCGAGCATAAAAATTTTGAATGATCATTTCTCTTGAGAGCTCATGATTGGGGCATGAATATAACATTGACTTAAGCCTCCCCCAAGCTTGAGCGATGCTTTCTCCTTCGCGAGGCAAAAAATTATAAATATAATTACGATCACGATGAACCTGGTGCATAGGGTAGAACTTCTGATGAAATTCCAACTTCAGACGATTATAGTTCCAAGATCCCATATCATCGCATAGCCTAAACCATGTCAATGCGTCTCCCTTCAAAGATAAAGGGAATACCTTCTTCTTGATAACACCCTCGGGCATACCTGCAAGCTTAAACAATCCACAAACTTCATCCACATAGATTAGATGTAAATCGGGGTGAAGTGTTCCGTCTCCTGTATAAGGATGCTTGGTATAGAATTTGCAAAGCTCATAATAGATCTACTAGGAAGCAATCCACTTCCGTGCTTCTTCACAATTTTTATGTAGGCATCACTCCTTGGAATAGATATATTCTTGATACCATTACCGGAGGGAATTTTTTGGGTAGCCATACTTTTGATTCTTATAATGCTATGATAGATTTGTTTGGCCCACCACCTCTTTTGGTTAATGGAACTATCTTAACTTTAGAACACGTAATGCAGAGGCTTGAAATTATTGAAAATAAAGTTGCCACTGTGGAGTTGATTGAGAGTTTGGATAAAAAGATCCATAACCAAATTACCCAATATGGATCTAAGGTAGGAGTCACTCTGAAACTTTTTAAAGAAAAAGAACCCATAGTTAATGAGAAAATAGATGAAGATTCCACTAGAATTGATAAGCTTGAGGATATTATTACCAATGTAGGGTCTGTTTTTTTCTAGTAAGGAAACTGCAGATCTCAAATGAATAAGTGTTCACCCCAACTTTCTCACTATCATTAGGGAACCTTTTGCTACGAATGAATTTCTTGATTTCTTGCCTAGGAGTTTGATTATTAATGAAAATAAGGAAACTCCTAAGGATTATAAGTGTTCAATTGAAGAATTGCCTACCAAAGATGGCAATACCTAGATCTATTATTGTATCATGCCTTGCTAGGGGCGTTAAACGATAGGGCTTGTTGGGAGGCAACCCAATTTTATTTTCTTTGCTTTTACTTCTATTTAGTAATAAATAATTCATCTAGCTTCTGGTTAGATGTGGTTTTGTGTTTTAGTTGTTGTTTTTTCCAAGTAGAACCTTTGGGAAGACTTGGGTGAAGTCTTTGCGATCTTGCTGTAAAAAACAGAAACTTTTGCGCTCACGAGATTTGCTGCATTTTTTTACTCGAGAGTGGTTTTCAGTTGATTCCTTTTGTATATGATTAATAGACAAATTACTCACGTCCACCAATTTATTTCAGAATTTTTAGAGTTACATAAGTATTTGAAAGTTACAGATTGCTACAAACTGTTATGTTTTTGGCAGATTCTGTTTTTTCGTGTGTTGTCTGCTTATTTTGATGAATCTATGGCTAGTATC
>LR738715.1:30454042-30530862 GCA_902687465.1 Secale cereale | reverse complement strand
TAGAGAAGTTAGAATACAGTAGCTTTAACACCAATATAAATAAATAATGAGTTCAATACAGTACCTTAAAGTGGTGGTTTGTTTTCTTATACTAACGGAGCTCACGAGATTTTCTGTTAAGTTTTGTGTTGTGAACTTTTCAAGTTTTTGGGTAAGAATTTGATGGACTATGGAACAAAGAGTGGCAAGAGCCTAAGCTTGGGGATGCCCAATTCACCCCAAGGTAAAATTCAAGGACAAAAAAAAGCCTAAGCTTGGGGATGCCCCGGGAAGGCATCTCCTCTTTCGTCTTCGTCTATCGGTAACTTTACTTGAGACTATATTTTTATTCACCACATGATATGTGTTTTGCTTGGAGCGTCTTGTATGATTTGAGTCTTTGCGTTTTAGTTTAACACAATCATCCTTGCTGGACACACCTTTTGGGAGAGACACACATGAATCGGAATTTATTAGAGTACTCTATGTGCTTCACTTGTATCTTTGAGCTAGATAGTTTTGCTCTAGTGCTTCACTTATATCCTTTTCGAGCACGGCGGTAGTTTTATTTTATAGAAATTATTGATCTCTCATGCTTCACTTATATTATTTTGAGAGTCCTTTAGAACAGCATGGTAATTTGCTTTGGTTATAAAATTAGTCCTAATATGATAGGCATCCAAGATGGGTATAATAAAAACTTTCATACAAAGTGCATTGAATATTATGAGAAGTTAGATACTTGATGATTGTTTTGAGATATGAGGATGGTGATATTAGAGTCATGCTAGTAGAGTAGTTGTGAATTTGAGAAATACTTATGTTGAGGTTTGCAAGTCCCGAAGCATGCACGTATGGTAACCGTTGTGTGACAAATTTGAAGCATGAGGTATTTCATTGATTGTCATCCTTTGTGTGGAGGTCGGGATCGCGCGATGGTTAACTCGTACCAACCCTTCCCCTAGGAGCATGCGTGTAGTACTTTGTTTTGATGACTTGTAGATTTTTGCAATAAGTATGTGAGTTCTTTATGACTAATGTCGAGTCCATGGATTATACGCACTCTCACCCTTCCACCATTGCTAGCCTCTCTTGTACCGCACAATTTTCGCCGGTACCATACACCCACCATATACCTTCCTCAAAACATCCACCATACCTACCTATCATGGCAATTTCCATAGCCATTCCAAGATATATTGCCATGCAACTTTCCATCGTTTAGTTTATTATGAAACGCTTCATCATTGTCATATTGCCATGCATGATCATGTAGTTGACATCGTATTTGTGGCAAGGCCACCATGCATAACTTTTTCATACATGTCACTCTTGATTCATTGCACATCCCGGTACACCGGCAGAGGCATTCATATAGAGTCATGTTTTGTTCTAGTATCGAGTTGTAATCCTTGAGTTGTAAATAAATAGAAGTGTGATGATCATCATTATTAGAGCATTGTCCCGGCAAAAAGGGAAAGGCCAAAAAAGGCCAAAAAAGGCAAAAAAAGGAAAGCCCAAAAAATAATAAGGGGGACAATTCTACTATCTTTTTTCCATACTTGTGCTTCAAAGTAGCACCACAGTCACAGTCATCATGATAGAGAGTCTCTCATTTTGTCACTTTCATATACTAGTGGAAATTTTCATTATAGAACTTGGCTTGTGTATTCCAATGATGGGCTTCCTCAAATGCCCTAGGTCTTCATGAGCAAGCAAGTTGGATGCACACCCACTTAGTTTCTTTTGTTAAGCTTTCATACATTTATAGCTCTAGTACATCCGTTGCATGGCAATCCCTACTCACTCACATTGATATCTATTGATGGGCATCTCCATAGCCCATTGATATGCCTAGTTTAGGTGAGACCATCTTCCTCCTTTTGTCTTCTCCACAATGATACATCTCCAATGTATCTACTTTTCCAAACACGTTTGCCCTTGTTTTGCACTCTAACTTGCATGATTTGAATGGAACTAACCCGGACTGACGTTGTTTTCAGCAGAACTACCATGGTGTTGTTTTTGTGCAGAAATAAAAGTTCTCGGAATGACCTGAAATTCAACGGAGATTTATTTTGGAATATATAAAACATATCTGTGGAAAGAACCAGACCAGGGGGGCCACACCCTAGCCACCCCCTGCCTCGTGGGCCCCCTGTTGCTCCACCGACGTCTCCCCCGACTCCATATATTCACTTTCGGGGAGAAAAAAACATAGAGAAGGAATTATTGCGTTTTACGATACGGAGCCGCCGCCAAGCTCTAATCTCTCTTGGGAGGTCTGTTCGAGGCTCCGGAGAGTGGAGATCGTCGCCATCATCATCATCAACCTTCCTCCATCACCAATTCCATGGTGCTCACCGCCGTGCGTGAGTAATCTCATCGTAGGCTTGCTGGACGGTGATGGGTTGGATGACATTTACCATGTAATCGAGTTAGTTTTGTTAGGGTTTGATCCCTAGTATCCATTATGTTCTAAGATTGATGTTGCTATGACTTTGCCATGCTTAATGCATGTCACTAGGGCCCGAGTGCCATGATTTCAGATATGAATCTATTATGTTTTCATGAATATATGTGTGTTCTTGATCCTATCTTGCAAGTCAATAGTCACCTACTATGTGTTATGATCCGGCAACCCCGAAGTGAAAATAATCGGGACCACTCCCGGTGATGACTGTAGTTTGAGGAGTTCATGTATTCAATATGCGTTAATGCTTTGGTCCGATACTCTATTAAAAGGATGCCTTAATATCCCTTAGTTTCCACTAGGACCCCGATGCCACGGGAGGGTAGGACAAAAGATGTCATGCAAGTTCTTTCCCATAAGCACGTATGACTATATTCGGAATACATGCTTACATTACATTGATGAACTGGAGCAAGTTCTGTGTCACCCTATGTTATAACTATTACATGAAGAATCGCATCCGACATAATTATCCATCACTGATCCAATGCCTACGAGATTTTCACATATTGCTTGTTGCTTATTTACTTTTCCACTGCTACTGTTACAATCACTACAAAACTACTATCGCTGCCTTTGCCACTGTTACCGTTACTTCCATATTACTTTGCTACTAAATACTTTGCTGCAGATACTAAGTCTTCCAGGTGTGGTTGAATTGACAACTCAACTGCTAATACTTGAGAGTATTCTTTGGCTCATCTTGTGTTGAATCAATAAATTTGGTTGAATACTTTAACCTCGAAAACTGTTGCGATCCCCTACACTTGTGGGTTATCAAGACAATTTTTTGGCACCGTTGCTGGGGAGCATAGCTATATTATTTAAGCCACTTGGGATTTATATCTGTTGATCACTATGAAGAACTTGAAATACTCAAAAACCAAGATATATCCCTCAACTGAGGGGAGGTAAGGAACTGCCATCTAGCTCTGCACTTGATTCACCCTCTGTTATGAGTAAACTTGTGACACATACTCCTGCTATTGAATCTGATATGTCGCATGTTCTTGATGATGCCACTTCTGCTTTGTATGATGAAACTACTTCTATGCTTGATAATACTGTGCCACTAGGTGAATTTCTCGATGAACAAATTGCTAAGGTTAGGGAGAATGCAAATATTGAAACTGATAATATTGATGAAAGTGATGATAAAGATTCTCCCCCCTAGATATGAATCGCCTGTTATTCCTGAGGGTTATGTTATGGATGAAGAAACTGCTAGAGACTTTCTTGCTTGCAATGATAGATATGATCTTAAGAAATTATTAGCTAAGCTGAAAGAAAAGTCTTTGAATGCTAGAAGAAATATGACCCTGCTTTTGCTACTTCACCTATCTTTGTTACTGATAAGGATTATGATTTCTCTGTCGATCCTGAGTTAATTACTTTGGTTGAATCTGATCCTTTCCATGGCTATGAATCTGAAACTGTTGTGGCACATCTTAATAAGTTGAATGCTATAGCCACCCTGTTCACCGATGAGGAAAAAATCCGTTACTACTTACTACTATGTCCTTAAGTTATTTCCGTTCTCGTTAAAGGGTGATGCTATGACATGGTTTAATTCTCCCGATCCTGGTTGTGTGCGTAGTCCCCAGGATATGATTTATTATTTCTCTGCTAAATATTTTCCCGCTCATAAGAAACAAGCTGCCTTACGGGAAATATATAACTGTGTGCAAATTGAAGAAGAGAGTCTCCCACAAGCTTGGTGGAGGCTTCTCCAATTACGTAATGCTTTGCCTGATCATCCTCTTCAGAGGAATGAAATACTTGATGTGTTTTATAATGGCATAACCGATGCTTCCAGAGACCACCTAGATAGTTGTGCTGGTTGTGTTTTCAGGGAAAGAACAGTTGATCAAGCTGAATTACTATTGAATAATATGTTGACCAATGAAAACAATTGGACACTTCCTGAACCAGCCCCTAAGCCAACTCCGAAGAAAAGGGGTGTTCTATTTCTCAGTCCTGAAGATATGCAAGAGGCAAAGAAATCTATGAAAGAAAAAGGCATTAAAGCTGAAGATGTTAAGAATTTACTACCTATTGAAGAAATACATGGTCTTGATAACCCGACACAGGTAGTAAAGGTAAATTCTCTTTATAGATTTGATGAAGGTGATATTTCTCGCTATAAGTCTGCTAGCCAATGCTTAGATGAGTTTGACAACTTCATTGTTCGACAAGAAAACTTAATGCTTATGTTGGTAGACAATTGCAACGTAATGCTTACATGATCGAACGCTTGAGTGACTATATGTCTAGAGTTAAAGGTGAACTGAAACTCATTAGTAAACATGCTTCTATGGTTACCACTCAAGTAGAACAAGTACTTAAAGCACAAAATGATTTTCTCAATGAATTAAATAGTAAGAAAAATGATAATGCTATTAGAGTTGTGACTAGAGGTGGTAAAATGACCCAGGAACCTTTGTATCCTGAAGGCCACCCTAAGAGAATTGAGCAAGATTCTCAGAGAGCTAATGTAGATGCACCTAGTTCTTCTAAGAAGAAGAAAAAGAAAAATGATAGGACTTTGCATGCTTCTAGTGAACCTGTAGCTGACACACCTGAGAATCCTAATGATATCTCTATCTCTGATGCTGAAACACAATCTGGTAATGAACATGAACCTAGTGATAATGTTAATGATGATGTTCATGATGATGCTCAACCTAGCAATGACAATGATGTAGAGGTTGAACCTGCTGTTGATCTTGATAACCCACAATCAAAGAATCAACATTATGATAAGGGAGACTTTGTTGCTAGGAATCACGGTAAGGAAAGAGAACCATGGGTTCAGAAACCCTTTCCTCCTAAACCATTCAAGAAAAAGGATGATGAGGATTTTGAGCGCTTTGCTGAAATGATTTGATCTATCTTTTTGCATATGCGTTTGACTGATATGCTTAAAACAAATCCTTATGCTAAGTATATGAAAGATATTATTACCAATAAAAGAAAGATACTTGAAGTTGAAATTTCCACCATGCTTGCCAATTATACTTTTAAGGTGGAATACCAAAGAAACTAGGAGATCCAGGAGTACCAACTATACCTTGCTCCATTAAAAGAAACTATGTTAAAACTGCTTTATGTGATCTTGGAGTCGGTGTTAGTGTTATGCCCCTCTCTTTATACCGTAGACTTGATTTGAATAAGTCGACACCTACTGAAATATCTTTGCAAATGGCTGATAAATCAACTGCTATACCTGTCGGTATTTGTGAGGATGTGCCTGTTGTGGTTGCAAATGTTACTATTCTAACGGATTTTATTATTCTTGATATTCCCAAGGACGATAGTATGTCGACTATCCTTGGTAGACCCTTTTTGAATACTGCAGGGGCTGTTATTGATTGCAACTAAGGCAATGTCACTTTTCATGTTAATGGTAATGAGCATACGGTACACTTTCCGAGGAAACAACCTCAGGTCCACAGTATCAATTCTATTGGAAAAATTTCAATGATTACTATTGGAGGTTTTGAATTTCCTCTTCCTTCTGTCAAGAAGAAATATGATATTCTTATTGTTGGGGACATGTGTATCCCCATTGAGGTAACCTAGTGTTATTCGAAAATTCTCTGGTTTCATGTTATTCGGAAAGAGTTTGTTAACAAGACTTGATCAACCTTGTTAATGCATTCCTTTTGACGAGCATGAGATGGTTGAATTTAGATAGCATAACCTTCTGTACCCTCCTTTTACTTTCTGTTAATTAGATTAAATAAAGCAAAAATAGTATTTTCTGTCTATTTCCAGAGTTATCTGTGCAATAAAAAAATACCCCGAAAATAAAAGTTCTCCAAATGCCCCTAAAATGAAATATGATTTTTTCTAGAATATTTGAGAATATTTGGCACTGAGAACACAACAAGGGGAGCCAGCACCTGGCCACGCGGGTGCAGGGTGCGCCCACCCCTGGGCGCACCCCCTACCTTGTGGGCTCCACATGGCCCCCCCTCCACTTACTCCAGCACCCACACACTCATTCTTCCTCCCAAAAAAAAATCACTATGCAGCTCAAGCACGAGTTCTAGCTCATCTTGCTGCCATTTTCGATCTCCTTGCTCAAAGCTCCATTCACAAAACTGTTTGGGGGGATTGTTCTTTGGTATGTTACTCCTCCATTGGTCCAATTAGTTTTTTTTCTATTGCTTTATTTATTGCAAATTTTTGCTGCTTAGGTGACCCTGTTCTTGAGCTTGCATGTCAAATTTATGTGGTTCCAAGTAGTTCTAATGCATGATATAGTCTCTAGGCACTTGTGGGAGTAGTTGCTATCAATCTTGTTGAGTTTGGTTCAATTTTAATTTGAGTCACTAAAAATTTCAAAAAAATTCAGAGGAAGAAAATGATGAGGAGATTGTTGAGAGGCTCTTCCAGTCAAAGTTCAAAGGATAAGTAGAAGGAAGAGAATAAGAAGCCCAAATACAATCTTCCTCGCACTGCGGAAGTTCGACCGTGTGAATGGCCTTGCAATGAGTTTTTGGAAGCCACCGGGATTTATAAAGACTTTTATTATTTGGCGGAGAATGTAGGCCTCACCGACTTCCTACACGACCAGCGCGAACAGTATCTCTTACTCACTAATATTTTCATGCAAAATTTTCACTTCCATGCTAAGAAATCACCACCTTCAGTGGAATTTCATTTATATGATGAGGTTAAGGAGATGTCGTTCTATGAATTTTGTCAAGTATGTAAGATACCCTTTGCTGGTAGTCTTGAGGAACCACATCGTAAAGAAGTTGAGGGCTTTATCGATATGATAGCTGTAGGGGAAACGAGGCAAGTTTCAGGGGCAAGAATTACTAGTATACATTTTCCCATTCTACGCTACTTTGTGATATTTGCTAGTAGATGCTTAATTGGTCGCGGAATAGTGGGAATCTTAGTGCCCCTGATATTGTTATTTTACTCAATGCTTTGTTTCAAGACACAACTTTTAGCTTGGGTGTTGTTGTTGCTAAACGATTAAGTCTGAACCGTACAAAGGGTCCCATCTTTGGAGGCATCTTTGCTTCACGCCTTGCTGAACACTTTAGAATACCTATTAGGCATCATGAGAAGGAAGAAAAGTTGCTGGCCCCGACTTTTCTAGATTATAAGAGTATGATAGCACATGATTTTATTGTTGAAGACAAGAAGAAGTTGCTTATGTATAAATTGAGGTTTGATGAAAAATATTGTGAGATTATTACCTTGCCTGCACAATCTCTGTTTGAACTATTTTTAGGCACGTACCTTGTTTTGCCAGATGCCGTCTATACGTACTGGAGCCAGGCACAAGCTTCGAAGCCGGAGCCGGAACCACCACTTGACCCTTACCGGCAGTCGGTTTATCGGGGGGATCCGAATGAGATTGCCAACCAGTGGCACCCAGAGGACGCTCCTCCGTGCACCGAAGAGAGTAGCTTTGATCCGTGGCAATAGACCAGCTTAGGCCAAAAGCCTAAGCTTGGGGGAGTACGTATTTTTCACTGACATTACATTCATGTTCACACACTTATTCCAGTAGTCGGTGCTCACACTCTTTCATTGTACTATCCATGCTAGTTTCATTTCTTTTCTTAGTCTTTTTCTTGTGTGTTAGAAAAATGTTAAGAGAAACAAAAATCTAGTTGTAGCTTTTTAGCTAGTTTACTTTCCATGCCTGTAGTAGTAATTAAAAGAAAACCCAATAATATTTCTCATTCTTCTTTTTGCTTGTTGGGAGCTTTCCCGTGTAAATAGTTTCTTTTCTTTTCTTTGGGGGTCAAGACGAGAAGACCATGATGAAAATGTTTAGTGGCTCTTATATGCTTTATTGTTGATTTAACCTTGAGCCATATTACTTTGTCTTCTCTCTTGTATTAAATGCTTGCATATTCTAGCTTAGTCCAATGCACGTGCATTATTATTATTATCCACAGCGTTCAGTCGTGCGAGTGAAAGGCAATAATGACAATATTTGATGAATTGATTGAGATGAGAAAAGCTGGTATGAACTCGACCTCTTTTGTTTTTGTATATATGATAGTTCATCGTTCCTGATTCAACCTACTATGAATGAAACCTGCTTGCAATGACAATTAGAGATCATAGCTGCTCATGCCATGCTTAATTAGCTAAGAATTTATAATGGTCTATCTTGCGTGCCAACATGATATTAAAATGGTTGTGATGTGGTATGATAGGGTGGTATCGGTTGGAAATATGCCCTAGAGGCAATAATAAAAGGATTATTATTATATTTCCTTGTTCATGATAATTGTATGTTATTCATGCTTGAATTGTATTGTACGGAAACATCGATACATGTGTGAATACATAGACCACAATGTGTCCCTGGTAAGCCTCTAGTTACGAGCTCGTTGATCAACAAATGGTCACGGTTTCCTGACCATGGACATTGGATGTCATTTATAACGGGAGCACATCATTAGGAGAATGATGTGATGAACAAGACCCAATCCTAAGCCTAGCATAAGATCGTGTAGTTCGTAATGCTTAAGCTTTTCTAGTGTCAAGTATCTGTTCCTTAGACCATGAGGTTGTGCAACTCCCGGATACTGTAGGAATACTTTGGGTGTGCCAAACGTCACAACGTAACTGGGTGGCTATAAAGGTATGCAACGGGTTGTAACGCCCCGGACACACCCGCCGGTGGTCGTTACTCCTGGCAGGATCTAGACTGGCCTAACATATCAATACTAGTCTTTTCTGCGCACTTTGTCCTCACTCGTGCGCACCCGGGAGCAACTTCCCAGTCGGTCACCCATCCTGAAACTACTCCAAGCTGAGCACGCTTAACTTTGGAGTTCTATCCGAATGGGCTCCCGGAAAAGAAGGAATTCCTTATTGATATGAGTAGTCTATCATCCCTAATAAGCCAGGCCATCACATACACCCTCACTCAGAGGAACCGACGTCCTCGTCGGGCCACAAGAACGTTCCCTCTTGGCACAAACGTCTGTGCATCCAGTCCGATACATGTGCCATGCCGTGTGCCACGACGGGTCACAAACGTCATGAACAACATGACCGCGTAGCTGTCCGCAAACATCCGTGTAACCATCAGGATCGGCTCTGATACCAACTTGTAACGCCCCGGACACACCCGCCGGTGGTCGTTACTCCTGGCAGGATCTTGACTGGCCTAACATATCAATACTAGTCTTTTCTGCGCACTTTGTCCTCACTCGTGCGCACCCGGGAGCAACTTCCCAGTCGGTCACCCATCCTGAAACTACTCCAAGCTGAGCACGCTTAACTTTGGAGTTCTATCCAAATGGGCTCCCGGAAAAGAAGGAATTCCTTATTGATATGAGTAGTCTATCATCCCTAATAAGCCAGACCATCACACGGGTATCTCCGAAAGTGTCTGTTGGGTTGGCACGAACCGAGACTGGGATTTGTCACTCCGTATGACGGAGAGGTATCTCTGGGCCCACTCGGTAAGACATCATCATCATGAGCTCAAAGTGACTAAGGAGTTAGTCACGGGATGATGGATTACGGAACGAGTAAAGAGACTTGCCATGACGAGATTGAACAAGGTATCGGTATACCGACGATCGAATCTCGGGAAAGTACTGTACCGATAGACAAAAGGAATTACATACGGGATTAAGTGAATCCTTGACATCGTGGTTCATCCGATGAGATCATCGAGGAACATGTGTGAACCAACATGGGTATCCAGATCCCGCTGTTGGTTATTGACCGGAGAGTCATCTCGGTCATGTCTACGTGTCTCCCGAACCCGTAGGGTCTACACACTTTGGGTTCGGTGACGCTAGGGTTATAGAGATATATGCACACGGAAACCCGAATGTTGTTCGGAGTCCCAGATGAGATCCCGGACGTCACGAGGAGTTCCGAAATGGTCCGAAGGTAAAGAATGATATATAGGAAGTCCAGTTTCGGCCATCGGGAGAGTTCCGGGGGTCACCCGTATTGTACCGGGACCACCGGAAGGGTCCCAGGGGTCCATCGGGTGGGGCCACCCATCCCGGAGGGCCCCATGGGCCGTAAGGGGAGGGGGACCAGCCCCTAGTGGGCTGGCGCACCCCCCATGGGCCTCCCCCCATGCGCCTAGGGTTGAAACCCTAGGGGTGGGGGCGCCCCCCTTAGGCTTGGGGGGGCAAGCCACCCCCTTGGCCGCCGCCCCCTGGCCCCCTATATATAGTGGGGGGGGGGGGGAGAGGGCAGCCGCACCTCAGCCCCTGGCGCCTCTCCCCCCGTTACATCTCCTACTCATCCCGCAGGGTCTCGGCGAAGCCCTGCAGCTTTTCCCGTTGCATCCTCCACCACGCCGTCGTACTGCTGGATCTCCATCAACCTCTCCTCCCCCCTTGCTGGATCAAGAAGGAGGAGACGTTGCTGTACCATACGTGTGTTGAACGCGGAGGTGCCGTCCGTTCGGCGCTGGGATCATCGGTGACGAGGATCACGACGAGTACGACTCCATCATCCACGTTCCTTCGAACGCTTCCGCTCGCGATCTACAAAGGGTATGTAGATGCACTCCTTTATGCTCTTTGCTAGATGAACTCCTTAGATTGACCTTGGTGAAGCGTAGAAATTCTTTGAATTCCGCTACGTTCCCCAACAGTGGCATCTGAGCTAGGTCTTTGCGTAGCATCTTGCACGAGTAGAACACAAACAAGTTGTGGGCGTTGATTTTGTTCAATTCTCTTGCCGCTACTAGTCCAATCTTGATTCGGCGGCATCGTGGGATGAAGCGGCCCGGACCAACCTTACACGTACGCTTACGTGAGACTGGTTCCACCGACTGACATGCACTAGTTGCATAAGGTGGCTGGCGGGTGTCTGTCTCTCCCACTTTAGTCGGATCGGATTCGATGAAAAGGGTCCTTATGAAGGGCAACTAGAAATTGACATATCACGTTGTGGTTTTGGCATAGGTAAGAAACGTTCTTCCTAGAAACCTATAGAAGTCACGTAAAAACTTGCAACAACAATTAGAGAACGTCTAACTTGTTCTTGCCGCATGTGCTATGTGATGTGATATGGCCAAGAAGATGTGATGAATGATATATGTGATGTATGAGATTGATCATGTTCTTGTAATAGGCAATCACGACTTGCATGTCGATGAGAATGACAATCGGCAGGAGCCATAGGAGTTGTCTTATTTATTGTATGACCTGCGTGTCACTGAATAACGCCATGTAATTACTTTACTTTATTGCTAAACGTTAGCCATAGTGGTAGAAGTAATATTTGGCGAGACGACTTCATGAAGACACGATGATGGAGATCATGATGATGGAGATCATGGTGTCATGCCGGTGACAAAGATGATCATGGTGCCCCGAAGATGGAGATCAAAGGAGCAAAATGATATTGGCCATATCATTTCACTTTATTTGATTGCATGTGATGTTTATCATGTTTATGCATCTTGTTTACTTAGAACGACGGTAGTAAATAAGATGATCTCTCACTGAAAATTTCAAGAATTGTGTTCCCCCTAACTGCGCACCGTTGCTAAGGATCGTTGTTCCGAAGCACCGCGTAATGATCGGGTGTGATAGGCTCTAACGTTCGCATACAACGGGTGTAAGCCAGATTTACACACGCAATACACTTAGGGTTCACTTGACGAGCCTAGCATGTACAGACATGGCCTCGGAACACGGAAGACCGAAAGGTCAAACATGAGTCGTATAGAAGATACGATCAACATGAAGATGTTCACCGTTGATGACTCGTCCATCTCACGTGATGATCGGACACGGGCTAGTCGATTCGGATCATGTATCACTTAGATGACTAGAGAGATGTCAATCTGAGTGGGAGTTCATTAAATTTGATTGGATGAACTTAATTGTCATGAACTTAGTGTAAAATTCTTTACAATATGTCTTGTAGATCAAATGGCCCACTCTCAAGTTGCCCTCAACTTCAACGCGTTCCTAGAGAAAACCAAGCTGAAAGACGATGGTAGCAACTATACGGATTGGATCCGTAACCTGAGGATTATCCTCATAGCTGCCAAGAGATCATATGTCCTTGAAGCATCGCTAGGTGATGCTGATACGTCCAAAACGTATCTATAACTTCTGCTTGCTCCATGCCACTTTTGGGTGATATTGCTATGATATTCATACACTTCCATACACTTTTGATCATATTTGGACTAACTTACTAATCCAGTGCACCCCAGTGCCAGTTTCTGTTTTCGGCTGTTTTTGTATTTCAGGTTTTCACGTTTCGAGAACTGCCCAGAAAAATCCAGAAAAATTATATAAAAAATCAGCGTTCCGGAAACAACACTACGTCCGAAGGGCAGCCTGGGGGGGGGGCCACCAGGGCTCCAGGCGCCTTGGCGGCGCGCCCCCCCTGGGCCGCGCCGGGGGGGCGCCTGGGCCCCCCGAGGCTCCCCCGATGCCCTACTTTGGCATATATTTAAAGGGTCCTCCGAAACCCTCAGAACAAGAACTCTTTTCGCGATCCCATCTCTGTTCCGCCGCCGCCGCCACTTCCAAGATCGGGAGCACCAGGAGAACTCTTCCCGGCACCCTGCCGGAGGGGAGGATCACCACCGGGAGCTTCTCCACCACCATGGACGCCTCCCGGATGACTCGTGAGTAGTCTCCATTGGACCATGAGTCCATGACCAGTAGCTATGTGATGTTCTCCTCCCGTTCTTGTGCTTCACTAATTAGTCCTCGTGAGCTGCCCTACATGATCGAGGCACCTATGTAATCCTTATGCTGTTGCTATGTTGAGTTTGCTGGGATCCGATGAATTATGAGATTATGTTCAGATTGATCTTGAGAAATATATTTGATTCACCTCTTTTATATTTTAGTTCATAAGTAATTCTTGCATGTTCTCCGTTGTTATTTATTGCTTTGGCCGAGTAATAGGTAGTGACTCCAAGAGGGAACGTTATGCTCGATTGTGGGTTCATGCCCCTCGATGACTAGCTTGAGTGACAGAAACATGAGTCTAGGGGATGTGCTGTTGCCACAAGGGGGAAAACAACGGTGCTTGTGCCCGCGGGTGCAAGGATTGTTTACTTTACGCAAAGTTCTTTTAATGCAGTTGTCTGTTGCATTGAGTTTACACTATGGGTGGGACTCGCAACTTAATACCAGCGAGATGTTCTGGATAGATATCTCAAGGTGGATGATTAGTAGTAGATATTGATGGATTTCGGTCTACTTACTTTGGCGTACCGCCCATGCTTTGAACCTCAACCTTTCTGGCAATGTAGTCAGCATTGGTTTGCGTTCGTGGTCCTGTCAATTGCCCAGCTGTAATTTGTTTACCTCACATAGCTGTTTTATCGTCTTTTGGGAGAGAGACATCACTAGTGAACATCATGAGACTCCGGTCCGTATTACCATCATTGATCACATACACTATTTACTTTCTGCTATTTTACTTACTATTGCAAAACACTATCTATCACTACTATCATATTGCTTTTAACCCTTTGTGAACTACAAGGCCGGAGAGATTGACAACCTCTCTGTACTCGTTGGGAGCAAAGTTATTTGTATCTGTGTGCAGGTCCACGTTGGTTGCTACTAATCTGGCGCCGTAGCAATTGACACCTACCTGTTGAACCTAGGAGTCTCTGGGGATTCGATCCTTGGCATCTTTGCTAGGGGAAAACACTTCTACTTACTGCATCTTACACCTTCCACTTGGGGTAATCCAACGAGGGGTTCGAGGCCCATCAGTTGCTCCCAGTCTTTTGCTAACCTACACCTGCACTAAGCAAATTAACCATGCAATACATAGCTCATGGGAAAGTAGCCTAAAAACTAATGTGGTAAAGAATATGTTGCTTATGTATCTTATTTCTTATGAGTTGCTTGCTGAGCGGTAACCATGTTTCTGGGGACGCCATCAACTGTCACACTTTTGTTGAATATCATGTGAGTTGCTATGCATGTTCGTCTTGTCTAAAGTAAGGGTGATTTACCGTGGGTTGAATTAATATGCATATTGTTAGAGAAGAACATTGGGCCGCCAACCAAAGCCATGCATCATGGTGGAAGTTTTAGCTTGGACCTTAATCCTCAATCTCTCATGAGAATATGCTTATGCATTAAAGAGGAGTCCATCATCTATTTTCTATGTTGTCCCGGTATGGATGTCCTCAAGTTGAGATCTATCAAAAACGAGAAATCAAATGCGATCTATCTCCTTGGATCTTTGTACAGGTGGCATAGAGGTACCCCTTTGTGACACTTGGTTAAAACATATGCAATGCAATGATAACCCATGGGGATCCGAGCTAATTAGGACAAGGAGCGAGCACTATTGGTATTCGATGCATGAGGCTTGCAACTTATAAGATGTTTTATGCATGACACATATGAAGTACTACTACCGTTGACACAATTGCTTCCATGTTTCAAAAAAAAAGCTCTAGCACTTCAAGCACCAACTACTGAGAGCATGATTGTCATTCTGAGTGTAACGTGCATTGTCCCAAAGTAGCATTGTCTTTTGCATGATTGTGATATCGTTTATTCTGAAATGATTGTATCTAGTCATCACTTAAACCTTGAAGGTGCCCTTGCATTTATGTTTTGCATCACTAAAGGGGGCAAGCTAGATATCACTTGATCATATTTGCACATCATGTTCATTGCAAATCTTTTTGATGTTTCAGTTTCATGTTGTAAAACTTTCAGTCATTTGTGATTTTCTCTTGAGGCAACTTAATTACTATAGAATCATTGTCTCAGTGAGCTTTTGTCATATGACTATGAGAAAGTCCTATATGGTTAATAGCATGTCACCACAGAAATTATTCTTTTTATCATTTACCTACTCGAGGACGAACAGGAATTAAGCTTGGGGATGTTGATACGTCCAAAACGTATCTATAATTTCTGCTTGCTCCATGCCACTTTTGGGTGATATTGCTATGATATTCATACACTTCCATACACTTTTGATCATATTTGGACTAACTTACTAATCTAGTGCACCCCAGTGCCAGTTTCTGTTTTCGGCTGTTTTTGTATTTCAGGTTTTCACGTTTCGAGAACTGCCCAGAAAAATCCAGAAAAAATATATAAAAAATCAGCGATACGGAAACAACACTGCGTCCGAAGGGCAGCCTGGGGGGGGCACAGGGGCTCCAGGCGCCCTGTGGGCGCGCCCCCCCCCCCCTGGGCCGCGCCGGGGGGGGCGCCTGGGCCCCCCGAGGCTCCCCCGATGCCCTACTTTGGCATATATTTAAAGGGTTCCCCGTAACCCTCAGAACAGGACTTCTTTTCGCGATCCCATCTCTGTTCCGCCGCCGCCGCCGCTTCCAAGATCGGGAGCACCAGGAGAACTCTTCCCGGCACCCTGCCGGAGGGGAGGATCACCACCGGGAGCTTCTCCACCACCATGGACGCCTCCCGGATGACTCGTGAGTAGTCTCCCTTGGACCATGAGTCCATGACCAGTAGCTATGTGATGTTCTCCTCCCGTTCTTGTGCTTCACTAATTAGTCCTCGTGAGCTGCCCTACATGATCGAGGCACCTATGTAATCCTTATGCTGTTGCTATGTTGAGTTTGCTGGGATCCGATGGATTATGAGATTATGTTCAGATTGATC
The DNA here is from genome assembly GCA_902687465.1 of Secale cereale. Lineage (NCBI taxonomy): Eukaryota > Viridiplantae > Streptophyta > Magnoliopsida > Poales > Poaceae > Secale > Secale cereale. Next base: position 30,514,809 of record LR738715.1, on the reverse strand, counting down.
TTGAGTAATATATTTGATTCACCTCTTTTATATTTTAGTTCATAAGTAATTCTTGCATGTTCTCCGTTGTTACTTATTGCTTTGGCCGAGTAGTAGGTAGTGACTCCAAGAGGGAACGTTATGCTTGATTGTGGGTTCATGCCCCTCGATGACTAGCTTGAGTGACAGAAACATGAGTCTAGGGGATGTGTTGTTGCCACAAGGGGGAAAACAACGGTGCTTGTGCCCGCGGGTGCAAGGATTGTTTACTTTACGCAAAGTTCTTTTAATGCAGCTGTCTGTTGCATTGAGTTTACACTATGGGTGGGACTCGCAACTTAATACCAGCGAGATGTTCTGGATAGATATCTCAAGGTGGATGATTAGTAGTAGATATTGATGGATTTCGGTCTACTTACTTTGGCGTACCGCCCATGCTTTGAACCTCAACCTTTCTTGCAATGTAGTCAGCATTGGTTTGCGTTCGTGGTCCTGTCAATTGCCCAGCTGTAATTTGTTTACCTCACATAGCTGTTTTATCGTCTTTTGGGAGAGAGACATCACTAGTGAACATCATGAGACTCCGGTCCATATTACCATCATTGATCACATCCACTATTTACTTTTCGCTATTTACTTACTATTGCAAAAACTATCTATCACTACTATCATTGCTTTTAACCCTTTGTGAACTACAAGGCCAGAGGGATTGACAACCTCTCTGTACTCGTTGGGAGCAAAGTTATTTGTATCTGTGTGCAGGTCCACGTTGATTGCTACTAATCTGGCGCCGTAGCAATTGACACCTACTTGTTGAACCTAGGAGTTTTTGGGGATTCGATCCTTGGCATCTTTGCTAAGGGAAAACACTTCTACTTACTGCATCTTACACCTTCCACTTGGGGTAACCAACGAGGGGTTCGAGGCCCATCAAGGAGTATTTTCTGGCGCCGTTGCCGGGGACTCCACTCTTCAAGATAGGGGAGTTGCATGCTATCTTTTACCTTTGCTTTTTAGTCTTGTAAGTTTACCTTTCAGTTTTCTTTATGTATTTCACTAGTTATGCTTATGGACAACCTTGCTATTGGATCGTTGCTTGCGGGAAGACGCCCCACACCTGTGGTGGTTGCTCCTCCCCCTACTGAAATTGCGCCCTATAAAATACCAGCTGGTATAATCGATTATGTTTTGGCTAATCGTTATGCAGGAGACAGACATCCCGGTGAACACTTGCTATATCTGTCACAACTATGTTCATTATTTAAGCTTGCAGGTGTATCAAGGGAGTTTGTCATGAGGAAATTGTTCGCCGTATCACTTATAGATAGGGCTTCAGATTGGTATAAGCTTCTCGATAACTCGCACTTGCTTGATTGGCAAGAGCTTATGTCTCTCTTTTATACTAAGTTTTATCCTCTTCATGATACTTATGTGGAGAGTAAGAGTACCTTTTTGCATGTGGATCATGGTAACAATGCTTTATGTGATGCTTATATTGTTGAGTTTATTCGTGATCCCACTGAAAATTATTATGAGAAGGGAACATATGCTTATAGATATTTCAATAATATCAAGTTCCCTTTCTTTATGTTGAAGGTTTTGAAGCTGCACTTGTTTTGTCTTCCTATGCTTATTGCTTTGTGCTTCAATGAATTACTCTATTGCAATATTCCTATGCATAGGAAGCATGTTAGGCTTAAATGTGTTTGGTATTTGCTTCTTGATGCTCTCTTTTGTTCTTCAACTCTTATTCCTACGAGAGCATCATTAAAGTCTTATGCCTAGCTTAAAGGCATAAAAGAAAGCGCTTTTGGGAGGCAGCCCACATGAATAATTTTTTTGCTTTTGTTGTGTCTTGATGTTGTTTACTGCTGTAGCATCATCATTGTATCTTTGCTTTTCATATTTGTGCCAAGTATAGCCTCTGATTGCTAGAAAGTTCAAAAGTTGTGAGGTGCTGTCCAGGAAACAGATTCTGTCCTTGGATAGAAAAATTCGTATAAAATCACGAGATCATCTTTTTGGTCTGAATTTTTTCGACAGCGTTCTCTATATAATTGTCTTTCGTGCGTCAGTTCTGAGTTTTTTTATTTGAGTTGCAGAAGTATCCCGAACAGATCAATTACTGCCTGCTGTTCTGTTTTTCACAGATTCTGTCCCGTTTTGCCTTACCTTCACTTTGCAAATTAAGAACTTGCTTTTTCATTGCAAAAACCTTTTGGCAATCTTGAGAAACAGTAGAACTTCAAGAATATCCTTATTTCCAGCAAGGTATAATTATTTTATTAAGGGTACTAACCTCGCTAATCAGATTATGATGAGTTATGTATGAAGGGAGTTTTCAAGTGTGCGAGGGAAGATGATAAAAAGATTCAGGAGTGTCAAGAGCTCAAGCTTGGGGATGCCCCCGTGCACCCCCAAGAAATATTCAACGAGACTCAAGCGTCTAAGCTTGGGGATGCCCCCGTGCATCCCCTTCTCCATCAACATTATCAGTTCGTCTTTCGTTTCGCTATATTTTTATCACTTCATGTGTTATGTGCTATGCTTGGAGCGTCTTGCTTTTAGTTTTCTTTTTAGTTTTTCATAACGAGTCGGAACCCAGCATTCCTTTATGTGGGAGAGAAACACGCTCCACTTCTACCTAGAACATAACATAGAATTTTCATGTCTATCTATGCTGTGTGTGTTCTTTGTCTTTTAATAGCTACTATCGTGCTCAGCTCTTAGTATTCATGCTTATCTTTTCAAGAGCTTTTATTTAGTTGGTTGCTTGAACTCTCTTTAATTACCATGCTCACCTTATTAAGAGAGTTTTCTTCCGTTGCATTGGTTAATGTGTCTATGATAAAGATGCTACTTGCATGATGGTGCTTAGTAGTTCAGGTTTTCTTATGGTTAATCTCAAATAGCTAGGGGGTTCCCAATGTGTTATTGGAGTACCAACTTGGTTTGTTTGCCTATGATGTGGTATGGTTTAGTAATATCTTCCTTCGAGAATTTATTTTGATTGACTTGGCGTATGCTCACGCATATTCAAGACTGTAAAGAAAGTCTGTCAAGCCTTGATGATCTTTTATTTCTGAGTAGCGATATAACTTCCATGCCTGATTCAATATTGCTTTGTCGCTCTGCATGATTATGACCGTCATTGCTCTCTTAGTTGGTCGCTCCCAGTCTTTTTGCTAACCTCCACCTGTACTAAGCAAACTAACCATGCAATACATAGCTCACGGGAAAGTAGCCTAAAAACTATTGTGGTAAAGAATATGTTGCTTATGTATCTTATTTCTTATAAGTTGCTTGCTGAGCGGTAACCATGTTTCTGGGGACGCCATCAACTGTCACACTTTCGTTGAATATCATGTGAGTTGCTATGCATGTTCGTCTTGTCTGAAGTAAGGGTGATTTGCCGTGGGTTGAATTAATATGCATATTGTTAGAGAAGAACATTGGGCCGCCAACCAAAGCCATGCATCATGGTGGAAGTTTTAGCTTGGACCTTAATCCTCAATCTCTCATGAGAATATGCTTATGCATTAAAGAGGAGTCCATCATCTATTTTCTATGTTGTCCCGGTATGGATGTCCTCAAGTTGAGATCTATCAAAAACGAGAAATCAAATGCGATTTATCTCCTTGGACCTTTGTACAGGTGGCATAGAGGTACCCCTTTGTGACACTTGGTTGAAACATATGCAATGCAATGATAACCCATGGAAATCCGAGCTAATTAGGACAAGGAGCGAGCATTATTGGTATTCGATGCATGAGGCTTGCAACTTATAGGATGTTTTATGCATGACACATATGAAGTACTACTACCGTTGACACAATTGCTTCCATGTTCTCAAAATAAAAATCTCTAGCACATAACCATTCTTTTACTTTTATGTTGAAGCACCAACTACTGAGAGCATGATTGTCATTCTGAGTGTAATGTGCATTGTCCCAAAGTAGCATTGTCTTTTGCATGATTGTGATATCGTTTATTCTGAAATCATTGTATCTAGTCATCACTTAAACCTTGAAGGTGCCCTTGTATTTATGTTTTGCATCACTAAAGGGGGCAAGCTAGATATCACTTTATCATATTTGCACATCATGTTCATTGCAAATCTTTTTGATGTTTCAGTTTCATATTGTAAAACTTTCAGTCATTTGTGATTTTCTCTTGAGGCAACTTAATTACTTTAGAATCATTGTCTCAGTAAGCTTTTGTCATATGACTATGAAAAAGTCCTATATGGTTAATAGCATGTCACCACAGAAATTATTCTTGTTATCATTTACCTACTCGAGGACGAGCAGGAATTAAGCTTGGGGATGTTGATACGTCCAAAACGTATCTATAATTTCTGCTTGCTCCATGCCACTTTTGGGTGATATTGCTATGATATTCATACACTTCCATACACTTTTGATCATATTTGGACTAACTTACTAATCCAGTGCACCCCAGTGCCAGTTTCTGTTTTCGGCTGTTTTTGTATTTCAGGTTTTCACGTTTCGAGAACTGCCCAGAAAAATCCAGAAAAATTATATAAAAAATCAGCGTTCCGGAAACAACACTGCGTCCGAAGGGCAGCCTGGGGGGGCCACCAGGGCTCCAGGCGCCCTGGCAGCGCACCCCCCCCTGGGCCGCGCCGGGGGGGCGCCTGGGCCCCCCGAGGCTCCCCCGATGCCCTACTTTGGCATATATTTAAAGGGTCCTCCGAAACCCTCAGAACAAGAACTCTTTTCACGATCCCATCTCTGTTCCGCCGCCGCCGCCGCTTCCAAGATCGGGAGCACCAGGAGAACTCTTCCCGGCACCCTATCGGAGGGGAGGATCACCACCGGGAGCTTCACCACCACCATGGACGCCTCCCGGATGACTCGTGAGTAGTCTCCCTTGGACCATGAGTCCATGACCAGTAGCTATGTGATGTTCTCCTCCCGTTCTTGTGCTTCACTAATTAGTCCTCGTGAGCTACCCTACATGATCGAGGCACCTATGTAATCCTTATGCTGTTGCTATGTTGAGTTTGCTGGGATCCGATGGATTATGAGATTATGTTCAGATTGATCTTGAGTAATATATTTGATTCACCTCTTTTATATTTTAGTTCATAAGTAATTCTTGCATGTTCTCCGTTGTTATTTATTGCTTTGGCCGAGTAATAGGTAGTGACTCCAAGAGGGAACGTTATGCTCGATTGTGGGTTCATGCCCCTCGATGACTAGCTTGAGTGACAAAAACATGAGTCTAGGGGATGTGATGTTGCCACAAGGGGGAAAACAACGGTGCTTGTGCCCGCGGGTGCAAGGATTGTTTACTTTACGCAAAGTTCTTTTAATGCAGTTGTCTGTTGCATTGAGTTTACACTATGGGTGGGACTCGCAACTTAATACCAGCGAGATGTTCTGGATAGATATCTCAAGGTGGATGATTAGTAGTAGATGCAGATGGATTTCGGTCTACTTACTTTGGTGTACCGCCCATGCTTTGAACCTCAACCTTTCTTGCAATGTAGTTAGCATTGGTTTGCGTTCGTGGTCCTGTCAATTGCCCAGCTGTAATTTGTTACCTCACATAGCTGTTTTATCGTGTTTTGGGAGAGAGACATCACTAGTGAACATCATGAGACTCCGGTCCATATTACTATCATTGATCACATACACTATTTTACTTTCCGTTATTTACTTACTATCGCAAAACGCTATCTATCACTACTATCATATTGCTTTTAACCCTTTGTGAACTACAAGGCCGGAGAGATTGACAACCTCTCTGTACTCGTTGGGAGCAAAGTTATTTGTATCTGAGTGCAGGTCCACGTTGATTGCTAATTGCGCCGTTAGCAGTTGACACCTACCTGTTGAACCTAGGAGTCTCTGGGGATTCGATCCTTGGCATCTTTGCTAGGGGAAAACACTTCTACTTACTGCATCTTACACCTTCCACTTGGGGTAACCAACGAGGGGTTCGAGGCCCATCAATAACATAGAATTTTCATGTCTATCTATGCTGTGTGTGTTCTTTGTCTTTTAATAGCTACTATCGTGCTCTGCTCTTAGTATTCATGCTTATCTTTTCAAGAGCTTTTATTTAGTTGGTTGCTTGAACTCTCTTTAATTACCATGCTCACCTTATTAAGAGAGTTTGCTTCCGTTGCATGGGTTAATGTGTCTATGATAAAGATGCTACTTTCATGATGGTGCTTAGTAGTTCAGGTTTCTTATGGTTAATCTCAAATAGCTGGGGGGTTCCCAATGTGTTATTGGAGTACCAACTTGGTTTGTTTGCCTATGATATGGTATGTTTTAGTAATATCTTCCTTCGAGAATTTATTTTGATTGACTTGGCGTATGCTCACGCATATTTAAGACTGTAAAGAAAGTCTGTCAAGCCTTGATGATCTCTTATTTCTAAGTAGCGATATAACTACCATGCCTGATTCAATATTGCTTTGTCGCTCTGCATGATTATGACCGTCATTGCTCTCTTAGTTGGTCGCTCCCAGTCTTTTGCTAACCTCCACCTGTACTAAGAAAACTAACCATGCAATACATAGCTCATGGGAAAGTAGCCTAAAGACTATTGTGGTAAAGAATATGTTGCTTATGTATCTTATTTCTTATAAGTTGCTTGCTGAGCGGTAACCATGTTTCTGGGGACGCCATCAACTGTCACACTTTTGTTGAATATCATGTGGGTTGCTATGCATGTTCGTCTTGTCTGAAGTAAGGGTGATTCACCGTGGGTTGAATTAATATGCATATTGTTAGAGAAGAACATTGGGCCGCCAACCAAAGCCATGCATCATGGTGGAAGTTGTAGCTTGGACCTTAATCCTCAATCTCTCATGAGAATATGCTTATGCATTAAAGAGGAGTCCGTCATCTATTTTCTTTGTTGTCCCGGTATGGATGTCCTCAATTTGAGATCTATCAAAAACGAGAAATCAAATGCGATTTATCTCCTTGGACCTTTGTACATGTGGCATAGAGGTACCCCTTTGTGACACTTGGTTGAAACATATGCAATGCAATGATAACCCATGGTGATCCGAGCTAATTAGGACAAGGAGCGAGCACTATTGGTATTCGATGCATGAGGCTTGCAACTTATAGGATGTTTTATGCATGACACATATGAAGTACTACTACCGTTGACACAATTGCTTCCATGTTTTCAAATAAAAAGCTTTAGCACTTAACCTTTATTTTACCTTTATGTTGAAGCACCAACTACTGAGAGCATGATTTTCATTCTAAGTGTAATGTGCATTGTCCCAAAGTAGCATTGTCTTTTGCATGATTGTGATATCGTTTATTCTGAAATGATTGTATCTAGTCATCACTTAAACCTTGAAGGTGCCCTTGCACTTATGTTTTGCATCACTAAAGGGGGCAAGCTAGATATCACTTTATCATATTTGCACATCATGTTCATTGCAAATCTTTTTGATGTTTCAGTTTCATGTTGTAAAACTTTCAGTCATTTGTGATTTTCTCTTGAGACAACTTAATTACTTTAGAATCATTGTCTCAGTAAGCTTTTGTCATATGACTATGAGAAAGTCTTATATGGTTAATAGCATATCACCACAGAAATTATTCTTATTATCATTTACCTACTCGAGGACGAGCGGGAATTAAGCTTGGGGATGTTGATACGTCCAAAACGTATCTATAATTTCTGCTTGCTCCATGCCACTTTTGGGTGATATTGCTTTGATATTCATACACTTCTATACACTTTTGATCATATTTGGACTAACTTACTAATCCAGTGCACCCCAGTGCCAGTTTCTGTTTTCGGCTGTTTTTGTATTTCAGGTTTTCACGTTTCGAGAACTGCCCAGAAAAATCCAGAAAAATTATATAAAAAATCAGCGATCCGGGAACGACACTACCTCCGAAGGGCAGCCTGGGGGGCCACAGGGGCTCCAGGCGCCCTGTGGGCGCGCCCCCCCTGGGCCGCGCCGGGGGGGGGGGGGGCGCCTGGGCCCCCTGAAGCCCGTCCGGTGCCCCCCTTTGGCATATATTTAGAGGGACCTCCGAAACCCTCAGTACAGGACTTCTTTTTGCGATCCCATCTCTGTTCCGCCGCCGCCGCCGCTTGCAAGATCGGGAGCACCAGGAGAACTCTTCCCGGCACCCTGCCGGAGGGGAGGATCACCACCGGGAGCTTCTCCACCACCATGGACGCCTCCCGGATGACTCGTGAGTAGTCTCCCTTGGACCATGAGTCCATGACCAGTAGCTATGTGATGTTCTCCTCCCGTTCTTGTGCTTCACTAATTAGTCCTCGTGAGCTGCCCTACATGATCGAGGCACCTATGTAATCCTTATGCTGTTGCTATGTTGAGTTTGCTGGGATCCGATGGATTATGAGATTATGTTCAGATTGATCTTGAGTAATATATTTGATCTACCTCTTTTATATTTTTGTTCATAAGTAATTCTTGCATGTTCTCCGTTGTTACTTATTGCTTTGGCCAAGTAGTAGGTAGTGACTCCAAGAGGGAACGTTATGCTCGATTGTGGGTTCATGCCCCTCGATGACTAGCTTGAGTGACAGAAACATGAGTCTAGGGGATGTGCTGTTGCCACAAGGGGGAAAACAACGGTGCTTGTGCCCGCGGGTGCAAGGATTGTTTACTTTACGCAAAGTTCTTTTAATGCAGTTGTCTGTTGCATTGAGTTAACACTATGGGTGGGACTCGCAACTTAATACCAGCGAGATGTTCTGGATAGATATCTCAAGGTGGATGATTAGTAGTAGATATTGATGGATTTCGGTCTACTTACTTTGGCGTACCGCCCATGCTTTGAACCTCAACCTTTCTTGCAATGTAGTCAGCATTGGTTTGCGTTCGTGGTCCTGTCAATTGCCCAGCTGTAATTTGTTTACCTCACATAGTTGTTTTATCGTCTTTTGGGAGAGAGACATCACTAGTGAACATCATGAGACTCCGGTCCATATTACCATCATTGATCACATCCACTATTTACTTTTCGCTATTTACTTACTATTGCAAAAACTATCTATCACTACTATCATTGCTTTTAACCCTTTGTGAACTACAAGGCCGGAGGGATTAACAACCTCTCTGTACTCGTTGGGAGCAAAGTTATTTGTATCTGTGTGCAGGTCCACGTTGATTGCTACTAATCTGGCGCCGTAGCAATTGACACCTACTTGTTGAACCTAGGAGTCTCTGGGGATTCGATCCTTGGCATCTTTGCTAAGGGAAAACACTTCTACTTACTGCATCTTACACCTTCCACTTGGGGTACCAACGAGGGGTTCGAGGCCCATCAGATGCACCCGTTCTCCCGGCAACCCAAGACGTTATGAACGCCTGGCAGTCACGTTGTGATGATTACTCCCTGGTTCAGTGCGGCATGCTTTACAGCTTAGAATCGGGGCTCCAAAAGCGTTTTGAGCACCACGGAGTATATGAGATGTTCCAAGAGCAGAAAATGGTTTTCCAAGCTCATGCCCGAGTCGAGAGATATGACGTCTCCGACGCATTCTACAGTTGTAAGATGGAGGAGAATAGTTCTGTCAGCGAGCACATACTCAAGTTGTCTGGGTTGCACAACCGCTTGTCTCAGTTGGGAATGAATCTCCCAGACAAAGCAGTCATTGACAGAATCCTTCAGTCGCTCCCACCTAGCTACAAGAGCTTCGTGTTGAATTTCAATATGCAAGGGATGGAGAGGTCCATTCCCGAGGTGTATTCAATGCTGAAATCAGCGGAGGTGGATATCAAGAAAGAACATCAAGTGTTGATGGTCAATAAAACCACTAAGTTCAAGAAAGGCAAGGGTAAGAAGAATTTCAAGAAGGACGGCAAAGGAGTTGTCGCGCCCGGTAAGCCAGTTGCCGGGAAGAAGCCAAAGAATGGACCCAAGCCTGAAACTGAGTGTTTTCATTGCAAGGCAACGGGTCACTGGAAGCGGAACTGCCCCAAATATTTAGCAGATAAGAAGGCCGGCAACGTCAAAGGTATATATGATATACATGTTATTGATGTGTACCTTACCAGCGCTCGTAGTAGCTCCTGGGTATTTGATACCGGTGCAGTTGCTCACATTTGTAACTCAAAGCAGGAGCTGCGGAATAAGCGGAGACTGGCGAAGGACGAGGTGACGATGCGCGACGAGAATGGTTCCAAGGTCGATGTGATCGCCGTCGGCACGCTGCCTCTACATCTACCCTTGGGATTAGTTTTAAACCTTTATAATTGTTATTTAGTACCAGCTTTGAGCATGAACATTGTATCTGGATCTCGTTTGATACGAGATGGCTACTCATTTAAATCCGAGAATAATGGTTGTTCTATTTATATGAGAGATATGTTTTATGGTCATGCCCCGCTGGTCAATGGTTTATTTTTATGAATCTCGAACGTGATGATACACATATTCATAGTGTGAATGCCAAAAGATGTAAAGTTGATAGTGATAGTCCCACATACTTGTGGCATTGCCGCCTTGGTCATATTGGTGTCAAGCGTATGAAGAAGCTCCATGCAGATGGGCTTCTAGAGTCTCTTGATTATGAATCATTTGACACGTGCGAACCATGCCTTTTGGGCAAGATGACCAAGACTCCGTTCTCCGGAACAATGGAGCGAGCAACCAACTTATTGGAAATCATACATACCGATATGTGCGGTCCAATGCGTGTTGAAGCTCGCGCAGGCTATCGTTATGTTCTCACTCTCACAGATGACTTGAGTAGATATGGGTATGTCTACTTGATGAAGCACAAGTCTGAGACCTTTGAAAAGTTCAAGGAATTTCAGAATGAGGTTGAGAATCAACGTGACAGAAAAATAAAGTTCTTATGATCAGATCGTGGGGGTGAATATTTGAGTCATGAATTTGGCACGCACCTCAGGAACTGTGGAATTGTTTCACAACTGACACCGCCAGGAACACCTCAGCGTAATGGTGTGTCCGAACGTCGAAATCGTACTTTGTTGGACATGGTGCGATCTATGATGTCTCTCACCGACTTACCACTATCTTTTTGGGGATTTTCTTTAGAGACTGCCGCATTCACTTTAAATAGGGCTCCGTCAAAATCCGTTGATACGACACCGTATGAACTTTGGTTTGGCAAGAAACCTAAGCTTTCGTTTCTGAAAGTTTGGGGTTGCGATGCTTATGTCAAGAAACTTCAACCTGAAAAGCTCGAACCCAAATCGGAAAAATGCGTCTTCATAGGATACCCAAAGGAAACAATTGGGTACACCTTCTACCTTAGATCTGAAGGCAAGATTTTTGTTGCCAAGAATGGATCCTTTGTGGAGAAAGAGTTTCTCTCGAAAGAAGTGAGTGGGAGGAAAGTAGAACTTGATGAGGTGACAGTCACCCCTCCCGAACCGGAAAGTAGCGCAGCGCGGGAAATTGTTCCCGAGGTGCCTGCACCGACAAGTGAGGAAGTTAATGATGATGATCATGAAGATACAAATCAAGTTACTACTGAACTTCGAAGGTCCACAAGGACACGTTCCGCACCATAGTGGTACGGCAACCCTGTCATGGAAACCATGTTGTTAGACAACGGTGAACCTTCAAACTATGAAGAAGCGATGGCGGGCCTGGATTCCAATAAATAGCTTGAAGCCATGAAATCCGAGATAGGATCCATGTATGAAAACAAAGTATGTACTTTGGTGGACTTGCCCGATGATCGGCACGCCATAGAAAATAAATGGATATTTAAGAAGAAGACATACGCGGATGGTAATGTGACCATCTATAAGGCTCGGCTTGTCGCTAAGGGTTATCGACAAGTTCAAGGGATTGACTACGACGAGACTTTCTCTCCCGTAGCGATGCTAAAGTCCGTCCGAATCATGTTAGCAATTGCCGCATTCTATGAATATGAGATATGGCAAATGGACGTAAAAACGGCATTCCTTAATGGCTTCCTCATGGAAGAGCTGTATATGATGCAGCCGGAAGGTTTTGTCGATCCAGAGAATGCTAATAAGGTATGCAAGCTCCAGCGCTCGATCTACGGGCTGGTGCAAGCATCTCGGAGTTGGAATTTCGCTTTAATGATGTGATCAAAGCGTTTGATTTTATACAGACTTGGGGAGAAGCCTGTATCTACAAGAAAGTGAGTGGGAGCCCTGTAGCATTTCTCATATTATATGTGGATGACATATTGCTGATGGGAAATGATATAGAATTTTTGGAGAGCATAAAGGCCTACTTGAATAAGAGTTTTTCAATGAAGGACCTTGGAGAAGCTGCTTACATATTAGGCATCAAAATCTATAGAGATAGATCAAGACGCCTCATTGGACTTTCACAAAGCACATAACTTGACAAGATATTGAAGAAGTTCAATATGGATCAGTCCAAGAAGGGGTTCTTGCATGTTTTGCAAGGTACAGTCCCCGACCACAGCAGAAGATAGAGAAAAGATGAGTGTCATCCCCTATGCCTCAGCCATAGGTTCTATTATGTATGCCATGTTGTGTACCAGACCTGATGTAAACCTTGCCATAAGTTTGGTGGGGAGGTACCAAAGTGATCCCGGTATGGAACACTGGACATTGGTCAAGAACATCCTGAAGTACCTGAAGAGGACTAAGGATATGTTTCTCGTTTATGGAGGTGACGAAGAGCTCGTCGTAAAGGGTTACGTCGATGCTAGCTTCGACACAGATCTGGATGACTCCAAGTCACAAACCGGATACGTGTATATTTTGAATGGCGGAGTAGTTAGCTGGTGCAGTTGCAAGCAGAGCGTCGTGGCGCATTCTACATGTGAAGCGGAGTACATAGATGCTTGCGAAGCAGCACAGGAAGGAGTCTGGATGAAGGAGTTCATCACCGACCTATGAGTCATTCCAAGCGCGTCAAGCCCGATGACTCTCTTCTGTGACAACACTGGAGCTATTGCCATTGCCAAGGAGCCCAGGTTTCACAAGAAGACCAAGCACATCAAGCGCCGTTTCAACTCCATCCGGAATTATGTTCAAGATGGAGACATAGATATTTGTAAAGTGCATACGGATCTGAATGTCGCAAATCCGTTGACTAAACCTCTTCCACGGGCAAAACATGATCAACACCAGAACTCTATGGGTGTTCGATTCATCACAATGTAACTAGATTATTGACTCTAGTGCAAGTGGGAGACTGTTGGAAATATGCCCTAGAGGCAATAATAAAAGGATTATTATTATATTTCCTTGTTCATGGTAATTGTCTGTTATTCATGCTTGAATTGTATTGTACGGAAACATCGATACATGTGTGAATACATAGACCACAACGTGTCCCTGGTAAGCCTCTAGTTACTAGCTCGTTCATCAACAGATGCTCACGGTTTCCTGACCATGGACATTGGATGTCATTGATAGCGGGAGCACATCATTAGGAGAATGATGTGATGGACAAGACCCAATCCTAAGCCTAGCATAAGATCGTGTAGTTCGTAATGCTTAAGCTTTTCCAGTGTCAAGTATCTGTTCCTTAGGCCATGAGGTTGTGCAACTCCCGGATACTGTAGGAATACTTTGGGTGTGCCAAATGTCACAACGTAACTGGGTGGCTATAAAGGTACGCAACGGGTATCTCCGAAAGTGTCTGTTGGGTTGGCACAAACTGAGACTGGGATTTGTCACTCCGTATGACGGAGAGGTATCTCTGGGCCCACCCGGTAAGACATCATCATCATGAGATCAAAGTGACTAAGGAGTTACTCACGGGATGATGGATTACGGAACGAGTAAAGAGACTTGCCATGACGAGATTGAACAAGGTATCGGTATACCGATGATCGAATCTCGGGCAAGTACTGTACCGATAGACAAAAGGAATTACATATGTGATTAAGTGAATCCTTGACATCATGGTTCATCCGATGAGATCATCGAGGAACACGTGGGAACCAACATGGGTATCGAGATCCCACTGTTGGTTATTGACCGGAGAGTCGTCTCGGTCATGTCTACGTGTCTCCCGAACCTGTAGGGTCTACTCACTTAAGGTTCGGTGACGCTAGGGTTATAGAGATATATGCACACGGAAACCCGAATGTTGTTCGGAGTCCCGGATGAGATCCCGGAAGTCACGAGGAGTTCCGGAATGGTCCAGAGGTAAAGAATGATATATAGGAAGTCCAGTTTCGACCATCGGGAGAGTTCCGGGGGTCACCGGTAGTGTACCGGGACCACCGGAAGGGTCCCGGGGGTCCACCGGGTGGGGCCACCCATCCCGGAGGCCCTGTGGGCCGTAAGGGGAGGGGGACCAGCCGCTAGTGGGCTGGCGCACCGCCCATTGGCCTCCCCCATGCGCCTAGGGTTGAAACCCTAGGGGTGGGGGCACCCCCCTTAGGCTTGGGGGGCAAGCCACCCCCTTGGCCGCCGCCCCCTAGGAGATTGGATCTCCTAGGGCCGACGCCCCCCCTCTCCCCCTATATATAGTGGGGGGAGAGAGGGCAGCCGCACCTCAGCCCCTGGCGCCTCTCCCCCCCGTTACATCTCCTACTCCTCCCGCAGGGTCTCGGCGAAGCCCTGCAGCTTTTCCCGTTGCATCCACCACCACGCCGTCGTGCTGCTGGATCTCCATCAACCTCTCCTCCCCCCTTGCTGGATCAAGAAGGAGGAGACGTCGCTGTACCGTACGTGCGTTGAACGGGAAGGTGCCATCAGTTCGGCGCTGGGATCATCGGTGACGAGGATCACGACGAGTACGACTCCATCATCCACGTTCCTTCGAACGCTTCCGCTCGCAATCTACAAAGGGTATGTAGATGCACTCCTTTATGCTCGTTGCTAGATGAACTCCTTAGATTGATCTTGGTGAAGCGTAGAATTTTTTTGAATTCTGCTACGTTCCCCAACAGTATCCTCCTTTGAACGATTCAAGTGGTTTGACTTGGCACATGTTCACGCATGTAGTTGAAAGAAAATCAACATAGCCTCCACGATATTTATGTTCATGGTGATTTATATCCTACTCATGCTTGCACTCATTGTTGATTAATTTTAATGCATGTTCATGACTGTTGTCGCTCTCTAGCTGGTCGCTTCCCAGTCTCTTTCTGGCCTTCACCTGTACTAAGTGGGAATACTGCTTGTGCATCCACTTCCATAAACCCCCAAAGTTATTCCATATGAGTCCACCATACCTTCCTATATGCGGTATCTACCTGTCATTCCAAGTAAATTTGTATGTGCCAAACTCTAAACCTTCAAATGAAATTCTGTTTTGTATGCTCAAACAACTCATGTATCAACTAGGGCTGTCTATATCTTCTATTCTAGGTGGGTTATTCTCACGATGAGTGGACTCCGCTCATCATTCATGAGAAAGTGGCTGGTAACCGGGATGCCCCGTCCCATGCTCAAATCATAATAATTAAACAAAACTCCCCCAGGGCTGTTGCTGGTTTGGATGGTACCCGTTGTTTCGGGCTGATACGTCCATTTTGCATCATGCTTTTATGTTGATATTTATTGCACTATGGGCTGTTATTACACGTTATGTCACAATACCTATGCCTTTTCTCTCTTATTTTACAAGGTTTACATGAAGAGGGAGAATGCCGGCAGCTGGAATTCTGTGCTAGAAAAGGAGCAAACATTGGAGACCTATTCTGCACAACCCAAATAGCTCCGAAACTCCACGAAACACCGTTTCAGAAAATATAAAAAATATCTGGCGAAAGAGATCTGCCA
This sequence comes from Secale cereale, assembly GCA_902687465.1. Classification (NCBI taxonomy): domain Eukaryota; kingdom Viridiplantae; phylum Streptophyta; class Magnoliopsida; order Poales; family Poaceae; genus Secale; species Secale cereale. Next base: position 30,499,124 of record LR738715.1, on the reverse strand, counting down.
GGGGGCCACCAATTGTCCACGAGGGTGGGGAGCACGCCCCCTGCCTCGTGGGCCAACCAGTGACCCCTCGATGCCCATATTCTCCTATATGAGGTGTTTTGACCTGGAAAAAATCAGAAGGAGGCTTTCGGGACCAGACGCCGCTGTCTCGAGGCGGAACCTTGGCGGAACCAATCTAGGGCTCCGGTGGAGCTTTTCTGCCGGGGATACTTCCCTCCGGGAGGGGGAAATCGTCACCGCAGTCATCACCAACAATTATCCCATCTTGGGGAGGGTTATCTTCATCAACATCTTCACTAGCACCATCTCCTCCCAAACCCTAGTTCATCTCTTGTATCCAATCTTTGTACCAAAACCTCAGATTGGTACCTGTAGGTTGCTAGTAGTGTTGATTACTCCTTGTAGTTGATGCTAGTTCATTTACTTGGTGGAAGATCATATGTTAAGATCCATTATGCATATTAATACCACTCTGATCATGAACAATAATATGTCTCGTGAGTAGTTACGTTTGTTCCTAAGGACATGGGAGAAGTCTTGCTATAAGTAGTCATGTGAATTCGGTATTCGTTCGATATTTTGATAAGATGTATTTTGTCTCTCCTCTAGTGGTGTCATGTGAACATCGACTACATGACACTTCACCATTGTTTGGGCCTAGAGGAAGGCATTGGGAAGTAATAAGTAGATGATGGGTTGCTAGAGTGACAGAAGCTAAAACCCTAGTTTATGCGTTGCTTCGTAAGGGGCCGATTTGGATCCACTTGTTTCATGCTATGGTTAGGTTTACCTTAATACTTCTTTTGTAGTTGCGGATGCTTGCAATAGATTTTAATCACAAGTGGGATGCTTGTCCAAGTAAGGGCATCACCCAAGCACCGGTCCACCCACATACCAAATTATCAAAGTAACGAACGCGAATCATATGAACGTGATGAAAACTAGCTTGACGATAGTTCCCATGTGTCCTCGGGAGCGCTTTCCTTCATATAAGAGTTTGTCCAGGCTTGTCCTTTGCTACAAAAAGGATTGGGCCATCTTGCTGCACCTTATTTACTTTTACTATTTGTTACTTGCTACCAATTACCTTATCACAAAACTATCTGTTACCGATAATTTCAGTGCTTGCAGAAAACACCTTACTGAAAACTGCCTATCATTTCCTTCTGCTCCTCATTGGGTTCGACACTCTTACTTATCCAAAGGACTACGATAGATCCCCTACACTTGTGGGTCATCAAGACTCTTTCTGGTGCCGTTGCCGGGGAGTGAAGCGCCTTTGGTAAGGAAAATATTATATAGTGTGCTAAAATTTACGGTTACTTGTTACTATGGCTCCTAATCCTTTGAGGGGATTGTTCGGGGTATCTTCACCCCGACCAGTAGAGCAAAGAGTTGCTCCGCAACCTACTGAACCTACTTAAAATGTTTGCTTTGAAATTCCTTCGGGTATGATAGAGAAACTGCTAGATAATTCCTTTACAGGAGATGGAACACTGCATCCCGATTTGCACCTAATCTATGTGGATGAAGTTTGCGGATTATTTAAGCTTGCAGGTATGCCCGAGGATGTTATCAAGAAGAAGTTCTTCCCTTTATCTTTGAAGGGAGACACACTAACATTGTTTAGGCTATGTGATGATATTGGATCATGGAACTACAATCGATTGAAGTTGGAATTTCATCAGAAGTTGTACCCTATGCATCAGGTTCATCGTGATCATAATTATATATATAATTTTTGGCCTCGCAAAGGATAAAGTATCGCTCAAGCTTGGGGGGGGGCTTAAGTCAATGTTATATTCATGCCCCAATCATGATCTCTCAAGAAAAATGATCATTCAAAATTTTTATGCTCGGCTTTCTCTCCATAATCGCTCCATGCTTGATAATTCTTGTACTGGTTCTTTTATGATGAAGACTATTGAATTCAAATGGGATTTATTGGAAATAATTAAACGCATCTCTGAAGATTGGGATCTCGACGAAGGTAAGGAGTCAGGTATGACCCCTAAGTTTGATTGTGTTAAATCATTTATGGATACCGATGTTTTCCGTGTATTTAGCACTAAATATGGACTTGACTCTGAGATAGTAGCTTCTTTCTGTGAATCATTTGCTACTCATGTTGACCTCCCTAAGGAGAATTGGTTTAAATACCATCCTCCCATTGAAGTAAAAGTAGTTGAAACTATCAAAGTTGAAGAAAATACTATCGCTTATAATGTTGGTCCTATTGTTCCTACTGCTTATATTGAGAAACCGCCTTTCCCTGTTAGGATAAATGATCATGCTAAAGCTTCAATTGTGGTTCGTAAGAGTAATACTAGAACACCTACACCTTCTGAGCAAATTAAAGTTGAACCTAGTGTTGCTATGGTTAAGCATCTCTTGGTCGAAAAGTTAGATGGACATGTTATTTACCTCCAAGAGGAAGCTGCTAGAATCGCCAAACCCAATACTAGAAATAAACATAGACCTGTTGTAGGCATGCTTGTTATTTCTGTTAAAATAGGAGATCGTTGCTATCATGGTTTATGTGACATAGGTGCTAGTGTGTAGCAACCCGACCCGAATGGATCAAGTCTCTATGCTTAAGTGTCATCCCTGGATCGGTATGCTGACACACACATTACTCGAGGATTTTTAATAGAGGTAAATCACATGTATAAAGTAACGTAAATACTATTACCTCAATCGATCATAGCGGAAGCAACAAAGGTTGTGGAGTTCCATCTACACCAACGGCAGAGTTGAGTGTAGACAGCGCAACCCTAACGTAACACTTACTCGTCAAATAAATCCTGCAACACGAGACGTTGCAGCCATGTAGGTCAGTACATTGAATGTACTGGTAATTTCACACTGTAATGATAATGATGAACAAAAGCCTACAACTACATGCATATTTGGCTGGTGGAGGCTGTAAGGCTGTTTTCCCATAAAGCTGATTTTTCCCTACCACAAAGGAATAAATTTTATTTTAACTATCATGGTGGTTGAAACATCATTCATAAGGTACCTCCAACTCAATCCCAATTAAAGTAGTCATTAACCAAACAAATTAATTTTATTGAGTGTTGAGATCAACCAATAATTCAAGTACCACATACTCAAGATGTCCATAATCGGGGACATGGCTAATCATGATTAGTTTGTACACTCTGCAGAGGTTTGCACACTTTTCCCCACAAGACTCAATCTCCTCCGTTGGATTTCTCGCACTGCATGGTGTTTGAGAAACAGATGACCGAGACACAGTCTTTCAGAAGCATTTACTCTTTACCCCGGGTGGACCGGTACACCTACTTTCTCCTACATCTGCTAGTCCACCACTGAAAGAGCTCACACAGCTTACTCACACTATGCCAGAGCCCATAATGGCATTGTGGCTGCACACGAAAGTTTCTAGCATGAATAGTTTTATGATCCCTTTGAGCCTAGGTGGCATTCCATAGGAAAAATCACACGGAACCCCGGGATGTCCTAGGATAACGCTGGATCCCCCAGGTGCCCTACAACCAATCCCCCCAGATGTGTATTCAAGTAGCCACCTTAAGTTGAACCATTAATTAACAACTCACATCTGTCATGGATTTCTCTCAAACCCAAACCACGTCTACGAGCGTAGCATAGCAACCTAAGCATAACCTAGAAGTAACTCCCAAGGGTTTGGAAATAATGCAGGTAATAGTTTCTACCTCAATCTACTTCCCAGACCCACAAGTTAAGAGATCCTACTAATGCAAGCGTTTGAGGATATAACTAATGCAATGAAAAGTGGGTACTGGAAAGTATGATCAAAGTGTGAACTTGCCTTGTACTGACGATGTAGATGATTCGCACTCAGAACTCGTGATAGATCTACTCGTCACACCCCGATCAATCTATCGTAAGCAAACAATAGTAACCACACATAAGCAATCACTCAGCAGATCAGAAAGAACGAATAAAACACTTCGAAAAACTTCGAAAACAAACGAATGACTCTTGAAACAGAAAACCGTTTCTAACAGTACCAAAATTATGTGAATTTGGCCTTATCAGAAAGTTTAGGTCAAGAGCTTCGATTTGCAAAAAGAATCAACTAAATCGGAGTTATAAAACTCAAGTTATGATCAAAACAAGTTTGAATCTAAAACTAGTTGAATTCAAATTTTAAAACTTTCAAAAACATGTTTAAGTTGTTTTACCGGAAAGAGGAGATCGTAACGAAGACGTGGGCGTTAGTTTCGCTGGATTTGGACCAACGAGTAAAAAGTTATGGCCGTTTGAAGTGTAGGGGCTAAACTATGAAATAAATTCACAGATAGGTCCCTGGCCGAAAACTAAAAGAAAAAGAAAAAGGTTATCGAGTGAACACTCATTTTTTTAGGCCTAACTAATGAACGTTCACTGTATAGATCTAACTAAAAAAAGAAAACCAATCTGAATAGAAAACCCATGCGGTTTTTGAGGTTTTACCGGTTCGATATGAAAAACCGGCGGCGGCGGTTTCCAGTGGATCGGCTGGCGGGTCGGGCGGTTCTCCTTCAGGGCAGATCGGGTCCGGCGGCGTGGCTCCGGCGATGCGGCGGCGAGAGGCCGTCGACTGCAGGGCGAACGGCTGTGCGGGCGCGCGGGGCAGAGGCGTGCGGTGGCGCGGAGGGCAGCAGTGGCGGGGTGGCGGCGGAGCAGCGAGCAGCGGCGGCGGGGCAGAACGCGGTGGCAGCGGCGATGCAAAGCAGCGGCGGTGGCACGAGCGAGAGCGGGGAAGAGAGGAGAGGAACGGGGCGGCAGCGGCAAGTTTTATAGGGGGGGACCAACTTGGAGGAGGGGGCACGGCAGCGTGTCCGGGGGCGGCACGGCTCAGACGCCGAGGTGGCAACGGCGTCGTGCGGGAGGAGGAAGGCGGCGAGCTGGGCTGGGCCTGGCTTGGGTGCTGGGCCGGTCCAGTTCGGCAGAAGATTCTTTTTTTTAACACACACACAAAATAATAATAATATATAATATACTATAGGCATATTATATATCAAAAGTTGCAGAAAAAGATTTCCTACAAGATGGACATATTTATACTATCAAATAAAATCCTCACAAATTCTAATAAATCAAACAGTGCTACTGCTCCAATAAAATCCAATAAAAATCATTTTTAAAAATACCAAAAAGACTTCAAATTTATTTATCTCCAATTTTCTGCTGTAGGGAATCATGTTACCCTATTTTCCATATATTTTATTTTTGGAGAAAAATAATTTGAATAAAACCCAAATAACTCAATTTTTTAAAATGAGTTATAGAAAAATTCAGAAAAACTTCCAACTCATATTTTCTATAATTCGAAGAAGTCATTTTATCTTCTCTCGGGAAAATCAATGAGTTTCATAAAGTTTCTGAATTGGAAAATATTTCGAGAATGAAATTCAAAATCCTTTCAAAGCCCTTTTTCATTTAGTAAATGGAAGAAGTCATATTATCTTCACTCTAGGGTTTTGTGTTGAAAAGGATTTGATTTCACGGAGATCATAAATGCAAAGTGAAAGTTTGGGAAAGTCATTTTATTCCCTCTCATTTAACTTTCAAAAGTTTCAAGTTTCACTCAATTTCACACAGCACAGTCACACAAGCAATCAAAACTATCTATTTATTATAACATTCCAAAATTTACCCTTTGAGATTATGTGCGATGCTAGTGATTATGCTGTAGGTGCTGTTCTAGGACAAAGAGTTGATAAGAAATTGAATGTTATCCAATATGCGAGTAAACTCTAGACATTGCCCAGAGAAATTATGCTATTACTAAGAAAGAGTTTTTAGCAGTCGTATTTGCTTGTGATAAGTTTAGACCTTATATTGTTGATTCTAAAGTAACTATTCACACTGATCATGCTGTTATCAAATACCTTATGGAAAAGAAAGATGCTAAACCTAGACTTCTTAGATGGGTTCTCTTGCTGCAAGAATTTGACTTGCATATTATTGATAGAAAGGGAGCTGAGAACCCCGTTGCAGACAACTTGTCTAGGCTAGAGAATATTCATGATGACCCACTACCTATTGATGATAGCTTTCCTGATGAACAATTAGCTGTCATAAATACTTCTCGTATTGCTCCATGGTATGCTGATTATGCCAATTACATTGTTGCTAAATTTATACCACCTAGTTTCACATACCAGCAAAAGAAAAAGTTTTTAGTAGGTAGGTTAATCTTAATTAGATTAACCTAATTACTGTTTAAACTAATTAACCTGTTTAATTAGTCTTAGTCAATGACAGTAGGCCCCACACGTCAGTTTGACTAGGTCAACTGACTAGTTGACTTCTCACATCACCCTGACATCATGTTGATGTCATAATTACATTTTCTAATTAAATTAATTCCGTTAATACTAAAAATGAATTAAATCTTTAAAAATTCATATAAAATAAATCGTACCTCGGATGAAAATACTTTGTACATGAAAGTTGCTCAGAACGACGAGACGAATACGAATACGCAGTCTGCTCGTTCACCACATGTCCCTAGCATAGCGAACCTACAACCGTCCCCCTCCGGTCCATTTGTCCGATAACGCGAAACACTGGGAATACATTCCCGGATGTTTTCCAACCTCGCCAGTAACACTTAATACCGCGTTAGGTCACATGTAGCACCGCATATTTCCATGTTATGCTTTGTGGTGCGATGCTTGCTTTATATTTATTATTTCTCCCCCTCTTCTCTCCAAAGGATATTGGGAGTGAGACCGCTGATAGTGCCACGGTGATCGACTGCGTCGACGACGACCCCTCCTTCTTGCCAGAGCAACCAGGCAAGCCCCCCCTTGATCACCAGATTGAAGGAAATATGCCCTAGAGGCAATAATAAAGTTATTATTTATTTCCTTATATCATGATAAATGTTTATTATTCAAGCTAGAATTGTATTAACCGGAAACTTAGTACATGTGTGAATACATAGACAAAACAGAGTGTCCCTAGTTTGCCTCTACTAGACTAGCTATTTGATCAAAGATGGTTATGTTTCCTAACCATAGACATGAGTTGTCATTTGATCAACGGGATCATATCATTAGGAGAATGATGTGATGGACAAGACCCATCCGTTATATTAGCACTATGATCATTTAGTTTTACTGCCATTGCTTTCTTCATGACTTACACATGTTCCTATGACTATGAGATTATGCAACTCCCGTATACCGGAGGAACACCTTGTGTGCTATCAAACGTCACAACGTAACTGGGTGATTATAAAGATTCTCTATAGGTGTCTCCGAAGGTGTTCGTGGTGTTGGCATAGATTAAGAATAGGATTTGTCACTCCGAGTGTCGGAGAGGTATCTCTGGGCCCTCTCGGTAATACACATCATAATAAGCCTTGCAAGCAAATGACTAATGAGTTAGTCACGAGATGATGTATTACGGAACGAGTAAAGAGACTTGTCGGTAACGAGATTAACTAGGTATGGTGATACCGACGATCGAATCTCGGGCAAGTAACATACCGATGACAAAGGGAACAACGTATATTGTTATGCGGTTTGACCGATAAAGATCTTCGTAGAATATGTAGGAGCCAATATGAGCATCCAGGTTCCGCTATTGGTTATTGACCGGAGATGACTCTCAGTCATGTCTACATAGTTCTTGAACCCGTAGGGTCTGCACGCTTAACGTTTGATGACGATCGGTATTATGAGTTTATGTGTTTTGATGTACCGAAGGTAGTTCGGATTCGCGGATGAGATCGGGGACATGACGAGGAGTCTCGAAATGGTCGAGACGTAAAGATCGATATATTGGACGACTATATTCGGACATCGGAAAGGTTCCGAGTGATTCGAGTATTTTTTGGAGTACCGGAGAGGTACGGGAATTCGCCAGGGAGTATATGGGCCTTATTGGGCTTTAGGGGAAAGAGAGAGAGAGGAGGCTGCGCCCCCCAAGGCTTAGTCCGAATTGGACTAGGGGGAGGGGCTGCGCCCCCTCCTTCCTTCCCTTCTCTTTCCCTTTCCTTCTCTCCTACTCCTACTACTTGGAAGGGCTCCTAGTTCTACTAGGAAAAGGGGAATCCTACTCCCGGTGGGAGTAGGACTCCCCTAGGGCGCGCCATAGAGAGGGCCCGCCCTCCCCCTCCTACACTCCTTTATATACGGGGCAGAGGCACCCCATAGACACACAAGTTGATCAATTGATCTCTCCCAATCGTGTGCAGTGCCTCTTCCACAGAAACAGACCTCGGTCATATTGTTGCAGCGCTTTGGCGAAGCCCTGCGACGGTAACTTCATCATCTCCGTCACCACACCGTCGTGCTGACGAAACTCTCCCGCGAGGTTCTACTGGATCAAGAGCTTGTGGGACGTCATCAAGCTGAACGTGTGCTGAATGCGGAGGCTCCGTACGTTTGGTGCTTGATCGGTTGGATCGCGAAGAAAGTTCGACTACATCAACCGCGTCACTAGACGCTTCCGCTCCCGGTCTACGAGGGTACATGGACACACTCTCCCCTCTCGTCGATATGCATCTAGTAGATAGATCTTGCGTGATCATAGAAATTTTTGAAATACTGCGTTCCCCAACACAGATATCGCCCATTCTCTTCTCTCTTATTCTTGCATTAGGTTTACTACTGTGATAGCTCCTATTCTGTTGCATAGCCTGTCATTGTTGCTACAACTGTTGATACCTTACCTGCTATCCTAATGCTTAGTATAGGATGCTAGTATTCCATCAGTGGCCCTACATTCTTGTCCGTCTACCATGCTATACTATCGGGCCGTGATCACTCTGGTGGTGACCACGGGTATATATATACATACTTTACATGATACATGATGTGATTAAAGTCGGGTCAGCTCTCTGAGTTCCCGCAAGTGATTCCGATGTGGAGGCTGAAAGGACAGGTGGCTCCATCCAGGTAGCGGTGGGCCTGAGTTCCTGACGGCCCCCCGAGTGGATCTTTGTGGCGGAGCGACAGGGGAGGTTGAGACACCTAGTTGAGAGGTGGCCTGGCCCAGGTCGTTGTCCGTGGTTATTTCATAATAACACATTTAACGAGTTTGGATATTTCATCTGAGTCTGGCCGCTGGCCTATACGCACTAACCAGTGCTAGTTCTAGAGCTTGCGTTGTATTCCCTCGAAGAGGAAAGGGTGATGCAGCACAATAGCGTAAGTATTTCCCTCAGTTTTTGAGAACCAAGGTATCAATCCAGTAGGAGACCACGCACGAGTGACTCACACCTGCACAAACAAATATGAACTTCGCAGCTAACGTGATAAGGGGTTGTCAATCCCTTTACGGTCACTTACGAAAGTGAGATCTGATAGATAGGATAGTTTGATATTTTTGGATATAAGAATAGAAAGTAAAAACGGAAAAGTAAAGTAGATTGTAGATTGATATGACCCGGGGCCATAGGTTTCACTAGTGGTTTCTCTCATGATAGCAGATTTCTACGGTGGGTTAACGAATTACTGTTGAGCAATTGATAGAAAAGCGAATAACTATGAGAATATCTAGGCATGATCATTATATATAGGCACCACGTCCGTGACAAGTAGACCGAAACGATTCTGTATCTACTACTATTACTCCACACATCGACCGCTATCCAGCATGCATCTAGAGTATTAAGGTCATAAGAACACAGTATTGCCTTAAGCAAGATGACATCATGTAGAGGGATAAACTCAAGCAAGATATAAACCCCATCTTTTTATCCTCGATGGCAACAATACAATACGTGCCTTGCTGCCCCTACTGTCACTGGTAAAGGACACCACAAGATTGAACCCAAAGCCAAGCAATTCTCCCATTGCAAGAAATATAGATCTAGTAGGCCAAACCAAACCAATAATTCGAAGAGACTTGCAAGGATATTATAATCATACTTAAAAGAATTCAGAAAAGAACCAAATATTTCTCAAAGATAATCTTGGTCATAAACCCACAATTCATCGGATCTCGACAACCACACTGCAAAAAGGGATTACATCGAATAGATGTCCTCGAAGAGCGAGGAGAACTTGGTATTGAGATCCAAAGAGAGAGAATAAGCCATCTAGGTACTAACTATGGACCTGAAGGTGTGTGGTAAACTACTCATAACTCATGGTGAGGCGATGATGTTGATGTAGAAGCACTCTGTGATAGATCCCTCCTCCGGCGGAGCTCCGGAACATGCCCCAAGATGGGATCTCACGGGAACAGAAGGTTGCGGCGGTGAAATTAGGGTTTTCTCTCCGTTTTTGATGTTTTTGGGGTACATAGGTATATATAGGAGGAAGGAGGGCACAGGGGGACAAACGTGGGGCCCACAAGGCAGGGGCGCGCCCTGTAGGGGGGCCCCACCCTCCTGGACGCCACGTGTGCCCTATTCTATGGTTCTCAAGTCTCCCGTGAAGATATTGCTCCAAAAATATCTCCCCCGAAGGTTTCATTCCGTTTGGACTCCGTTTGATATTCTTTTTGTGTAAAACCCTGAAATAGGCAAACACAGCAATCTGGACTGGGCCTTTGGTTTAAAAAGTTAGCCCCAAAAATAATATAAAAGTGTATAACAAAGACCATTAAACATCCAAAACATCATAAATAATAGCATGGAACAATAAAAAATTATAGATACGTTGGAGGCACATCAAGCATCCCCAAGCTTAATTCCTGCTCGTCCTCGAGTAGGTAAATGATAAAAACAGAATTTTTGATGTGGAATGCTAACCAACATAATTTTCAATGTAATTCTCTTTATTGTGGCATGAATGTTCAGATCTGAAAGATTCAAGACAAGTCTATGTTGACATAAGAAATAATAATACTTCAAGCATACTAACAAAGCAATCATGTCTTCTCAAAATACCATGGCTAAAGAAAGTTATCCCTACAAAATCATATAGTCTGGTTATGCTCCCTCTTCATCACACAAAATATTCATATCATGCACAACCCCGGTTTCAGCCAAGCACTTGTTTTCATACTCAATTTTTTCAAACCTTTCAACTTTCACGCAATACATGAGCATGAGCCATGCATATAGCACTATGGGTGGAATAGAATGGTGGTTGTGGAGAACACAAAAAGGAGGGAGATAGTCTCACATCGACTAGGCGTATCAACGGGCTATGGAGATGCCCATCAATAGATATCAATGTGAGTGAGTAGGGATTGCCATGTAACGGATGCACTAGAGCTAAAAATGTATGAAAGCTCAACAAAAGAAACTAAGTGGGTGTGCATCCAACTTGCTTGCTCACGACGACCTAGGGCATTTGAGGAAGCCTATCATTGGAATATACAGGCCAAGTTCTATAATGAAAATTCCCACTAGTATATGAAAGTGACTAAACATGAGACTCTCTATCATGAAGAACATGGTGCTACTTTGAAGCACAAGTGTGGAAAAAGATAGTAGCAATTGTCCTTTTTCTTTTCTATTTTTCCTTTTCTTCTTATTTTTTTGGGCCTTTCTTTTTCTTGGCCTTTCCTTCTATTTTTTTCTATTTTTTCTTTGGGACAATGCTCTAATAATGATGATCATCACACTTTTATTGATTTACAACTCGATATTACAACTCGATTCTAGAACAAAGTTTGACTCTATATGAATGCCTCTGGCGGTGTACCGGGATGTGCAATAAATCAAAAGTGACATGTATGAAAAATTATGCATGGTGGCTTTGCCAAGAATACGATGCCAACTACATGATCATGCATGGCAATATGACAATATGATGCGTGTCATATGAACGGAACGGTGGAAAGTTGCATGGCAATATATCTCGGAATGGCTATGGAAATGCCATGATAGGTAGGTATGGTGGCTGTTTTGAGGAAGATATATGGCGGCTGTTCTGAGGAAGGTATATAGTGGGTGTATGGTACCGGCGAGACTTGCGCGGTACAAGAGAGGCTAGCAATGGTGGAAGGGTGACAGTGTGTATAATCCATGGACTCAACATTAGTCATAAGAAATCATATACTTATTGGAAAAATTTATGAGCCATCAAAACAAAGCAATCAACGCATGCTCCTAGGGGGGAGGTTGGTAGGAGTTAACCATCGCGCGCCCCCAACCTCCACACAAAGGATGACACTCTACAAATACCTCATGCTCTAACTTCGTCACATAGCGGTTCACCATACGTGTATGCTACGGGAATCACAAACTTTACCACAAGTATTTCTCTATTTCATAATAACTCCACTAGCATGACTCTAATATCACTATCCTAATATCTCAAAACAATTATCAAGTATCAAACTTCTCATCATATTCGATGCACTTTATATGAAAGTTTTTACTACTTTCATCTTGGATGCCTATCATGTTACGGCTAGTTTTATAGCCAAAACACATTACCATGCTGTTCTAATAGACTCTCAAAAGGATATAAGTGAAGCATGAGAGATCAAGAATTTCTACAAAATAAAATTACCACCGTGCTCTAAAAGACATGAGTGAAGCACTAGAGCAAAAACTATTTAGCTCAAAAGATATAAGTGAAGCACATAGAGAGTTCTAACAATTCCTAGGCCATATTTATCTCTCTCAAAAAGGTGTGTCCAGCAAGGATAATTGTGGCAAACTAACAAGCAAAGACTCAAATCATACATGATACTCCAAGTAAAACAGATATCATGCGGTGAATAAAAATATAGCCCCGAGTATAGTTACCGATAGATGAAGACGAAAGAGGGGATGCCTTCCCGGGGCATCCCCGAGCTTAGGCTTTTCATTGTCCTTGAATTTTACCCTGTGGTGCCTCGGGCATCCCCAAGCTTAGGCTCTTGTCACTCTTTGTTCCATAGTCCATCAAAGCAATACTCAAAACTTGAAAACTTCACAACACAAACTTAGACAAAAATCTCATGAGCTCCGTTAGTATAAGAAAACAAACCACCACTCAAAGGTACTATAATGAACTCATTCTTTGTTTATATTGGTGTTAAACCTAATGTATTCCAACTTCTTTGTGATTCATATCCTCCAATACTACTCATACATTCATCAAAATAAGCAAACAACACACGAAAAACAGAATCTGTCAAAAACAGAACAATCTGTAGTAATCTGTAACTTTCACATACTTCTGTAACACCAAAAAAATTGAAATAAATTGGTAAATGTGGTGAATTTGTCTATTAACCTTCTGCAAAAAGAATCAACTAAATAGCACACTCCACTAAAATCTGGTGACTATTCTAGCGAGCGCTAACGTTTCTGTTTTTTACAGCAAGATCATATAAACTTCACACAAGTCTTCCCAAAGGTTCTACTCGGCACAAACACTGATTAAAACACAAAAGCACATCTAAACAGAAGCTAGATGCAATATTTATTCCTAAAAAGAAGCACAAACAAAAAATATAAAATTGGGTTGCCTCCGAACAAGCGCTATCGTTTAACGCCCCTAGCTAGGCATGATACAAGGATAGATCTAGGTATTGCCATCTTTGAAGGCAATTCTTTAATTAAGCACTTGTGATGTTTAGGAACTTCTTTATTCCTATTGATAATCAAACTCTTAGGCAAGAAATCAAGAAATTCATTCGTGTCAAAAGGTTCTCTTGCAAAAGTAAAAAAAAATTAGGATGAACACTTATAGATTTAAGATCCGCGATTCCCTTACTAGATGGTTCACCCTTGTTTTTAGGAACATACATGAACTTTGAAAATTAAGTGATAGAAGGATTTGGAGTAGTTTTCATCATAGAAAGAGCATACCCTACATTAGTAATAATATCCTCAAGTTTATCGATTCTAGTAGAATCTTGATCTATTTTCTCTCTAACTATGGGTCCCTTTTCTTTAAAACTTTTCAGAATAACTTGGATCCATATTGGGTAATTTAATTGTGGATCTTTCTATCTAAATTCTCAACCAACTCTACAGTAGCTACTTTGTTTTCAATGATTTCAAGTCTTTGCATATCATGTTCCAGAGTTAAAACGGTCCCATTAACCATAAGAGGTGGTGAGTCAAATAATTCAGTCATAGCATTATAAGAATCAAAAGTATGGCTACCCAAGAAATTCCCTCCAGTAATGGTATCTAAAATATATCTATTTCACGGAGTTATGCCAACATAAAAATTGCGAAGAAGCACGGAAGTGGAAAGCTTCCTAGTAGATCTATTTTGAGCATTGCAAATTCTATACCAGGCATCTTTTAGATTTTCCTCCTCCCTTTGTTTAAAATTGAGAACCTCACTCTCGGGAGTATTGATAATGATAGGTGTGCTAGACATGGTGACAAGCAAGCAATCCAACACACAAGCAAACAAGAAGTAAGCGAACGATACACACACGGCAAAAAGAAGGGCAAATAAAACGACAAGGGTGAAGTGGGGGAGAGGAAAACGAGAGGAAAATAAATGTAATGCGAAGGATAAGGGTTTGCAATAGGTACTTGGTATATGACTTTTGCGTAAGCCTCCCCGGCAACGGCGCCAGAAATTCTTCTTGCTACTTCTCGAGCTTGCGTTGTATTCCCTCGAAGAGGAAAGTGTGATGCAGCACAATAGCGTAAGTATTTCCCTCAGTTTTTGAGAATCAAGGTATCAATCCAGTAGGAGACCATGCGCGAGTCCCTTACACCTGCACAAACAAATAAGAACTTCGCAGCCAACGCGATAAGGGGTTGTCAATCCCTTTATGGTCACTTGCAAAAGTGAGATCTGATAGATAGGATAGTTTGATATTTTTGATATTTTTGGATATAAGAACATAAAGTGAAAACAGAAAAGTAAAGTAGATGGTAGATTGATATGTTGAGAATAGACCCGGGGGCCATAGGTTTCACTAGTGGCTTCTCTCATGATAGCAGATTTCTACGGTGGGTGAACGAATTACTATCGAGCAATTGATAGAAAAGTGAATAATTATGAGAATATCTAGGCCTGATCATTATGTATAGGTATCACGTCCGTGACAAGTAGACCGAAACGATTATGCATCTACTACTATTACTCCACACATCGACCGCTATCCAGCATGCATCTAGAGTATTAAGTTCATAAGAACAGAGTAATGCCTTAAGCAAGATGACATGATTTAAAGGGATAAAATCAAGCAATATGATATAAACCCCATCTTTTTATCCTCGATGGCAACAATACAATACGTGCCTTGCTGCCCCTACTGTAACTAGGAAAGGACACCGCAAGATTGAACCCAAAGCCAAGCACTTCTCCCATTGCAAGAACTATAGATCTAGTAGGCCAAACCAAACCCATAATTCGAAGAGACTTGCAAGGATATTATAATCATACATAAAAGAATTCAGAAAAGAACCAAATATTTCTCATAGATAATCTTGATCATAAACCCACAATTCATCGGATCTCGACAAACACACCGCAAAAAGAGATTACATCGAATAGATCTCCTCGAAGACCGAGGAGAACTTGGTATTGAGATCCAAAGAGAGAGAATAAGCCATCTAGGTACTAACTATGGACCCGAATGTCTGTGGTAAACTACTCACAACTCATGGTGAGGCGATGATGCTGATGTAGAAGCACTCCGTGATAGATCCCTCCTCCGACGGAGCTCCGGAACAGGCCCCAAGATGGGATCTCAGGGGAACAGACGGATCTCAGTGGAATTAGGGTTTTCTCTCTGTTTTTGATGTTTTCGGGGTACATAGGTATATATAGGAGGAAGGAGGGCACCGGGGGACAAACGTGGGGCCCACGAGGCAGGGGGCACGCCCTGTAGGGGGGGCGCGCCCCCCACCTTCGTGGACGCCACGTGTGCCCTATTCCGTGGTTCTCAAGTCTCCCGTGAAGATTTTGCTCCAAAAATATCTCTCCCGAAGGTTTCATTCCGTTTGGACTCCGTTTGATATTCCTTTTCTGTAAAACCCTGAAATAGGCAAAAATCAGCAATCTGGACTGGGCCTTTGGGTTAATAGGTTAGTCCCCAAAATAATATAAAAGTGTATAACAAAGCCCATTAAACATCCAAAACATCATAAATAATAGCATGGAACAATAAAAAATTATAGATACGTTGGAGACGTATCGACCAGCTACGTGGGAATAGTTATGGGCTCTCTACGTCGTGGTATCAGCCGAAGCCTTCTTGACGTCAGCGACTGAGCGGCGCGCGCCGGGTTGGACCGCGTAACGCAACTTCCTTAGTAATGGAGGTTGCTAGGTCTACTCACCGGCCGCGTATGCAACGTGCCGGTGTGCGTTGGGCGATGGGCCCAGACCCCTGCGTGCTTAGGGTTTAGACTGGCGTGCTCACCTCTCTGCTGTGCTTAGGTAGGGCTGCAACGTGTTGATCTTCCGAGGCCGGGCATGATCAAGGAAAGTGTGTCCGACCAAAGGGGATCGAGCATGCTGGGTAATTTGGTGCACCCCCGTAGGGAAGTTAATCTATTCGAATAGCCGTGTCCCTCGGTAAAAGGACGACCCGGAATTGTACTCCGACCTCATGACAACTAGAACCGGATACTTAATAAAATACACCCTTAACAGTGCCAGATACAACACGGTGATCGCTTTCCCACAGGGCGACAAGGGGAGGATCTCCGGGTAGGATTATGCTATACGATGTTACTTGGTGAACTTACTATCTATTCTATTCTACTGCTGCAAGACGGAGGCTGCGAGAAGCGAGGATCCTTGTTACTTTCCAGCTACTCTCATCTACTGCTGCAAGATGGAGGCTGCCAGAAGCATAGTCTTCGATAGGATTAGCTATTCGCCCTCTTATTCTGGCTTTCTGCAGTTCAGTCCACACATATTACCCCGTTATACAGATACCATTGCATACGTAGTGTAGATCCTTGCTTGCGAGTACTTTGGATGAGTACTCACGGTTGCTTTGCTCCCCCTTTTCCCCTTTTGTCCCTTCTTCTCGGATGACGCAACCAGATGGTGGAGTCCAGGAGCCAGATGATCCCGAGGATGTTTCTACGTGGAGTTCGGCTTCGAGGAGTAGTTAGGAGGTCCCAGGCATGAGGCCTTGCCTTTTCGATCGTTGATGTTTTGTGCTAGCCTTCTTAAGGAAAACTTGTTTAACTTATGTCTGTACTCAGATATTATTGCTTCCGCTGACTCTTGTGTTTTCGAGCTTTTGTATTCGAGCCCACGAGGCCCCTGACTTGTAATATCAAGCTTGTATTATTTTAATTTGTGTCTAGAGTTGTGTTGTGATATCTTCCAGTGAGTCCCTGATCTTGGTCGTACACATTTGCGTGCATGATTAGTGCACGATCAAATCGGGGGCATCACACTTGGACCACCTGAGTGGGCGCGTGGCCTCGAGCTTGGGGAGAGCCGCGTTCACTTCTCGGGCGAACTGGTTGAAGAGGCGTTGAGAGGCTAGGGCCTGCGCTCCACCCAAGATGCATGCGATGGCGCAAGGTTCCTGGAGGCCCCCAGCCCCCTCGTCCTGGTCGTCGTTCCTTCTTGGCGGCAGAGGAGGGAGGTCAGCCTTGCCCTGGGGACGGTACTCACGAGGCTGGTCCCTCCAAGCACCCTGACGAGGCTGATCGCACCAGCGGTCCTCTCGATGCTGGTCGCGCCACTCCTGGCAAGTGCCGCGGTCGTCCCAGCGTCCCCCGGTTCGAGTTCCCCCATGGCCGTAGCCTCGGTTGCTACGCTCGGGGCGTTAGCTGTCTCGTCCTTCGCGGAGGGCCCTGAGCTCTTGACAGTTATGGGTGTTGTGGTTGTGCACGTTGTGGAAGGCGCAAAATGGCCGGCTGTTCTTGGATGACTCTGGGTAGTCACGCCTGCGCTTCATCTTTGGCTCAGCCGCAAGCACTACCACCCCTTTGCGCTTTACATCCTTGCTCTTGGCCTTCTTGTCTTCAGGTTCAGTAGTGGGGAGCTCGATGAGGGAGAGGCGCCCCTCCTCAGCTCTGGCGCACTTGGTCGCGAGGTTGAACAGCTCAAGGGACGTGCACAGATCTCCGTGGATGGCGAGCTCCTCCTTCATCTTGACGTCGCGGAAACCATCTGAGAATGCTGAAATGATGGCCTTGTCCGTGACCTTGGGGATCTTGACGCGGACACTGTTGAAGCGCTGGTTGAACTTCTGCAGGGTTTCTCCCGGCTGTTGCATGATACGCCGCAGGTCACCCGCGGCCAGGGGGCGGTCGCGGGTGCCCTGGAAGTTGGCGATGAACCGCTCGCGCATCTCGCTCCAGGTGGAGATCGATCCCGCGGGCAGGTTTAGGAGCCATGAGCGCGCGCTGTGTTTGAAAGCCATGGGGAACCAGTTCGCCATGATCTTCTCGTTACCGCTGGACGCTTCGATGCTCAGCTCGTAGAGCTGCAAGAACTCAACAGGGTCGAGGGTGCCGTCATAGCATGGACTTGGTCTTGAACTTCCCTGGCCAGTTGATGTTGCGCAGCTCAGGGGCGAGGGCCTTGCAGCCTGCTGTCGACACCAGAGCTGGGGAGGCGGAGCTTGGTCTTGGTCCTTGCGCGCCACCATGGCGGGGGGCGCGCGGTCTCAACGCGGCGGTGGAGGGAGCGCTGACGCTCCTCCGCGGGGCCGCTGGATCTCTTGGCAGCTTCCTTCTTCGTGCATTGGCGCCGCGCGTGGGTGATCACGCCGCGGGGCCATGCACCTTGGGTCTTGGATGACGTCTTGAGGTGGAGGTAGCAGAGGCGCTTCATGGGCCACATCGCCCGCATAGGGAGGCGGATGAGGTAGCGAGAGGGACGGCGCTAGAGAGCCCCCAGCGGCGCTGATGAGCTCGGTGATGCGGTCGAGCCATTCTTCGTAGAAGTCATCGATGGGGCGGTAGTCCAAGAGCTCGCGTGCGATGAGCAACGCAGCCTGCGGGTCCGCGACGAGCATGGGATGACGAGACCGTCGAGGTCATTGACGGGGTCGTGGTGCGTCCGTCTCGCCGCACGGAGGGGTGCAGAGACAAGGCCTGCTGCTCGTGCCGCGCTGGGCCGATGGCGACATTGGCAGTAGGTGATGGAGAACGGCGGGGCGGTCCGCCGGCATGAGCTGTTTGAGCGACGCAGGCGGCAAGGGCGGCCCCCCGCTCGGCATGGGCTCTGCGGGCATCGGCCATGGAACCGGTGGGACGACGGAGCGCGGATCGACGGAAGGGAAGTTTCGGTACACCCCTACCTGGCGCGTCAAATGTCGGATCTTGGGTTCCTGCAAAACCCTTGTGGTTCGAACACTGGGGTGCCCACGAAGATCTCTCCTTCCGCCCTAGCTCGTGTACTCGCCGATTCCTAGGCCTAGCTTGTCGAGCTCGAAGAACAAGGGACACAAGGGTTTATACTGGTTCGGACCACCGTTGTGGTGTAATATCCTAATCCAGTGTGGTGTGGTGGATTGCCCTTTAGGCTGAGGAAGAACTAGTACAAGGGAAGAACAACCTCCCGAGAAGAGGTGTTCTTGTGCTCGGGTGAGCTTGCTGGTGTGTGTCTGGTTGGCTCTCGATCGGGTGCCCTAGGTTGGGTTAGTCCCGGATCAGATCCCCTCATATGGTGGTGGCTAGTCCTATTTATAGAGGCCCGGGTCCTCTTCCCAAATATTGAGCGGGAAGGGATCCCACGACGGCCAAATTTGAAGGGGGATAGCCAGTACAAGCGATCCTGACAAAAGGTGGTCTTCGCCTGCCAAAGTCTTTGGTGGTGACGCCGCCGTGGGCTCCGCGATGACCTCCGCTCTGCAGTCCTGTTGGTCTTGGTCTTGTTGCACCGATATGGAAACCTTTGCTTGATGCCTCGGGACTCCTCGCCTACGCGTGTCCCTTTAGCACCAGAGAGGAAACTGGCACCCTGCACCTGCTGGCGCCCGCCTGGCCCTGGTCGTCATGGCCCATGTCACGAGGACCTCGCGAGGTGCCCCTTGCCTTGATATCTCCACTCCTCAGGAGCCACCCTAGCGAGGCCGCCCCAGGGCAGGTCTTGTGTCGCCCGCCTCGCGAGGCTCGGCCCCTCGCGAGGGTCTTGAGTGGTTGCTGACAAGGTAGGGCCGTACCAGGCCGCTGGATGAGACACGCCCTGAGCCGCAGGCAGGCAAGTCTGGGTACCCCCGTTCCCAGAACACCGACAAATACAAAACACCGCTACTATATAAGTAAATTGGACGTGTCTAGCGAGCAGCCGTGCGCTCGCTAGCGCTCCTCAGCAGTTGGCTGTACTAGGAAAATTTATGTCCCATCTCCTGATTAGGAAAGTCCGCTTAATCCCCGGGAGACCAAAATCGAAAATCATCATCCAACGCACTGACCTTCACGTTGGCCCAAATTCTTTTCCATGTGCTCCGCAATGTTAGTAATAAAGCAAAAAGGCAATTAATTGCATTCCAAAAAATTCAAAAAGCTATAACTTTTGAATTACATGTCGAAATTAATATCCGTTTTCGCCGTTGGAACCCTCGCGGCGAGATCCTTAAAACTAGACCCCATTTATATATGTTTCGGTGAACTTTTTCCATTGCCAACTAATTGTACTAGATGGTGCAACTTTTATACCATGAGATGCAACTATTTTTTAAACCAACTTTTGTGCTAACACAATCAACTATAATACTGTGTGGTGCAATATTAGTGCTACATGAACCAACTTCACGTAATGAGCAACTTCATTTGTTGTCTCATCCACCTATCTAGTAGACGATGTGCAACTCCATGTGTCGCTCGGCCAACTGCTAATATTTCATGTGCAATTGATGGGCCTCTAACCCCTCGTTGGTTACCCCAAGTGGAAGGTGTGAGATGCAGTGTTGTGGAAGTTTTTCCCTTAGCAAAGATGCCAAGGATCGAATCCCCAGAGACTCCTAGGTTCAACAAGTAGGTGTCAACTGCTAACGGCGCCAGATATTAGCAATCAACGTGGACCTGCACACAGATACAAATAACTTTGCTCCCAACGAGTACAGAGAGGTTGTCAATCCCTCCGGCCTTGTAGTTCACAAAGGATTAACGCAAATGATAGTAGTGATAGATAATGTTTGCAATAGTAAATAATAGCGAAAAGTAAATAGCGGATGTGATCAATGATGGTAATATGGACCGGAGTCTCATGATGTTCACTAGTGATGTCTCTCTCCCAAAAGACGATAAAACAGCTATGTGAGGTAAACGAATTACAGCTGGGCAATTGACAGGACCACGAACGCAAACCAATGCTGACTACATTGCAAGAAAGGTTGAGGTTCAAAGCATGGGCGGTACGCCAAAGTAAGTAGACCGAAATCCATCAATATCTAACACTAATCATCCACCTTGAGATATCTATCCAGAACATCTCGCTGGTATTAAGTTGCGAGCCCCACCCATTGTGTAAACTCAAAGCAACAGACAACTGCATTAAAAGAACTTTGCGTAAAGTAAACAATCCTTACACCCGCGGGCACAAGCACCGTTGTTTTGCCCCTTGTGGCAACAGCACATCCCCTAGACTCATGTTTCTGTCACTCAAGCTAGTCATCGAGGGGCATGAACCCACAATCGAGCATAACGTTCCCTCTTGGAGTCGCTACCTACTACTTGGCCAAAGCAATAAATAACAACGGAGAACATGCAAGAATTACTTATGAACATAAATATAAAAGAGGTAGATCAAATATATTACTCAATCACAATCTGAACATAATCTCACAATCCATCGGATCCCAGCAAACTCATCATAGCAACAGCATAAGAATTACATATGTGCCTCGATCATGTAGGGCAGCTCACGAGGACTAATTAGTGAAGCACAAGAACGGGAGGAGAACATCACATAGCTACTGGTCATGGACTCATGGTCCAAGGGAGACTACTCACAACTCATCCGGGAGGCGTCCATGGTGGTGGAGAGGCTCCCGGTGGTGATCCTCCCCTCCGGCAGGGTGCCGGGAAGAGTCCTCCTGGTGCTCCCGATCTTGGAAGCGGCGGCGGCGGCGGAACAGAGATGAGATCGCGAAAAAGAGTTCCCGTCCCGAGGGTTTCGAAGGACGCTCTAAATATATGCCAAAGGGGGGCACCAGACGGGGCTCGGGGGGCCCAAGCGCCCCCCCGGCGCGGCCCAGGGGGGGGCGCTGCCAGGGCGCCTGGGGCCCTGGTGGCCCCCCCCGGCTGTACTTCGGGCGCAAGGTAGGTTCTGGAACGCTGATTTTTTATATAATTTTTCTGGATTTTTCCTGACAGTTCTCGTAATGTGAAAACCTGAAATACAAAAACAGCCGAAAACAGAAACTGGCACTGGGGTGCACTGGATTAGTAGGTTAGTCCAAATATGATCAAAAGTGTATGGAAGTGTATAAATATCATAGCAATATCACCCAAAAGTGGCATGGAGCAAGCAGAAATTATAGATACGTTTTGGACGTATCAACATCCCCAAGCTTAATTCCTGCTCGTCCTCGAGTAGGTAAATGATAACAAGAATAATTTCTGTGGTGACATGCTATTAACCATATAGGACTTTTTATAGTCATATGACAAAAGCTTACTGAAACAATGAATCTGTAGTAATCAAGTTGCCTCATGAGAAAATCACAAATGACTGAAAGTTTTACAATATGAAACTGAAACATCAAAAAGATTTGCAATGAACATGATGTGCAAATATGATAAAGTGATATCTAGCTTGCCCCCTTTAGTGAAGCAAAACATAAATGCAGGGGCACCTTCAAGGTTTAAGTGATGACTAGATACAATGATTTCAAAATAAACGATATCACAATCATGCAAAAGACAATGCTACTTTGGAACAATGCACATTACACTTAGAATGACAATCATGCTCTCAGTAGTTGGTGCTTGAAGAAAGAAGGTGGAGACTCAACATAAAAGTAAAAGAATGGTTATGTGCTAGAGCTTTTTATATTGAAAACATAGAAGCAATTTTGTCAACGGTAGTAGTACTTCATATGTGTCATGCATAAGACATCCTATAAGTTGCAAGCCTCATGCATCGAATACCAATAGTGCTCGCACCTTGTCCTAATTAGCTCGGATTTCCATGGGTTATCATTGCATTACATATGTTTCAATCGAGTGTCACAAAGGGGTACCTCTATGCCACCTGTACAAAGGTCCAAGGAGATAAATCGCATTTGATTTCTCGTTTTTGATAGATCTCAACTTGAGGACATCCATACCGGGACAACATAGAAAATAGATGATGGACTCCTCTTTAATGCATAAGCATATTCTCATAAGAGATTGAGGATTAATGTCCAAGCTAAAACTTCCACCATGATACATGGCTTTGGTTGGCGGCCCAATGTTCTTCTCTAACAATATGCATACTCAACCATTCAACCCATGGCAAATCACCCTTACTTCAGACAAGACGAACATGCATAGCAACTCACATGATATTCAACAAAAGTGTGACAGTTGATGGCGTCCCCAGAAACATGGTTACCGCTCAGCAAGCAACTTATAAGAAATAAGATACATAAGCAACATATTCTTTACCACAATAGTTTTTAAGCTACTTTCCCATGAGCTATGTATTGCAAAGTTAGTCCGCTTAGTACAGGTGGAGGTTAGCAAAAGACTGGGAGCGACCAACTAAGAGAGCAATGACGGTCATAATCATGCAGAGCGACAAAGCAACATTGAATCAGGCATGGTAGTTATATCGCTACTCAGAAATAAAAGATCATCAAGGCTTGACAGACTTTCTTTACAGTCTTAAATATGCGTGAGCATACGCCAAGTCAATCAAAATAAATTCTTGAAGGAAGATATTAGTAAACCATACCACATCATAGGCAAACAAATCATGTTGGTACTCCAATAACACATTGGGAATCCCCCAACTATTTGAGACTAACCATAAAAAAAACTGAACTACTAAGCGCCATTATGCACGTAGCATCTTTATCATAGACATATCAACCAATGCAACGGAAGCAAACTCTCTTAATATGATAAGCATGATAATTAAAGAGAGTTCAAGCAACCAACTAAACAAAAGCTCTTTGAAAAGATAAGCATGAATACTAAGAGCTGAACATGATAGTAGCTATTAAAAGACAAAGAACACACACAGCAAAGATAGACATGAAAATTATATGTTATGTTCTAGGTAGAAGTGGAGCGTGTTTCTCTCCCACATAAAGAAAGCTGAGTTCCGACTCGTTATGAAAAACTAAAAAGAAAACTAAAAGCAAGACGCTCCAAGCATAACACATAACACATGAAGTGATAAAAATATAGCGGAACGAAAGACGAACTGATAATGTTGATGGAGAAGGGGATGCACGGGGGCATCCCCAAGCTTAGACGCTCGAGTCTCCTTGAATATTTCTTGGGGGTGCACGGGGGCATCCCCAAGCTTGAGCGCTTGACACTCCTGAATCTTTTTATCATCTTCCCTCGCACACTTGAAAACTCCCTTCATACATAACTCATCATAATCTGATTAGCGAGGTTAGTACCCTTAATAAAATAATTGTTCCTTGCTGGAAATAAAGATATCCTTGAAGTTCTACTGTTTCTCAAGATTGCCAAAAGGTTTTTGCAAAGAAAAAGCAAGCTCTTGGTTTGCAAAATGAAGGAAAGGCAAAACAGGACAGAATCTGTGAAAAACAGAACAGCAGGTAGTAATTGATTTGTTCGGGGTACTTCTGCAACTCAAATAAAAAAACTCAGAACAGACGCACGAAAGACAATTATATAGAGAACGCTGTCGAAAAAATTCAGACCAAAAAGATGATCTGGTGATTTTATACGAATTTTTCTATCCAAGGACAGAATCTGTTTCCTGGACAGCACCTCACAACTTTTGAACTTTCTAGCAATCAGAGGCTATACTTGGCACAAATATGAAAAGCAAAGATACAATGATGATGCTACTGTAGTAAAAAACATCAAGACACAACAAAAGCAAAATAAAAATTTATTCATGTGGGCTGCCTCCCAAAAGCGCTTTCTTTTATGCCTTTAAGCTAGGCATAATGCATATAGATCAAGTTGTATCAATTGAACCATCATCAAGATCATCAAAAAGCTCTTCAATAATACAACTAGTCTTAAGAGGACTTTCAAATAAAGGCCTCATAGAGATACTCCTAGGTAGAAGACCAAAAGGATAAAAGTCAAGGGAAGATTCATTTATAAATTTATCGAAGACAGGTGTTTCTTCCAAAGTCTTTACAGTTTCAACCCCTTTGGCAATAGGCGGATTTCTTTTAGAGTGGGGAGCCTTTGGAACGTGAACGAACTTAGGCTCCTTCTTTGCCGGAGTTTCTACCTTTTTGGTTTTGATTGAGGAGAAGGTGGTTCCTAGAGTATCAAAGATATCCTCAATCTTGTCTATCCTAGAAGAGTCCAAGTCATGGGATTTGACGGTCTCCAAATTTTTGAAAATTTTATACATGGAGCTGTCAAGTCTATTCAAATTCCCTTGGATCTTACGATCCAACTCATTCATCTTATTAATGCTTGGCATCTCTAGCTCTATCTTTTCAAGTTTTTTCATAATGTGAGCTAGGGTGATGTCCTCTCGAATGCTAACAACAGGGAGATTCCCAACAAGATTTTCAATAATACTAAGGGACTCCCAAACTGGGGCCTCTAGGAAATTCCCATTGATAGCAGTATCTAGAATAAACCTATTCCAAGAAGTAATTCCAACATAAAAATTTCTAAGCAGGATAGTAGTGGGTTGCTTCTTGGTGGCTCTTTTTTGTGAATCATTAATTCTATACCAAGCATCTTTCAAACTTTCCCCACCTCTTTGTTTAAAGGTGAGAACTTCTGCCTCGTCAAAGACAAAAGGACCCGACATAATGACAACTAAGGAACGAGATAACTATTTTTGTGATTTTCGATAAAAAGGTACTAAAGCAAAAACTGAAAGGTAAACTAACAAGACTAAAAAGCAAAGGTAAAAGATAGCATGCAACTCCCCTATCCTGAAGAGTGGAGTCCCCGGCAACGGCGCCAGAAAAACTCCTTGATGGGCCTCTAACCCCTCGTTGGTTACCGCAAGTGGAAGGTGTGAGATGCAGTGTTGTGGAAGTTTTTCCCTTAGCAAAGATGCCAAGGATCGAATCCCCAGAGACTCCAAGGTTCAACAAGTAGGTTTCAACTGCTAACGGCGCCAGATATTAGCAATCAACGTGGACCTGCACACAGATACAAATAACTTTGCTCCCAACGAGTACAGAGAGGTTGTCAATCCCTCCGGCCTTGTACTTCACAAAGGATTAACGCAAATGATAGTAGTGATAGATAATGTTTGCAATAGTAAATAATAGCGAAAAGTAAATAGCGGATGTGATCAATGATGGTAATATGGACCGGAGTCTCATGATGTTCACTAGTGATGTCTCTCTCCCAAAAGACGATAAAACAGCTATGTGAGGTAAACGAATTATAGCTGGGCAATTGACAGGACCACGAACGCAAACCAATGCTGACTACATTGCAAGAAAGGTTGAGGTTCAAAGCATGGGCGGTACGCCAAAGTAAGTAGACCAAAATCCATCAATATCTACCACTAATCATCCACCTTGAGATATCTATCCAGAACATCTCGCTGGTATTAAGTTGCGAGCCCCACCCATAGTGTAAACTCAAAGCAACAGACAACTGCATTAAAAGAACTTTGCGTAAAGTAAACAATTCTTGCACCCGCGGGCACAAGCACCGTTGTTTTCCCCCTTGTGGAAACAGCACATCCCCTAGACTCATGTTTCTGTCACTCAAGCTAGTCATCGAGGGGCATGAACCCACAATCGAGCATAACGTTCCCTCTTGGAGTCGCTACCTACTACTTGGCCAAAGCAATAAATAACAACGGAGAACATGCAAGAATTACTTATGAACATAAATATAAAAGAGGTAGATCAAATATATTACTCAATCACAATCTGAACATAATCTCACAATCCATCGGATCCCAGCAAACTCATCATAGCAACAGCATAAGGATTACATATGTGCCTCGATCATGTAGGGCAGCTCACGAGGACTAATTAGTGAAGCACAAGAACGGGACGAGAACATCACATAGCTACTGGTCATGGACTCATGGTCCAAGGGAGACTACTCACAACTCATCCGGGAGGCGTCCATGGTGGTGGAGAGGCTCCCGGTGGTGATCCCCCCCTCCGGCAGGGTGCCGGGAAGAGTTCTCCTGGTGCTCCCGATCTTGGAAGCGGCGGCGGCGGCGGCGGAACAGAGATGAGATCGCGAAAAAGAGTTCCCGTCCCGAGGGTTTCGAAGGGCGCTCTAAATATATGCAAAAGGGGGGCACCAGACGGGGCTCGGGGGGCCCAGGCGCCCCCCCGGCGCGGCCCAGGGGGGGGCGCCGCCAGGGCGCCTGGGGCCCTGGTGGCCCCCCCCCCCGGCTGTACTTCGGGCGCAAGGTAGGTTCTGGAACGCTGATTTTTTATATAATTTTTCTGGATTTTTCCTGACAGTTCTCGTAATGTGAAAACCTAAAATACAAAAACAGCCGAAAACAGAAACTGGCACTGGGGTGCACTGGATTAGTAGGTTAGTCCAAATATGATCAAAAGTGTATGGAAGTGTATAAATATCATAGCAATATCACCCAAAAGTGGCATGGAGCAAGCAAAAATTATAGATACGTTTTGGACGTATCAGCAATTTCCCCCTACCTCGTGGATGTGCATTTTTCATCTCCCGCGTCTAGCTGCCGGCCGTTGGCTTGCCCACGCTCGCGAGCGGCCGGCCAGAAAAGGAAAACTTCTGTCCCTAGTTTATAAAAAGGAAAGCATGCTTCCGACATGCGAAAACCACGAAATAGAAACATCATGCCCAGTCGCTATCACGTGACCCCACTACCCTCCAGAAGCCTCCCACGTCTCCCTCGCCCACACTCCCTCCTCCACGGCGTCTGCTTCATCTCCATAAAACAAAGGGATCCCATCCTGGATCCAAAAACCTACCGAGCTGCTATGGCAAACCAAACAAGGTGAATTTGTTTGGCAAGAACTGAAGTGGTAATAAGAGGGAGGATTCAGGCGTACCAGGGAGCATCAATAAAGGTAAGTTCCCTTCTGGCTCCAGTGTTGGGGAACATAGTATTTTAAAATTTTCCTACGATCACGCAAGATCTATCTACCAGATGCATAGCAACGAGAGGGAAGAGTGTGTCTACATACCCTCGTAGACCGGAAGCGGAAGCGTCAAGTGACGCGGTTGATGTAGTCGAACTTCTTCGCGATCCAACCGATCAAGCACCGAACGTACGGCACCTCCGCGTTCAGCACACGTTCAGCTTGATGACGTCCCACGAGCTCTTGATCCAGTTGAGCTTCACGGGAGAGTTTCGTCAGCACGACGGCGTGGTGACGGATATGATGTATTCACCGGCGCAGGGCTTCGCCTAAGCACTGCAACGGTATGACCGAGGTGTGTTTCTGTGGAGGGGGGCACCGCACACGGCTAGAACAATTCAACTTGTGTGTCCTAGGGTGCCCCCTGCCCCCGTATATAAAGGAGCAAGGGAGAGGCCGACCCTAGAGGGGGCGCGCCAAGTGTGGGGAGTCCTACTAGGACTCCCAAGTCCTAGTAGGATTCCCCTTTCCTTTCCGGAGTAGGAGAGAAGGAAAGAGGTGGAGAGGGGGAAGGAAAAGGGGGCTGCACCCCTTGTCCAATTCGGACCAGAGGGGGGGCACGCGCCTCTTTCCTTTTGGCCTTTCTCCTCTATTCCTGTATGGCCCAATAAGGCCCATATACTCCGAAAAATACCCGAATCACTCGGAACCTTTCCGATGTCCGAATATGGTCTTCCAATATATCGATCTTTACGTCTCGACCATTTCGAGACTCCTCGTCATGTCCTCGGTCTCATCCGGGACTCCGAACTCCTTCGGTACATCAAAACTCATAAACTCATAATACCGATCATCATCAAATGTTAAGCGTGCGGACCCTACGGGTTCGAGAACTATGTAGACATGACCGAGACTCATCTCTGGTCAATAACCAATAGCGGAACCTGGATGCTCATATTGGTTCCTACATATTCTACGAAGATCTTTATCGGTCAAACCGCATAACAACATACGTTGTTCCTTTTGTCATCGGTATGTTACTTGCCCGAGATTCGATCGTCGGTATCTCTATACCTAGTTCAATCTCGTTACCGGCAAGTCTCTTTACTCGTTCTGTAACACATTATCTCATAACTAACTCATTAGTCTTTTGCTTGCAAGGCTTATTATGATGTGTGTTACCGAGAGGGCCCAGAGATACCTCTCCGACACTCGGAGTGACAAATCCTAATCTTGATATATGCCAACACCACGAATACTTTCGGAGACACCTGTAGAGCATCTTTATGATCACCCAGTTACGTTGTGACGTTTGATAGCACACAAGGTGTTCCTACGGTTTTCGGGAGTTGCATAATCTCATAGTCATAGGAACATGTATAAGTCATGAAGAAAGCAATAGCAGTAAAACTAAACGATCATAGTGCTATGCTAACGGATGGGTCTTGTCCATCACATCATTCTCCTAATGATGTGTTCCCATTGATCAAATGACAACTCATGTCTATGGCTAGGAAACATAACCATCTTTGATCAATGAGCTAGTCTAGTAGAGGCATACTAGGGACATACTGTTTTGTCTATGTATTCACACATGTACTAAGTTTCCGGTTAATACAATTCTAGCATGAATAAAAGACATTTATCATGATATAAGGAAATACAAATAATCATCTTTATTATTGCCTCTAGGGCATATTTCCTTCAGTCTCCCACTTGCACTAGAGTCAATAATCTAGCTCACATCGCCATGTGATTTAATACCGATAGTTCACATCGTTATGTGAATAACACCCATAGTTCACATCACCATGTGACCAACACCCAAAGGGTTTACTAGAGTCAATAATCTAGTTCACATCGCTATGTGATTAATACCCAAGAGTAATAAGGTGTGATCATGTTTTGCTTGTGAGAGAAGTTTAGTCAACGGGACTGTCACATTCAGATCCGTATGTATTTCGCAAATTTCTATGTCTACAATGCTCTGCATGGAGCTACTCTAGCTAATTGCTCCCATTTTCAATACGCATCCAGATTGATACTTAGAGTCATCTGGATTTAGTGTCAAAGCTTGCATCGGCGTAACCCTTTACGACGAACTCTTTATCACCTCCATAATCGAGAAACATTTCCTTAGTCATCCAGTTACTAAGGATAATTTTGACCGCTGTACAGTGATCTACTCCTGGATCACTATTGTACCCCCTTGACAAACTCATGGCAAGGTGCACAACATGTTTGGTACACAGCATGGCATACTTTATAGAACCTATGGCTGAGGCATAGGGAATGACTTTCATTCTCTCTATATTTTTCTGCCGTGGTCTGGCTTTGAGTCTTACTCAAATTCACACCTTACAAGTCAGGCAAGAACTCCTTCTTTGACTGATCCATTTTGAACTACTTCAAAATCTTATCAAGGTATGTACTTATTGAAAGTTTTATCAAGCGTCTTGATCTATCTCTATAGATCTTGATGCCCAATATGTAAGCAGCTTCACCAAGGTCTTTCTTTGAAAAACTCCTTTCAAACACTCCTTTATGCTTTCTAGAAAATTCTACATCATTTCTGATCGACAATATGTCATTCACATATACTTATCAGAAAGGTTGTAGTGCTCCCACTCACTTCTTGTAAACACAGGCTTCACCGCAAGTCTGTATAAATCTATATGCTTTGATCAACTTATCAAAGCGTATATTCCAACTCCGAGATGCTTGCACCAGTCCATAGATGGATCGCTGGAGCTTGCACATTTTGTTAGCACCTTTAGGATTGACAAAACCTTCTGGTTGCATCATATACAAGTCTTCTTTAATAAATCCATTAAAGAATGCAGTTTTGTTATCCATTTGCCAGATTTCACAAAATACGGCAATTACTAACATGATCCGGACAGACTTAAGCATCGCTACGGGTGAGAAAGTCTCATCGTAGTCAACTCCTTGAACTTGTCGAAACCCTTTCGCAACAAGTCGAGATTTGTAAACAGTAACATTACCGTTTGCGTCGGTCTTCCTCTTGAAGATCCATTTATTTTCGATGGCTTGCCGATCATCGGGCAAGTCAACCAAAGTCCATACTTTGTTCTAATACATGGATCCCATCTCAGATTTCATGGTCTCAAGCCATTTTGCGGAATCTGAGCTCATCATCGCTTCCTCATAGTTCGTAGGTTCATCATGGTCTAGTAACATGACTTCCAGAACTGGGTTGCCGTACCACTCTGGTGCGGAACGAACTCTGGTTGATCTACGAAGTTCAGCAGAAACTTGATCTGAAGTTTCATGATCATCATCATTAGCTTCCTCACTAATTGGTGTAGGAATCACTAGAACGAGTTTCTGTGATGTACTACCTTCCAATTCGGGAGAAGGTACAATTACCTCAGCAAGTTCTACTTTCCTCCCACTCACTTCTTTCGAGAGAAACTCCTTCTCTAGAAAGGATCCACTCTTAGCAACAAAGACCTTGCCTTAGGATCTGTGATAGAAGGTGTACCCAACATTTTCTTTTTGGGTATCCTATGAAGATTTACTTCTCCGATTTGGGTTCGAGCTTATCATGTTGAAACTTTTTCACATAAGCATCGCAGTCCCAAACTTAAAGAAATGACAGCTTAGGTTTCTCGTCAAACCACAGTTCATACGGTGTCATCTCCATGGATTTAGATGGTGCCCTATTTAACGTGAATGTAGCTGTCTCTAATGCGTAACCCCAAAAGCGATAGTGGTAGATCGGTAAGAGACATCATCGATCGCACCATATCTAATAAAGTACGGTTATGACGTTCGGACACACCATTACACTGTGGTGTTCCAGGTGGCGTGAGTAGTGAAACTATTTCACATTGTTTTTATTGAAGGCCAAACTCGCTAACTCAAATATTTTACCTCTACGATCATATCGTAGAAACTCTTATTTTCTTGTTACGATGATTCTCCACTTCACTCTGAAATTCTTTGAACTTTTCAAATGTTTCAGACTTGTGCTTCATTAAGTAGATATACCCATATCTGCTCAAATCATCAGTGAAGGTCAGAAAATAACGATACCTGCCGCGAGCTTCAACACTCATTGGTCCGCATACATCAGTATGTATGATTTCCAACAACTCTGTTGCTCGCTCCACGGTTCCGGAGAACGGAGTTTTAGTCATCTTGCCCATGAGGCATGGTTTGCAAGCACCAAGTGATTCATAATCAAGTGATTCCAAAAGTCCATCACTATGGAGTTTCTTCATGCGCTTTACACCAATATGACCTAAACGGTAGCGCCACAAATAAGTTGCACTATCATTATTAACCTTGCATCTTTTGGCTTCAATATTATGAATATGTGTATCACACGATCGAGATCCAACAAACCATTTTTCATTGGGTGTATGACCATAGAAGGTTTTATTCATGTAAACAGAACAACAATTATTCTCTAACTTACATGAATAACCGTATTGCAATAAACATGATCAAATCATATTCATGCTCAACACAAACACCAAATAACACTTATTTAGGTTCAACACTAATCCCGAAAGTATAGGGAGTGTGCGATGATGATCATATCAATCTTGGAACTACTTCCAATACACATCGTCACTTCATCCTTTAACTAGTTTCTGTTCATTATGCAACTCCCATTTCGAGTTACTACTCTTTAGCAACTGAACCAATATCAAATACCGAGGGGTTGCTATGAACACTAGTAAAATACACATCAATAATCTGTATATCAAATATACCTTTGTTCACTTTGCCATCCTTCTTATCCGCCAAATATCTAGGGCAGGTCCACTTCTAGTGACCATTTCCTTTGCAGTAGAAGCACTTAGTTTCAGGCTTGAGTTTAGCTTTGGGTTTCTTCACGGGAGTGACAACTTGCTTGTCATTCTTCTTGAAGTTCCCCTTCTATCCCTTTGCCCTTTACTTGAAACAAGTGGTCTGGTTAACCATCAACACTTGATGCTCTTTCTTGATTTCTACCTTCGCCGATTTCAGCATCGTGAAGAGCTCGGGAATTACTTTCGTCATCCCTTGCATATTATAGTTCATCACGAAGTTCTACTAACTTGGTGATAGTGTCTAGAGAACTTTGTCAATTACTATCTTATCTGGAAGATTAACTCCCACTTGATTCAAGCAATTGTACTACCCAGACAATCTGAGCACATGCTCACTGGTTGAGCTATTGTCCTCCATCTTGTAGGCAAAGTACTGTCAGAGGTCTTATACCTCTCGACACGGGCATGAGTATGAAATACTAATTTCAACTCTTGGAACATCTCATATGCTCCGTGGCATTTCAAAACGTTTTTGAAGTCCCGGTTATAAGCCGTAAAGCATGGTGCACTAAACTATCAAGTAGTCATCATATCGAGCTTTTGTAAAAACGTTCATAACGTCTACAACTGCTCTTACAATAGGTCTGTCACCTAGCGGTGCATCAAGGACATAATTCTTCTGTGCAGCAATGAGGATAATCCTCAGATCACGGAACAATTCCGCATCATTGCTACTAACATCTTTCAACTTGGTTTTCTCTAGGAACATATAAAAAAATAAACGTGGAGCAACATCGCGAGCTATTGATCTACAACATAGATATGCTAATACTACCAGGACTAAGTTCATGATAAATTAAAGTTCAATTAATCATATTACTTAAGAACTCCCACTTAGATAGACATCCCTCCGGTCATCTAAATGATCATGTGATCCAAATCAACTAAACCATGTCCGATCATCACGTGAGATGGAGTAGTTTCAATGGTGAACATCTTATGTTGATCATATCTACTATATGATTCACGCTCGACCTTTCGGTCTCCAGTGTTCCGAGGCCATATCTGCATATGCTAGGCTCGTCAAGTTTAACCCGAGTATTCTGCGTGTGCAAAACTGGCTTACACCCGTTGTATTTGAACGTAGAGCTTATCACACCCGATCATCACGTGGTGTCTCGGCACAACGAACTTTCGCAACGGTGCATACTTAGGGAGAACACTTATACCTTGAAATTTAGTAAGGGATCATCTTATAATGCTACCGTCGTTCTAAGCAAAATAAGAAGCATAATAAGATAAACATCACATGCAATCAAAATATGTGACATGATATGGCCATCATCATCTTGTGCTTTTGATCTCCATCTCCAAAGCACCGTCATGATCACCTTCGTCACCGGCGCGACACCTTGATCTCCATCGTAGCATCGTTGTCGTTTCGCCAACTATTGCTTCTACGACTATCGCTACCACTTAGTGATAAAGTAAAGCAATTACATGGCGATTGCATTTCATACAATAAAGCGACAACCATATGGCTCCTGCCAGTTGCCGATAACATTACAAAACATGATCATCTCATACAAAACCGTATAACTCATCATGTCTTGACCATATCACATCACAACATGCCCTGCAAAAACAAGTTAGACGTCCTCTACTTTGTTGTTGCAAGTTTTATGTGGCTGCTACGGGCTTAGCAAGAACCGTTCTTACCTATGCATACAAAACCACAACGATGTTTCGTCAAGTATGTGTTGTTTTAACCTTCACAAGGACCGGGCGTAGCCACACTTGATTCAGCTAAAGTGAGAGAGACAGACACCCGCCAATCACCTTTAAGCAACGAGTGCTCGTAACGGTGAAACCAGTCTCGCATAAGCGTACGCGTAATGTCGGTCCGGGCCGCTTCATCTCACAATACCGCCGAAGCAAAGTATGACATGCTGGTAAGCAGTATGACTAGTATCGCCCACAACTCATTGTGTTCTACTCGTGCATATCATCTACGCATAGACCTGGCTCATGATGCCACTGTTGGGGAACGTAGTATTTTAAAATTTTCCTACGATCACGCAAGATCTATCTACCAGATGCATAGCAACGAGAGGGAAGAGTGTGTCTACATACCCTCGTAGACCGGAAGCGGAAGCGTCAAGTGACGCGGTTGATGTAGTCGAACTTCTTCGCGATCCAACCGATCAAGCACCGAACGTACGGCACCTCCGCGCTCAGCACACGTTCAGCTTGATGACGTCCCACGAGCTCTTGATCCAGTTGAGCTTCACGGGAGAGTTTCGTCAGCACGACGGCGTGGTGACGGCTATGATGTATTCACCGGCGCAGGGCTTCGCCTAAGCACTGCAACGGTATGACCGAGGTGTGTTTCTGTGGAGGGGGGCACCGCACACGGCTAGAACAATTCAACTTGTGTGTCCTAGGGTGCCCCCTGCCCCCGTATATAAAGGAGCAAGGGAGAGGCCGGCCCTAGAGGGGGCGCGCCAAGTGTGGGGAGTCCTACTAGGAGTCCTAGTAGGATTCCCCTTTCCTTTCTGGAGTAGGAGAGAAGGAAAGAAGTGGAGAGGGGGAAGGAAAAGGGGGCTGCACCCTTTGTCCAATTCGGACCAGAGGGGGGGCACGCGCCTCTTTCCTTTTGGCCTTTCTCCTCTATTCCCGTATGGCCCAATAAGGCCCATATACTCCGAAAAATACCCGAATCACTCGGAACCTTTCCGATGTCCGAATATGGTCGTCCAATATATCGATATTTACGTCTCGACCATTTTGAGACTCCTCGTCATGTCCCCGGTCTCATCCGAGACTCCGAACTCCTTCGGTACATCAAAACTCATAAACTCATAATACCGATCGTCATCAAACGTTAAGCGTGCGGACCCTACGGGTTCGAGAACTATGTAGACATGACCGAGACTCATCTCCGGTCAATAACCAATAGCGGAACCTGGATGCTCATATTGGTTCCTACATATTCTACGAAGATCTTTATCGGTCAAACCGCATAACAACATACGTTGTTCCTTTTGTCATCGGTATGTTACTTGCCCGAGATTCGATCGTCGGTATCTCTATACCTAGTTCAATCTCGTTACCGGCAAGTCTCTTTACTCGTTCCGTAACACATTATCTCGTGACTAACTCATTAGTCTTTTGCTTGCAAGGCTTATTATGATGTGTGTTACCGAGAGGGCCCAGAGATACCTCTCCGACACTCGGAGTGACAAATCCTAATCTTGATATATGCAACACCACGAATACTTTCGGAGACACCTGTAGAGCATCTTTATGATCACCCAGTTACGTTATGACGTTTGATAGCACACAAGGTGTTCCTACGGTTTTCGGGAGTTGCATAATCTCATAGTCATAGGAACATGTATAAGTCATGAAGAAAGCAATAGCAGTAAAACTAAACGATCATAGTGCTATGCTAACGGATGGGTCTTGTCCATCACATCATTCTCCTAATGATGTGATCCCATTGATCAAATGACAACTCATGTCTATGGCTAGGAAACATAACCATCTTTGATCAATGAGCTAGTCTAGTAGAGGCATACTAGGGACATACTGTTTTGTCTATGTATTCACACATGTACTAAGTTTCTGGTTAATACAATTCTAGCATGAATAAAAGACATTTATCATGATATAAGGAAATACAAATAATCATCTTTATTATTGCCTCTAGGGCATATTTCCTTCATCCAGACCATCCCTTCTTCATTTTCCCTTCTCATTTGCCTTTGGATATACCACCGATCTTCTCCATAATTGGAGCGAGTAGCAACAATAATCTGATGTCTGTGTAATTAAACACCACTCTGTGCAAGTAGACCCAGTAGCAAAATTAACTTCTGCCTGGATGTGTGCAAATAGACACAAGGGAGTAGTTTTGCAAAAACAAACGTGCAACAAATAGCCCAGATTAGAAACATGGAGTGGATGTAGTGTCTGTGCAAATAGAAGCCCATATTTGTGCAACTAAATCATGGATCCATGCCAACTTTTTCTACAATGTGTGCAATCAACATCCAAAACTACAAAGGATTAAATATATGTGCACACTAGGCATTAATCCAAGGACAACTTTCCTACAAAATATATGCAACAAACAGCCAGACTAGAAAGATGGACTGGGTGTACTGTTTGTGCAAAAAGAAGCACATATTTGTGCAACTAAGCCATTGGTCCATAACCAACTTTCCTGCAACATGTGTGCAAAAAAACATCTCAGACAAGAAAAGATGGACTGGGTGTACTGTTTCTGCAAAAATAACATATTTGTGCAACTAAGCATGGGTCCAAGCCAACCTTTTTATGCAAATGTGCAAAAAAAACAGTCCAGACTGGAGACTAGTTGTACTAATCTTTTGGTTGTTGGTTGCACACATTGCAGGAAAAGATGGTTTTGGATCCATGTTTAGTTGGCACAAATATAGTCTTCTATTTGCACAGACACTACATTCAGTCCATCTTTTCCTGCAAAAAATATGTGCAACCAACACACATACTAGATGAAACTAAAAAAGACTGTGTTTGCTGTCTGCAAATATAAACACATAATTGTGCAACTAAACTTCTATCCTAAGCCCAACTATTGTTGTAAATGTGTGCATCAAAGAAAACAAACTAGAAAAAGCACAATAATAGTATTCAAAACGAGCGTACAAATATGCTTGTCTCACACAAATTTCAATAGTGCGGATATGTTCTATATGGTGTTACTAAAAGTGAAACTAGAAAAGAAGATGAAATTCTATTTCTTGTCATCATAAAAAGGTGCCAAAGGTGATCACATTCCGACGTGATCACCTGCGGTATTGCAAAAAACAAAAGGAGCCAAAGGTGATTTGTTAACACTGCATACAAAATATTTGTTCTTCTTCAGAAAAACTGGATAAAAAGGTTGATGATGCCAACTTGGTATTATGTTAGTTGTGCAACTACAAAATGCAGATGCTGACGAGGTTACAGACCTAGGGTAGGGTCACAAGCCCGACCAAGGTACCCCACCCAAGGTCACTACCCTAGAAGATCAAAAGACAAAACTTATGGCACTGGAGGCAGTCGACTGAGACGGTCCAAGAAGGCACTCCACTCGACTGAGCCCCCTCCGCAAGACGACTCAACCCCACTCGACCAATCCAAGGCACTCGACCTCCGAAGGTCAAGCATCACTTGAGACAGCAACGGTCCTGTATTTACTAGCCGTAGTAAACACCTTAATTACCCTTTACTGCAGGTGTTACCAG
The DNA here is from genome assembly GCA_902687465.1 of Secale cereale. Taxonomy (NCBI): domain Eukaryota; kingdom Viridiplantae; phylum Streptophyta; class Magnoliopsida; order Poales; family Poaceae; genus Secale; species Secale cereale. The sequence continues at coordinate 30,461,113 of LR738715.1, read as the reverse complement.
TAACGCCTGCCTTAATGTACATGGAACCCATGGTAACGTGGAGCATGGCTGGGGTCCTGGCGCACTATATAAGCCACCCCCTCCTCCAGAACAAGGGTTCGCACCTCTGTAACACACATATACACATACCAGTCGACCAAGCCTCCGGGCACCGAGACGTAGGGCTATTGCTTCCTCCGAGAAGGGCCTGAACTCGCAAACACCTTGTGTACAACATCACCATAGCTAATGCCTTGCCTCTCCATTCATACCCCCTACCCTTACTGTCAGACTTCGAACCACGACAGTTGGCGCCCACCATGGGGCAAGGCGTCTTAGCGACATCTGGTGAAGTTGCAACTCCTCCTCCGACCGCTTTCATCATGGTGTCAGGCGATGGTTTGGCGTTGGGCCACGAGATCCGGCTCGGCGCACTAGTCTTCATCGCCGACGACTCCGCATGGCTCCAGGAAGCCTCTCTCGACGTCGAGGCTCTACCCGCCCGGGGAACTGCGCACTTTCGCGCCGGCGCCGACGGCGTCCTCCTACGGCAGCCATCGACTCGGTACTCATCGTCCCCCATCCCCGCCGGACGCCGCCGTAAACGATCTGGTCGCTCGCGGCTCCAGCAGTGGGTAAAACACGCGGTGGCCCGTCAAACGGCACCCCTCAAGTCGCGGCCATTGAGCCCGACGGATACCTCTACGGGCCAGCTGACCAGTCGTCCGGGCTCGAAGATTCCGTTTCCGAGTGCGGGAGCAGCGATCCCTTGATGGAAATCCTTATGGTCGATTCGCGCCATAGCCCGCCAGGTTTTCCTCATGGTGGGAACGGCGGCAGCGGCGGCGACCGATCGCACGACAACGACGGTTACATTCCTCAGCCCCTCACCTCCGAGCAAAGGGCTGAGCTTTGTCGCCGCAACGAAGATGCACTCTTCACTCCCATCGTGGGAGATTCCCCGGAGGCTCTGGCCCTCGAAGCCACGCGCTTGGCCACCGTGGCCGAGCGCGCGCGCTTGGAAAACATCCAACGCTCACTCGATGAGCAGGCCCGCCGACTGGTCCCCGAGTCCAGTCGACGACCGCGACAATCGCGTCAGCGCGAGACTCAGGTGTTCCGCACGCCAGTCCAAAACCTCGAAGCCGCGGCTCACATCGCGGAGTCGATTCAACCCTCCCAGTCGGAAGCTGGGAGAGGTCTTCAGCAGATCCGAGCTTTGCTCCGAACGGCTGAAGAACAAAACGCGGCTGTTTCTCAGTCGCGCAACAGGATTCACAGCAGATCGGTGGCTGCAGACACCGTATGGTCGGCCCACAGTCCAAGATCGCCCCCGAGGCGTGAGAAACGTGGCCCGCGGCAAGACCGGCATCTGGGTCGGAACGACGATCTACTCGACCGTCGACACGGACGCCAAGACCACCGTCGAGTGCCTACCCCTCCTCCGGGAAGTGAGTCGCACTCGCCCCAGCGGCACGAGGGCAGGCGCCTGAGTGATGACGAGCGGAGGATTCCCCCAGATCCCCGACGGCCAGGTTTCGATGCGACGTCTATCCTTGTGCAAGGTCGGGTCGACCGTAACCAGGCATCCAGAGAAGAACAAGGCAGAGACCAACCGAGTGGCAGCCGAGCGCCAGCCTCTGGGCCTGAATGTTTCTGTAGTGCTATCAGAGCCGCGGAGATCCCCCCGAACTTCAGGCTGGCGGCGGGAGTAAGCAAGTTCACCGATGAGTCAAAGCCGGACACTTGGCTGGAAGACTACCGAGTGGTCGTATAGATCGGAGGCGGCAACGACGACGTGGCCATGAAGCACCTCCCCTCGATGCTGGGAGGCTCCGCTCGGGCGTGGCTCAATCAGTTGGCCCCCAGGAGTATTTACAGTTGGGAAGAGCTCGCTCGGGTTTTCGTTCGGACCTTCGAAGGCACCTGCAAGCGACCTGCTGGACTCGCAGAACTTCAACACTGCGCGCAGAAGCCGAGTGAAACTTTGAGGGACTACATTCAGCGATGGACCACTTTGCATCACACGGTGGAGAACATGTCTGAGCACCAGGCGGTGTGCGCTTTCAAGGAAGGCGTGCGTAACCGAGAGTTGAATCTGAAGTTCGGCCAAACAGGCGACATGTCCCTGTCACGGATGATGGAGATTGCCAGTCGGTACGCCAACGGTGAGGAGGCCGATTGGCTCCGCAGCGGCAAGAAACCAGTCGGGCAGGAGGACCAGAATTCCAATCGAAAGAACAAGCGCAAGGCCGAGCCAGCCGCTCAGGGAGAGGCTGTGGTGGTCAATCAAGGAAAGAGCAAAGGGAAGCCAAAAGGCTCCTGGGCCCCCAAGAAAGGAAAGGGTCAGGCTGGAGATGACATGCTCGACCAGTCGTGCCCCATACACACGAAGAAAGATGAAGAGGGAAACTTGGTGTATCCCAAGCACACCACTCGGCAGTGTCGGCTCTTGATCCAGAACTTCCAGAAAGATCAGTCGACTGAGAAAGAAAATGAATCAAAAGAGTCCGAAGACAAGGAAGGGGACGGAGGATACCCCCGGATCAACTCCACTTTGGTGATTTTCGCGGACGTCGAGAGCAAAAGTCGACTGAAAATCATCAACAGAGAAGTAAACATGGTTGCCCCGGCGACCCCCACGTTTTTGAAATGGTCAAAGACCCCCATCACATTCGACCAGTCCGATCACCCAGCGCACATTGCCACCCCCGGGCGGCAGGCACTGGTGGTCGACCCAGTTATCGAAGGCACACGCCTGACCAGAGTTCTGATGGATGGGGGCAGTGGCTTGAATATCTTGTATGCAGCAACCCTCCGGGATATGGGCATTCCGATGTCCGACCTGAGAGAAAGTAACATGAGGTTCCATGGGGTAATCCCCGGGAAGAAAGCCGACTCACTTGGCCAGATCTCACTCGACGTAGTATTTGGTGAGTCGAAGAACTACCGCAAAGAGAAGCTGACGTTCGAAGTGGTGGACTTCAACAGCGCCTATCACGCCATCCTGGGTAGGCCCGCCTACGCCAGGTTCATGGCTCGACCATGTTACGTCTACCTCAAGCTGAAGATGCCGGGACCCAATGGTGTTATAACCGTCACTGGGAACCGTCAGAAAGCGGAAGAATGCTTCTAGAAAGGCTTGAAGATCGCCGACGAGCAAATGGCAGCAATAGAGATGGAGGAGTACCAAAAGAGAGTGGATCCGAGTGACCTGCTAAGGGCGAAGAAGCCGGCTTCCGAGTCAGCTTTCCAGTCGGCCGGAGACACGAAACCTGTGCACATCCACCCCACCGACCCCAACGCAGCACCGACCCACATATCCACTACACTCGACAGCAAATAGGAAGAAGCGCTCGTCCAGTTCCTCCGTGAGAACTGGGACATCTTTGCATGGAAACCATCAGACATGCCGGGTGTACCCAGGGGACTGGCTGAGCACCATTTGTGAGTCAACCCTAAAGTGAAACCCGTGAAGGAACATCTCCGTCGATCCGTTGCGGAGAAGCGAAAGGCAATTGGCGAAGAAGTGGCTCGACTCCTGGCAGCAGAGTTTATCCGCGAAATATACCACTCCGAGTGGCTCGCCAACATCGTCATGGTCCCCAAGAAGGACAAGTCTCTCCGCATGTGCATCGATTTCAAGCACATCAATCGGGCCTGCCCGAAAGATCATTTTCCTCTTCCCCACATCGATCAGATAGTCGACTCGACTGCGGGATGTGAACGTTTGTCCTTTCTGGACGCGTATTCCGGGTACCATCAGATCCGTCTATTCGGGCCCGACGAGATCAAGACAGCTTTCATCACCCCCTTCGGGTGTTTTTGTTATGTCACCATGCCTTTCGGCCTCAAAAATGCTGGTGCTACCTTCATGCGCATGATCCAGAAGTGCTTGATAAAGCAAATCAGTCGGAACGTCGAGGCATACATGGATGACATTGTGGTCAAATCACGGAAAGGTTCCGACTTACTGACTGACCTCGCTGAGACATTCGCAAGCCTCAGAAGCTACGATATCAAGCTCAACCCGTCAAAGTGTACATTTGGAGTTCCTGGCGGCAAGTTGCTCGGTTTTCTCGTTTCCGAACGGGGAATCAACGCCAACCCAAAGAAGGTCAGCACCATCCTCGGAATGAAATGCCCCGAGCGTATACACGACGTCCAGAAGCTTACTGGTTGCTTGGCCGCATTGAGTCGATTCATTTCTCGTCTTGGTGAGAAGGCACTGCTTCTTTACCGACTCATGAAGAAATCCGACAAGTTCGAGTGAAATCCCGAAGCCGAAGCAGCGTTTGAAGAGCTCAAAGCCCTGCTGTCCACCCAGCCGGCCCAGTGGGTGCTCGCTGCCCCAGTCAGCGGAGAGCCTCTTCTGCTGTATATTGCTGCCACCGGACAAGTCGTCGGTACTGTACTCACGGTCGAGCGAGAAGAAGAGGGCAAGGCATACAAGGTCCAACGCCCGGTCTATTATATATCCGAAGTTTTGAATCCCTCCAAGCAAAGGTATCCACATGACCAAAAGCTTGTGTACGGGATTTACTTGACTGCAAAAAAGGTTGCCCATTACTTTTCGGACCATTCGATCTCAGTCGTCAGCGACGCCCCGCTGTCAGAGATCCTAAACAACCGAGACGCAACCAGTCGAGTGGCAAAATGGGCGATTGAACTTCTTCCGTTAGATATCAAGTGTGAGGCGAAGAAAGCCATCAAGTCTCAGGCCATAGCGGATTTTGTGGCCGAGTGGATAGAACAAGAGCTGCCGACTCAAGTCCAGTCGGACCATTGGACTATGTTCTTCGATGGATCCAAGATGTTGAACGGACCCGGCGCAGGCATGGTTCTGGTCTCTCCCAGGGGCGACAAGCTTAGCTACGTCCTTCAGATCCATTTTGATTCATCAAACAACGAGACCGAATATGAAGCACTTTTGTATGGGTTGCGTATGGCCATCTCACTCGGCGTCCGTCGCCTGATGGTCTACGGCGACTCCGACCTGGTGGTGAACCAAGTGATGAAAGAATGGGACGTCAGGAGCCCAGCAATGACCAGTTATTGCAGTGCAGTGTGGAAGCTTGAAAAGAAGTTCGAAGGCTTAGAGCTCCATCATGTGCCCAGAGCCAAGAATCAGCTAGCCGATGACCTCGCAAAAATCGGGTCGACTCGGAGGCCTATACCCAAGAATGTGTTCCTAGAGCATCTGCACACCCCTTCTGTCAAAGAAGACCCCTTCACGGAAGAGTCCCCCCAGCCAGTCAGCGCGTCAGATCCGACTGAAGTCGAAGTACCTGCCGTGGTCGACTTGATCATGGAGGTCCTAGTGTTTACGCCAGACTGGACTGTGCCATACATATCATATCTGCTCAGGCAAGAACTCCCAGTAGATGAAGAAGAAGCGCGCCAGATCGTCCGCCGATCCAAGGCGTTCACAGTCATCCAGGGTCAGCTCTACAGAGAAAGTGTCACCGGAGTCGCCCAACGCTGCGTCGATCCAGAGGAAGGTCGACTGATCTTGGATGAAATCCACTCGGGACCTTGCGGCCACCACGCCTCCTCTCGAACTATAGTGGCCAAGGCATACCGAGTCGGGTTTTACTGGCCCCGCGCCAACGAGATGGCCAAGGATATTGTGGACAAATGCGCAGGTTGCCAGTTCTACTCCAACATGTCCCACAAGCCGGCGTCCGCCCTGAAGACCATTCCTCTAGTCTGGCCCTTTGCTGTTTGGGGCTTGGACATGGTCGGCCCCTTCAGGACAGGCAGAAGAGGATTCACCCACCTTCTGGTGGCAGTCGACAAGTTCACCAAATGGATTGAGGCCAAGCCCATCAAGAACCTCGAGTCAAGTACCGCCATCAGCTTCATCAGAGAATTGATATTCAGATATGGAGTCCCCCACAGCAACATCACAGACAACGGCTCCAACTTTGACTCGGATGAATTCAGAGCTTTCTGCGCTTCCCAAGGGACACGAGTCGACTACGCCTCCGTGGCACATCCGCAGTCAAATGGACAGGCAGAAAGAGCAAATGGTTTGATTCTCCAAGGCCTAAAGCCACGGCTCATGCGCGATCTTAAGCATGCCACCGGGGCTTGGGTAACTGAACTGCCATATGTCCTATGGGGTCTGAGGACAACTCCAAACCGGTCGACTGGCCGTACCCCTTTCTTCATGGTCTATGGAGCCGAAGCCGTATTGCCGAGGGACTTATTACACAACGCCCCCAGAGTGGAACTCTTCTCCGAAGCCGAGGCAGAGCAGGCTCGTCAGGATGCAGTCGACCTTTTGGAAGAGGAAAGAGAGATGGCCCTGATCCGGTCGACCATCTACCAACAGGACCTGCGTCGATTCCATGCTCGCAACGTAAGAAGCCGAGCATTCCAGGAAGGAGACCTGGTCCTTCGAGTGCATCAGAAATGTCCCCACAAGCTCGCCCCGGCCTGGGAAGGTCCGTTCATCATCACCAAGGTACTGCACAACGGAGCGTACCACCTTTACAATGTAGCCAAGAAGAAAGACGAACCTCGTTCGTGGAATGCGGACCTGCTCCGCCGCTTTTATAGTTGAGACACTCGACGGTCGATTTGTAATAAAGATTTCCCAATTTGTTTCAAAGACAAGTTAGCAATGATCCTTTAACGATTGATGTCCTCTAAAAAACATTGGTCTTCAAAATCTCCCAGTGGGTGCTTAGCTGCGGTCCTTCGAGCTATGTTAGAAGTATAAAGTGGCTCTGTCTTCCGAGGTTCGCCACAAATACAACGTAGCTTGGAGCCGCCTAAGTTACAAACATCCACTCCGAGTGAAGAGCAACCCTCTCACTCGGGGGCTTAGCTGTGGTCCTCCGAGCTATGTTACAAGTATAAAGTGGATCTGCCCTCCGAGCTCCGCCACAAATACAACGTAGCTTGGAATCGCCTAAGTTATAAACATCCACTCCGAGTGAAGAGCAACCCTCTCACTCGGGGGCTTAGCTGCGACCCCGTGACTCGCCTAAGTTTCAAACACTTACTCCGAGTGAAGAGCAACCCTCTCACTCGGGGGCTTAGCTGCGGTCCTCCGTGCTACGTTACAAGTATAAAGTGGCACCG
>LR738715.1:30428126-30453651 GCA_902687465.1 Secale cereale | reverse complement strand
CCGCCACAAATACAACGTAGCTTGGAATCGCCTAAGTTATAAACATCCACTCCGAGTGAAGAGCAACCCTCTCACTCGGGGGCTTAGCTGCAGCCCCATGACTCGCCTAAGTTATAAACATCTACTCCGAGTGAAGAGCAACCCTCTCACTCGGGGGCTTGGCTGCGGTCCTCCGAGCTACGTTACAAGTATAAAGTAGCTTTGCCTTCCGAGCTCCGCCACAAATACAACGTAGCTTGGAATCGCCTAAGTTATAAACATCTACTCCAAGTGAAGAGCAACCCTCTCACTCGGGGGCTTAGCCGCGGTCCTCCGAGCTACGCTACAGGTATAATATGGCTCTGCCTTCCGAGCTCCGCCTCAAATATGACGTAGCTTGGGATCGCCTAAGTAATAAAAATCCACTCCGAGTGAAGATCAGCCCTCTCACTCGGGGGCTTGGCTGCAGACGTTGACTCAAAGATTCAAGCAATCAAAGAAAAAGGCAAACCGAAAGATCAAAATCAGATAAAAGCCCCGCAAGATTCGGGCAAGAGTACTTGGGCCACAAGCTCACCAGAGTTTAACGATTACAAGTCCATGCGGCATTCCGCGGCAAATGAGATTAAAGTATCAAAGTCATTCCTCGGGAGGAGGCGGGCTTGCAGGTGCGACGAACTCGTCCAGGTCGATCCCGTCGGTGATGCGAGTGGCGGCTTCCAGGAAGGTCTCCATAAACGACTGGAATTGGAGCACCTTCGTGTTTGCAACCTTAAGCGCCGCAAGCCTCTTCTCCTTCACCTCCTTGCAGTGCACACGGACCAAGGACAGTGCCACGTCGGCTCCTCCCCGGGCTGCCGACTTCTTCCACTCCTGCACTCGGTTGGGGATCTCGTTGAGTCGAGTCATCAGGGACTCGAGGTCGTTCTCCTTCACGATCCCCCTCCAGAGCGCGGTGTCGATTCGGGCCATCACCGCCTTCAGTCGTTCCAGATAATCTGTGGCCGCAGTGAGGCGGGACTCCAGCCTCAGTATGTTCATGGATACCTCGTCCTTCACGATGGAGTTGGTTGGGTCCAAGCCGGGATCGACCCGTCCAGTCTCCTCTTCAAAGTAACGACAAAACTCTGCACCGAAAATAGCAAGTCGAGTCAGCAGACAAGATATGGGTTAACCAGTCCAACTTTAACCAAGCCGAAGGAGACATACCTTCGAGAACGAGGTACCATTTCTTGGTAATGTCGCCCAGATATGCCTCAAGATCAACCCTCTTCCGAAAAAGAGCCTCGTACTTGTCGTTCAGGACAGCCTTGGAGTTCTTCAGCTGAGTCACCTCTTGATTGGCTGCGTCGAGCGAGCCTCTCAGCCTGATGACCTCCGCCTCGAGCGCACCCACGGAAGCCAACTTCTGCGCCACCAGTTCCGCCTTCTCTTGAGCCACCTACTGCGCCGCCGCCAGGTCGAGATCCTTTTGCTCCAAGGCCGCCTTCAGTTATCCTACCAAAGCCGCGACTAGACAGATGAACATGAAGGAACACAAGGCACATCTATCAAAAAGTTAGTCGACAAAAGGTCGGGGTCAGTTACCAGCCGCATCATCCTGCGTCTTCTTCAGGTGGTCCCGAGCCAACTGCAAGTCAAGGTTAAGCTGGATTTGTTTCTTCTCAAGGTCTGCAAACTTGGCCCCAAACTCGCAAGATTTCTGCATCAACACGACAAAGCAAGATTATAAGACTACAGTCGAGTCAAAATACTCAACCGCAGTCTCGGGGACTACTCCCAGTGGGTGCACTGAGCGTGCCCCCACTGGTTTCACTCGGCCGAGATCATTCCGGCTCGAGCTCAAAAAAAACTGCAAGGAAGAAAAGTTCTATAGTAAGACCATGGCCGACCGCCAGCAGTCGACCACGGTCTCGGGGACTACACCCAGTGGGTGCACTGAGCGTGCCCCCACTGGTTTCACTCGGCCGAGAACATTCCGGCTCGAGCTCAAAAAAAAGGGGAAAGCACCCCAAGGATACACCCAGTGGGTGTGGTATCTCATGAAACAAAACAACAGATTCTCTCGAAACCAAAGAGTACTTCAGTGAAGACAACGTACCTGGACATTGGCCCGAAGAGCTGAACTGGCATCATAAGCCGCCATGCTGGCCTCATACTCCGCCTTCGTCCTCTCCATCATCACCCCCGCCTGGCGAATGACTTCTTGAGCCGCCCCCACAGGATCCTCCGGGAGGCGGTAGGAAGAGAAGAGAACTGACGAAGCGGCGGGCGCAGGGTCGACGGCAGGTACGGGCGCTGGGTCTACGGCAGGAACTGGCGCTGGGTCGACGGCAGGAGTAGGCGCTGGGTCGGCGACTGGAGCGGACGCTGGGTCGACGATCGACGCAGGCGATGGGTCGACGGTTGTCGATGCCAAACGCACGGTCGACGCAGGGACGACGTAGGAGACCGTGGCTCGGGCCGCATCCTCCTGTCGCTGGGCCTCCGAGCCAGAAGGCGTCTTCCGGCCCTTTTACCTTGTGCGCCGTCAGTCCCCTCCCAACCGCTCCTCGTCTTCATCGTCATCCGAAAGCTCTATGACGAGGCACGGCACTTCGAGTCAAGCAGCGAGCGAAGTTCAGTCGACCGTCGCCCGCGAAAGAAAATAAGAATAAGACAGATTTCATCGAACCCACACCTGCGAGGGATGTCGCGGCGTCCGTGGTCTCCTCGTCGTCTCGACCCCGGTCGATGTCCATCGAGGTCGTGGACGCGGCGGCTCTGAAAAGTTCACTCGGAGATGAGTCGACAGAAGTTACAGTCGACCTCCAAGAAACAGAGAGAAACAAGACCAAGCGGCACTTACGTGGAGGCGATGGGTACATCCACCTTGATCCTGGGCAACGCCTTCCGGGGCTTGGTGGTGGTGACCTTGGGCTGCTTGGGCATCTTCTCGGCGGGGTCGGGGGTGGTCGTTCGAGTGCGCTTGGGCGTCCGAGAGCCCGAGGGACCCGCCCGAAGACGTGCGGCCCCTGGGTCGTGCTTCTCCTTGGATCAACGCTCATCACGGGGAGGCGACTCGACCTCCTCCCCGCTGTTGTAGTCCTCGCTCTCCTCGGTCTCCTCCTCCGACTTCCACTCGGCGGCATCACCCATGCCCTCTTCGCCCTCCCGGACCAAGTCCCCGTTGGGCAGCTGTAACATCCCAAATTTTCAATTTGGAATGTTATACATAGATCATATTGCATTTCATGCTTTTTTGCATTTTTGTTTGTGGCGTTCCTCGAAATTCTAAGCAACTCAAGGACCCACGGAGAGAGTTGGGAATTTTACCGTTTTCGTATTTGGGTTCGCTCGAATACAGGTACGAGGACAGTGTGATTCTAATTATTTTTCTCTCCTAAAAATATTTCTAAATACAAAATATGAGCGGAGATAATACGACTTCTCCAAAATAACAGAAATATTGGAGGATAAATGTTAAAATCACTTTTGGTATTTTTCTGGATTTATTTGCGATTTATTTGCATAGGAAAAATGCACGTTTTTCAAAATTGCATTTAGGTCTGGGAAAAATGTTCACTTTGTCCTAAATATTATTAGAGGACGGTGAAAATTTATTTCTAGATTTTTGGAGTCAGTTTAGTATTTCTTTCGTTAGTTTTTCTGCGCCAGACTCTATTTAAAAAAAAAGAGTGAACCGATTTAGACTCGTATAGGAAAGGGACTCTGGGCTTTATAAGCTGCCACCCCGGCCCATTTCGCCTCAGCCCGCCAGCCGCCGCCCCAAACCCTAGCGCCCGAGCCGCCGCCGCCGCAGGTGCTAGCCGCCGCCCCGCCGCACCCCGCGCCGCCCCGCCGCCGCTAGCCACCACCCCGCCGCCCCGCCGCCGTCGCCGGAGTTTCCGCCGGAGTTCGCGAGGTAGATGCCGTTTTTTTAGAATCGCTCGGTTTTTAAAAAAAACCGTAGATCTGTTTTATTAGATTAGATCGGATTGGTTTTCGTCGGTTTATTTATTTAGCGGACGTTCGTCCGTACGTTCGTTTTAACGAACGGTTTTCGTTAGATAGCCGCAGACAGCGAACGTTCGTTCGTTAGCCTGTTCGTCCATTTTTCTTTTTCGGGGTATTTATCTGCGGTTATTTCGATCATGATTTCTGCCCTGATCTTATTTTTCGTTTTTCTTTTCGCTCGAGAGTCGGAATCAGGTGATTCAAAATCCCAGATCTTCGTCTCGATGCCCTCTTTATGTTTAATCAACTGGAATAAAGTTTTGGCTACTGTAAAATTTGACATTAGGCCAACTAGTAAACTGGAGCTCGTTCCTTTTGCAGTTTGAGTTTCGTTGCTTATTTCGAGTTGATTCTTTTTGCAAACCGGAGTTCTTAAGTTGAACTTTCTGGTTAGATCTCTTATTTGAGTTTTACCCGTGCAGTAGTTAAGTACTTATTGTGTGCTTGTTTGATTGCGATAGAGTACGCGGAGTGCGCCGCTTGCTACTTTGAGTCTCTAGGTTTTGCGGATCATCAGCAAGGCAAGTAACACTTTGATCATACTTTCCGATTACCCAGTTTTCATTGCATTAGTCAAACCCTCACACATTGCGTGAGTAGGATTAATTAACTTGTGGGATTGGGAAGTAGATTGAGGTAGTACCTATTACCTGCATTACATTCAAACCTTTGGGAGTTACTTCTACGTTTGTTGTTAGGACATGCTATGCTCGTAGACGTGGATTGGGTGAGTGAAATCCATGACAGATGTGAGTTTGTTAATTAATGGTTCAACTTAAGGTGGCCACATTAATACACATCTGGGTGGATTGAGGCATCTTGGTATTCCAGTGATTGCCTGTTTTTCTTTTGGACCGCCACCCAGGCTCAAAGAGATCATGAGATTTTTCATACTAGAAACTTCCGTGTGTAGCCACATGCCAATATGGGCTCTGGCATAGTTGAGTAAGTTGTGGGAAACCTTTCCATGATGGGCTAACAGATGTAGTGGGTTTTGTAGGTGTACCGGCCTATCTATCTGGTTAAGGGGACCTCTTCGGAAAGACTGTGTCTCGGTCATTAGTTTCTCAAACACCATGCAGTGCGAGAAACCAAAAGGAGGCGATCGAGTCTTGTGGGGAAAAGTGCACAAACCTCTGCAGAGTGTACAAACTGATCATGATTAGCCGTGTCCCCGGTTACGGACATCTTGAGTATCTAGTACTTGGATTATCATGTGAATCTCATCATGTTACTCTAATTAATTTTGTTGGGTTTAATGATTATTTTAATTGGGGTTGAGAGGATGTCTATCTTCTCAACGATGTTTCAACTACCATGATAGTTAATTAAAATCTATTCCTTTGAAGTAGGGAAAAATTGGCTTTACGCAAAAACTTAACCATAGAGCTTTCCACTAGCCATATTGCATATAGTATAGTTTTACTTCCATTGCATTCTCTTGTGTTACCTTGCCAGCATATTCCATGTGCTGACCCGATTTCGGGCTGCAACGTTTCATGTTGCAGACTTTTCAGACGACAAGTAAGATGCCTTTTAGGTCGTGGTTCTATACTCAGTGATGCCGTTGGAGTTGATGGACTCACTTATCTTCCAAGACTTCCGTTGTTATCGTATTAGATGGCCTTCAGCCATATTAGCTGTAATAAATTCATCGTTGGACTATCGATGTAATAAGTGTGATTTTGCTACTCTGTTATAAATCCTTCAAGTACTGTGCATGTCAGCAATACTGATCCAGGGTGACACTGATGCACAGAGATCAGACTGTTTGAGGTCTGGTCGCTACAAGATGGTATCAGAGCACACGCTGACTGTAGGACACGACCAGTAAGACAAGCCCTAGAGCACTATTCACTCTTCCCTTTCCTGACTCCTCATCTTTTCTACTCTTTAGGATGGTGGAAGCAAATCACAAGTTCATGCAACCGGATGATGATACACCATTTGGACGACACCTAAAGGAAGTCACCAGATATCTAAACATTGGACTACCAAGTTTCACCGGAACCTACAATGCCACTCTACCTGAGGAGGAGCGTTGGTTGATTCAGGCCCAAGTTCCAGGAAGGACGCTCGCACCCGTCACTTCACTCATAGCATTTTCCTTTAATGCGCCTACATGGAGCCTAGGCAGGAGCATGGCAGCCCACATTGCTATGGGAAGGATTGGAGAAGTCTACAAGCAGGAGCTAAAGGACACCATCTACCAGATCTGTAGACGCCGAGATGAGAATTGGGATATGATTAGCACTCGGAAGGATAGGTCCATTGCAGCATTCATCCAGGAGTTGAACCACAACATTCGTCGCCAGGAGCGCCAGATGTGTGCAGGGATGATAGATTTGAAGAAGGCCCTAAATAGGAATTTGGAGCTAGAAGAAGAACTCAAGTCTACACGCGACGGTTATGAGGAGGAGATGAAAATACTTGTGGAGAAGAATGATGACCTGACATGGAAGTTAGGGATACTCATGGGAGAAGAAGACGAAGAAGAAGAACCCAAGGAGATTCCACCAGAAGACTACATCATTATAGATGACACAGATTCGGAAGCTGAGGATAGCAAGGATGAAGACTATGAAGATGAAGCTGGGGCAGATATTATGGAATCCTCTGTCGATCAATATTTTTAGATGACCACCCTGTGACTAGTAGTTACTACCATATATTAGTTTTAGAGCACTTTTGTAACGATAGTTAGATTTGTAAGATCTTGCTTGAAATTGATTGGTGTGATATGATTGTGTGTTTGCCTCATGTGCATATGGGTAGTGATTTTCCCTTAGACCTCTTTCCTATTCTAATCTCTTCCCTCTACACCCATCAGATGCCTCCAAGACGTGAATTCGAGTTTCCCCCTGAGCTCACTCAATTGATCCAGCAGCAGAACATCCTGATGCAACTCCTTGTCCAGAACACCCAGAACAACCAGAACAACAACAACAACCCTCCACCACCACCACCCGTGGACAACCTGACACGTTTCTTAAGGTTGCAACCACCCGTGTTTGCTAGCAGCATCGAACCAATAGTGGCTGATGACTGGCTACGCAAGATTGGAAGGGAGTTGACCACCGCCAATTGCTCGGATGCTGAGAAGGTGCGATTTGCCGCACACCAGTTGTCTGGACCAGCCGCAGCATGGTGGGAGAATTACACAGCCACTTACCCCATAGCCAATGTGACTTGGGATCAGTTTCAGCAAGCTTTTCATGCCGCCCATGTCTCAACTGGAGCCATGAGTATGAAGAAGCAGGAGTTTCACAATTTGCGCTAAGGGAATCGTACTGTGGCCCAGTACGTGGATGAGTTTAGTACCCTATCTCGTTATGCCCCAGATGATGTGGCCACAGATGCCGCTAAGCAGGAGAGATTCATGGAAGGGCTGAATGATGAGATGAGTGTACAGTTGATGGTGGCAACTTTCAATAACTACCAGGAGTTGGTTGACCGCGCCCTAATGATTGAAAGGAAGCATCAACAGATTGAAAGTCGCAAGAGGAAGTATGGGCAAGGAAAGTATAATTTTGGAGCTCAGCAGAAGCCTCGTTTTACGTCTAAAACGGTAGGACAGTTTCAGCATACCCATGGAGGAGGTAGCTCGCACAATCACAATGGCACCAAGAATGGAAATGGAAATGGGAATGGGGCAAATGGAAACCAAAACCGCCCTACACCATCCACACCCACCAAGAGGGATTTCAGGCATGTCACTTGTTACAAGTGCGGGAAGAATGGACTTTATGCCAATGAATGCCCGGAAGCTAAGAATGGGAACGGCAATGGAAGCGCCACGAAGAAGCCCAACCTGTTCAACAAAGGACAAGTGAACCACGTGACCGTGGAGGAGGTAGAAGAGCAACCAGATGCTGTTGTCGGTAAGTTTTTAGTTAAGACATTTACCGCAATAGTTCTTTTCGATACTGGTGCATCGCATTCATATAATTCAAGGGGATTCGTAAATAGACATAGGATGTCCACCCGAGTTCTTAAGACCCCCATGTTAGTAAGTTCACCTGGAGCAGATTATATGGCACACCAAGGATGTTTTCAGACGCCATTGATCATAGGACGCCATACTTTCCCCTCTGACCTAATAGTTCTGGAGTCACAAGGATTGGATGTGATATTAGCTATGGATTGGCTATCGAAGTATGGAGGTAACATTGACTGTGCCAGCAAGTCTATTTTGCTCACCACCCCGGAGGGAAAAAGGATTAAGTATGTATCTAGGCATTCGCCAATAAGGACTCAAGTACATTCTCTCACGGGAGTTGTTCAGGAGGAAGTGCCAGTAGTGAAGGATTATCCGGATGTGTTTCCAGAGGAGTTACCTGGCATGCCACCGGATAGAGATATAGAGTTTTTGATTGAACTTTTGCCAGGCACCGGGCCCATTTCTAAGAGACCATATAGGATGCCCGCAAAGGATTTGGAGGAGATAAAGAAACAGATTAAGGAGTTACTGGATAAAGGATTCATACGCCCAAGTTCTTCGCCTTGGGGTTCGCCAGTACTTCTAGTGGAGAAGAAGGATGGATCGTTAAGAATGGTTGTTGATTACCGTGGATTGAATGAAGTAACGATCAAGAATAAGTACCCATTACCAATGATCAACGATCTGTTCGATAGATTGCAAGGAGCTAAGATATTTTCCAAGATCGATATGCGATCAGGGTACCATCAATTGAAGATCCGAGAGCAGGATATACCTAAGACGGCCTTTACCACTAGGTATGGGTTGTACGAGTATACCGTAATGTCGTTTGGTCTGACGAACGCACTGGCATACTTTATGAACCTGATGAACAAAGTGGTTATGGAGTATTTGGATAAGTTCGTCATAGTGTTCATAGATGATATATTGATCTTCTTGAAGGATGAAGAGGAGCATGCAGAGCATTTGCGTTTGGTGTTGGCGAAGCTCGGAGAACATCAGTTATATGCCAAGTTTAGCAAATGCGAGTTTTGGTTGATGGAAGTCGGATTTCTCGGACACGTTATATCTGGAGAAGGAATAGCAGTAGATCCCGCCAAGGTGGACACTGTGACCCATTGGGAAGCACCAACAACAGTTGGAGAGATCCGGAGTTTTCTTGGACTTGCAGGATACTACCGGAGATTTATCGAGAATTTCTCGAGGATTGCAAAGCCTATGACGGAGTTGTTAAAGAAGGACACCAAGTTCAGATGGACAGAAGAATGTGAGGCCAGTTTCCAGGAATTAAAGAAACGTTTGGTCTCATCCCCTGTGTTGATTCTGCCAGATCAACATAAGGATTATGAGGTGTACTGCGACGCTTCACGTCGAGGACTTGGAGCAGTTCTTATGCAGGAAGGAAGAGTTGTTTCGTATGCTTGACGACAGCTAAAACCTCATGAGCTGAACTATGCCACCCACGATTTGGAGTTAGCAGCCGTAGTGCATGCATTGAAGACATGGAGACATTTTCTTATTGGAAACCATTGTGAAGTATATACGGATCACAAGAGTTTGAAGTATATATTCACTCAGAAGGAGCTGAATCTTAGGCAAAAGAGATGGCTGGAACTCATTAAGGATTATGACATGAGATTGCATTATCATCCCGGAAAGGCTAACGTAGTAGCCGATGCGCTAAGCCGTAAGAGCCATGTCAATATGAAAGCACATTTGCTCCCTGGGTGGTTTTGGTAATTAATGACAACATACTTTGTGGTTGGACTAATGCTTTTATCAAGTATGTTTCAGGAAATTCAATCACATTGGTATGGCAAAAGGACTGAAGAAGTGGACCCCTCAAAATGCTAAGGCAAGCATTGGCAAAAGCTCAAAGACTCCATTTTTGGTTTAGTGATCCAAGATCACATTGAGTCCATAGGAAAAGCCAATACTATTAAAAGGGGATGAGGTTGTGTTGATGATCTGGTTGCTCAAGTGCTTAATGATATATCTCCTTAAACTATCAGCAACCTTCACTACAAAATACACTCATAAGTAATCTCGGTCCCACCGATTATCCAAACTCAGCCACACCGAGATGAACCACCTCAGCCATAAGCCAAACCCTAGAAAAATCGGATATTCCGAGTTTGAAATCGGTTTCACCGAAACATGGGCTGCCAAGCTTCTGTCACCTTCTGTCATCAAATCGGTGTCACCGAGATGATGAAGTCGGTCCCACCGAAACTGGCATGCTCCTGTCTTGGCTCAAATCGGAATAACCGAGATGGCATTTTCGGTCCCACCGAAAATCCCAACGTTCACATTATTTGAACTTTCGGTCTGACCGAGTTGTCCACTTCGGTCTCACCGAGATTGCTCAATTATGTGTGTAACGGTTGGATTTTGTGTGGAGGCTATATATACCCCTCCACCCCTCTTCATTCGTGAAGAGAGCCATCAGAAAGAACTACCACTCCTACCTTACACTTTCTGAGAAGAGAACTACCTACCCTTGTGTTGAGATCAAGTTGCTCCACTCCCACCATATGAAACTTGATCTCTAACCTTCCCAAGTTGCTTTCCACTCAATCCTTTCTTCCACCACAGCCAAATCAGTGAGGAGAGTTGAGTGTTGGGGAGATTATCATTTGAAGCACAAGAGCAAGGAGTTCATCATCATCTACAACATCTATTACCTTTTGGAGGGTGGTGCCTCCTAGATTGGTTAGGTGTCGCTTGGGAGCCTCCGTCATCGAGATGTGGAGTTGAACCAAGAAGTTTGTAAGGGCAAGGAGATCGCCTACTTCGTGAAGATCTACCCCGAGTAAGGCTAGCCCTCCGTGGGCGTAGGCCATGATGGAATAGACAAGGTTGCTTCTTCGTGGACCCTTCGTGGGTGGAGCCCTCCGTGGACTCGCGCAGCCGTTACCCTCCGTTGGTTGAAGTCTCCATCAACGTGGATGTACGATAGCACTACCTATCGGAACCACGGGAAAAATCATTGCGTCTCCAAATTGCGTTTGATCTTCTCCACCTCTCTTTACTACATGTGCAATTTACTTTCCGCTGCTTATACTCTAGAATTGCATGTGTAGGGTGATACTTGACTTGATCTTAATTGTGAAACTACCTAAAACTGTTCTTTGTCAAAGGCAGAATTTTTATATTTACAAGTAGTCTAATCACCCCCCCTCTAGACATACTTTCGATCCTACAAGTGGTATCAGAGCTTTGGTCTCCATTGTTTTGGTTTCCATTGCATTGGACTCCATAAGCTTGGTTTCACAACCTAGGAGAGTATGGCGTCTAGTGAGGGTAATTATCGTAGAGGTCCTTACTTTGATGGTACAAATTTTGCTAGTTGGAAGCATAAAATGAAAATGCATATTCTTGGTCATAACCCAGCCGCATGGGGCATTATTTGTGTTGGTATGCAAGGTGAATTCTTCGAGGAAGGAAAAGTTCCGGATCGCGAAGCTACACCGGAAGAGTTGCGGATGTTGCAAAACAATGCTCAAGCTTGTGACATTCTCTTCAATGCCTTGTGTTCCGAGGAGTTCAACAAAATCAGCCGTCTTGAGAATGCTAAAGAGATTTGGGATACTTTGGTTGAAATGCACGAAGGTACTGAATCTGTGAAGGAATCAAAGCTAGATATTCTGAAAGCACATTTGCTCCCTGGGTGGTTTTGGTAATTAATGACAACATACTTTGTGGTTGGACTAATACTTTTATCAAGTATGTTTCAGGAAACCCAATCACATTGGTATGGCAAGATGACTGAAGAAGTGGACCCCTCAAATGCTAAGGCAAGCATTGGCAAAAGCTCAAGACTCCATTTCTGGTTTAGTGATCAAAGATCACATTGAGTCCATAGGAAAGCCAATACTATTAAAAGGGGATGAGGTTGTGTTAATGTTCTTGTTGCTCAAGTGCTTGGTGATCTAACTCCCTCAACTATCAGCACTATTCACTACTTAACACAAACCCTAACATCTCGGTCACACCGATTTCTCCAACTCAGTCCCACCGAGATGAACCTCTTCAGTTGTTTCTCCAAACCCTAGCTTCTCGGTCAAACCGATTCTGAGTTTCGGTCTCACCGAAAAAGGGCTGCCAACCTTCTGTGATCAGTTGACATCAATTCGGAATATCCGAGTTTATATTTTCGGTCTCACCGAAATGGCAAACCCTAACCTTTGACTCACTTCGGTCTCACCGAGATGGTATTTTCGGTCCCACCGAAAATCCCAACGTTCACTATATTTGAACTTTCGGTCTGACCGAGTTTTCACTTCGGTCTGACCGAGATTGGTCAAATGTGTGTGTAACGGTTGGATTTTGTGTGGAGGCTATATATACCCCTCCACCCCCTCCTCATTCGTTAGGAGAGCCATCAGAAAGTACCACCATTCCTACCATACACTTTCTGAGAAGTGAACCACCTACCCTTGTGTTGAGATCAAGCCATTCCATTCCTACCATATGAAACTTGATCTCTAGCCTTCCCAAGTTGCTTTCCACTCAAATCTTTCTTCCACCACAGCCATATCAGTGAGGAGAGTTGAGTGTTGGGGAGTTTATCATCTGAAGCACAAGAGCAAGGAGTTCATCACCATCAACACCGTCTATTACCTTTTGGGGGGTGGTGCCTCCTAGATTGGTTAGGTGTCGCTTGGGAGCCTCCGTCGTGATGTGGAGTTGAACCAAGAAGTTTGTAAGGGCAAGGAGATCGCCTACTTCGTGAAGATCTACCCCGAGTAAGGCTAGTCCTCCGTGGGCGTAGGCCATGATGGAATAGACAAGGTTGCTTCTTCGTGGACCCTTCGTGGGTGGAGCCCTCCGTGGACTCGCGCAGCCGTTACCCTCCGTGGGTTGAAGTCTCCATCAACGTGGATGTACGATAGCACCACCTATCGGAACCACGGGAAAAATCATTGCGTCTCCAAATTGCGTTTGATCTTCTCCACTTCTCTTTACTACTTGTGCAATTTACTTTCCGCTGCCCATACTCTAGAATTGCATGTGTAGTGTGCTACTTGACTTGTGTGTTATGCAAAATCTGCCAAAATCTGTCCTTGATAAAAGACAGAATTTTTATCTTGTTGAGTAGTCTAATCACCCCCCCTCTAGACACTCTCACCTTCTTCGATCCCTCAATTGGTATCAGAGCTTTGGTCTCCATTGCTTTGGTTTACACACCATTGGAGGAAGATGGACGTGTCTACGTTTGGGAGTGTTAGCCATAGAGTGCCTATTCTTAATGGAGAGTCATATAACTCATGGAGGTCTGAAATGCTTATTATCTTTAAGAAGTACAATTTGTCCAAATATGTTGAGACCCCCTATGTGCCTCCTTTTGATCCCTTGCACCCTACCATGGATGAAGAGCTTGATTTGCTTCGTAACCTTAGGACTGTAAATCTTATCATTAGAGGGTTACCCGATAACTTGCTTAAGCTCGTTACAAACTTTGAGTGTGCCTATGCTATATGGAAGTTCTTGGAAGAACTTTATCCGGACTACTCTTTGAGAGGTCTTGATAAAATTCTATACAAGACTATTGAATTTGATAAGATGCACCCCAATGATCCCAACTTTGATAAATGCTTCCTTGAGCTTCGTGATCTTATGAAAAAGAAGGGTGATCCCGCTCTTATCAATGTTTTAATTAGAAATGCTCTTGCATTGCATTCCGAAGATTATTGTCGCAGTGACAAAACTAATGCAAGTTCTTATCAAATTAACCTAGGTGTTGATGATGAACAATCTATGGGTCAATATGATGATGAGCATGAGCATGATGATGATTACTCCGATTCGGACACCGAGCTAGACAAGATCATGAAGAGTCTCAATCTTATGGCAAATCTGAGAGACTACATGTCCGGCGGAAAAGAGTGGATTCTTGATAGTGGATGCACCGACCACATGACCGGAGACAAAGACATGTTTCGAGAGCTTGCAAAGAACGATGGTCCACGCAAGTATGTAACTTTTGGAGACAACTCCAAGGGTAAGGTACTTGGCCTTGGTAAGGTGGCCATATCTCATGATAGCTCTATTCAAAATGTCATGCTTGTAGAATCTCTTGGATACAATTTACTTTCCGTGTCTAGATTAGCTGACTTTGGATTCAATGTGCTATTCACCAAAGTAGATTGCCAAGTCTTTCGTCGTGACAATCAAAACATGGCATTTACCGGTATCCGTAGAGGTGATCTATATATTGTTGATTTTACTAAGAAAGCCCAACCTAGAGCTTGTTTCATTGCTAAATCCTCTAAAGGTTGGTTATGGCATAGAAGGCTTGGACATGTTGGTATGCGTAATCTAGACAAGCTGATCAAAGGTGATCATATTCTTGGTGTTAAAGATGTTTTCTTTGACAAAGATAGACTTTGTAGTGCTTGTCAAGCAGGAAAACAAGTAGGTGGAAGTCATCCCGTGAAGAACATCATGACCACAAGGAGACCGCTTGAGCTTCTTCATATGGATCTCTTCGGTCCCAATGCTTACAAAAGCCTTGGTGGTAACTCCTTTGGTCTAGTTATAGTTGATGATTATTCCAGATTTACGTGGGTATTTTTCCTTGATGACAAATCGCAGGTTCAGAGAATCTTCAAGACCTTTGCCAGAAAGGCCCAAAATCAATCTGAGGTGAAGATCAAGAAAGTTCGGAGTGACAATGGAACGGAGTTCAAGAACGCCAATGTAGACTCTTTTCTCGATGAGGAAGGGATTCTACATGAGTTCTCGGCTACGTACACTCCTCAACAAAATGGAGTTGTTGAGAGGAAAAACCGAACGCTCATAGAGATGGCGAGAACGATGCTTGATGAATACAAGACACCGAAGCATTTTTGGGGAGAAGCGGTCGACACAGCTTGTCATGCTATCAACAGGCTTTATCTTCATAAGCTGCTCGGCAAGACATCATACGAGCTCCTCACCGGCTTTCTCCTTGGTTATGGATCAAACTCCCACACCTACCGTGTCTACAATAATTTCACCCGAAAGGTTGAAGGGACGGTAGACGTGAAGTTTGATGAATCTAATGGCTCGCAAGTAGAGCAAATGCCCATTGATGTAGGAGACAAGGACCCATCGGAAGCTATCCAAGATTTATCTATTGGAAAGATCCGTCCCATGGAAGTGAAGGAGAGTACCTCATCTACATATGTGGAGCCACCTACCTCACGGCGAGATGAATCTCAAGGCAACATGGAGGCCTCCACAAGTGGAACTCACCAAGATGAGGAAGTGCAACAAGAAGATCCACCACAACCTCCTTCTCCACCGCCTCAAGACAACACCAACAACAATGAAGAAGAAGAAGAGGAAGATGAAGATGATGAGGAAGCTCAGCCACAACATCAACAAAAGCTATCCCGAGTTCGAGCAAGAGTCAAGAAGAATCATCCCGTAGAACAAATGATGAACGACATCAACTCCGGGAGAATTACTCGCTCTAAAACTCGCTTAGCTAACTTTTGTGAGCATTACTCATTTATCTCTAGTATTGAACCTATGAAGGTAGAAGAAGCACTTGAAGACCCGGATTGGGTGAACGCTATGCACGAAGAACTACACAACTTCGAAAGGAACAAGGTATGGACTTTGGTAGAGAAGCCCAAGGATGATCAAAACATCATTGGAACCAAATGGGTGTTTCGGAACAAGCAAGATGAAGATGGACAAGTCATCCGCAACAAGGCTCGTCTCGTAGCTCAAGGTTACACACAAGTCGAAGGCATGGACTATGGTGAGACCTATGCCCCCGTTGCTAGACTTGAGTCCATTCGCATTCTTCTTGCTTATGCCAATCACCATGATATTACTCTCTATCAAATGGATATCAAAAGTGCTTTCCTAAATGGTGAAATTGAGGAGGAAGTATTTGTAAAACAACCTCCCGGATTTGTGAATCCCAAAAAGCCTAATCATGTTTACAAGTTGCACAAAGCTCTTTATGGTCTTAAACAAGCTCCTAGAGCTTGGTACAAATGCTTAACTAGCTTTCTTCTTGAAAAAGGGTTTGAGATTGGAAAGATAGACTCAACGCTGTTCACAAAAAGGGTTAATGGTGAACTATTTGTGTGCCAAATATATGTTGATGATATTATCTTTGGTTCAACTAACCCTCATTTTAGCAAGAAGTTTGGACAGCTCATGTCGGAGAAGTATGAGATGTCCATGATGAGTGAACTCAAATTCTTCCTTGGGTTGCAAATCAAGCAATCTAAGGAGGGTACCTTTGTCTCACAAACAAAGTACACCAAGGATCTCTTCAAGAAGTTCAACATGCAAGAAAGCAAAGGTATGAGTACCCCCATGCCTACAAGTGGACATAATGACTTGACAAAAGATGGAGAACCCGTTGATCAAAGGGTTTACCGTTCTATGATTGGTTCTCTACTATATCTTTGTGCCTCTCGTCCTGACATAATGTTAAGTGTATGCATGTGTGCGCGATATCAAGCAGCCCCTAAAGAATGTCATCTTAAAGCTGTTAAAAGGATAGTGAGATACTTGATACACACACCAAACTTTGGCATTTGGTATCCTAAGAGGACCTCTTTCGACCTTGTTGGCTATTCCGACTCGGACTATGCTGGTGACAAGGTTGATAGAAAGTCAACTTCGGGTACGTGTCAATTCCTTGGTCGATCCCTTGTATCTTGGTCCTCCAAGAAACAAAATTCGGTATCATTATCCACTGCCGAAGCAGAATATATTGCTGCTGGTTCATGTTGTGCTCAATTGCTATGGATGACACAAACGCTTAAAGATTATGGGATACATGTGAGACATGTTCCCTTGCTTTGTGACAATGAGAGTGCGATTAAAATTGGACACAATCCCGTGCAACACTCTCGAACGAAGCATATTGAAGTTCGTCACCATTTTATTCGTGATCATATTGCCAAGGGTGACATTAATCTTAAGCATGTTCGTACTGACAAACAACTTGCTGATATCTTTACAAAACCTCTTGATGAGAAGGTGTTTTGTCGCTTAAGGAGTGAGTTGAACATCATTGATGCTTCAAACTTGGAGTGATAACTCCATTGATGCATGCAAGGCATGAGCCCTCTTGACTAATCCTTGATATTTCTCTCATGATGGTGATCATATGTCTTGGACACATTTGCCTCCTTGTATTGCATCTAACTCCTTGCAGGTACCTGGATGATCTACATTCCACAAGATTACCACACACTCAGATCATGAGTAATCTTGTCATTGACCAAGTATCTAGCCCTTTGGGATGTTGAGTTCAAGGAACGAAATTTCACATATCCTTTTTGACATCTTACACATCTAGTACTTCACTCTTGTCATCTTGATATCCTTGAGTATTTCCTTGCTTGCCTAACCCATGTAGGAAGATGAACTACACAAGTAGAAATGGCGCTCCAACTTCACATTCAATGAGCACCTACATCAAGTTTACCTACATGAGCAAAGCAACAACAAGCCCAAGGTATGTTCTTCACATCTTCAAGGAGCTTTGCTCAAAGTCATGAGTACAAGCAGCTTCATAAGATGTGATCACATCGAATGCTTAATCGAAAAATGGCAACCCCATTTTGAGCTTAAATGATGAGTATGACCTATGATCAAATGTCCTCATTTGACTCCTAAGTCAATATACTCAAACATAGGTGACCTTGTCGCCGACCTTTATCTAGATGAAGTACATATGTTTTGGAGTTTTTCTATTTTCTCTTATGTTCTCTCATTGAGTTTTCTTTACAAAAAAAAAAAAAAAACTTCATCTAGGAATCTTTTTCATTTCTATTCTTATGTCTTTTTGAATATCCTTCTGGCTCTGATCAATTCCCCGAAAATCTTTCACAAATTCATTACAAATCCTTTGAAACATTCCTCGCAAAGTGAGCTGAATTATTTCCGTATTTCCTTGGAATTAAACTCGGCGTCACCGATTTAAATTTTTCGGTCTAACCGAAAAGGATCTACCCGAGGTCCCTGACTTTCGGACCCACCGATCCATCTAATTCGGTGTCACCGATTTATCTTCCAGGATATCAACTTCTGCAGCTCCACTCAATGATTCTCTATGCATGTTCCTATTTGCCCTGTTGTGATTCTTAAGGATCCCACTTCTTTCTTTCCACCTTCCCTGACCTTCCTAGTTTGCTGTCCTTTTCGGCACTTGATGTCAAAGGGGGAGAAGACTTAGGGGGAGAAGAGAAGATTTAGGGGGAGAAGAAAAGCAATCTTATCTTAAGGGGGAGAGAATCACATCAAAGCTTTGCCGTGTCTTACATTGGACATCATTCTCTTTTGGCATCATTCTTTTGATTTTGCTTTTTCCATCACACCCCTTGTTCTGAGAGAACTCAAAGGGAGAGGAATCTTCACAATTGATATCTTATGGAAAGCAAAATCTTTCAGAATTCATTGAAAATCTTTTTAGTTTCGGAGACATGTTTGCTGATTCAAGCTTGTGCTCAA
The DNA here is from genome assembly GCA_902687465.1 of Secale cereale. Taxonomy (NCBI): domain Eukaryota; kingdom Viridiplantae; phylum Streptophyta; class Magnoliopsida; order Poales; family Poaceae; genus Secale; species Secale cereale. Next base: position 30,435,266 of record LR738715.1, on the reverse strand, counting down.
TATGAGACACCCCTTATACATGTCATCCCTGGCTTGGTACTCTTGATGTTCTTGCAGTTGGTTGAAGGAATACTCTTGTGCTATCTAACCTTGTTTTCCCAAGTTTATCCCTTCAGGTACAATGCCAAGGAACCTCAAGGTAAGTATATGCACCTTGCAGAATGTGCATGTTGGTGACTTGCTTGTGAATACTTGTTTGCAAGAAATCACCATGCACATATGCATTATCACTCACTTCTTTTCATCTGCTCTGATGCATATAGCCAAGCTGCATGTAGCACATCTTGCCTATCTCTCTTGTGTGCTTGAGGTAGTCCAAAACCAAAATCTATGAAAATCTTGCACACTTGTTGGGGGAGCCTGTGTACTACATGTTTGTCAAAGCTTTCGTGATAATTATGTCTTTCTTTCAATAAGCTTTGATGTCTTTTTAGTGTGTTTTTAGTGTGTTGCCATCAATTACCAAAAAGGGGGAGATTGAAAGCACATTTGCTCCCTGGGTGGTTTTGGTAATTAATGACAACATACTTTGTGGTTGGACTAATGCTTTTATCAAGTATGTTTCAGGAAATTCAATCACATTGGTATGGCAAAAGGACTGAAGAAGTGGACCCCTCAAAATGCTAAGGCAAGCATTGGCAAAAGCTCAAAGACTCCATTTTTGGTTTAGTGATCCAAGATCACATTGAGTCCATAGGAAAAGCCAATACTATTAAAAGGGGATGAGGTTGTGTTGATGATCTGGTTGCTCAAGTGCTTAATGATATATCTCCTTAAACTATCAGCAACCTTCACTACAAAATACACTCATAAGTAATCTCGGTCCCACCGATTATCCAAACTCAGCCACACCGAGATGAACCACCTCAGCCATAAGCCAAACCCTAGAAAAATCGGATATTCCGAGTTTGAAATCGGTTTCACCGAAACATGGGCTGCCAAGCTTCTGTCACCTTCTGTCATCAAATCGGTGTCACCGAGATGATGAAGTCGGTCCCACCGAAACTGGCATGCTCCTGTCTTGGCTCAAATCGGAATAACCGAGATGGCATTTTCGGTCCCACCGAAAATCCCAACGTTCACATTATTTGAACTTTCGGTCTGACCGAGTTGTCCACTTCGGTCTCACCGAGATTGCTCAATTATGTGTGTAACGGTTGGATTTTGTGTGGAGGCTATATATACCCCTCCACCCCCTCTTCATTCGTGAAGAGAGCCATCAGAAAGAACTACCACTCCTACCTTACACTTTCTGAGAAGAGAACTACCTACCCTTGTGTTGAGATCAAGTTGCTCCACTCCCACCATATGAAACTTGATCTCTAACCTTCCCAAGTTGCTTTACACTCAATCCTTTCTTCCACCACAGCCAAATCAGTTAGGAGAGTTGAGTGTTGGGGAGATTATCATTTGAAGCACAAGAGCAAGGAGTTCATCATCATCTACAACATCTATTACCTTTTGGAGGGTGGTGCCTCCTAGATTGGTTAGGTGTCGCTTGGGAGCCTCCGTCATCGAGATGTGGAGTTGAACCAAGAAGTTTGTAAGGGCAAGGAGATCGCCTACTTCGTGAAGATCTACCCCGAGTAAGGCTAGCCCTCCGTGGGCGTAGGCCATGATGGAATAGACAAGGTTGCTTCTTCGTGGACCCTTCGTGGGTGGAGCCCTCCGTGGACTCGCGCAGCCGTTACCCTCCGTGGGTTGAAGTCTCCATCAACGTGGATGTACGATAGCACCACCTATCGGAACCACGGGAAAAATCATTGCGTCTCCAAATTGCGTTTGATCTTCTCCACTTCTCTTTACTACTTGTGCAATTTACTTTCCGCTGCCCATACTCTAGAATTGCATGTGTAGTGTGCTACTTGACTTGTGTGTTATGCAAAATCTGCCAAAATCTGTCCTTGATAAAAGACAGAATTTTTATCTTGTTGAGTAGTCTAATCACCCCCCCTCTAGACACTCTCACCTTCTTCGATCCCTCACAATACCCTAATGATGGAGGAATTTCCAAAGGAGTTAGCCGAGGACCTACGAGAACTACGTATGGAGATAGTTCCGAGAGGCTATTTAGCAACATTAGAAATCTAGTCTACCTTGATGGATAAAATCAGAGAAGCTCAGAAAGCTGACAAGGAGGTTGTCGCTATAAAGGAGAGGATGAGCGAAGGAAAAGCTAAAGGTTTTCGTGAGGATGAACACGACACCCTATGGTTTGAGGATTGAATCTATGTGCCCAATGACCCGGAGATCAGGAAGTTGATTTTACAGGAGGCCCATGATTCACCATACTCGATTCATCCAGGAAATACTAAGATGTATTTGGATTTGAAGAATATTTTCTGGTGGACCGGTATGAAGAAGGATATTGCGGAGTATGTAGCAGTTTGTGATGTATGTCAGAGAGTAAAGGCAGAACATCAGAAGCCAGCAGGATTGTTACAACCTATGCCAATACCCGAATGGAAGTGGGAGAAGCTTGGCATGGATTTTATCACCGGATTGCCCAGGACCAAAGCAGGATATGATTCAATCTGGGTAGTAGTAGAACGATTGACGAAGGTAGCCCACTTTATCCCTGTGAAAACCACATATACCAGTGCAAAGTTGGCAAAGATATACATGACCATAATTGTGTGTCTGCATGGAGTTCTGAGGAGCATTGTATCAGATAGAGGAACCCAGTTTATCTCAAAGTTCTGGAATCAGTTACATGAAACCTTGGGTACCAGGCTAGAGTTTAGCACAGCATTTCACCCGCAGACAGATGGACAGACTGAAAGAGTCAATCAGATTTTGGAGGATATGCTGAGAGCCTGTGCATTAGATTATGAATCTAGTTGGGATGACAACTTGCCCTACGCGGAGTTCTCATACAACAATAGTTATCAATCCAGTTTGAAGATGGCCCCTTTCGAAGCGTTATACGGAAGGAGATGCCGAACACCGTTAATGTGGGATGAAGTTGGAGACCGACAGTTGTTTGGACCAGACTTAATCAAAGAGTCTGAAGAGAAGGTTAGGTTGATCCGAGATAGACTGAAGGTAGCTTAGTCCAGGCAGAAGAGTTATGCAGACTCGAAGCGCAAGGAGATAGCCTATGAGATCGGAGACAGAGCATACTTGAGAGTATCGCCTTTGCGAGGAGTTAAACGTTTCGGAGTTAAAGGGAAGTTAGCCCCGAGATTTGTGGGACCTTACCGTGTTTTGGAACGCATGGGAGAGGTTGCCTATAAGTTGGAATTGCCCGAAGGATTGTCAGGAGTGCACGACGTATTCACGTTTCGCAGCTCAAGAAGTGCCATGCGGAGATGGCCGATATACTGCTTAGAGACACGGTACCCCTGGAAGCAATTCAGTTGGACAGTGATCTGACTTACGAGGAGAAGCCCGTTAAGATTCTCGAATTTTCGAGCGGAGTCACCCGCAGTAAGGTTATCAAGTTTTGCAAAGTTCAGTGGAGTCACCACACCGAGGAAGAAGCCACCTGGGAACGAGAAGATGATCTACGCAAGGGCCACCCACATATGTTCTCCTGCCAAGTCGAATCTCGAGGGCGAGATTCATTCTAAGGGGGGTAGGTTTGTAACATCCCAAATTTTCAATTTGGAATGTTATACATAGATCATATTGCATTTGATGCTTTTTGCATTTTTGTTTGTGGCGTTCCTCGAAATTCTAAGCAACTCAAGGACCCACGGAGAGAGTTGGGAATTTTACCGTTTTCGTATTTGGGTTCGCTCGAATACCGGTACGAGGACAGTGTGATTCTAATTATTTTTCTCTCCTAAAAATATTTCTAAATACAAAATATGAGCGGAGATAATATGACTTCTCCAAAATAACAGAAATATTGGAGGAAAACTGTTAAAATCACTTTTGGTATTTTTCTGGATTTATTTGCATAGGAAAAATGCTCGTTTTTCAAAATTGCATTTAGGTCCGGGAAAAATGTTCACTTTGTCCTAAATATTATTAGAGGACGGCGAAAATTTATTTCGGGATTTTTGGAGTCCGTTCAGTATTTCTTTCGTTAGTTTTTCTGCGTCAGGACTCTATTTTAAAAAAAAGAGTGAACCGACTTAGACTAGTATAGGGAAGGGACTCTGGGCTTTATAAGCTGCCACCCCAGCCCGTTTCGCCTCAGCCCGCCAGCCGCCGCCCCAAACCCTAGCGCCCGAGCCGCCGCCGCCTCGCTCGCGCCGCCACCGCCGTCCGCGCCGCCGCCGCCGCGTGCCGCCGCCGCCCGCCGCTCCTGCTGCCGCACCCCGCCGCCGCTAGCCGCCGCCCCGCCGCCGCTAGCCACCGCCCCGCCGCCGCTAGTCGCCGGACCGCCGCCGCTGTCGCCGGAGTTTCTGCCGGAGTTTCTGCCGGAGTTCGCGTGGTAGATGCCGTTTTTTTAGAACCGCTCGGTTTTTAAAAAAAACCGTAGATCTGTTGTATTTGATTAGATCGGATCGGTTTTCGTCGGTTTAATTATTTAGCGGACGTTCGTCCGTACGTTCGTTTTAATGAACGGTTTTCGTTAGTTAGCCGCAGACAGCGAACGTTCGTTCGTTAGCCTCTTCGTCTGTTTTTCTTTTTTGGGGTATTTATCCGCGGTTATTCCGATCGCGATTTCTGCCCTGGTCTTGTTTTTCGTTTTTCTTTTCGCTCGAGAGTCAGAATCAGGTGATTCAAAATCCTAGATCTTCGTCTCGATGCCCTCTTTACGTTTAATCAACTTGAACAAAGTTTTGGCTACTGTAAAATTTGACTTTAGGCCAACTAGTAAACCGGAGCTCGTTCCTTTTGCAGTTTGAGTTTCGTTGCTTCTTTCGAGTTGATTCTTTTTGCAAACCGGAGTTCTTAAGTTGAACTTTCTGGTTAGATCTCTTATTTGAGTTTTACCCGTGCAGTAGTTAAGTACTTATTGTGTGCTTGTTTGATTGCGATAGAGTACCCGGAGTGTGTCGCTTGCTACTTTGAGTCTTTAGGTTTTGCGGATCATCAGCAACGCAAGTAACACTTTGATCATACTTTCCGATTACCCAGTTTTCATTGCATTAGTCAAACCCTCACACATTGCATGAGTAGGATTAATTAACTTGTGGGATTGGGAAGTAGATTGAGGTAGTACCTATTATCTGCATTACATTCAAACCTTTGGGAGTTACTTCTACGTTTGCTGTTAGGACATGCTATGCTCGTAGATGTGGATTGGGTGAGTGAAATCCATGAGAGATGTGAGTTTGTTAATTAATGGTTCAACTTAAGGTGGCAATATTAATACACATCTGGGTGGATTGAGGCATCTGGGTATTCTAGTGATTGCCTGTTTTTCTTTTGGACCCCCACCCAGTCTCAAAGGGTTCATGAGATTTTTCATACTAGAAACTTCCGTGTGCAGCCACATGCCAATATGGGCTCTGGCATAGTTGAGTAAGTTGTGGGAAACCTTTCCATGATGGGCTAGCAGATGTAGTGGGTTTTGTAGGTGTACCGGCCTATCTATCTGGTTAAGGGGACCTCTTTCGGAAAGACTGTGTCTCGGTCATCCGTTTCTCAAACACCATGCAGTGCGAGAAACCAAACGGAGGCGATCGAGTCTTGTGGGGAAAAGTGCACAAACCTCTGCAGAGTGTACAAACTGATCATGATTAGCCGTGTCCCCGGTTACGGACGTCTTGAGTATCTAGTACTTGGATTATCATGTGAATCTCATCATGTTACTCTAATTAATTTTGTTGGGTTTAATGATTATTTTAATTGGGGTTGAGAGGATGTCTATCTTCTCAACGATGTTTCAACTACCATGATAGTTAATTAAAATCTATTCCTTTGAAGTAGGGAAAAATTGGCTTTACGCAAAAACTTAACCATAGAGCTTTCCACCAGCCATATTGCATATAGTATAGTTTTACTTCCATTGCATTCTCTTGTGTTACCTTGCCAGCATATTCCATGTGCTGACCCGTTTTCGGGCTGCAACGTTTCATGTTGCAGACTTTTCAGACGACGAGTAAGATGCCTTTTAGGTCGTGGTTCTATACTCAGTGATGCCATTGGAGTTGATGGACTCACTTATCTTCCAAGCCTTCCGTTGTTATCGTATTAGATGGCTTTCAGCCATATTATCTGTAATAAATTCATCGTTGGACTATCGATGTAATAAGTGTGTGATTGCTACTTTTTTTTATCCAGGGATGACACTGATGCACAGAGATCAGACTGTTTGAGGTATGGTCGCTACAGCAGCGAATACATCTCTGTGTAGATCTGCAAAGAGAGAAGTTTGACCAAATATCAGTCGGACCCATCAATGCAGATCGCAAGCCAGACGACAGAAACGTCACTCGGAAGCAGAAGACTAACCTTGTCAGGAAGATGGTGAGCATCAAACGGGATGACCCTCCTAGATCCCCTGGGGTTGTCTTTATTCCCAGTGATGCACTTCAAGCACTGCACCCCGTACTTCGGGTCGGCCGCCTCCGGGTGGACTCGCGACGAGTCGCCGGTGCCAGAATATAACCACATCGGGTGGTCCCGAGCTTGGAGCGGCTGGATCCTCCGCGTGAGATACGCCTCAAACAGATCCATCCCCGTTACCCCCTCGTGGACTAACTGGACGAACCGCTCCACCAACATGTCCACTTCGGCCCTCTCGGCCTTACCCACTATCATCGAAGGAGGTGGGCTGGCTTGACCTAGAGTGAACGGAGGAAGACCAGTCGACTGACCCGGAGTCGGACTGTCCTTATAGTAAAACCAGGTCGACTGCCAACCCCGAATCGACTCCGGAAAGATCATGGGGGGAAAAGCGCTCCTATTCCTAAGCTGGATCCCGAGTCCGCCGCATGCCTGGAGAACGTGCGTCTTACCGTCACTCGGGTTCACCCTCTTGACAGTTTGCGAGCGGCAGGTGAAAATGTGTTTGAACAAACCCCAGTGCGGTCGGCAACCGAGGAAGTTCTCGCACATGGAAACAAAGGCAGAGAGGAAGGAGATGGAGTTGGGAGTGAAGTAGTGCAACTGGGCACCAAAGAAAATCAAGAACGCGTGGAAGAAAGGATGCGGGGGCATAGAAAAACCTCGGTCGACGTGGGTAGCGTGGAGGACGCACTCGCCCTCCCGCGGCCAGGGCTCGAGTTCCCCCCCCCC
>LR738715.1:30358482-30428033 GCA_902687465.1 Secale cereale | reverse complement strand
GGCGCCCGCCAGGAGCCGCGGGCGATCAACCCTTCCTCCTCCAGCTCGTCCAGATCCTCCGCCACGACGGAGGACCGGATCCAATCTCCCTGGATCCAACCAGCGGGGAGTCCGGACCTTGACGACGATCCATTCCGGCCGGATCACCTCCCCTTCCCCGACGCCGCCTTCTTCGAGCGCTCCATGGCCGCGGTCTTGTCTTTGCCCATGGTTCGCACGCCGGCGGTCGCTGTGGAGAGAGGCGAGAAGAAGCAGGGGCGCAGCGAAGAAGCAGAGATGGAAGGAGAAAGATTGGGCGCACAGTGCCCCCCCGCTACGGGCTCGGCGCGCTCTTATAGCAGCCCGGTCGAGTGGCTGACCGGTGGCCCCGAGTAATCTTATCAAATCCCGTAACAGACGCTGGCGCGATACGTGGTGAAAAAGGTGGCGCGAGGATCGAGGCGTCTCAAGCGCATCTCTCCGATTGCTGCGGCACGTCCCGCCCCGCGCGCTTCCCCAAATTTCAAAAACCCCGCCGAATCTGGCGACCGAAGGGCAACCAATCCCGTCGAAAACAGCACGCGCTAACGGCGCCCGACGCTTAGCGCAAAGTCCAGTCGACGCAAGAAGTCTAGTCGACACAAGAAGCGACTAACTCGCTCGGCGGATCCAGAATCGATCAAGGCGACCAAGACACGACTGAGGAAGTCTGCCCAAGTTACAAGCTCCGAAACAATCTACCCCAGAGACGTCGATCCAGAACCAGAGCTACCCTCAGCGCCCCCTTGCTCAAGCCTCAATCCATTCGGGGGCTACTGACGAGGTTACAGACCTAGGGTAGGGTCACAAGCCCGACCAAGGTACCCCACCCAAGGTCACTACCCTAGAAGATCAAAAGACAAAACTTATGGCAGTGGACGCAGTCGACTGAGATGGTCCAAGAAGGCACTCCACTCGACTGAGCCCCCTCCGCAAGATGACTCAACCCCACTCGACCAATCCAAGGCACTCGACCTCCGAAGGTCAAGCATCACTTGAGACAGCAACGGTCCTGTATTTACTCGCCGTAGTAAACACCTTAATTACCCTTTACTGTAGGCATTACCAGTAACGCCCGCCTTAATGTACATTGAACCCATGGTAACGTGGAGCATGGCTGGGGTCCTGGCGCACTATATAAGCCACCCCCCTCCTCCAGAACAAGGGTTCGCACCTCTATAACACACATATACACATACCAGTCGATCAAGCCTCCGGGCACCGAGACGTAGGGCTATTTCTTCCTCCGAGAAGGGCCTGAACTCGCAAACACCTTGTGTACAACATCACCATAGCTAGGGCCTTGCCTCTCCATTCGTACCCCCTACCCTTACTGTCAGACTTAGAACCACGACATATGCCAACTAAAATAGTTACTCTTGTGCAACAAGAAAGGCTAAGGATGTCAACTAGTTAGATGCTATTGTGTAACTAGAAAATGCTCAGGATGCCAACTAATTAAATACTCATGTGAAACTAGAAAGGCTGAGGGTGCCAAGTCATTAGATACTCTTCGGAAAGCCTCAAAAATTTGAAGATGGGACAGAAAAATAGTTATTATTGTGCAACTAGAAAGGCTGAGGATGTCAATTAGTTGGATATTGTTTGTGCAAGTAGAAATATTGTGGATGCCAAGTAATTGAATACTCTTGTGCAACTATAAATCTCAAGGATACCAATTAACTAGATACTCTTGGTAAAAGAAATATTCAACACTTGCATGACCAATCAAATAATTGCACATTCAGGTTTCAGGCTTCTAGAAGAAAATGTTGAGGGTGTCAACATAGATACAAAAAGACTGAGGATGTCAACTAGTTGGATGGTATTGTGCAACTAGAAATGCTGAGGATGCCAACTAATCATGTACTCTTGTGCAACTAGAAAAGCCCGAGGATGCCAGCTCATTTAGATACTCTCTGGGACACGTCATCATCCCCTCCATCCCCGTCATTATCAGCGCCATATGGTTGCCGCTTTTAGCAGCCCGTTTTGAGTTCCTTCGAGAGGTCCTATTTGGAGAATCCTACAATGAACAAAAAATATTGAACTTCTGAGAGGGTAAAAGAGAAGAGCATAATAGTCAAGATTGAACTGCTGAGAGGATGTGCAACTTTGACAACAGACCCGACCAACTGCGTGGTAGTCAATGTGCAACTCTTAAAATATGGTTGTGCAACTCTTTCTGTGCTCTTTAGAAAATTCAAGATTGATAATTTACAGAATATACAAGCGTTACAGTGTAAGATGACTAAAGAAACACTTATTTCTCCACCCCAATCATTCAACGTTAGCTGACTGAAAAAACACTTATTTCACCACTCCAATCATCCGCTGAAAGATAAGTTTTTGCAAAAAAGATGAGACATACATAGAATTGGACTAGTTTGCTTCAGCAACTATATCAGTACTCTAGCAGACTAGCACTAAATTAGAAGAGGAAATTAAACATTAATTAACGATGTAAAGATAAACTAGACTCGTGTGGCAGGTTTACTAGCAAAATACTAGTATACTGTACTAGATTGTATTGACAAGCTAGCACCCAGAAATACACCGGTGCCTCTAAACATTGTGCTTTCGCAGTACATATTGCTAGGATATGATGCTATTGTCAAAGAATTTCTGGCGAGAAGCTCTTGCAGCCGAGCGAATGCAACACTCTCCCATGGGACTCCTCTGCCCGAATCAGCGCAGAAACGTTGCGAACGTCTGGACCTGACATTGCTACACCTCCGCCCAACATATCATGACGCCGGAAAGTCCACATCAGACATAAGAATCACCGGAGGTTGCTCCATCTCCACCATCGCGGGACGCCGACATCCCACACCACCGTGACCAGAGGATCCACCACCCCCGCCATCTGGGAGGAAGTGAACTCAGTCGGAGCCAGGGGGAAGGATCTCAGACGGCCTCGAGTAGAGAAAGTAGATGACGAACGCATCCAGTAGACGATGGTGGGGAACAACGGCGATGGGATTGGATCTGGTTGGGCAGGGAGCAGCCAGATGGTTGGGGAGGATGCCATGGTGGACTGGGCCGGTGGTGGCGGCACGACGAGGACCACGGGGCAGTCCTCCCCTCCTCTGATCCACCGGTGGAGTGTGGTGGCCAGTTATTGGGGGGCTTGTGTGAAGGACATATGCCCTAGAGGCAATGATAAAGTTGTTATTTATATTTCCATATATCATGATAAATATTTATTATTCAAGCCAGAATTGTATTAACCGGAAACTTAGTACATGTGTGAATACATAGACCAAAACAGAGTGTCCCTAGTATGCCTCTACTAGACTAGACTTAGTACATGTGTGAATACATAGACCAAAATAGGGTGTCCCTAGTATGCCTCTACTAGACTAGCTCGTTAATCAAATATAGTTATGTTTCCTAACCATTTATGACCCACAAGTGTAGGGGATCTATCGTAGTCCTTTCGATAAGTAAGAGTGTCAAACCCAACGAGGAGCAGAAGGAAATGATAGGCAGTTTTTAGTAAGGTATTTTCTGCAAGCACTGAAATTATAGGTAACATATAGCTTTGTGATAAGGTAATTGGTAGCAAGTGACAAAAGGTAAAAGTAAATAAGGTGCAGCAAGGTGGCCCAATCCTTTTTGTAGAAAAGGACAAGCCTGGACAAACTCTTATATAAAGGAAAGCGATCCCGATGACACATGGGAATTATCGTCAAGCTAGTTTTCATCACGATCATCTGATTCGCGTTCGGTACTTTGATAATTTGGTATGTGGGTGAACTGGTGCTTGGGTGTTATCCTTACTTGGACAAGCCTCCCACTTATGATTAACCTCTAATGCAAGCATCCGCAACTACAAAAGAAGTATTAAGGTAAACCTAACCATAGCCTGAATCATATGGATCCAAATCAGCCCCTTACGAAGCAACACATAAACTAGGGTTTAAGCTTCTGTCACTCTAGCAACCCATCATCTACTTATTACTTACCAATGCCTTCCTCTAGGCCCAAATAATGGTGAAGTGTCATGTCGATGTTCACATGACACTACTAGAGGAGAGACAACATACATCTCATCAAAATATCGAACGAAGACCAAATTCACATGACTACTAATAGCAAGACTTCTCCCATGTCCTCAGGAACAAAAGTAACTACTCACAAGACATAATATTGTTCATGATCAGAGGGGTATTAATATGCATAATGGATCTGAACATATGATCTTCCACCAAATAAACCAACTAGCATCAACTACAAGGAGTAATCAACAATACTAGCAACCCACAGGTACCAATCTGAAGTTTGGGTATAAAGATTGGATACAAGAGATGAACTAGGGTTTGAGATGAGATGGTGCTGGTGAAGATGTTGATGAAGATATCTCTCCCCAAGATGGGAGATTTGTTGGTGATGACGGCGGTGACGATTTCCCCCTCCCGGAGGGAAGTATCCCCGACAGAACTGCTCTGCCGGAGCCCTAGATTTGTTTCCGCCTCGGTTCCGCCTCGAGACGGCGATGTTTGGTCCCGAAAGCCTCCTTATGATTTTTTCCAGGTCAAAACACCTCATATAGGAGAAGATGGGCATCGGGGGGCCTTCGGGGGCCCCACGAGAAAGGGGGGCGCACCCTAGGGCGGGGCGCCCCCCACCCTCGTGGACAGCCGGTGGCCCCCTTCGTGAACTTCTTTCGCCAGATATTTTTTATATTTTCTGAAACGGAGTTCTGTGGAGTTTCAGGGCTTTGGGGGTTGTGCAGAATAGGTTTCCAGAGTTTCCTCCTTTTCCAGCCTAGAATTCCAGCTGCCAACATTCTCCCTCTTCATGTAAACCTTGTAAAATAAGAGAGAAAAGGCATAAGTAGTGTGACAAAACATGTAATAACAGCCCATAATGCAATAAATATCAACATATAAGCATGATGCAAAATGGACGTATCAACTCCCAAGTTTAGACCTCGCTTGTCCTCAAGCGAAAGCCGATATTGAAAAATATGTCCACATGTTTAGAGATAGAGGTGTCGATAAAAACAAAATACGTACGGACATGAGGGCATCATGATCATTCTCATAACAGCAACATATATGTATGTAGTCATATGATTCTTATGCCAAAGTAACAATTCATCCACAATATCAAGCATGAATCATAAACTTCATTGGAAACTAACAAACTTTGATCTCAGTCATTGAAGCAATTGCAATTTATCGTAATATCAGAAAGTGTCAATATAAGAGCTTTTCAGCAAGCCTACATACTCAACTATCATATAGTCTTTCACAATTGCTCACACTCACGCAATACTTATGGTTATGGAGTTTTAAATCGGACACAGAGAAAGATAGGGGCTTATGGTGTTGCCTCCCAACCTTTTACCTCAAGGGTAATGTCAACAGTAGTAGACCATGAAAACTTACATCCAAGTGGGTATATATGCCAGGATCTTTCCAATACAATGTGCTTGCCAAAGGATAAAATGTAAAAAGGAAAGGCGAATTTCACCTTGACTCTTATAAGGCAAGAATAATAGATAGGCCCTTCGCAGAGGGAAGCAGAGGTTGTCATGTGTTTTTATGGTTGGATGCACAAAGTCTTAGCACAGAAGAACGTCACTTTATATTGCCACTTGTGATAAGGACCTTTATTATGTAGTCCGTCGCTTTTATTACTTCCATGTCACAATATCGTATAAAGCTAATTTCCTCCACACTAATAAATCATACATATTTAAGCGAGTTTGCAACACGACAACTTACTTGGAAGGATCTTTCTCAATCCATAGGTAGGTATGGTGGACTCTCATGGCAAAACTGGGTTTAAGGATATATGGATGCACAAGTAGTATCTCTACTTAGTGCGAGGAGTTTTGGCTAGCAGGAGGGGGAAAGGCAAGCTCATCATGTTGGATGATCCATGACAATATACTTTATTTCAGATACAAGAAAACATAACCCATTATGTTGTCTTCCTTGTCCAACATCAACTCTTGAGCATGTCATACTTTAATGAGTGCACACAATCATAAAAGATGTCCAAGATGGTATATTTGTATATGAAGCCTCTCTTCTTTTATTACTTCCTATTAATTGCAACGATGACTAAAACTATGTTTGTCAACTCCCAACAACTTTTATTTATCATACTCTTATATGTGAAGTCATTACTTCCCATAAGATCGATATGATCTCTTTGATACTCTTTATGTTTTCTTTCTATTTATCATGACCCAAGTGAGGAAATCAAGCCCTTGACTAAACACTAATCTTTATTATATAGCTCATGGACTCGATTACAAAGGGTAAAGATCGTAAGGCAAAAGCTCACAACTAGATCATGCTAACTTTATTCTACTAGATCAAGATACTACCAAAAGGATCGAACTAAGAAAAACGGTAAAGATAGGAGTGATGGTGATACGATACTGGGGTCACTCCCCCAAGCTTGGAAGTTGCCAAGGGGAGGCCCATACCCATATGATTATGTCTCTTTCTTCAGGGGTGGTGAGGTAGGAGTTGAAAGTAGTGACGCCGGATCATCATATATCGAGTGTAGGAGATCTTCCAGCTTGCGGATAATACCTTTGAGTGTAGCAATGTAATCCTTCAACAAAATATTTTCACTTGTGAGATGCTTGTTTCGAATTTGAGCTAACTCAATCATCCTGAAAGCTTCAATCTCAGTTGAGGTAAAGAGATTGGGAAGAGATTTAGGGGTGTCTTCTTCTCCCCATGTCGGAGCCGGATCTTCCACCTCCATCTTGATCTTCTTCTCCTTGTGTATCTCCTCGGGTCCTTCCCTCTTCAGATCTATCTTCATTAGCCAAGCATTGTTGCCTTCGTTGTTGGAGGAGGGAGACGCCATGATGCCTGGCTTCGCAAACCCTAGCAGAAAACAGCTCGAAACAAGAACAGAGGATTTTTGCGTGATATAGAGGTCAAAACCTTCGGTAGTATATAAAATGAATTTTTACCGACCAAAAGGAGTAACCCACAAGAAAATGGAGTCCGGGAGGCACACGAGCTGCCCACGAGGCAGGGGGCGCGCCCTGGGCAGGGGGGCGCGCCCTCCACCCTCGTGGACGGCTCGTGTCTCTTCCGGACTACGGCTTATTTTTCTATTTTTCTAAATATTCCAAAACGGAGAAAAATTGCCTTTAGAGCTGTTTTGGAGTCGGTTTACTTACCGTATCACATACCTCTTCCTTTTCGGAGGCTGAATCATTCTGAAAAGTGTCCCTTATGTATTCCTCCAGGGTTACGGTTTCAATAACATTGGTTTCAACATTTATAGGATTACCTGAGATATGATGTTTGATTCTTTGACCGTTCACCACCTTCGGATTTGTGCCTTCGAAGTTGTTGATTTTTATGGCACCGAAACGATAGACCTCCTCGATAACGTAAGGTCCTTCCCACTTGGAGAGAAGTTTTCCTGCAAAAAATCTTAAATGAGACTTGAATAGCAAGACATAATCACCTACGTTAAACTCACGCTTTTGTATCCTTTTGTCATGCCATCTTTTAACTTTTTCGTTAAACAACTTGGCATTCTCATAGGCCTAGGTTCTCCATTCATCGAGACAGCTAATGTCAAATAGCCTCTTTTCACCGGCAAGTTTGAAATCATAATTGAGCTCTTTGATAGCCCAATATGCCTTATGTTCTAGCTCAAGAGGTAAGTGACAAGCTTTTCCATATACCATCTTATATGGAAACATACCCATAGGATTTTTGTATGCAGTTCTATAGGCCCATAATGCATCATCAAGTTTCTTGGACCAATTCTTCCTAGACCTATTAATTGTCTTTTGCAAAATTAATTTCAACTCCCTATTACTTAGTTCTACTTGACCACTAGTCTGTGGGTGATAGGGGGATGCAATTCTATGGTTGATATCATCTTTAGCAAGCATCTTACAGAAAGCACCATGAATAAAGTGTGAACCACCATCAGTCATTAGATATCTAGGGACCGCAAACCTCGGAAAAATAACTTCTTTAAGCATCTTAATAGAGGTGTTGTGATCAGCACTAGTAGTTGGAATAGCTTCTACCCACTTAGTAACGTAATCAACATCAACTAGAATATGTGTGTACCCATTAGAGGCAGGAAACGATCCTATACAATCAAAGCCCCAAACATCAAATGGTTCAATAACAAGTGAATAATTCATAGGCATTTCTTGACGTCTACTGATATTACCAGTTCTTTGACATTCATCAAAAGATAAGACAAACTTACGGGCATCCTTGAAGAGAGTAGGCCAATAAAAACCGGATTGCAATACCTTGTGTGGAGTTATATCTCCCGCATGGTGTCCTCCATAAGCTTCGGAGTGGCACTTGCGTAGGATCTGTACCTGTTCATGCTCAGGTACACAACGTCTAATAATACCATCTACTCCTTCTTTATAAAGATGTGGGTCATCCCACAAGTAATGTCTCAAATCATAGAAGATTTTTTTTCTTTTGCTGGTATGTGAAGCTAGGAGGTATAAACTTAGCAACAATATAATTAGCATAATCAGCATACCATGGAGCAGTACGAGAAGTATTTATGACAGCTAATTGTTCATCCGGAAAGCTATCATCAATAGGATGTGGGTCATCAAGTACATTCTCTAACCTAGACAAGTTGTCTGCAACGGGGTTCTCAGCTCCCTTTCTATCAATAATATGTAAGTCAAATTCTTGTAGCAAGAGAACCCATCTAATAAGTCTAGGTTTAGCATCTTTCTTTTCCATAAGGTATTTGATAGCAGCGTGATCAGTGTGAATAGTTACTCTAGAATCAACAATATAGGTTCTAAACTTATCACAAGCAAATACAACCGCTAAAAATTCTTTCTCAGTAGTAGCATAATTTCTCTGGGCACCTATCTAGAGTTTTACTAGCATATTGGATAACATTTAATTTCTTATCAACTCTTTGCCCTAGAACAGCACCTACAGCATAATCACTAGCATCGCACATAATCTCAAAAGGTAAATTCCAGTAAGGAGGCTGGACAATAGGTGCAGAGATCAATGCTTTCTTAAGTATTTCAAATGCTTCTAGGCAATCATCATCAAAGACAAAAGGAATATCTTTTCGTAAGAGATTAGTCAGAGGCCTGGAGATTTTGGAGAAGTCCTTTATGAACCTCCTATAAAACCCGGATGACCAAGGAAACTTCGTATACCTTTGATGTCCTTGGGGCATGGCATCTTTTCAATAGCATCAACTTTAGCTTTGTCAACTTCAATACCTCTTTCAGAAATTTTATGTCCCAAGACAATGCCTTCATTAACCATAAAGTGGCACTTCTCCCAACTCAAGACAAGATTAGTGTCTTCTCATCTCTGCAAAACTCGATCAAGGTTGCTTAAGCAATCATCAAAAGAAGTTCCGTAAACGGAGAAATCATCCATGAAAACCTCAACAATCTTTTCACAAAAATCAGAGAATATATCCATCATGCATCTTTGAAAGGTAGCAGGTGCATTACATAAACCAAAAGGCATACGTCTATTAGCAAAGGTACCGAAAGGACAAGTAAAAGTGGTCTTTTCTTGATCCCCTTTTGACACAGGTATTTGAGAGAAACCAGAATAACCATCTAGAAAGCAAAACTGAGTATGCTTGGATAATCTTTCTAGCATTTGATCAATAAATGGCAAGGGGTAATGATCTTTCTTAGTAGCTTTATTTAATTTACAGAAATCAATTACCATCCTATAACCTGTAACTATGCTTTGCAGGATCAATTCATCTTTAGAATTAGGAACGACAGTCATACCTCCCTTCTTAGGGACACAATGGACAGGACTTACCCACTGGCTATCAGCAACTGGATAGATAATACCTGCCTCTAGAAGCTTTACTATTTCCTTCGTTACCACTTCTTTCATCTTAGGATTTAACCGTCGCTGATGATCAATAACTGGTTTGGCATTTTCTTCCAAATTTATCTTGTGTTAGCATATAGTGGGACTAATGCCCTTAAGATCATCCAAAGTATATCCAATAGCAGCACGGTGCTTCTTCAGAGTTATCAATATTTTTTCTTCTTCCTGCTCTGAAAGGTTAGCACTAATAATAATAGGATATATTTTATTTTCATCAAGATAAACATACTTAAGATTATCAGGCAAAGGTTTAAGTTCAAACACGGGATCACCCTTGGGTGGAGGAGGATCCCCTAGGATTTCAACATGCAAATTGTTTTTCAATACGGGTCCCTGTTTAAAGAATATTTCATCTATTTCCGTTCTCTCATTCATATGCATATCATTTTCATGGTCCAGCAAGTATTGTCCTAAAGGATCAATAGGGGGCACGACAATAGAACCAAGACCAATAATTTCATCCTTACTAGGTGGTTCTTTTTCAAGGGGTTGTCTACGAAATTTAGCAAAGTTAAAATCATGAGACATATCCCCTAATCCCACAGTAACAATATCTTTCACGCAGTCTATCTTGGCATTAACAGTATTCAAGAAGGGCATACCAAATATAATGGGACAAAATTCATCTTGTCTGGAACTAAGAACAAGAAAATCAGCAGGGTATTTGACCTTCCCACACAGGACTTCAACATCTCTAACAATCCCAACTGGTGAAATAGTGTCTCTATTAGCTAGCTTAATCGTAACATCAATCCCTTCTAACTCAATAGGTGCAATATCATGCATAATTTCTCGATATAAATCAAGAGCGATAATACTCGCACTAGCACCTACGTCACATAAGCCATGATAGAAATGATCTCCTATCTTAACAGAGATAATAGGCAAGCCTACAACAGGTCTATGTCTATTCCTAGCATTGGGTTTGGCTATTCCAGCAGACTCTTCTTGGAGGTAAATAACATGTCCATCTAAATCTTCTACCAAGAGATCTTTAACCATAGCAACACTAGGTTCAACTTTAATTTGCTCAGAGGGTGTAGGTGTTCTAGTACTACTTTTACGAACTACAGTTGAAGCTTGAGCATGATCCTTTATCCTAACAGGGAAAGGTGGTTTCTCAATATAAGCAGTAGGAACAGTAGGATCAACATTTTAAGTGATAGTCTTTTCTTCAACTTTAATAGGTTCAACTACTTTTCCTTCAATAGGGGGATGGTATTAAACCACTTCTCCTTGGGGAGATCAACATGAGTAGCAAATGCTTCACAGAAAGAAGCTACTATCTCAGAGTCAAGTCCATATTTAGTGCTAAACTCACGGAAATATCAGTATCCATAAAAGCTTTAACACAATCAAACTTAGGGGTCATACCTAACTCCTTACCTACGTCGAGATCCCAATCTTCAGAATTGCATTTAATTCTTTCCAATAAATCCTATTTGAATTCAACATTCTTCATCATAAAAGAGACAAAACAAGAAATATCGAACATGGTGCGATTATTGAGAGAAAGTCAAGCATAAAAAATTTGAATGATCATTTTTCTTGAGAGGTCATGATTGGGGCATGAATATAACATTGAATTAAGCCTCCCCCAAGCTTGATCGATGCTTTCTCCTTCGCGAGGCCAGAAATTATAAATATAATTATGATCACGATGAACCTAATGCATAGGATAGAACTTCTGATGAAATTCCAACTTCAGACGATTATAGTTCCATGATCCCATATCATCACATAGCCTAAACCATGTCAATGCATCTCCCTTCAAAGATAAAGGGAAGACCTTCTTCTTGATAACATCCTCGGGCATACCTGCAAGCTTAAATAATCCACAAACTTCATCTACATAGATTAGATGTAAATCGGGGTGCAGTGTTCCGTCTCGTGTAAAAGGATTTTCAAGCAAATTCTCTATCATACCCGAAGGAATATCAAAGCAAACATTTTCAGTAGGTGCAGTAAGTTGAGGAGCAACAATTTTCTCTTCTGTTCGGGGTGAAGATGCCCCGAACAAGCCCCTCAAAGAATTTTGAGCTATAATAACAAGTGACAATAAATTTCACCACACTATATAAATTTTTGCTTACCAAATTCCACTTACCAAAGGCTCTTCACTCCCCGGCAACGGCGCCAGAAAAGAGTCTTGATGACCCACAAGTGTAGGGATCTATCATAGTCCTTTCGATAAGTAAGAGTGTCGAACCCAACGAGGAGCAGAATGAAATGATAGGCAGTTTTCAGTAAGGTATTTTCTGCAAGCACTGAAATTATAGGTAACATATAGTTTTGTTATAAGGTAATTGGTAGCAAGTGACAAAAGGTAAAGGTAAATAAGGTGAAGCAAGGTGGCCCAATCCTTTTTGTAGCAAAGGACAATCCTGGACAAACTCTTATATAAAGGAAAGCGCTCCCGAGGACACATGGGAATTATCGTCAAGCTAGTTTTCATCACGATCATCGGATTCGCGTTCGGTACTTTGATAATTTGGTATGTGGGTGGACCGGTGCTTGGGTGATGTCCTTACTTGGACAAGCCTCACACTTATGATTAACCTCTAATGCAAGCATCCGCAACTACAAAAGAAGTATTAAGGTAAACCTAACCATAGCCTGAAACATATGGATCCAAATCAGCCCCTTACGAATCAACGCATAAACTAGGGTTTAAGCTTCTGTCACTCTAGCAACCCATCATCTACTTATTACTTCCCAATGCCTTCCTCTAGGCCCAAATAATGGTGAAGTGTCATGTAGTCTACGTTCACATGACAGCACTAGAGGAGAGACAACATACATCTCATCAAAATATCGAACGAAGACCAAATTCACATGACTACTAATAGCAAGACTTCTCCCATGTCCTCAGGAATAAAAGTAACTACTCACAAGACATAATATTGTTCATGATCAGAGGGGTATTAATATGCATAATGGATCTGAACATATGATCTTCCACCAAATAAACCAACTAGCATCAACTACAAGGAGTAATCAACACTACTAGCAACCCACAGGTACCAATCTAAAGTTTGGGTATAAAGATTGGATACAAGAGATGAACTAGGGTTCGAGAGGAGATGGTGTTGGTGAAGATGTTGATGAAGATATCTCTCCCCAAGATGGGAGAGTTGTTGGTGATGACGACGGTGACGATTTCCCCCTCCGGAGGGAAGTATCCCCGACAGAACAGTTCTACCGGAGCCCTAGATTGGTTTCCGCCTCAGTTCCGCCTCGAGACGGCGGCGTCTGGTCCCGAAAGCCTCCTTATGACTTTTTCCGGGTCAAAATACCTCATATAGCAGAAGATGGGCATCGGGGGGCCTTCGGGGGGCCCACGAGACAGGGGGCACGCCCTAGGGGGGGGGGGGGCGCCCCCCACCCTCGTGGACAGCCGGTGGCCCCGCTCGTGAACTTCTTTCACCAGATATTTTTTATATTTTCTGAAACGGAGTTTTGTGGAGTTTCGGGGCTTTTGGAGTTGTGCAGAATAGGTTTCCAGAGTTTGCTCCTTTTCCAGCACAGAATTCCAGCTGCCGTCATTCTCCCTCTTCATGTAAACCTTGTAAAATAAGAGAGAAAAGGCATAAGTAGTGTGACAAAACATGTAATAACAGCCCATAATGCAATAAATACCAACACATAAGCATGATGCAAAATGGACGTATTAACCATAGACATGAGTTGTCATTTGATCAATGGAATCACATCATTAGAAGAATGATGTGATGGACAAGACCCATCCGTTAGCTTAGCAACTTGATCGTTTAGTTTTACTACTATTGCTTTCTTCATAACTTCCTATGACTATGAGATTGTGCAACTCCCGAATACCGGAGGAACACCTTGTGTGCTATCAAACGTCATAACGTAACTGGGTGATTATAAAGATGCCCTACAGGTGTCTTCGAAGGTGTTTGTGGTGTTGGCATAGATCAAGAATAGGATTTGTCACTCCGAGTGTCGGAGAGGTATCTCTGGGCCCTCTCGGTAATACACATCATAATAAGCCTTGCAAGAAAATCACTAATGAGTTAGTCACAAGATGATGTAGTACGGAACGAGCAAAGAGACTTGCCGGTAACGAGATTAACTAGGTATAGTGATACCGATGATCGAATCTCGGACAAGTAACATACCGATGACAAAGGGAACAACGTATGTTGTTATGCGGTTTGACCGATAAAGATCTTCGTAGAATATGTAGGAGCCAATATGAGCATCCAGGTTCCGCTATTGGGTATTGACCGGAGATGAGTCTAGGTCATGTTTTACATAGTTCTCGAACCCGTAGGGTCCGCATGCTTAACGTTTGATGACGATCGGTATTATGAGTTTATGAGTTTTGATGTATCGAAGGTAGTTCAGAGTCCCGTATGAGATCACAGACATGACGAGGAGTCTTAGAATGTCCGAGACATAAAGATTGATATATTGTGCGACTATATTTGGACACCGGAAGTGTTACGGGTGTTATCAGATAAAACCGGAGTGCCGGAGGGGTTACCGGAACCCCCCCCCCCGGGGGAGTATGGGCCATAGTGGGCCATGAGGGAAAAGATAGAGGCAGCCCACTAGGGCTGGCCGCACCTCCTAGGGAATCCTAGTTGGACTACGAGTGTGGGGGAGGCGCCCCTCTCCTTCCTTCTCCTCTTCTTCTTCCTTTCCTACTCCTAGTTGGAATAGGAAAAGGGGATTCCTACTCCTACTAGGAGTATGAAAACTACTCCTGGCGCGCCCTATAGGGCTGGCCGCACCTCCCCGTTGCTCCTTTATATACGGGGGTAGGGGGCACCCAAGGACACACAAGCAACATTGTTTTAGCCGTGTGCGGTGCCCCCCTCCACAGAAACACACCTCGATCATATCGTTGCAGTGCTTAGGCGAAGCCCTGCGCCGGTAGCTTCATCATCTCTGTCACCACGTCGTCGTGCTTACAAAACTCCCCCATGAAGCTCAACTGGATCAAGAGCTCGTGGGACGTCATCGAGCTGGACGTGTGCTGAACGCGGAGGTGCCGTACGTTCGGTGCTTGGATCGGTTGGATCGCGAAGACGTTCGACTACATCAACCGCGTCACTAGATGCTTCCGCTTTCGGTCTACGAGGGTACGTAGACACACTCTCCCCTCTCGTTGCTATGCATCTAGTAGATAGATCTTGCGTGATCATAGGAATTTTTCTTGAAATACTACGTTCCCCAATAGTGGCATCATGAGCCAGGTCTATACGTAGATGATATGCACGAGTAGAACACAATGAGTTGTGGACGATAATAATCGTACTGCTTACCAGCATGTCATAGTTTGATTCGGTGGTATTGCGAGATGAAGCGGCCCGGACCGACATTACGCGTACGCTTACGCGAGACTGGTTTCACCGTTATGAGCACTCGTTGCTTAAAGGTGACCAGCGGGTGTCTGTCTCTCTCACTTTAGCTGAATCGAGTGTGGCTATGTCCGGTCCTTGTGAAGGTTAAAACAACACATACTTGACGAAAAATCGTTGTGGTTTTTGTATCTGTAGGTAAGAACGGTTCTTGCTAAGCCCATAGCAGCCACGTAAAACTTGCAACAATAAAGTAGAGGACGTCTAACTTGTTTTTGCAGGGCATGTTGTGATGTGTATGGTCAAGACGTGATGAGTTATATGTTATTGTATGAGATGATCATGTTTTGTAAAGTTATCGGCAACCGGCAGGAGCCTTATGGTTGTCTCTTTATTGTATGAAATTCAAAGCCATGTAATTGCTTCACTTTATCACTATGAGTTAGCGATAGTAGTAGTAGCAATAGTTGGCAAGACAACCACGACGCTACGATGAAGATCATGGTGTCTAGCCGGTGACGATGGAGATCATGATGATGCTTTGGAGATGGTGATCAAAAGCACAA
This sequence comes from Secale cereale, assembly GCA_902687465.1. Classification (NCBI taxonomy): domain Eukaryota; kingdom Viridiplantae; phylum Streptophyta; class Magnoliopsida; order Poales; family Poaceae; genus Secale; species Secale cereale. The sequence continues at coordinate 30,412,253 of LR738715.1, read as the reverse complement.
GATGATGATGGCCATATCATGTCACATATTTTGATTGCATGTGATGTTTATCTTATTATGCTTCTTATTTTTCTTACTACGGCGGTAGCATTATAAGATGATCCCTTACAAAATTTCAAGGTACAAGTGTTCTCCCTGAGTATGCACCGTTGCGAAAGTTCGTCGTGCCGAGACACCACGTGATGATCGGGTGTGATAAGCTCTACGTTCAAATACAACGGGTGTAAGAAAAATTTGCACATGCAGAATACTCGGGATAAAATTGATGAGCCTAGCATTGACAGACATGGCCTCGGAACACTGGAGACCGAAAGGTCGAACGTGAATCATATAGTAGATATGATCAACATACGATGTTCACCATTGAAAACTACTCCATCTCACGTGATGATCGGACATGGTTTAGTTGATTTGGATCACGTGATCATTTAGATGACTAGAGGGATGTCTATCTAAGTGGGAGTTCTTTAGTAATATGATTAATTGGATTTTAATTTATCATGAACTTAGTCCTGGTAGTATTAGCATATCTATGTTGTAGATCAATAGCTCGCGATGTAGCTCCCCGTTTATTTTTATATGTTCCTAGAGAAATATAAGTTGAAAGATGATAGTAGCAATGATGCGGACTTGTGCCGTGATCTGAGGGTTTTCCTCATTGCTTCATAGAAGAATTATGTCCTTAATGCACTGCTAGGTGACAAACCTATTGCAGGAGCAGATGCAGACGTTATGAACGTTTTGACAAATGCTCGGTATGATGACTACTTGATAATTTAGTGCACCATGCTTTACGGCTTAGAACCAGGACTTCAAAAATGTTTTGAATGCCACAGAACATATAAGATGTTCCTGAGAGTTGAAATTGGTATTTCATACTCATGCCCATATCAAAAGGTATGAGACCTCTGATAGTACTTTGCCTACAAGATGGAGGTGAATAGCTCAACCAGTGAGCATGTGCTCAGATTGTTTGGGTACTACAATTGCTTGAATCAAGTGGGAGTTAATCTTCTAGATAAGATAGTAATCGACAAAGTTCTCTAGTCACTATCTCCAAGTTACTAGAACTTCGTGATGAACTATAATATGCAAGGGATGAGAAACATAATTCCCGTGCTCTTCGCGATGCTGAAATCGGCGAAGGTAGAAATCAAGAAAGAGCATCAATTGTTGATGGTTAACAAAGACCACTTGTTTCAAGTAAAGGGCAAAGGGATAGAAGGGGAACTTCAAGAAGAATGACAAGCAAGTTGTCACTCCCGTGAAGAAACCCAAAGCTAAACTCAAGCCTGAAACTAAGTGCTTCTACTGCAAAGGAAATGGTCATTGGAAGTGGAACTGCCCTAGATACTTGGCGGATAAGAAGGAGGGCAAAGTGAACAAAGGTATATTTTATATACATATTATTGATGTGTACTTTACTAGTGTTCATAGCAACCCCTGGGTATTTGATACCGGTTCAGTTGCTAAAATTAGTAACTCAAAACGAGAGTTGCAGAATGAAAAAAGACTAGTTAAAGGTGAAGTGACGATGCGTGTTGGAAGTGGTTCCAAGATTGATATGATCATCATCGCGCACTCCCTATACTTTTGGGATTAGTGTAGAACCTAAATAAATGTTACTTGGCATTTGCGTTGATCATGAATATGATTGATCATGTTTGTTGCAATACGGTTATTCATTTAAAGTCATAGAATAATTGTTATTCTATTTACATGAATAAAACCTTCGATGGTCATACACCCAATGAAAATAGTTTGTTGGATCTCGATCGTAGTAATACACATATTCATAATATTGAATCCAAAAGATGCAAAGTTGATAATATAGTGCAACTTATTTGTGGCACTGCCGTTTAGGTCATATTGGTGTAAAGCGCGTGAAGAAACTCCATGCTGATGGGCTTTTGGAATCACTTGATTATGAATCACTTGGTGCTTGCGAACCATGCCTCATGGGCAAGATGACTAAAACTCCGTTCCCCGGAACAATGGAGCGAGCAACTAATTTGTTGAAAATCATACATAGTGTTGTATGTGGACCGATGAGTGTTGATGCTCACGGCGGGTATCGTTATTTTCTGATCTTCACTGACAATTTGAGCAGATATGAGTATATCTACTTGATGAAGCACAAGTCTGAAACATTTGATAAGTTCAAAGAATTTCAGAGTGAAGTAGAGAATCATTGTAACAAGAAAAATTAAGTTTCTATGATCTGATCACGGAGGCGAATATTTGAGTTACGAGTTTGGTCTTCATTTAGAACAATGTGGAATAGTTTCAGAGCTCACGCCACCCGAAACACCACAACGTAATGGTGTGTCTGAACGTCGTAACCGTACTTTATTAGATATTGTGCGATCTATGATGTCTCTTACCGATTTACCACTATCGTTTTGGGTTATGCATTAGAGACAACTGCATTCACGTTAAATAAGGGCACCATCTAAATCCGTTGAGACGACGCCTTATGAACCGTGGTTTGGCAAGAAACCAAAGTTGTCGTTTCTTAAAGTTTGGGGCTGCGATGCTTATGTGAAAAAGCTTCAACCTGATAAGCTCGAATCCAAGTCGGAGAAATGTGTCTTCATAGGATACCCAAAGGAAACTGTTGGGTACACCTTCTATCACATATCTGAAGGCAAGATATTTGTTGCTACGGATGGATCCTTTCTAGAGAAGGAGTTTCTCTCGAGAGGAGTGACTTGGAGGAAAGTGGAACTTGATGAGGTAATTGTACCTTCTCCCGAATTAGAAAGTAGTACATCACAGAAACTAGTTCCAGTGATTCCTACACCAATCAGCGAGGAAGCTAATGATGATGATCATGAAACTTCAGATCAAGTTACTACTGAAGCTCGTAGGTTAACCAGAATGTGATCCGCGCCAGAGTGGTATGGTAACCCGGTTCTGGAAGTCATGTTACTAGACCATGATGAACCTACGAACTATGAGGAAGCGATGATGAGCCCAGATTCCGCAGAATGGCCAGAGGCCATGAAATCTAATATGGGATCCATGTATGAGAACAAAGTGTGGACTTTGGTTGACTTGCCCGATGATCGGCAAGCCATTGAAAATAAATGGATCTTCAAGAGGAAGACTGACGCCGATGGTAATGTTACTGTCTACAAAGCTCAAGTTTTTGCAAAAGGTTTTCGACAAGTTCAACGTGTTGACTACGATGAGATTTTCTCACTCGTAGCGATGCTTAAGTCTGTTTGAATCATGTTAGCAATTGCTGCATTTTATGAAATCTGGCAAATGGATAACAAAATTGCGTTCTTTAATGGATTTATTAAAGAAGAGTTGAATATGATGCAACCAGAATGTTTTGTCATTCCTAAAGGTACTAACAAAATGTGCAAGCTCCAGCGATCCATCTATGGACTGGTGCAAGCATCTCGGAGTTAGAATATACTCTTTGATAAGATGATCAAAGCATATAGTTTTATACAGACTTGCGGTGAAGCCTGTATTTACTAGAAAGTGAGTGGGAGCACTACAGCCTTTCTGATAAGTATATGTGAATGACATATTGTTGATTGGAAATGATGTAGAATTTTCTGGAAAGCATAAAGGAGTGTTTGAAAGGAGTTTTTCAAAGAAAGACCTCGGTGAAGCTGCTTACATATTGAGCATCAAGATCTATAGAGACAGATCAAGACGCTTGATAAGTTCTTTCAATGAGTACATACCTTGACAAGTTTTTGAAGTAGTTCAAAATGGAATAGTCAAAGAAAGAGTTTTTGCCTGTGTTGCAAGGTGTGAAGTTGAGTAAGACTCCAAGCCTGACCACAACAAAAGATAGAGAGAGAATGAAAGTCATTCCGTATACCTCAGCCATAGGTTCTATAAAGTATGTCATGCTGTATACCAGACCTATTGTATGCCCTGCCCTGAGTTTGGCAAGGGAGTAAAATTTTGATCTAGGAGTAGATCACTGGACATCGGTCAAAATTATCCTTAGAGGACTAAGGAAATATTTCTCGGTTATGGAGGTGATAAAGAGTTCGTCGTAAAGAGTTACGTCGATGCAAGCTTTGACACTGATCTGGATGACTCCGAGTCTCGATCTGGATACATATTGAAAGTGGGAGCACTTAGCTAGAGTAGCTCCGTGCGGAGCATTGTAGACATAGAAATTTGCAAAATACATACGGATCTGAATGTGGCAGACCCCTGACTAAACTTCTCTCACGAAGCAAAACATGATCACACCTTAGTACTCTTTGGGTGTTAATCACTTGGCAGTGTGAACTAGATTATTGAATCTAGTAAACCCTTTGGGTGATGGTAACATGGCGATGTGAACTTTGGGTGTTATTCACATAACGATGTGAACTATCGATATTAAATCACATGGCGATGTGAACTAGATTATTGACTCTAGTGCAAGTGGGAGACTGAAGGAAATATGCCCTAGAGGCAATAATAAAGTTGTTATTTATATTTCCTTATATCATGATAAATGTTTATTATTCATGCTACAATTGTATTAACCGGAAACTTAGTACATGTGTGAATACATAGACAAAAACAGAGTGTCCCTAGTATATCTCTACTAGACTAGCTCGTTAATCAAAGATGGTTATGTCTAACCATAGACATGAGTTGTCATTTGATCAACGAGATCACATCATTAGAAGAATGATGTGATGGACAAGACCCATCCGTTAGCATAGCAACTTGATCGTTTAGTTTACTGCTATTGCTTTCTTCATAACGTATACATGTTCCTATGACTATGAGATTGTGCAACTCCCGAATACCGGAGGAACACCTTATGTGCTATCAACCGTCATAACATAACTGGGTGATTATAAAGATGCTCTACAGGTGTCTCCGAATTTGTTTGTGTTGTTGGCATAGATCAAGAATATGATTTGTCACTCCGAGTGTCGGAGAGGTATCTCTGGGCCCTCTCGGTAATACACATCATAATAAGCCTTGAAAGCAAATGACTAATGAGTTAGTCACAAGAATATGTATTACGGAACGAGTAAAGAGACTTACCGGTAATGAGATTAACTAGGTATAGTGATACCAACGATCGAATCTCGGACAAGTAACATACCGATGACAAAGGGAACAACGTATGTTGTTATGCGGTTTGACCGATGAAGATCTTCGTAGAATATGTAGGAGCCAATATGAGCATCCAGGTTCCGCTATTGGTTATTGACCGGAGATGAGTCTCGGTCATGTCTACATAGTTCTCGAACCCGTAAGGACCGCACGCTTAACGTTTGATGACGATCGGTATTATGAGTTTATGAGATTTGATGTACCGAAGGTAGTTCGGAGTCCCGGATGAGATCACGGACATGACAAGGAGTCTCGGAATGTCCGAGACATAAACATTGATATATTGGACGACTATATTCGGACACCGGAAGTGTTCCCGGTGTTATCTGATAAAACCGGAGTGCCGGAGGGGTTACCGGAACCCCCCCGGGGGAGTATGGGCCATAGTGGGCCATGAGGGAAAAGATAGAGGCAGCCCACTAGGGCTGGCCGCACCTCCTAGGTAATCCTAGTTGGACTAGGAGTGGGGGGGAGGCGCCCCTCTCCTTCCTTCTCCTCTTCTTCTTCCTTTCCTACTCCTAGTAGGAATAGGAAAAGGGGATTCCTACTCCTACTAGGAGTATGAAAACTACTCCTGGCGCGCCCTATAGGGCTGGCCGCACCTCCCCGTTGCTCCTTTATATACGGGGGTAGGGGGCACCCAAGGACACACAAGCAACATTGTTTTAGCCGTGTGCGGTGCCCCCCTCCACAGAAACACACCTCGGTCATATCGTTGCAGTGCTTAGGCGAAGCCATGCGCCGGTAGCTTCATCATCTCTGTCACCACGCCGCCGTGCTTACAAAACTCCCCCATGAAGCTCAACTGGATCAAGAGCTCGTGGGACGTCATCGAGCTGGACGTGTGCTGAACGCGGAGGTGCCGTACGTTCGGATGCTTGGATCGGTTGTATCGCAAAGACGTTCGACTACATCAACCGCGTCACTAGATGCTTCCGCTTTCGGTCTATGAGGGTACGTAGACACACTCTCCCCTCTCGTTGCTATGCATCTAGTAGATAGATCTTGCGTGATCATAGGAATTTTTCTTGAAATACTATGTTCCCCAATAATGGCATCATGAGCCAGGTCTATACGTAGATGATATGCACGAGTAGAACACAATGAGTTGTGGACGATAATAATCGTACTGCTTACCAGCATGTCATAGTTTGATTCGGTGGTATTGCGAGATGAAGCGGCCCGGACCGACATTACGCGTACCTTTACGCGAGACTGGTTTCACCGTTATGAGCACTCGTTGCTTAAAGGTGACCAGCGGGTGTATGTCTCTCTCACTTTAGCTGAATCGAGTGTGGCTATGTCCGGTCCTTGTGAAGATTAAAACAACACATACTTGACGAAAAATCGTTGTGGTTTTTGTATGCGTAGGTAAGAACGGTTCTTGCTAAGCCCGTAACAGCCACGTAAAACTTGCAACAATAAAGTAGAGGACGTCTAACTTGTTTTTGCAGGGCATGTTGTGATGTGATATGGTCAAGACGTGATGAGTTATATGTTATTGTATGAAATGATCATGTTTTGTAAAGTTATCGGCAACCGGCAGGAGCCTTGTGGTTGTCTCTTTATTGTATGAATTGCAAAGCCATGTAATTGCTTCACTTTATCACTATGAGTTAGCGATAGTAGTAGTAGCAATAGTTGGCAAGACGACCACGACGCTACGATGAAGATCATGGTGTCTAGCCGGTGACGATGGAGATCATGATGATGCTTTGGAGATGGTGATCAAAAGCACAAGATGATGATGGCCATATCATGTCACATATTTTGATTGCATGTGATGTTTATCTTATTATGCTTCTTATTTTTCTTACTACGGCGATAGCATTATAAGATGATCCCTTACAAAATTTCAAGGTACAAGTGTTCTCCCTGAGTATGCACCGTTGCGAAAGTTCGTCGTGCCGAGACACCACGTGATGATCGGGTGTGATAAGCTCTACGTTCAAATACAACGGGTGTAAGAAAAATTTGCACATGCAGAATACTCGGGATAAAATTGATGAGCCTAGCATTGACAGACATGGCCTCGGAACACTGGAGACCGAAAGGTCGAACGTGAATCATATAGTAGATATGATCAACATACGATGTTCACCATTGAAAACTACTCCATCTCACGTGATGATCGGACATGGTTTAGTTGATTTGGATCACGTGATCATTTAGATGACTAGAGGGATGTCTATCTAAGTGGGAGTTCTTTAGTAATATGAATAATTGGATTTTAATTTATCATGAACTTAGTCCTGGTAGTATTAGCATATCTATGTTGTAGATCAATAGCTCGCGATGTAGCTCCCCGTTTATTAATATATGTTCCTAGAGAAATATAAGTTGAAAGATGATAGTAGCAATGATGCGGACTTGTGCCGTGATCTGAGGGTTTTCCTCATTGCTTCACAGAAGAATTATGTCCTTAATGCACTGCTAGGTGACAAACCTATTGCAGGAGCAGATGCAGACGTTATGAACGTTTTGACAAATGCTCGGTATGATGACTACTTGATAGTTTAGTGCACCATGCTTTACGGCTTAGAACTAGGACATCAAAAATGTTTTGAATGCCACAAAACATATAAGATGTTCCTAAGAGTTGAAATTGGTATTTCATACTCATGCCCGTATCAAAAGGTATGAGACCTCTGATAGTACTTTGCCTACAAGATGGAGGAGAATAGCTCAACCAGTGAGCATGTGCTCAGATTGTTTGGGTACTACAATTGCTTGAATCAAGTGGGAGTTAATCTTCCAGATAAGATAGTAATCGACAAAGTTCTCTAGTCACTATCTCCAAGTTACTAGAACTTCGTGATGAACTATAATATGCAAGGGATGAGAAACATAATTCCCGTGCTCTTCGCGATGCTGAAATCGGCGAAGGTAGAAATCAAGAAAGAGCATCAAGTGTTGATGGTTAACAAAGACCACTTGTTTCAAGTAAAGGGAAAAGGGATAGAAGGGGAACTTCAAGAAGAATGACAAGCAAGTTGTCACTCCCGTGAAGAAACCCAAAGCTAAACTCAAGCCTGAAACTAAGTGCTTCTACTGTAAAGGAAATGGTCATTGGAAGTGGAACTGCCCTAGATACTTGGCGGATAAGAAGGATGGCAAAGTGAACAAAGGTATATTTGATATACATATTATTGATGTGTACTTTACTAGTGTTCATAGCAACCCCTGGGTATTTGATACCGGTTCAGTTGCTAAAATTAGTAACTCAAAACGAGAGTTGCAGAATGAAAAAAGACTAGTTAAAGGTGAAGTGACGATGTGTGTTGGAAGTGGTTCCAAGATTGATATGATCATCATCGCGCACTCCCTATACTTTTGGGATTAGTGTAGAACCTAAATAAATCTTATTTGGCATTTGCGTTGATCATGAATATGATTGATCATGTTTGTTGCAATACGGTTATTCATTTAAAGTCATAGAATAATTGTTATTCTATTTACATGAATAAAACCTTCGATGGTCATACACCCAATGAAAATAGTTTGTTGGATCTCGATCATAGTAATACACATATTCATAATATTGAAGCCAAAAGATGCAAAGTTGATAATATAGTGCAACTTATTTGTGGCACTGCCGTTTAGGTCATATTGGTGTAAAGTGCGTGAAGAAACTCCATGCTGATGGGCTTTTGGAATCACTTGATTATGAATCACTTGGTGCTTGCGAACCATGCCTCATGGGCAAGATGACTAAAACTCCGTTCTCCGGAACAATGGAGCGAGCAACTAATTTGTTGAGAATCATACATACTGTTGTATGTGGACCGATGAGTGTTGAGGCTCACGGCGGGTATCGTTATTTTCTGATCTTCACTGATGATTTGAGCAGATATGAGTATATCTACTTGATGAAGCACAAGTCTGAAACATTTGATAAGTTCAAAGAATTTCAGAGTGAAGTAGAGAATCGTTGTAACAAGAAAATTAAGTTTCTATGATCTGATCACGGAGGCTAATATTTGAGTTACGAGTTTGGTCTTCATTTATAACAATGTGGAATAGTTTCAGAGCTCACGCCACCCGAAACACCACAATGTAATGGTGTGTCTGAACGTCGTAACCGTACTTTATTAGATATTGTGCGATCTATGATGTCTCTTACCGATTTACCAATATCGTTTTGGGTTATGCATTAGAGACAACTGCATTCACGTTAAATAAGGGCACCATCTAAATCCGTTGAGACGACGCCTTATGAACCGTGGTTTGGCAAGAAACCAAAGTTGTCGTTTCTTAAAGTTTGGGGCTGCGATGCTTATGTGAAAAAGCTTCAACCTGATAAGCTCGAATCCAAGTCGGAGAAATGTGTCTTCATAGGATACCCAAAGGAAACTGTTGGGTACACCTTCTATCACATATCTGAAGGCAAGATATTTGTTGCTACGAATGGATCCTTTCTAGAGAAGGAGTTTCTCTCGAGAGGATTGAGTGGGAGGAAAGTGGAACTTGATGAGGTAATTGTACCTTCTCCCGAATTAGAAAGTAGTACATCACAGAAACTAGTTCCAGTGATTCCTACACCAATCAGCGAGGAAGCTAATGATGATGATCATGAAACTTCAGATCAAGTTACTACTGAATCTCGTAGGTTAACCAGAGTGCGATCCGCGCCAAAGTGGTATGGTAACCCGGTTCTGGAAGACATGTTACTAGACCATGATGAACCTACGAACTATGAGGAAGCGATGATGAGCCTAGATTCCGCAAAATGGCCAGAGGCCATGAAATCTTATATGGGATCCATGTATGAGAACAAAGTGTGGACTTTGGTTGACTTGCCCGATGATCGGCAAGCCATTGAAAATAAATGGATCTTCAAGAGGAAGACTGACGCCGATGGTAATGTTACTGTCTACAAAGCTCAAGTTTTTGCAAAAGGTTTTCGACAAGTTCAACGTGTTGACTACGATGAGATTTCTCACTCATAGCGATGCTTAAGTCTGTCTGAATCATGTTAGCAATTGCTGCATTTTATGAAATCTGGCAAATGGATAACAAAATTGCGTTCTTTAATGGATTTATTAAAGAAGAGTTGAATATGATGCAACTAGAATGTTTTGTCAATCCTAAAGGTACTAACAAAATGTGCAAGCTCCAGTGATCCATCTATGGACTGGTGCAAGCATCTCGGAGTTAGAATATACACTTTGATAAGATGATCAAAGCATATAGTTTTATACAGACTTGCGGTGAAGCCTGTATTTACTAGAAAGTGAGTGGGAGCACTACAGCCTTTCTGATAAGTATATGTGAATGACATATTGTTGATTGGAAATGATGTAGAATTTTCTGGAAAGCATAAAGGAGTGTTTGAAAGGAGTTTTTCAAAGAAAGACCTCGGTGAAGCTGCTTACATATTGAGCATCAAGATCTATAGAGACAGATCAAGACGCTTGATAAGTTTTTTCAATGAGTACATACCTTGACAAGTTTTTGAAGTAGTTCAAAATGGAACAATCAAAGAAAGAGTTATTGCCTGTGTTGCAAGGTGTGAAGTTGAGTAAGACTCCAAGCCTGGCCACAACAAAAGATAGAGAGAGAATGAAAGTCATTCTGTATACCTCAGCCATAGGTTCTATAAAGTATGTCATGCTGTATACCAGACCTATTGTATGCCCTGCCCTGAGTTTGGCAAGGGAGTAAAATTTTGATCTAGGAGTAGATCACTGGACATCGGTCAAAATTATCCTTAGAGGACTAAGGAAATATTTATCGGTTATGGAGGTGATAAAGAGTTCGTCGTAAAGAGTTACGTCGATGCAAGCTTTGACACCGATCTGGATGACTCCGAGTCTCGATCTGGATACATATTGAAAGTGGGAGCACTTAGCTAGATTAGCTCCGTGCGGAGCATTGTAGACATAGAAATTTGCAAAATACATACGGATCTGAATGTGGCAGACCCCTGAATAAACTTCTCTCACGAAGCAAAACATGATCACACCTTAGTACTCTTTGGGTGTTAATCACTTGGCGGTGTGAACTAGATTATTGAATCTAGTAAACCCTTTGGGTGATGGTAACATGGCGATGTGAACTTTGGGTGTTATTCACATAACGATGTGAACTATCGATATTAAATCACATGGCGATGTGAACTAGATTATTGACTCTAGTGCAAGTGGGAGACTGAAGGAAATATGCCCTAGAGGCAATAATAAAGTTGTTATTTATATTTCCTTATATCATGATAAATGTTTATTATTCATGCTACAATTGTATTAACCGGAAACTTAGTACATGTGTGAATACATAGACAAAAACAGAGTGTCCCTAGTATGCCTCTACTAGACTAGCTCGTTAATCAAAGATGGTTATGTCTAACCATAGACATGAGTTGTCATTTGATCAACGAGATCACATCATTAGAAGAATGATGTGATGGACAAGACCCATCCGTTAGCATAGCAACTTGATCGTTTAGTTTACTGCTATTGCTTTCTTCATAACTTATACATGTTCCTATGACTATGAGATTGTGCAACTCCCGAATACCGGAGGAACACCTTATGTGCTATCAACCGTCATAACATAACTGGGTGATTATAAAGATGCTCTACAGGTGTCTCCGAATGTGTTTGTGTTGTTGGCATAGATCAAGAATATGATTTGTCACTCCGAGTGTCGGAGAGGTATCTCTGGGCCCTCTCGGTAATACACATCATAATAAGCCTTGAAATCAAATGACTAATGAGTTAGTCACAAGAAGATGTATTATGGAACGAGTAAAGAGACTTACCGGTAATGAGATTAACTAGGTATAGTGATACCAACGATCGCATCTCGGACAAGTAACATACCGATGACAAAGGGAAAAACGTATGTTGTTATGCGGTTTGACCGATGAAGATCTTCGTAGAATATGTAGGAGCCAATATGAGCATCCAGGTTCCGCTATTGGTTATTGACCGGAGATGAGTCTCGGTCATGTCTACATAGTTCTCGAACCCGTAAGGACCGCACGCTTAACGTTTGATGACGATCGGTATTATGAGTTTATGAGATTTGATGTACCGAAGGTAGTTCGGAGTCCCGGATGAGATCACGGACATGACAAGGAGTCTCGGAATGTCCGAGACATAAACATTGATATATTGGACGACTATATTCGGACACCGGAAGTGTTCCCGGTGTTATCTGATAAAACCGGAGTGCCGGAGGGGTTACCGGAACCCCCCCGGGGGAGTATGGGCCATAGTGGGCCATGAGGGAAAAGATAGAGGCAGCCCACTAGGGCTGGCCGCACCTCCTAGGGAATCCTAGTTGGACTAGGAGTGGGGGGAGGCGCCCCTCTCCTTCCTTCTCCTCTTCTTCTTCCTTTCCTACTCTTAGAAGGAATAGGAAAAGGGGATTCCTACTCCTACTAGGAGTATGAAAACTACTCCTGGCGCGCCCTATAGGGCTGGCCGCACCTCCCCGTTGCTCCTTTATATACGGGGGTAGGGGGCACCCAAGGACACACAAGCAACATTGTTTTAGCCGTGTGCGGTGCCCCCCTCCACAGAAACACACCTCGGTCATATCGTTGCAGTGCTTAGGCGAAGCCCTGCGCCGGTAGCTTCATCATCTCTATCACCACGCCGCCGTGCTTACAAAACTCCCCCATGAAGCTCAACTGGATCAAGAGCTCGTGGGACGTCATCGAGCTGGACGTGTGCTGAACGCGGAGGTGCCGTACGTTCGGATGCTTGGATCGGTTGTATCGCGAAGACGTTCGACTACATCAACCGCGTCACTAGATGCTTCCGCTTTCGGTCTATGAGGGTACGTAGACACACTCTCCCCTCTCGTTGCTATGCATCTAGTAGATAGATCTTGCGTGATCATAGGAATTTTTCTTGAAATACTACGTTCCCCAATAATGGCATCATGAGCCAGGTCTATACGTAGATGATATGCACGAGTAGAACACAATGAGTTGTGGACGATAATAATCGTACTGCTTACCAGCATGTCATAGTTTGATTCGGTGGTATTGCGAGATGAAGTGGCCCGGACCGACATTACGCGTACCTTTACGCGAGACTGGTTTCACCGTTATGAGCACTCGTTGCTTAAAGGTGACCAGCGGGTGTCTGTCTCTCTCACTTTAGTTGAATCGAGTGTGGCTATGTCCGGTCCTTGTGAAGATTAAAACAACACATACTTGACGAAAAATCGTTGTGGTTTTTGTATGTGTAGGTAAGAACGGTTCTTGCTAAGCCCATAACAGCCACGTAAAACTTGCAACAATAAAGTAGAGGACGTCTAACTTGTTTTTGCAGGGCATGTTGTGATGTGATATGGTCAAGACGTGATGAGTTATATGTTATTGTATGAAATGATCATGTTTTGTAAAGTTATCGGCAACCGGCAGGAGCCTTGTGGTTGTCTCTTTATTGTATGAATTGCAAAGCCATGTAATTGCTTCACTTTATCACTATGAGTTAGCGATAGTAGTAGTAGCAATAGTTGGCAAGACGACCACGACGCTACGATGAAGATCATGGTGTCTAGCCGGTGACGATGGAGATCATGATGATGCTTTGGAGATGGTGATCAAAAGCACAAGATGATGATGGCCATATCATGTCACATATTTTGATTGCATGTGATGTTTATCTTATTATGCTTCTTATTTTTCTTACTACGGCGATAGCATTATAAGATGATCCCTTACAAAATTTCAAGGTACAAGTGTTCTCCCTGAGTATGCACCGTTGCGAAAGTTCGTCGTGCCGAGACACCACGTGATGATCGGGTGTGATAAGCTCTACGTTCAAATACAACGGGTGTAAGAAAAATTTGCACATGCAGAATACTCGGGATAAAATTGATGAGCCTAGCATTGACAGACATGGCCTCGGAACACTGGAGACCGAAAGGTCGAACGTGAATCATATAGTAGATATGATCAACATACGATGTTCACCATTGAAAACTACTCAATCTCACGTGATGATCGGACATGGTTTAGTTGATTTGGATCACGTGATCATTTAGATGACTAGAGGGATGTCTATCTAAGTGGGAGTTCTTTAGTAATATGAATAATTGGATTTTAATTTATCATGAACTTAGTCCTGGTAGTATTACACTACTGGAATCTGGGTCTTTGCCATCTGCCAGATCTTTGCCGTCTGCCAGCTGATGGCAAAGAGGCTGTTTGCCGTCTGTCTTGTCAAAGCAGACGGCAAAGAACCAGCTGATGGCAAAGAGGGTCTTTGCCATCTGCCAGATCTTTGCCGTCTGCTGGCAGACGGCAAAGAGGTCTTTGCCATCTGCCAGCAGACGGCAAAGACCAATGTGGGCCCCATGGGGGTACTGCACTGGCTAGGTCACACCGGCCACTTCTTTGCCGTCTGCTGGCAGACGGCAAAGATTTCTTTGCCATCTGCCAGCAAACGGCAAAGAGATATGAGGGGGCCCACAGTGTCACGGCGTGGGCGGGCTAACGGTTACCCTCTTTGCCGTCTGCTGGCAGACGGCAAAGAATTCTTTGCCGACTACTGGCAGACGGCAAAGAGGTGGGGCTATTTTTTTTTGGGTTAAAAAAAAAGCCGTTGCCCCCACCTCCTCCCTCTCTCTTTTCGGGCCTTAATTTCGCGCCCGCGCGCTCTCTCGCATTGATAATTTTCGGGCGTCCCGCGCGCAGCCCATCCATCCGAACAGAAGAAAAAGAATGAGAAAAAAAAAGACACAGAAGCCCCCATCGAACAGAACACCTCACGCGAGTCCCTCTCTCCCTCCCCACGAGACTCCACGCCGCCGCCGCTGCCGCCGCCGCCCACGCCGGTGGACTCCGGCGAGTTCCACCGGCGCGCTGCACGCCCCCATGGTGCCCTCGCTCCGCTCCTTCAACCTCTCCGGCCAGATCCGACAGTCCCGGCCTCTACCCATGGCGTGGACGGCTCGAGGCGCCGGATCCCGGAGCAGGGCGGCGCGGAGGCCTTCCTCCGGCAGGATCCCGAGCTCGACGAGGAGGAGCAGGAGGAGGAGGGCCGCACCCGAACCACCAAAGGCCTGCTCTGCTCCCCTTCTTCCTCCACCATCTGAACATGTAGCTTTATATCTCTTAGTTTGTTTGCTAGAGCATGTAGCTTTCAGAGTTTTCTTCGTCTAGGTTAGATCGATTACAGCTGGTCCGATGGGATTGGTGCCTAGGTTCAAGAGCTGCTTATTTTACCGAATTCTGGGGGATTCAACTAAACCCCTAAATCTCGGAAGGAACATGGAAGGTGAAGGTGCAGAAGCGTAGCAGATGTAGAGGTCAGGGAAATGTACGTCCCTGATTGTTTTATTGACAATTTTTGGGGGGCTTTATCTCACAGTTTTTAGTTTTGGGTGAAACCGTTGTGTACGGATCTACTTCGTTTTGGGTGAAACCATTTGATTTTTTATTTATTATTAGTGCCAGTGTTTGATATCCCATACATTCCGTACTTATTTATTAGTTTATAAATTGTGATTTTTCTTTGTAGACTTTTCTTGACTGGACAAAATGAATGTTGCGGAGAAATTATAAGACACTTAAACCTTCAGAATTAGTTCATACTCCAGTTTTGTGTGCTCTTTCTGTGCTGTAACTTCTAATATGCACCCTTTGTTAGGTTTCTCAATTTCTCGAATATGCAATACAGCTGTTACTGCTTCTTCAGTTTGATGTATCATTTATGCTTATGTAATTTTACAAATTTGAGATATTTGGCTGTGTTGTTATTTTAGTATGGTGTCTGGTTATGTAACTTATAAACGGTTTTTCAGATGTTAATGCCAGATTATGTCAGCTTAATGCGGTGTCAGATTTTAATGTAGTTGCCTGCTTCCCAACAGAGATTCAGGTTGGTTGCTTCCCGACAGAGATTGAGGTCCCTAGGAGGTTACCATCGAGAGTCAGGTTATCCCTCACATGTTTTTTCAGATGTCCCTTAATTTATTCTGATCATCAACATATATATATTTTCTGAATCATGCAGGAGATCTGCATGATATAGCCAATGTATGTCGACACTCTTTATTGTGCTGCTCTGAAAACACCTTGAATCTCCTCTATTTGCATGGTATTGTGCCTTAAGTCCTTTCTTAAGTCAAATTTAAGCGAGCCTTACTAGATGTCACCAGGCCAGGCCTGGTACATGCAAATCTTTGTATGTTTCAAGATTGTTGGGTCTCCAGTCTCCACATGGGTTGCATCCATTTTCTCATATTTCTTTCTTCCAGTTCACAACATCTACCTATTAGCCTGTTTTGATGTAATTAACATGATATCAGTTATACGATCATTTTTGGAACATGCGTGCAATATACCTCATGGTTTAGTGAGACATATAATTTTAGTTTATCTGGCAATATAATCTATTGCCAAATGTCTAGGGTCTTAATTACAGGATTTAAACTAGGAATTCAGAAACAAGCTTGGGCGAACGCCAGCGCCATGCCGCGTCGTGTCCTGGGTCTTAATTACAGGAGATATACCACATGGTCGGGCTGCTCACTTTTTGTGCCAATGTTTTGCAGGAAGGCTTACTGAAGGCTGCCAATGATATACTTCAAGAAAGGGTACTATACTCTAACCCAGATCCATTTTAAAGAAACTGCACTATTTGAGATGTTACCTTTTGATTTTTTTGCGGGAGTTACCTTTTGATTTTAGGATAGCGTTCATAACAGTTTTAGCATTTAAACTTAACCAAAGCATGGTAGAAAAGGGGATCATCCATAGGAGTGGTAGACAATCCTATTGCCAGTATACAGTCCATGATGAGGTTTCTTCATTCTATCTCCTGTAGCAATAGTTTCCCTCTTTTGTTCTTCCAAAAACAAGCAACTTGTTTGGGCATAATCTGTATACAGTCAAATCACACCTTAATTTTGTGTGTCTCAGATTTGAGTCTAACCTGCACCATATCAAGTGAGTCTAACTGTATTGTTTTTTCTAATTTCATCCGTTGACTACTTTGATGTTTTGGAGTTTATCCCATGAGTGCATTTGCAGCAATTTGGTATCTGGTTTTTATTTCATTTCCTTACAATTCACAGTATGCCTTCTTGAATAAATCACGATGTGACCTAATCTTTTGGTCGCTGGTCAATTATAGCGGCACAATTCAAGGACGAGACCCAAACTTCGTTTCAAGCTTGACAAGCTTGTGATGCTCATGCATAGCAGAGGTTCATATTGTAATCAAGTTATGCTATGCATCCAGTCGGTATCCACTCCTAAATCATCAGATTATGCTAGATGTTTACAACTATTGATTATTACGGTCTTTAGTTGCCACTTACTGAACTTGGAGTCTTTCTGATTTTTTTTATAGTTGCGGTTATTAAATTTTTAATGCAATCTTATAATGTTATGTACTTTTAATTTTCCAGAATGCTTTCAAAGATTTGAGAGTGCAACTTCATATAATTTGAAGTTAACTGTGCATGGATATAATTTGAAGTTAACTGTGAGAGTTCTACTCCAGAATGCGTTAAGGTTAGTCTGCACGCCGTTCGTTTGCATGGAACATGTTTGATAATATGTCTTGCTGTGACCCGTCCATTTTTTCCTCAGTTCGTTTGCCTGCTGCTCCATTTTGGTGTGTTCCTCTGGATAGCCTTCTTTCTTGGCCTGGTTCCGCTTCTTAGCTCTGGTAATGCACTGTTACTTTGCTTCTTTGTTTGCTTCTCAGAAGAGTAGATCAATGTGCTGGTTAGAAAGAAAATAAGCAGTTTGATGTAGTAAAAAAGGATGGTACTGAACAACCATGTTTCTGTACAAATAAGCAGGTTGATGTAGTAAAAAAGCATGGTACGAAAGAGCCATGTTTCTGTGCAAACTGGATTAGAAATGTGGCTGCTCTGCTGTCCTATAACTATAAATCTTTTGCATGGACTGTCCATTGGACCACAGCAGGGCCTGCTAATTGCATCCTTCTATACGATTCATGTTTTCCGCACATTGTAATGGATTGATGAAAGGATCCAATGCATGTGTGCACTGTTATTCTTGTGTTCTAACAGTTCTGCCTAAATTTGTTTGGTAGGTTGGATGATTTGTTGTGTTTCTACATTTCTTTGCAGCTGCTCAAGGTTTGCTCTTATTTACCCCTGCATTCCATTGTTTCTAGCTACAAATATGTTTATCTTTCTATGTGGGCTCCCGCAAAAAAAAATCTTTCTCTGTGGGCTGTTGTGTTAGTTCGTTTTACTGATCGTCTTATCTTTGTCATGTTCCCGCTATTTGGGTGGTCTACCTTTGGCTATGAATGTACATATATTATTGTCATGTTCCACTTATCCCTGCATCCCTGAACAATGCTGTCAAACTAATGTCCCTTTGCCCTATGTAATGGTGTTACAGACTGCCATTTGTTTTGTCGAGCTTACTAACTGTTTTGTTTTTACATTATCATGAATATGCTTTAGGCATGCCTCTTCTCTGTTTCAATGGCCCTTTGCCAGTCTTCATTTTCCGGTGTCTCCTTTTGATACAGAGCTGGTTATGATATCTGGTGGCGGGAGGTCCCATGGCTCGACAGCCATTGGTGATGGACTGATACGTTGTCCTAAGACTCTCACGCAGATCAAGAAGCGCCAGAGTAGCTCTGATCCTGAGATAATGCCTCGTGCACGGCCATCGGAGCTCGCCATGGCGGTTAGTTATACGGACTCGGATACCTTTCCTATCCATTACATTGTGTGTGCGTCCGTCGATGATTACAATGCTAACGAGGAGTGGTGTGTTGCAGGCTGCTCTTGAGAAAGAGAGAGCAAACACGCAGACGCTTTTGGAGGCGGCAAGAAGGCAGGCGGAGGAGAGGGAGAGGGAGCTGGAGGAGAGGACGGCTAGGCTGTTGGAGGAGGAGAGGAACCGGAACGATGCTCAAAACCGGGCCCTATATGACATCTTGGTGGTATGTTTCTCCTGCATATTAGCCAAATCATGAACATAATGTTTGTTCCATTACTAACTAATATGACTAACTCGTGAGAACCAAATGTGTAGAGCATGTGTGAGAAAAGCGGTCAGACCCCTCCGCCGATGCCCCAGATTGCTCCGGCGACCACGGTGAGTTTGATTTGAATGGTCGTTAGTTACTAGTATTCACATTTATGTTGCATCATGCTAACGAGACATTGCAAATGATCTTTGGTGTAGAATGCTTCCCGACAAGCATCAACCGATCCTTCTCGGTCTGCCCTTGGTGGAACCCCGACCGGCCCTTCACCTCAGTCTGGCACTGGCGCAGCCTCGACCGGTCCTTCACCTCCGTGATAACGGTATTTTTCTTCTTATTTAGCCTAGTTAGTCCATTTATGACATAATTTAGCCTATTTAGTCCACAAATGACATAATAAGATGAAGAAAATCAAGGAATAGGAAGAAAAGAAGGAATAGGAAGAGAACAAGAAGATGAAGAATAAGAAAAGAAGAAGAAGAAGAAGATCTTCTTCTTCTTCTTCTTTTCCTCCTCTTATTTAGCCTTTTTAGTCCATTTATGACATAATTTAGCCTATTTAGTCCACAAATGACATAATAAGATGAAGAAAATCAAGGAATAGGAAGAAAAGAAGGAATAGGAAGAGAAGAAGAAGAAGAAGAAGAAGAAGAAGAAGAAGAATAAGAAAAGAAGAAGAAGAAGAAGAACATTTCTTCTAGCTTTTCTTATTCTTCTTCTTTTCTTATTCTTCTTCTTCTTCTTCTTCTTCTTCTTCTTTTCCTCCTCTTATTTAGCCTATTTAGTCCATTTATGACATAATTTAGCCTATTTAGTCCACAAATGACATAATAAGATGAAGAAAATCAAGGAATAGGAAGAAAAGAAGGAATAGGAAGAGAAGAAGAAGAAGAAGAAGAAGAAGAAGAAGAATAAGAAAAGAAGAAGAAGAAGAAGAACATTTCTTCTTCTTTTCTTATTCTTCTTCTTTTCTTATTCTTCTTCTTCTTCTTCTTATTCTTCTTCTTCTTCTTTTCCTCCTCTTATTTAGCCTATTTAGTCCATTTATGACATAATTTAGCCTATTTAGTCCACAAATGACATAATAAGATGAAGAAAATCAAGGAATAGGAAGAAAAGAAGGAATAGGAAGAGAAGAAGAAGAAGAAGAAGAAGAAGAAGAAAAGAAGAAGAAGAATAAGAAAATCTTCTTCTTCTTTTCTTATTCTTATTCTTCTTCTTCTTCTTCTTTTCCTCCTCTTATTTAACCTATTTAGTCCATTTATGACATAATTTAGCCTATTTAGTCCACAAATGACATAATAAGATGAAGAAAATCAAGGAATAGGAAGAAAAGAAGGAATAGGAAAACTTCTTCTTCTTTTCTTATTCTTCTTCTTCTTCTTCTTCTTCTTCTTCTTCTTCTTTTCCTCCTCTTATTTAGCCTATTTAGTCCATTTATAACATAATTTAGCCTATTTAGTCCACAAATGACACAATAAGCTTAGTTATGTCAAAAATGGCCTAATTAGCCAGGTTAGCTCCAAAATGACCAAGTTTACCT
Organism: Secale cereale; assembly: GCA_902687465.1. Lineage (NCBI taxonomy): Eukaryota > Viridiplantae > Streptophyta > Magnoliopsida > Poales > Poaceae > Secale > Secale cereale. The sequence continues at coordinate 30,391,670 of LR738715.1, read as the reverse complement.
ATGTTAGCTCCAATATGATCCATTTAACCTACGTTAGCTCCAAAAAGACCAAGTTTACCTAAGTTAGCTACAATATGATCCATTTTACCCGCGTTAGCTCCAAAATGACCTATTTACCTAAGCTAGCTCTAAATTGACCTACACACTTAGCATTTTTACCTAGCTTAGCAAAAAATGACATTTTTACCTAGGTTAGCTAAAAAATGACCAAGTTTACCTAGGTTAGCTTCAATATGATCCATTTAACTTAGCTTAGCTCCAAAATGACTAAGTTTACCTAGGTTAGCTCCAATATGATACATTGAACTTATCTTATCTCCAAAATGACCTATTTACCTAGCTTAGCTCTAAATTGGCTTTTTTAACTACATTTGTTGGAAAAGAAGAAGATAAAGAAGAGGGGGAGGAGAGAAAGAAAGAGAAGATAAAATCTTCTTCTTATTTTCCTCTTCTTCTTCTTCTTCTTTTCCTCTTCTAGCTATTCTTCTTCTTCTAACTTTCATCTTTCCCAATTTGCAGATTTGCTTGAGATGAGGAAGCTTGCATTGATGGACTCATATATTCTCCTTGTGCTTCCTTTTTGTTTATGAAAACATGTTTGGGAACTTCTTATTGTTGGATATATTGTTGGAAACTTCTTATGTCATATGGATATATGTTGGACTTGAGGAAATATATTGTTGGAAACTTCTTATGTCATATGGATATATGTTGGACTTGAGGAAATATATTGTTGGATATGTTGTTGGAAACTTCTTATGTCATATGGATATATGTTGGACTTGAGTAAATATATTGTTGGATATGCTTGTTGAGTATATATGTATTATCTGTGTATATCTATGAATTTCTGTCAAATTGAATGAATTCAATTAAAAACAGGGGTTATATAGGCTCTTTGCCGTCTGCCAGCAGTCGGCAAAGAATGCCACGTGGCAGCTCCCTGTTCAACCTGGGAACACTGGTTGCCTATTTGGGCATTTTGCCGACTGCCGGCAGACGGCAAAGAGGCTCAGCTCTTTGTCGACTGCCGGCAGTCGGCAAAGAGGCTAAGGTCTTTGCCGACTGCCGGCAGTCGGCAAAGAGGCTAAGGTCTTTGCCGTCTGCTGGCAGACGGCAAACCACGCCGTTAACCCCTAACGGCTCCCACCTCACCTCACTGCCGTCTACGCTCTTTGCCGTCTGCTGGCCGCAAACGGCTGACGGCAAAGAGCTTTGCCGACTGCTTCTATGAAGCAGACGGCAAAGAAGGCCTTTACCGGCGTTAATTCAGCCGGACTGTTTGCCGACTGCTAGCAGTCGGCAAAGAGCTTTGCCGACTGCCATTCATGCCTTTGCCGACTGCCATGGCAGTCGGCAAAGAAGCTGATTCCTGTAGTGTTAGCATATCTATGTTGTAGATCAATAGCTCGCGATGTAGCTCCCTGTTTATTTTTATATGTTCCTAGAGAAATATAAGTTGAAAGATGATAGTAGCAATGATGCGGACTTGTGCCGTGATCTGAGGGTTTTCCTCATTGCTTCACAGAAGAATTATGTCCTTAATGCACTGCTAGGTGACAAACCTATTACAGGAGCAGATGCAGACGTTATGAACGTTTTGACAAATGCTCGGTATGATGACTACTTGATAGTTTAGTGCACCATGCTTTACGGCTTAGAACCAGGACATCAAAAATGTTTTGAATGCCACAGAACATATAAGATGTTCCTAAGAGTTGAAATTGGTATTTCATACTCATGCCCGTATCAAAAGGTATGAGACCTCTGATAGTACTTTGCCTACAAGATGGAGGAGAATAGCTCAACCAGTGAGCATGTGCTCAGATTGTTTGGGTACTACAATTGCTTGAATCAAGCGGGAGTTAATCTTCCAGATAAGATAGTAATCGACAAAGTTCTCTAGTCACTATCTCCAAGTTACTAGAACTTCGTGATGAACTATAATATGCAAGGGATGAGAAACATAATTCCCGTGCTCTTCGCGATGCTGAAATCGGCGAAGGTAGAAATCAAGAAAGAGCATCAAGTGTTGATGGTTAACAAAGACCACTTGTTTCAAGTAAAGGGAAAAGGGATAGACGGGGAACTTCAAGAAGAATGACAAGCAAGTTGTCACTCCCGTGAAGAAACCCAAAGCTAAACTCAAGCCTGAAACTAAGTGCTTCTACTGCAAAGGAAATGTTCATTGGAAGTGGAACTGCCCTAGATACTTGGCGGATAAGAAGGATGGCAAAGTGAACAAAGGTATATTTGATATACATATTATTGATGTGTACTTTACTAGTGTTCATAGCAACCCCTGGGTATTTGATACCGGTTCAGTTGCTAAAATTAGTAACTCAAAACGAGAGTTGCAGAATGAAAAAAGACTAGTTAAAGGTGAAGTGACGATGTGTGTTGGAAGTGGTTCCAAGATTGATATGATCATCATCGCGCACTCCCTATACTTTTGGGATTAGTGTAGAACCTAAATAAATCTTATTTGGCATTTGCGTTGATCATGAATATGATTGATCATGTTTGTTGCAATACGGTTATTCATTTAAAGTCATAGAATAATTGTTATTCTATTTACATGAATAAAACCTTCGATGGTCATACACCCAATGAAAATAGTTTGTTGGATCTCGATCATAGTAATACACATATTCATAATATTGAAGCCAAAAGATGCAAAGTTGATAATATAGTGCAACTTATTTGTGGCACTGCCATTTAGGTCATATTGGTGTAAAGTGCGTGAAGAAACTCCATGCTGATGGGCTTTTGGAATCACTTGATTATGAATCACTTGGTGCTTGCGAACCATGCCTCATGGGCAAGATGACTAAAACTCCGTTCTCCGGAACAATGGAGCGAGCAACTAATTTGTTGAAAATCATACATACTGTTGTATGTGGACCGATGAGTGTTGAGGCTCATGGCGGGTATCGTTATTTTCTGATCTTCACTGATGATTTGAGCAGATATGAGTATATCTACTTGATGAAGCACAAGTCTGAAACATTTGATAAGTTCAAAGAATTTCAGAGTGAAGTAGAGAATCATTGTAACAAGAAAATTAAGTTTCTATGATCTGATCACGGAGGCTAATATTTGAGTTACGAGTTTGGTCTTCATTTATAACAATGTGGAATAGTTTCAGAGCTCACGCCACCCGAAACACCACAACGTAATGGTGTGTCTGAACGTCGTAACCGTACTTTATTAGATATTGTGCGATCTATGATGTCTCTTACCGATTTACCAATATCGTTTTGGGTTATGCATTAGAGACAACTGCATTCACGTTAAATAAGGGCACCATCTAAATCCGTTGAGACGACGCCTTATGAACCGTGGTTTGGCAAGAAACCAAAGTTGTCGTTTCTTAAAGTTTGGGGCTGCGATGCTTATGTAAAAAAGCTTCAACCTGATAAGCTCGAATCCAAGTCGGAGAAATGTGTCTTCATAGGATACCCAAAGGAAACTGTTGGGTACACCTTCTATCACATATCTGAAGGCAAGATATTTGTTGCTACGAATGGATCCTTTCTAGAGAAGGAGTTTCTCTCGAGAGGATTGAGTGGGAGGAAAGTGGAACTTGATGAGGTAATTGTACCTTCTCCCAAATTAGAAAGTAGTACATCACAGAAACTAGTTCCAGTGATTCCTACACCAATCAGCGAGGAAGCTAATGATGATGATCATGAAACTTCAGATCAAGTTACTACTGAATCTCGTAGGTTAACCAGAGTGCGATCCGCGCCAAAGTGGTATGGTAACCCGGTTCTGGAAGTCATGTTACTAGACCATGATGAACCTACGAACTATGAGGAAGCGATGATGAGCCCAGATTCCGCAAAATGGCCAGAGGCCATGAAATCTGATATGGGATCCATGTATGAGAACAAAGTGTGGACTTTGGTTGACTTGCCCGATGATCGGCAAGCCATTGAAAATAAATGGATCTTCAAGAGGAAGACTGACGCCGATGGTAATGTTACTGTCTACAAAGCTCAAGTTTTTGCAAAAGGTTTTCGACAAGTTCAACGTGTTGACTACGATGAGATTTTCTCACTCGTAGCGATGCTTAAGTCTGTCTGAATCATGTTAGCAATTGCTGCATTTTATGAAATCTGGCAAATGGATAACAAAATTGCGTTCTTTAATGGATTTATTAAAGAAGAGTTGAATATGATGCAACCAGAATGTTTTGTCAATCCTAAAGGTACTAACAAAATGTGCAAGCTCCAGTGATCCATCTATGGACTGGTGCAAGCATCTCGGAGTTAGAATATACTCTTTGATAAGATGATCAAAGCATATAGTTTTATATAGACTTGCGGTGAAGCCTGTATTTACTAGAAAGTGAGTGGGAGCACTACAGCCTTTCTGATAAGTATATGTGAATGACATATTGTTGATTGGAAATGATGTAGAATTTTCTGGAAAGCATAAAGGAGTGTTTGAAAGGAGTTTTTCAAAGAAAGACCTCGGTGAAGCTGCTTATATATTGAGCATCAAGATCTATAGAGACAGATCAAGACGCTTGATAAGTTTTTTCAATGAGTATATACCTTGACAAGTTTTTGAAGTAGTTCAAAATGGAACAATCAAAGAAAGAGTTATTGCCTGTGTTGCAAGGTGTGAAGTTGAGTAAGACTCCAAGCCTGACCACAACAAAAGATAGAGAGAGAATGAAAGTCATTCCGTATACCTCAGCCATAGGTTCTATAAAGTATGTCATGCTGTATACCAGACCTATTGTATGCCCTGCCCTGAGTTTGGCAAGGGAGTAAAATTTTGATCTAGGAGTAGATCACTGGACATCGGTCAAAATTATCCTTAGAGGACTAAGGAAATATTTCTCGGTTATGGAGGTGATAAAGAGTTCGTCGTAAAGAGTTACGTCGATGCAAGCTTTGACACCGATCTGGATGACTCCGAGTCTCGATCTGGATACATATTGAAAGTGGGAGCACTTAGCTAGAGTAGCTCCGTGCGGAGCATTGTAGACATAGAAATTTGCAAAATACATACGGATCTGAATGTGGCAGACCCCTGAATAAACTTCTCTCACGAAGCAAAACATGATCACACCTTAGTACTCTTTGGGTGTTAATCACTTGGCGGTGTGAACTAGATTATTGAATCTAGTAAACCCTTTGGGTGATGGTAACATGGCGATGTGAACTTTGGGTGTTATTCACATAACGATGTGAACTATCGATATTAAATCACATGGCGATGTGAACTAGATTATTGACTCTACTACAAGTGGGAGACTGAAGGAAATATGCCCTAGAGGCAATAATAAAGTTGTTATTTATATTTCCTTATATCATGATAAATGTTTATTATTCATGCTACAATTGTATTAACCGGAAACTTAGTACATGTGTGAATACATAGACAAAAACAGAGTGTCCCTAGTATGCCTCTACTAGACTAGCTTGTTAATCAAAGATGGTTATGTCTAACCATAGACATGCGTTGTCATTTGATCAACGAGATCACATCATTAGAAGAATGATGTGATGGACAAGACCCATCCGTTAGCATAGCAACTTGATCGTTTAGTTTTACTACTATTGCTTTCTTCATAACTTATACATGTTCCTATGACTATGAGATTGTGCAACTCCCGAATACCGGAGGAACACCTTGTGTGCTATCAACCGTCATAACATAACTGGGTGATTATAAAGATGCTCTACAGGTGTCTCCGAATGTGTTTGTGTTGTTGGCATAGATCAAGAATAGGAGTTGTCACTCCGAGTGTCGGAGAGGTATCTCTGGGCCCTCTTGGTAATACACATCATAATAAGCCTTGAAAGCAAATGACTAATGACTTAGTCACAAGAAGATGTATTACGGTACGAGTAAAGAGACTTACCGATAATGAGATTAACTAGGTATAGTGATACCAACGATCGAATCTCGGACAAGTAACATACCGATGACAAAGGGAACAACTGATACGTCCAAAACGTATCTATAATTTCTGCTTGCTCCATGCCTCTTTTGGGTGATATTGCTATGATATTTATACACTTCCATACACTTTTGATCATATTTGGACTAACCTATTAACTTAGTGCACCCCAGTGCCAGTTTCTGTTTTCGGCTGTTTTTGTATTTCAGGTTTTCACATTACGAGAACTGCCGGGAAAAATCCAGAAAAATTATATAAAAAATCAGCGTTCCAGAAACTACCGTGCGCCCGAAGGACAGCCGGGGGGGCCACCAGGGCTCCAGGCGCCCTGGCGGCGCCCCCCCCCCCTGGGCCGCGCCGGGGGGGCGCCTGGGCCCCCCGAGGCTCCTCCGATGCCCCCCTTTGGCATATATTTAAAGCGTCTCGAGAAACCCTCGAAACAGGAACTCTTTTTCGCGATCTCATCTCTGTTCCGCCGCCGCCGCCGCTTCCAAGATCGGGAGCACCAGGAGAACTCTTCCCGGCACCCTGCCGGAGGGGAGGATCATCATCGGGAGCCTCTCCACCACCATGGACTCCTCCCGGGTGAGTTGTGAGTAGTCTCCCTTGGACCATGAGTCCATGACCAATAGCTATGTGATGTTCTCCTCCCGTTCTTGTGCTTCACTAATTAGTCCTCGTGAGCTGCCCTACATGATCGAGGCACATATGTAATCCTTATGCTGTTGCTATGATGAGTTTGCTGGGATCCGATGGATTATGAGATTATGTTCAGATTGTGCGTGAGTAATATATTTGATCTACCTATTTTATATTTATGTTCATAAGTAATTCTTGCATGTCCTCCGTTGTTATTTATTGCTTTGGCCAAGTAATAGGTAGTGACTCCAAGAGGGAACGTTATGCTCGATTGTGGGTTCATGCCCCTAGATGACTAGTTTGAGTGACAGAAACATGAGTCTAGGGGATGTATCGTTGCCACAAGGGGGAAAACAACGGTGCTTGTGCCCGCGGGTGCAAGGATTGTTTACTTTACGCAAAGTTCTTTTAATGTAGTTGTCTGTTGCTTTGAGTTTACACTATGGGTGGGGCTTGCAACTTAATACCAGCGAGATGTTCTGGATAGATATCTCAAGGTGGATGATTAGTAGTAGATATTGATGGATTTCGGTCTACTTACTTTGGCGTACCGCCCATGCTTTGAACCTCAACCTTTCTTGCAATGTAGTCAGCATTGGTTTGCGCACATGGTCCTGTCAATTGCCCAGCTGTAATTCGTTTACCTCACATAGCTGTTTTATCGTCTTTTGGGAGAGAGACATCACTAGTGAACATCATGAGACTCCGGTCCATATTACCATCATTAATCACATCCGCTACTTACTTTTCGCTTTTACTTACTATTGCAAACATTATCTATCACTACTATCATTTGCGTTTAATCCTTTGTGAACTACAAGGCCGGAGGGATTGACAACCTCTCTGTACTCGTTGGGAGCAAAGTTATTTGTATCTGTGTGCAGGTCCACGTTGATTCCTAATATCTGGCGCCGTTAGCAGTTGACACCTTCTTGTTGAACCTAGGAGTCTCTGGGGATTCGATCCTTGGTATCTTTGCCAAGGGAAAAACTTCCGCAACACTACATCTCACACCTTCCACTTGGGGTAACCAACGAGGGGCGAGAAGCCTAGCAAGAGTTTTTCTGGCGCCGTTGCCGGGGACTCCACTCTTCAGGATAGGGGAGTTGCATGCTATCTTTTACCTTTGCTTTTTAGTCTTGTTAGTTTACCTTTCAGTTTTTGCTTTAGTACCTTTTTATCGAAAATCACAAAAATAGTTACCTTGCTTGCTTGCTACTATGGGTTCCACCGAGAACACCAAGTTGTGTGACTTCACCAGTCACAACAACGATGACTTTATCAGCACACCTATCACTACACCTGCCACTTCAGCACCTTCGTATGAAATTAAACCAGCTTTACTGAACCTAGTCATGAGAGATCAATTCTCCGGTGCTGGAGATGATGCTGCTTTACACTTGAACAACTTTGTTGAACTTTGTGATATGCAAAAGTACCAAGAAATAGATGGTAATATTGTTAAGCTTAAGTTTTTTCCTTTCTCCTTGAGAGGAGGAGCTAAAATTTGGTTTCAGTCTTTGCCTATAAATAGCATAGATTCATGGGACAAGTGCAAAGATGCTTTTATTGGAAAATACTATCCACCTGCTAAAATTATCCAACTAAGAAATAATATAATGAATTTTAAACAATTGGATAATGAACACGTTGCCCAAGCTTGGGAACGTATGAAATCTCTTATCAAGAACTGCCCTACTCATGGTTTGACTACTTGGATGGTTATCCAAACTTTTTATGCAGGCTTGAACTTTACCTCGCGGAATTTGTTAGATTCGGCCGCGGGAGGAACTTTTATGTCAACTACACTTGGTGCTGCCACAAAGCTTCTCGATGAGATGATGACCAACTATTCCCAATGGCACACCGAACGCGCTCCAACAGGTAGGAAGGTAAACTTTGTCGAGGAGATTTCCTCCTTAAATGAAAAAGTTGACTTAATCATGTCTCTACTTTCGAAGCAATCCTCTGTTGATCCTCGTGATGTTCCTTTAAATTCTTTGATTGCTCAAGAACAAGTAGATGTGAACTTTATCTCTAGAAACAATTTTAACAACAATGCTTATAGGAGTAACTTTGGTAGCAATCCTAGACCGTTCCCCTCTAATTCTTATGGGAACAACAATGCTTATCCTAGCACCAAGAACTCCAATACTGAACTAGAGATTATGCTTAAAGATTTCATCACTACCCAAAAAGCCTTTAATAAGAGTGTAGAAGAAAAACTACATAAACTAGATGATCTCTCTTTGAAGGTAGACCATTTAGCCAATGAGATAGAATTGCTTAAAATTAAAACTTCTCCTCTTGAGGAGAGGAAGGTCACTCCTATTAATGCTACTCAAGTGCAAATTAATGAAAATATTAGGATGATGGCTAAACTTAAAGAAAGATGGGCTAGAGAAAGGGAGGAAGAAGATAGAATTAAGAGCCTTCCTACCCACCACACTGTTACTACTATCCAAGTTGTTGAGGATATCCAAACTCTTAGCACCCAATGTACTCCTGGTCCCATTGGACCTATTAATGGTGATGCTATGACTATAGAAACTACCAAACAAGTGAACCTTAAGGACACCACTACCACTTTACTTGATGCTAGTGACCTTGATTTTGATAATTGCACTCTTACCGAAGTTATTGATTTCCTTCACAAGATGTCTAGAGATCCCCGCACTAGCACGCTTAACCTTGCCTTCACAGAGCATATCACTAATGCTCTCATCAAAGCTAGGGAGGAGAAACTTAGAGTAGAAGCCTCCATACCTAGAAAGCTAGAAGATGGTTGGGATCCTATGATAAAAATTAAGTTGAATGACTTCTCTTGCTATGCATTATGTGATGTTGGAGCTAGTACCTCTGTTATGCCCAAAAGACTATATGATATGCTTAAATTGAAACCGTTTGATTCTTGTTCTTTTGGTGTTCGTCTCGTTGATTCTTCCATAAAGAAACCTTTGGGGAGGATCGACGATGTTCTTATCATTGTCAATGACAACTATGTTCCCGTTGATTTTACTATTATGGATATTTAATGTGATCCTTCTTGTCCAATTATTTTGGGACGTCCCTTCCTACGCATCGTTGGTGCTATCATTGACATGAAAGAGGGTAATATAAAATTTCAGTTTCCTCTCAAGAAAGGGATGGAACACTTCCCTCGAAAGAAGATCAAGTTACCTTTTGAGTCTGTTGTACGGGCTAGCTATTCTTTTACTCTTGATAAAACTTGATCTCTATGCATTATGCCTAGCTTAAAGGCATAAAAGAAAGCGCTTTTGGGAGGCAGCCCACATGAATAAAATTTTATTTTGCTTTTGTTGTGTCTTGATGTTGTTTACTACAGTAGCATCATCATTGTATCTTTGCTTTTCAATTTTGTGCCAAGTATAGCCTCTGATTGCTAGAAAGTTCAAAAGTTGTGAGGTGCTGTCTAGGAAACAGATTCTGTCCTTGGATAGAAAAATTCGTATAAAATCACCAGATCATCTTTTTGGTCTGAATTTTTTCGACAGCATTCTCTATATAATTGTCTTTCGTGCATATGTTCTGAGTTTTTTTATTTGAGTTGCAGAAGTGCCCCGAACAAATCAATTACTACCTGCTATTCTGTTTTTCACAGATTCTGTCCTGTTTTGCCTTCCCTTCATTTTGCAAACCAAGAGCTTGCTTTTTCTTTGCAAAAACCTTTTGGCAATCTTGAGAAACAGTAGACCTTCAAGAATATCTTTATTTCCAGCAAGGTACAATTATTTTATTATGGGTACTAACCTCGCTAATCAGATTATGATGAGTTATGTATGAAGGGAGTTTTCAAGTGTGCGAGGGAAGATGATAAAAAGATTCAGGAGTGTCAAACGCTCAAGCTTGGGGATGCCCCCGTGCACCCCCAAGAAATATTCAAGGAGACTCAAGCGTCTAAGCTTGGGGATGCCCCCGTGCATCCCCTTCTCCATCAACATTATCAGTTCGTCTTTCGTTCCACTGTATTTTAATCACTTCATGTGTTATGTGCTATGCTTGGAGCGTCTTGCTTTTAGTTTCCTTTTTAGTTTTCCACAATGAGTCGGAACTCAGCGTTCTTTATGTGGGAGAGAAACACGCTCCACTTCTACCTAGAACATAACATAGAATTTTCATGACTATCTTTGCTGTGTGTGTTCTTTGTCTTTTAATAGCTACTATCATGCTCTGCTCTTAGTATTCATGCTTATCTTTTTAAAGAGCTTGTGTTTAGTTGGTTGCTTGAATTCTCTTTAATTATCATGCTTATCTTATTAAGAGAGTTTGCTTCCGTTGCATTGGTTGATATGTCTATGATAAAGATGCTACGTGCATAATGGCGCTTAGTAGTTCAGGTTTTCTTATGGTTAGTCTCAAATAGCTGGGGGATTCCCAATGTGTTATTGGAGTATCAACATGATTTGTTTGCCAATGATGTGGTATGGTTTAGTAATATCTTCCCTCAAGAATTTATTTCGATTGACTTGGCGTATGCTCACGCATATTAAAGACTGTAAAGAAAGTTTGTCAAGCCTTGATGATCTTTTATTTCTGAGTAGCAATATAACTTCCATGCCTGATTCAATGTTGCTTTGTCGCTCTGCATGATTATGACCGTCATTGCTCTCTTAGTTGGTCGCTCCCAGTCTTTTGCTAACCTCCACCTGTACTAAGCGGACTGACTGCTTGTGCATCCACATCCTTTTAAACCAGTTATGCCATATGAGTCCTCCATACCTACCTATATGTGGTATTTCACCGCCACTCCAAGTAAATTTACATGTGCTACCTTTAAAACCTTCAGTTTTTGCAATACATAGCTCATGGGAAAGTAGTTTAAAAACTATTGTGGTAAAGAATATGTCGCTTACGTATCTTATTTCTTATAAGTTGCTTGCTGAGCGGTATCCATGTTTCTGGGGACGCCATCAACTGTTACACTTTTGTTGAATATCATGTGAGTTGCTATGCATGTTCGTCTTGTCTGAAGTAAGGGTGATTTGCCATGGGTTGAATGGTTTGAGTATGCATATTATTAGAGAAGAACATTGGGCCGCCAACCAAAGCCATGTATCATGGTGGAAGTTTTAGCTTGGACATTAATCCTCAATCTCTTATGAGAATATGCTTAAGCATTAAAGAGGAGTCCATTATCTATTTTCTATGTTGTCCCGGTATGGACGTCCTCAAGTTGAGATCTATCAAAAACGAGAAATCAAATGCGATCTATCTCCTTGGACCTTTGTACAGGTGACATAGAGGTACCCCTTTGTGACACTTGGTTGAAACATATGTAATGCAATGACAATCCATGGAAATCCGAGCTAATTAGGACAAGGTGCGAGCACTATTGGTATTCGATGCATGAGGCTTGCAACTTATAGGATGTCTTATGCATAACACATATGAAGTACTACTACCGTTGACAAAATTGTTTCTATGTTTTCAAAATAAAAAGCTCTAGCACATGAGTAATCCCTGCTTCCCTCTGCGAAGGGCCATTCTTTTACTTTTATGTTGAGTCTCCACCTTCTTTCTTCAAAGCACCAACTACTGAGAGCATGATTGTCATTCTGAGTGTAATGTGCATTGTTCCAAAGTAGCATTGTCTTCTGCATGATTGTGATATCGTTTATTTTGAAATCATTAAATCTAGTCATCACTTAAACCTTGGAGGTGCCCCTGCATTTATGTTTTGCTTCACTAAAGGGGGCAAGCTAGATATCACTTTATCATATTTGCACATCATATTCATTGCAAATCTATTTGATGTTTCAATGTCATGTTGTAAAACTTTCAGTCCTTTGTGATTTTCTCATGAGGTAACTTAATTACTATAGATTCATTATCTCAGTAAGCTTTTGTCATATGACTATGAAAAAGTCCTATATGGTTAATAGCATGTCACCACAGAAATTATTCTTGTTATCATTTACCTACTCGAGGACGAGCAGGAATTAAGCTTGGGGATGTTGATACGTCCAAAACGTATCTATAATTTCTGCTTGCTCCATGCCTCTTTTGGGTGATATTGCTATGATATTTATACACTTCCATACACTTTTGATCATATTTGGACTAACCTATTAACTCAGTGCACCCCAGTGCCAGTTTCTGTTTTCGGCTGTTTTTGTATTTCAGGTTTTCACATTACGAGAACTGCGAGGAAAAATCCAGAAAAATTATATAAAAATCAGCATTCCAGAAACTACCGTGCGCCCGAAGGACAGCCGGGGGGGCACCAGGGCCCTGGCGGCGCCCCCCCCCTGGGCCGCGCCGGGGGGGGCGCCTGGGCCCCCCGAGGCTCCTCCGATGCCCCCCTTTGGCATATATTTAAAGCGTCTCGAGAAACCCTCGAAACAGGAACTCTTTTTCGCGATCTCATCTCTGTTCCGCTGCCGCCGCCGCTTCCAAGATCGGGAGCACCAGGAGAACTCTTCCCGGCACCCTGCCGGAGGGGAGGATCATCATCGGGAGCCTCTCCACCACCATGGACTCCTCCCGGATGAGTTGTGAGTAGTCTCCCTTGGACCATGAGTCCATGACCAGTAGCTATGTGATGTTCTCCTCCCGTTCTTGTGCTTCACTAATTAGTCCTCGTGAGCTGCCCTACATGATCGAGGCACATATGTAATCCTTATGCTGTTGCTATGATGAGTTTGCTGGGATCCGATGGATTATGAGATTATGTTCAGATTGTGCTTGAGTAATATATTTGATCTACCTCTTTTATATTTATGTTCATAAGTAATTCTTGCATGTTCTCCGTTGTTATTTATTGCTTTGGCCAAGTAATAGGTAGTGACTCCAAGAGGGAACGTTATGCTCGATTGTGGGTTCATGCCCCTCGATGACTAGTTTGAGTGACAGAAACATGAGTCTAGGGGATGTGCTGTTGCCACAAGGGGGAAAACAACGGTGCTTGTGCCCGCGGGTGCAAGGATTGTTTACTTTACGCAAAGTTCTTTTAATGCAGTAGTATGTTGCTTTGAGTTTACACTATGGGTGGGGCTCGCAACTTAATACCAGCGAGATGTTCTGGATAGATATCTCAAGGTGGATGATTAGTAGTAGATATTGATGGATTTCGGTCTACTTATTTTGGCGTACCGCCCATGCTTTGAACCTCAACCTTTCTTGCAATGTAGTCAGCATTGGTTTGCGCACATGGTCATGTCAATTGCCCAGTTGTAATTCGTTTACCTCACATAGCTGTTTTATCGTCTTTTGGGAGAGAGACATCACTAGTGAACATCATGAGACTCCGGTCCATATTACCATCATTGATCACATCCGCTATTTACTTTTCGCTTTTACTTACTATTGCAAACATTATCTATCACTACTATCATTTGCGTTTAATCCTTTGTGAACTACAAGGCCGGAGGGATTGACAACCTCTCTGTACTCGTTGGGAGCAAAGTTATTTGTATCTGTGTGCAGGTCCACGTTGATTGCTAATATCTGGCGCCATTAGCAGTTGACACCTTCTTATTGAACCTAGGAGTCTCTGGGGATTCGATCCTTGGTATCTTTGCCAAGGGAAAAACTTCCGCAACACTACATCTCACACCTTCCACTTGGGGTAACCAACGAGGGGCGAGAAGCCTAGCAACAACGTATGTTGTTATGCGGTTTGACCGATAAAGATCTTCGTAGAATATGTAGGAGCCAATATGAGCATCCAGGTTCCGCTATTTGTTATTGACCGGAGATGAGTCTCGGTCATGTCTACATAGTTCTCGAACCCGTAGGGACCGCACGCTTAACGTTTGATGACGATCGGTATTATGAGTTTATGAGTTTTGATGTACCGAAGGTAGTTCGGAGTCCCGGATGAGATCACGGACATGACGAGGAGTCTCGGAATGTCCGAGACATAAACATTGATATATTGGACGACTATATTCGGACACCGGAAGTGTTCCCGGTGTTATCTGATAAAACCGGAGTGCCGGAGGGGTTACTGGAACCCCCCCGGGGGAGTATGGGCCATAGTGGGCCATGAAGGAAAAGATAGAGGCAGCCCACTAGGGCTGGCCTCACCTCCTAGGGAATCCTAGTTGGACTAGGAGTGGGGGGAGGCGCCCCTCTCCTTCCTTCTCCTCTTCTTCTTCCTTTCCTACTCCTAGTAGGAATAGGAAAAGGGGATTCCTACTCCTACTAGGAGTATGAAAACTACTCCTGGCGCGCCCTATAGGGCTAGCCGCACCTCCCCGTTGCTCCTTTATATACGGGGGTAGGGGGCACCCAAGGACACACAAGCAACATTGTTTTAGCCGTGTGCGGTGCCCCCCTCCACAGAAACACACCTCGGTCATATCGTTGTAGTGCTTAGGCGAAGCCCTGCGCCGGTAGCTTCATCATCTCTGTCACCACGCCGTCGTGCTTACAAAACTCCCCCATGAAGCTCAACTGGATCAAGAGCTCGTGGGACGTCATCGAGCTGGACGTGTGATGAACGCGGAGGTGCCGTACGTTCGGTGCTTGGATCGGTTGGATCGCGAAGACGTTCGACTACATCAACCGCGTCACTAGATGCTTCCGCTTTCGGTCTACGAGGGTACATAGACACACTCTCCCCTCTCATTTCTATGCATCTAGTAGATAGATCTTGCGTGATCATAGGAATTTTTCTTGAAATACTACGTTCCCCAATAGTGGCATCATGAGCCAGGTCTATACGTAGATGATATGCATGAGTAGAACACAATGAGTTGTGGACGATAATAATCGTACTACTTACCAGCATGTCATAGTTTGATTCGGTGGTATTGCGAGATGAAGCGGCCCGGACCGACATTACGCGTACGCTTACGCGAGACTGGTTTCACCGTTATGAGCACTCGTTGCTTAAAGGTGACCAGCGGGTGTCTGTCTCTCTCACTTTAGCTGAATCGAGTGTGGCTATGTCCGGTCCTTGTGAAGGTTAAAACAACACATACTTGACGAAAAATCGTTGTGGTTTTTGTATGCGTAGGTAAGAACGGTTCTTGCTAAGCCCGTAGCAGCCACGTAAAACTTGCAACAATAAAGTAGAGGACGTCTAACTTGTTTTTGCAGGGCATGTTGTGATGTGATATGGTCAAGACGTGATGAGTTATATGTTATTGTATGAGATGATCATGCTTTGTAAAGTTATCGGCAACCGGCAGGAGCCTTATGGTTGTCTCTTTATTGTATGAATTGCAAAGCCATGTAATTGCTTCACTTTATCACTATGAGTTAGCGATACTAGTAGTAGCAATAGTTGGCAAGACGACCACGACGCTACGATGAAGATCATGGTGTCTAGCCGGTGACGATGGAGATCATGATGATGCTTTGGAGATGGTGGTCAAAAGCACAAGATGATGATGGCCATATCATGTCACATATTTTGATTGCATGTGATGTTTATCTTATTATGCTTCTTATTTTTCTTACTACGGCGATAGCATTATAAGATGATCCCTTACAAAATTTCAAGGTACAAGTGTTCTTCCTGAGTATGCACCGTTGCGAAAGTTCGTCGTGCCGAGACACCACGTGATGATCGGGTGTGATAAGCTCTACGTTCAAATACAACGGGTGTAAGAAAAATTTGCACATGCAGAATACTCGGGATAAAATTGATGAGCCTAGCATTGACAGACATGGCCTCGGAACACTGGAGACCGAAAGGTCGAACGTGAATCATATAGTAGATATGATCAACATACGATGTTCACCATTGAAAACTACTCCATCTCACGTGATGATCGGACATGGTTTAGTTGATTTGGATCACGTGATCATTTAGATGACTAGAGGGATGTCTATCTAAGTGGGAGTTCTTTAGTAATATGATTAATTGGATTTTAATTTATCATGAACTTAGTCCTGGTAGTATTAGCATATCTATGTTGTAGATCAATAGCTCGCGATGTAGCTCCCCATTTATTTTTATATGTTCCTAGAGAAATATAAGTTGAAAGATGATAGTAGCAATGATGCGGACTTGTGCCGTGATCTGAGGGTTTTCCTCATTGCTTCACAGAAGAATTATGTCCTTAATGCACTGCTAGGTGACAAACCTATTGCAGGAGCAGATGCAGACGTTATGAACGTTTTGACAAATGCTCGGTATGATGACTACTTGATAGTTTAGTGCACCATGCTTTACGACTTAGAACCAGGACTTCAAAAATGTTTTGAATGCCACAGAACATATAAGATGTTCCTAAGAGTTGAAATTGGTATTCCATACTCATGCCCGTATCAAAAGGTATGAGACCTCTGATAGTACTTTGCCTACAAGATGGAGGAGAATAGCTCAACCAGTGAGCATGTGCTCAGATTGTTTGGGTACTACAATTGCTTGAATCAAGTGGGAGTTAATCTTCCAGATAAGATAGTAATCGACAAAGTTCTCTAGTCACTATCTCCAAGTTACTAGAACTTCGTGATGAACTATAATATGCAAGGGATGAGAAACATAATTCTCGTGCTCTTCGCGATGCTGAAATCGGCGAAGGTAGAAATCAAGAAAAAGCATCAAGTGTTGATGGTTAACAAAGACCACTTGTTTCAAGTAAAGGGCAAAGGGATAGAAGGGGAACTTCAAGAAGAATGACAAGCTAGTTGTCACTCCCGTGAAGAAACCCAAAGCTAAACTCAAGCCTGAAACTAAGTGCTTCTACTGCAAAGGAAATGGTCATTGGAAGTGGAACTGCCCTAGATACTTGGCGGATAAGAAGGATGGCAAAGTGAACAAAGGTATATTTGATATACATATTATTGATGTGTACTTTACTAGTGTTCATAGCAACCCCTGGGTATTTGATACCGGTTCAGTTGCTAAAATTAGTAACTCAAAACGAGAGTTGCAGAATGAAAAAAGACTAGTTAAAGGTGAAGTGACGATGTGTGTTGGAAGTGGTTCCAAGATTGATATGATCATCATCGCGCACTCCCTATACTTTTGGGATTAGTGTAGAACCTAAATAAATGTTATTTGGCATTTGCGTTGATCATGAATATGATTGATCATGTTTGTTGCAATACGGTTATTCATTTAAAGTCATAGAATAATTGTTATTCTATTTACATGAATAAAACCTTCGATGGTCATACACCCAATGAAAATAGTTTGTTAGATCTCGATCATAGTAATACACATATTCATAATATTGAAGCCAAAAGATGCAAAGTTGATAATATAGTGCAACTTATTTGTGGCACTGCCGTTTAAGTCATATTGGTGTAAAGCGCGTGAAGAAACTCCATGCTGATGGGCTTTTGGAATCACTTGATTATGAATCACTTGGTCCTTGCGAACCATGCCTCATGGGCAAGATGACTAAAACTCCGTTCTCCGGAACAATGGAGCGAGCAACTAATTTGTTGAAAATCATACATACTGTTGTATGTGGACCGATGAGTGTTGAGGCTCACGGCGGGTATCGTTATTTTCTGATCTTCATTGATGATTTGAGCAGATATGAGTATATCTACTTGATGAAGCACAAGTCTGAAACATTTGATAAGTTCAAAGAATTTCAGAGTGAAGTAGAGAATCATTGTAACAAGAAAATTAAGTTTCTATGATCTGATCACGGAGGCGAATATTTGAGTTACGAATTTGGTCTTCATTTAAAACAATGTGGAATAGTTTCAGAGCTCACGCCACCCGAAACACCACAACGTAATGGTGTGTCTGAACGTCGTAACCGTACTTTATTAGATATTGTGCGATCTATGATGTCTCTTACCGATTTACCACTATCGTTTTGGGTTATGCATTAGAGACAACTGCATTCACGTTAAATAAGGGCACCATCTAAATCCGTTGAGACGACGCCTTATGAACCGTGGTTTGGCAACAAACCAAAGTTGTCGTTTCTTAAAGTTTGGGGCTGCGATGCTTATGTGAAAAAGCTTCAACCTGATAAGCTCGAATCCAAGTCGGAGAAATGTGTCTTCATAGGATACCCAAAGGAAACTGTTGGGTACACCTTCTATCACATATCTGAAGGCAAGATATTTGTTGCTACGAATGGATCCTTTCTAGAGAAGGAGTTTCTCTCGAGAGGAGTGAGTGGGAGGAAAGTGGAACTTGATGAGGTAATTGTACCTTCTCCCGAATTAGAAAGTAGTACATCACAGAAACTAGTTCCAGTGATTCCTACACCAATCAGCGAGGAAGCTAATGATGATGATCATGAAACTTCAGATCAAGTTACTACTGAAGCTCGTAGGTTAACCATAGTGCGATCTGCGCCAAAGTGGTATGGTAACCCGGTTCTGGAAGTCATGTTACTAGACCATGATGAACCTACGAACTATGAGGAAGCGATGATGAGCCCAAATTCCGCAAAATGGCCAGAGGCCATGAAATCTGATATGGGATCCATGTATGAGAACAAAGTGTGGACTTTGTTTGACTTGTCCGATGATCGGCAAGCCATTGAAAATAAATGGATCTTCAAGAGGAAGACTGACGCCGATGGTAATGTTACTGTCTACAAAGCTCAAGTTTTTGCAAAAGGTTTTCGACAAGTTCAACGTGTTGACTACGATGAGATTTTCTCACTCGTAGCGATGCTTAAGTCTGTCTGAATCATGTTAGCAATTGCTGCATTTTATGAAATCTGGCAAATGGATAACAAAATTGTGTTCTTTAATGGATTTATTAAATAAGAGTTGAATATGGTGCAACCAGAATGTTTTGTCAATCCTAAAGGTACTAACAAAATGTGCAAGCTCCAGCGATCCATCTATGGACTGGTGCAAGCATCTCGGAGTTAGAATATACTCTTTGATAAGATGATCAAAGCATATAGTTTTATACAGACTTGCGGTGAAGCCTGTATTTACTAGAAAGTGAGTGGGAGCACTACAGCCTTTCTGATAAGTATATGTGAATGACATATTGTTGATTGGAAATGATGTAGAATTTTCTGGAAAGCATAAAGGAGTGTTTGAAAGGAGTTTTTCAAAGGAAGACCTCGGTGAAGCTGCTTACATATTGAGCATCAAGATCTATAGAGAAAGATCAAGACGCTTGATAAGTTTTTTCAATGAGTACATACCTTGAAAAGTTTTTGAAGTAGTTCAAAATGGAACAATCAAAGAAAGAGTTATTGCCTGTGTTGCAAGGTGTGAAGTTGAGTAAGACTCCAAGCCTGACCACAACAAAAGATAGAGAGAGAATGAAAGTCATTCCGTATACCTCAGCCATAGGTTCTATAAAGTATGTCATGCTGTATACCAGACCTATTGTATGCCCTGCCCTGAGTTTGGCAAGGGAGTAAAATTTTGATCTAGGAGTAGATCACTGGACATCGGTCAAAATTATCCTTAGAGGACTAAGGAAATATTTCTCGGTTATGGAGGTGATAAAGAGTTCGTCGTAAAGAGTTACGTCGATGCAAGCTTTGACACCGATCTGGATGACTCCGAGTCTCGATCTGGATACATATTGAAAGTGGGAGCACTTAGCTAGAGTAGCTCCATGCGGAGCATTGTAGACATAGAAATTTGCAAAATACATACGGATCTGAATGTGGCAGACCCCTGACTAAACTTCTCTCACGAAGCAAAACATGATCACACCTTAGTACTCTTTGGGTGTTAATCACTTGGCGATGTGAACTAGATTATTGAATCTAGTAAACCCTTTGGGTGATGGTAACATGGCGATGTGAACTTTGGGTGTTATTCACATAACGATGTGAACTATCGATATTAAATCACATGGCGATGTGAACTAGATTATTGACTCTAGTGCAAGTGGGAGACTGAAGGAAATATGCCCTAGAGGCAATAATAAAGTTGTTATTTATATTTCCTTATATCATGATAAATGTTTATTATTCATGCTACAATTGTATTAACCGGAAACTTAGTACATGTGTGAATACATAGACAAAAACAGAGTGTCCCTAGTATGCCTCTACTAGACTAGCTCGTTAATCAAAGATGGTTATGTCTAACCATAGACATGAGTTGTCATTTGATCAACGGGATCACATCATTAGAAGAATGATGTGATGGACAAGACCCATCCGTTAGCATAGCAACTTGATCGTTTAGTTTTACTGCTATTGCTTTCTTCATAACTTATACATGTTCCTATGACTATGAGATTGTGCAACTCCCGAATACCGGAGGAACACCTTGTGTGCTATCAACCGTCATAACATAACTGGTCGATTATAAAGATGCTCTACAGGTGTCTCCGAATGTGTTTGTGTTGTTGGCATAGATCAAGAATAGGATTTGTCACTCCGAGTGTCGGAGAGGTATCTCTGGGCCCTCTCGGTAATACACATCATAATAAGCCTTGAAAGCAAATGACTAATGAGTTAGTCACAAGAAGATGTATTACGGAACGAGTAAAGAGACTTACCGGTAATGAGATTAACTTGGTATAGTGATACCAACGATCGAATCTCGGACAAGTAACATACCGATGACAAAGGGAACAACGTATGTTGTTATGCGGTTTGACCGATAAAGATCTTCGTAGAATATATAGGAGCCAATATGAGCATCCAGGTTCCGCTATTGGTTATTGACCGGAGATGAGCCTCGGTCATGTCTACAGAGTTCTCGAACCCGTAGGGACCGCACGCTTAACTTTGATGACGATCGGTATTATGAGTTTATGAGTTTTGATGTACCGAAGGTAGTTCGGAGTCCCGGATGAGATCGCGGACATGACGAGGAGTCTCGGAATGTCCGAGACATAAACATTGATATATTGGATGACTATATTCGGACACCGGAAGTGTTCCCGGTGTTATCTGATAAAACCGGAGTGCCGGAGGGGTTACCAGAACCCCCCGGGGGAGTATGGACCATAGTGAGCCATGAGGGAAAAGAGAGAGGCAGCCCACTGGGGCTGGCCGCACCCCCCTAGGGAATCCTAGTTGGACTAGGAGTGGGGGGGAGGCGCCCCTCTCCTTCCTTCTCCTCTTCTTCTTCCTTTCCTACTCCTAGTAGGAATAGGAAAAGGGGATTCCTACTCCTACTAGGAGTAGGAAACCTACTCTTGGCGCGCCCTATAGGGCTGGCCGCACCTCCCCCCTTGCTCCTTTATATACGGGGGCAGAGGGCACCCAAGGACACACAAGCAACATTGTTTTAGCCGTGTGCGGGCCCCCCTCCATTGAAACACACCTCGGTCATATCGTTGCAGTACTTAGGCGAAGCCCTGCGCCAATAGCTTCATCATCTCCTTCACCACGCCGTCGTGCTGACGAAACTCTCCCATGAAGCTCAACTGGATAAAGAGCTCGTGGGACGTCATCGAGCTAAACGTGGGCTGAACGCGGAGGTGCCGTACGTTCGGTGCTTGGATCGGTTGGACCGCGAAGACGTTCGACTACATCAACCGCGTCACTAGAGGCTTCCGCTTTCGGTCTACGAGGGTACATAGACACACTCTCCCCTCTCGTTGCTATGCATCTAGTAGATAGATCTTGCGTGATCGTAGGAATTTTTTTTGAAATACTACGTTCCCCAACATTCTGGTGGTCGGCGTTGAGGAACATGCCCCTCTGATCCAGATCCGTAGGAAGGGTGAGAGAGAGATGCGGGTCGGGGAAGAGAACGAGAAAGGAGTCGTTGGTGGTGCAGTGAAGAGAGAGAGGCTGTCGGTGGGTGGGCTCGGAAATTGTCTGATAGCGCGTGTGATGGCTGGATCGTGCGGACGCGAGCCGGCCGCTCGGTCTCACCAAAAAGTGCGCGTGCACTTTTTAGATTTTAGGAAGTAAATTTTATAGGATAGTGATGGCAGCATCCGGCAAACTGACACGCCCTGTTTTTCCTCTCGCGTCTTGGCGGCTGAAATCCTAGCCGCCACCAGGAGGCCAATCTTCTAGTGCCGTCCTCCGGTGGCTACCCTCCGCCGGCGACCTTGGTCGTCGGTGGTGAGGGAGGTCGCCGGATCCATGCGCGTGGATCGCTTTTACTCTTTCGTAGTCTAGTTTTTTAGGTTGTTCATCGTCTTGGCTTCGGCGGCGACATTGACAGCGCTGACTAAAGATTCTTCGGATCCATCCCTGACGAGGCCATCGGTCCTATGGTTGGGGATGAATTTGGAAACCAGTATGTTCAAGCATGGATGGCGTGGCGGCGGCATTCTCGTGGTGGACCTGTGTACTCGAGCTCTGCCGTGGCGACTGCGTTTGCTCCAGCGTCGGCGCGGAGCTTGGGAGGTAGTCCAGGAGCGGATGCAGATTGTGGTGTGCATCAACGACATTTGGAAGACGGAACGTGTGCTGGGTTCATAGTTCATGGATGACAGGTATGATTTCCTCCTTCGGTGTCTTCGTCGTGGTGGGGTGCCAGATCTGGAGTTCGATTGCGTGTCCGAGGTGTCGCCCCGGTCTGATTCGTTCAACAGCAAGGGCTTCACTTTTGGTGAACCACCTTGGAGGTCCGCAGAGCTGCATTTCAGTGATGGAGCTGCGTCGAGCTCGGGTGAGGAGGTGATCCGTCATTCTTTTCTCCGGTGGCTGCTATGGTGATGCAGGACGCAGGTGACGGGCGTTGGTGTCAAACTCAGAGATGTTCTATTATCTTTTCAGTTTTGTCATGTCGGTCCTTACGTAACTTGTAATTTGATCTTTATAATATGAATGAGCCACGTATTACCATGCCAAAAAAAAAAAAAAAACTGTCTCGCCTTGCATGTTCATTCATATCTGGAACGTGTTGAAGCCGATGTGCAAGATTCCTTCAACTTGGTCATTTTAATCTGCTTAGCACCCCGTAAGAGCTCGTCTCAGGCTTGTCGATATAAGTTTGCATGCATCTCCCAGGGTTTGTCGAAAGGAAAAACCTTCACCGGTGGCTTGTGAGCTGGTGCCTTCGTCGGGCGGAGCTTCCTTATATAACTTCATCGCCTCCTCCATGATTTTAGGTTGGTACACATGCTCAGCCCTTCTCTTATTTGAAGGATAAACATTGATGGGATCTCCTGGCATCCAGGATGCTCTTTCAATCACTGCGGTCTTCTGCAAGTACAACAGGGACGCGTATGGATGGAAACCAGCAGCTCCAAGTAGAAGGGTTCCAATGTGATCTGCCTCCATCTCCGTCCTGCATATATAGGCAACATCGATCATCAGAACATGATGTACGCGGCAAAGTTATAGAACAACAACACATGTGTTAGTTTAGGAAACCAATAATTCTTGCTCAAGATTATCCTACTGTAGCAATTAAGCTCGACTCAAGAATTTTGTTAGTAACCCAGGGTCCAATCATTCGACCGAGCTAAGATGTATAATTTCATCCGTACCAAAGTAATTTCTGCCTTTCTGCAAAGGTTACTCGCAACCGGTTATCTCTTGTTGGTCGTGGGGATTATGTGCGAGCCCGCTCCCCATTTCTGTTCTAATAATAATCAGGTAGGATCTGTTTCGAATTTCCACAGCATATCGTACGCGGTGAGTGGCAGGTGGGCTCGGCGGCAAGGCCCGGTCAGCGGCATGGTGAGTGACGTGCCTGCTGGTGGCCTCGGTGTAGGCGGCAGCTCGGCAGCAAATCCCCGGCAGCTGCGTGGTGAGCGACGTGCCTGCTGGTGGCCTCGGTGTAGGCTGCAGCTCGTGGTCGTGACGGGGCTGCGCACCTGTCAGCTCCCCACGCCGCCGGCGCACCGGTCAGCTCACGGTGGGTGCCCAGGTCCCTTGCGAGGTAGCAATTTGCTAACGTCTTTTGTGTGTGCAATTCTAGCACTACTCCATCTGATCTATGATAATTATCGCAGTTTTAATACAATACTACTCCCTCCGTCCCATAATATAAGAACATTTTTGACACTAGTGTAGTGTTAAAAACGTTCTTATATTTTGGGACAGAGGGAGTAGTATTTACTAAGTTGTGACAATTAATGTGGATCAGAGGAAGTATAATTTTACAATAACTTAACCTTTTAATTGCCCATTGTTCTTGTTGTTTTTGAAACCACACTCTGATTTTCAGGGTTATATATGTGATTATATAGATTATCTACCACGCTTGAGTTCTCGCTGCTGCTCTAAAGTGAAATACCAATTTGTGGATAAGGGCGAAGCACAACTAAATAATTAAGAGGCGCAGCCTAAAGACTAAAGACTAAATAATTAAGAGGCGCAGCCTAAAGTCTAAATAATTATGTGGCATATAATATAAGTACAATGTGTGTGTGTGTGTGTGTGTGTGTGTGTGTGTATTTATTTAATTGCAGTGATATATACCTATGAAAGAAAGGCAACATCAAGGGTACTGGAAACCACTTGGCGAGCCAAATTTCCGAGGAGTGCCTGGCAACGAGGTGCCCAATCTGAAAAAGAAGAAAGGAGAGAACATTATGCACCTACATAAAAACTCATAAAATATGCATTGGGAATCGACACACATAAAACTCATTAGTGTTTATTATGTAAATGTTAAACCTACATACCTCATGCGCAATAACAAAGGCAATCTCATCATCCGTAAAACCGTCGAGCAATCCACTATATACTACAATCTTGCCACCGGGGACGCATAATGCATTGACATTGTGGTGTTTGTGAAGTAGTATCACCTCCCACTGATACCCTTTAAGATGACTTGTCTGCGGCTTGGGGCTCTTGGCGCCATCGTGGCTGCTGTTGACAGGGAGGATGCGATAGGTGGCGCGAATAATTTTATCGGCGATACGACGTACACGAACGCTGTCCGGGTGAAGCGGGTCGACGATTTGTGATTTGGAAGCCCAGATTTTCTTGTCCTTTTTGTAACGGGACTCCCAGAGCTCGCGTTCGGCCTGGGGAGACCTGACTACGATGTGTGTGCGGTTAGTGTAAGGCACAACCTCGCGGTCGTAGCGGCCCAAGGCGGACATAGCCGCGGCACCTGAGGCGAGGGCCGCCACCGCAGCCACCGTACGCGGATAATGGTACCACTGATTGAAACGGAGCACCGGGTTTGCATGGGGCGGCAGCAGCGAAGCCAGTCGGCGGACGCCGCCGGCCTGCTTACACACGAGGAGGAGGCGACGCGAGCTCCGTAATAGGCAGTTCATGGTTTCTTTCTCTCTTTGTGTCGTGGCTTCACAGGCGTACGTGTGCATCGACGGAGTATAGAGCAGGGAAGATATATAGAGACCAGGGCACGGTGCCTACGGACCGACTCGGGCCCTGGCGGCCTGATTCCGCTTTAAACACGGATTCGGCCGAGAGCCTAGCATATACAGTACGTGTCGGATCCTAACATACTTACCGTGTACGTATATTCGTGTTGGATCCTAACATACTAGACAGTGTACGTATGTATAGAGTATATACAAAGCCCTCCTATATGGCTTATTATAAATCCGGCCATGTCCCTACAGCCGCCTCCGCCGGCGACCTCGGTCGTCGGTGCTGAGCGGGGTCGCCGGATCCACGCGTGTGGATCGTTTTTATTCTCTCGTAGTCTAGGTTTTTAGATTGTTCATCGTCTTGTCTTCGGCGAGGACGATGACAGCACTGAATAATGATTCTTCGGATCTTTCCCTGACAAGTCCATCGGTCCTATGGTTGGGGATGGATTTGGAAATCAGTCTGTTCAAGCAAGGAGGCCGTGCCGGCGGCGACATCCTCGTGGTGGACATGTGTCCTCGGCCTCCGTCGTTGCGACGATGTTTGCTCTAGCGTCGGGGTGTAGCTTGGGAGGTAGTCCAGGAGCGGATGCAGATTGTGGTCTGCATCGGCGACATCTGGAAAATGGAACGTGTGCTGGGTTCGTGGTTCGTGGATGGCAGGTATGGTTTCCTCCTTCGGCGTCTTAGTCGTGGTGGGGTGCTAGATCTGGAGTTCGATGGCGTATCAAGAGTGTTGGCCCGGTCTGATTCGTTCAACGACAAGGGCTTCACTTTTGGTGAGCCACCTTGGAGGTCCGCAGAGCTGCATATCAACGATGGTGCCGCGTTGAGTTCGGGTGAGGAGGTGATCCGTCATTCTTTTCTTCGATAGCTGTTATGGTGGTGCCGGAGGCAGGTGATGGGCATTGGTGTCAAGCTCAAAGATGTTATGTTATCTTTTCAGTTTTGTCGTGTCGGCCCTTACGTGACTTGTACTTTGATCTTTATGATATGAATATGAGACACATATTACCATGCAAAAAAAAAATGTCTCCTAAAGCCGAGCCGATCGATCTTTGTGATGAAGGCGTCACTTCTGTTAGAATTAATTAATTAGAATCTCTGCATGCCGAACCAACAGCCAGTTTCTCTCCCGAATGATCGCATCCTAATGTAATGGAAGCATCGTTCAGATCACGCCTCTTGTAAACGCCATGCCTGTGCGACACGTCCCTTCCAGGGATATAAATTTGAACATCACCGACATCAACCAATAGTGAATCGTTAATGTTCATTCACATAGTTCTTTCACACGTTATCACGCACGTCTCTCCAT
Source organism: Secale cereale (assembly GCA_902687465.1). NCBI lineage: Eukaryota > Viridiplantae > Streptophyta > Magnoliopsida > Poales > Poaceae > Secale > Secale cereale. The sequence goes on along the minus strand of LR738715.1, from coordinate 30,364,712 downwards.
CGAGAGCACTAGGCCACAAACTCGCCAGAGAGAATCGAAACGAACTTTAAGAAATAATACAATGGAGGAGGAAATGTGTTTAGTGGACATTGCATCTACTAACACAATACTTTGGGAGGTGTAGTATTTCCAGACACTCAAGAAGAGTAATGGAAGGGTCATGACAATTGCTAGTCGACACACCGTAATTCTTGGTTCTGGTCAAGCCACAATTACACTCCCTATGGGTACTAAACTAATAATCCCGGATGCTCTACTGTATTCAAATTCTACTCGTACCTTACTGAGTTTTAAGGATATCTGCAAAAATTGTTTCCATGTGGAAACTAATGAAGAGAGTGGGGTTGAATGCCTTCTCATAACTCAACAAAAGGGATTTAGAAAGGAAATCCTTGAGAATTTTCCTTCTCTATCTTCTGGGCTGTATTATACATGCATTAAACCAAAGACGCATATGGCGTACAAGATAGTTATTCAGAATCTTAATAAGTTCAAGATTTGGCATGGTCGCCTGGGTCATCCTGGTATTGGGATGGTGAGAAAATTATTGCTAGTTCTGTGGGACACAACATAAGGATAGAAAGTTCCCAAAATCATCGGATTTTATATGCACAACATGCACAATTGGGAAATTGATCAAAAGGCCATCTTATGTGAAATTAAAGGATTAGCCACTTGATTTCCTTCAACACATTCAAGAAGATATTTGTGATCCAATACATCAGTTATCTGGATCATTCAGATATTTCATGGTCCTAATTGATGCATCAACAAAATGGTCAAATGTGTGTCTATTATCAACAAGGAACCATGCTTTTGCAAAGCTAATTGCCCAGATCATTAAATTGAGAGCAAATCATCCTGAACATAGGATAAAAACCATCAGAATGGATAATGTTGTAGAATTTAGTTCACGGGCATTTAATGTTTACTGCCTAGCTTTCGGCATTTATGTGGAGCACTCAGTACCTTATGTACATAACCAGAATGATCTTGCGGAATCACTTATCAAGAGGATCAAGTTGGTAGCAAGATCGTTCCTACAGAATAGTAATCTTCCAGCTTCATGTTGGAGTCATGCAGTTTTATATGATGCAGAATTGATAAAAATTCGACCAACTACATACCATGGTCTCGCTGTTGCAGTTAGAACGTGGGAATCAGGCAAGTATTTCCCATCTGCAGCAACTCGGTTGCGCGGTATATGTACCGATCTCACCACCGTAGAATACATCAATGGGCCGTCATAGATGAATGGGGATCTATATGGGGTACAATTCTCCGTCAATCATTAAGTACCTGGAACCCCTGCCAGGGGATTTGTTTACAGCGCGGTACGCTGATTGCATTTTTGATGAGGAAAATTTCCCAGTATTAGGGGGAGAGAATAACCACAAAGAATGCCGAGAAATAGGCTGGGATATGAAAGGCATCCAGTCTTTTGATCGACGTACGAATGAGTCTGAACTGGAGGTTTGGAAGATTATAAATTTGTAAAATATTACAAATAATCTGCCAGATGCATTTACTGATTATAAAGGTGTCACAACATCAAATGTTCCCGCTATGAATATGCTAGAGAGAGTAGATGTGACCCATAGGTCTACTCAGCCACCTAAGAGGGGGAGGAATCTGGACACAGAGGACAAGGCTTTGCAGAAGTGTCCAAGGGGAATGAGGAATTCTCAAATAGTAAATGCAAGTCAACAAGATGTTGATGTTCAACCTAGGGTTGAAGGACACCTGAAGTATGTTGGACATCCAGAACCCAACACGAGTGTGCATACAAATTTTGGTGCACGGACATCAGAAGACCTTGATCCAATTGTTGAGGGAAATCACAAAGGATCAAAAGGTATTGATTAGATACCCATTAACCATATTGGTTCAAGAGAATCATACGATAAAAAGACTACAGTTGTCGACATTTATTTCTCCTCTAGAATTGCAGAAGGCCTTGATTTGGATTGCGAAACTAATTCCATGGTAGAGTGCATGAAGAGCTCATACTAATCCAAATGAAAGGCAGCAATTGAGGATGAATTGCGCTCGCTCATAAATAGAGGGGCATTTACTGCAGTAATACCCACTCCTCAACATGTATTCCCCGTGGGAGCAAAATGGGGTTTCGTTCGTAAGAGGAACGAGAACAATGAGGTGGTGATATACAAGGCGAGGCTTGTAGCACAGGAGTTCACGCACAGACCCAACATCGATTATGACGAAACATATTCTCCTGTTATGAGTGGAACTATATTTAATATCACTGGCAGTGAAAATGAATTTGTCTATCCAGCTGATGGATGTTGTGACTGCATATTTATATGGGTCACTGGATTTGGATATTTATATGAAATTTCCTGGGGAATGAAGGTTCCGAATCGAAAGGCTAATCGCATCATGTATTGCGTAAAACTTTAGAAGTCATTGTATGTCTTGAAGCAGTCACGAAGAATGTGGTCTAACCGACTGAGTATATTCCTTCTTCAGAAGGGTTACTCAAATAATAATGATTGTCCATGTGTATTTATCAAGAAATCTGAAAATGGATTTTGTATTAGTTTTGTGTATGTGGATTATCTGAATATCATTGGGACTACACAAGAAATACATGATGCAAGTAATCATCTTAAGACGTAGTTTGAGATGAAAGATCTAGGTAAGAGTACATTTTGTTTGGGCTTACAACTTGAACATCTTCCTATGGGAATACTTCTTCATCGGTCTGCTTATATCCAAAAGATTCTTGAGAAATTTAATATGGATAAAGCATATCCGTCAAAATAACCAATGGTTGTTAGATCTCTTGATAGAGATAAAGCGCAATTTAGACCTAAGGGTGATGATGAAGAGGTATTAGGGCCTAAGTTTCCCTACCTCAGTGCTATTGGAGCACTAATGTATCTAGCAAACTGCACCAGGCCTGATATATCATTTGCAGTAAATTTATTGGCTAGATTCAATGCATCACCAACAAAGAGGCATTGGGTTGGTGCGAATAACATTTTCAGATATCTTCAAGGCACGAAAGATCTTGGATTATTCTATCAGAAAAATCAAGATAAGACCATGTTGGGATATTGTGATGCTGGATACCTATCAGATCCCCATAATGCGAGATCACATACTGGTCTTGTCTTCTTGAGTGCAGGTACGGACTTTTCTTGCAAGTTGACAAATCAAACTCTTTTGGCTACGTCCACGAATCATTCTGAAAGCATTGCTTTGTTTGAAGCATCACATGAATGTGCATGGCTTCACAGAATGATAAACTTTATTAAAAGTTCAAGTGGGATTGGATCATTAGAATCACCCACCATTATCTATGAAGATAATGTTGTGTGCATGACACAGATGCAAATAGGTTATATAAAGAGTAGTATTACAACGCAATATTTCTCCTGAATTATTTTATCCCCATGAGTTACAGGAAACTGGGGAGATAAATATTTTGCAAACGAAGTTATGTGATAATCTTGCTGATTTGTTTACAAAGTCATTACCAAGTTTTTTATTTGAGAAATACATCAATGGAATTGATATGAAACGACTTCGAGACTTGCAAAGTTTAGGGGGGGGGGGGTGTATCCTGAATGATAATCTGTTTGTGATCCTCGGATTTTTAATATTGCACTCTTTTTCATTATAAGTTTTTCCTAAAAGGTTATTATGGAAGATTTTCAATGAGGCAATAGTAATGCAGGCATTGTGATATGTCAGTTTCACCTTATTTTCTCAATGGGTTTTTGGAAGGAGTTTTTAGTGGCATATTGTACATATCTCCTCACATTTTTCCTACAGGATTTTTAGGGGAGACTAATCATGATGATGATGATCAAGATTTTGATGATGATGTTTAGAAGAATAATTGAAGCAGAGATTAGAGGGATTGTTAGGATTAGTTAATTAGTTTAATTAATTAGAATCTTTGCCTGTGGAACCAACAGCCGGTTTCTCTCCCGAATGATCGCATCCTAATGTAACGGACGTTCAGATCATGCCTCTTGTAAACGTCATGCATGTGCGACACGTCCCTTTCAGGGATATAAATTTGTACGTCATCGATATCAATCAATAGTGAATCGTTACAGTTCATTCACACAGTTCTTTCACAACTTCAACGAGTGAAGAGGACGCTGGGCGGAAGCACGCCAAAGAGACAGAATACAAGGAAACACACCAGATAAGTGCGTGCGTGTGCTGAACTACTAATATGAAGCACGGTGCATAAACCGCAAGCCATTGCCATGCCATCTACTGATCTACACGCCGCTGGCTTGCCGCAGCTGCGGCGACCGCTCTCCTTCTTGTCGTCCATCTTCGACCGCGATGATATCTCAACCTTCTTAAGGTCGAGCGTCGCAGCACGAGGAAACGCCCAGGTATCCACAGCACGCCGCGTGAGCACGCCATGGGTGCCACGGTGGATGCGCATGGCTTGCGGACGAGGCTGCAGCCGTTTTACTTCGGGAGGGGTGGATCGAAGACCACGGGGGCAATAGAGAGCTGAGAAAGAGACGGGAAAGAGAGTGGAGCTCACTGTGAACGGGAAGGAACAAACCGTGTGGAGGAGAAGCTCGGATATATACCAAGCCATCCTCACGTCCCTCACGTCGCCGTCCCTGGCGGCGGCGGGGGATCTCCAGCGACCAACCACCACAACCCCCTCCCATCCCCTCCACCACCGGAGGAGCCGCCGGCAAAGCACGTGCCGGCTCCCAGGATGTTGGCGGCGGGGCACCAAATCCAGCTGCAACCTCCCCGACCGCTCGTCCACCGGCCTCTACGCCCTCCGCCGATCGCTCCGCCATCCGCTGATGCGTCTCCAGCGGCGGCCTGCTCCCCGCCCCGCGCAGCATCCCTGCCGCTAGTCCTGCTCTCCTTGTCACCCGTTCTCCGCGTCGGGTTTCGGCCCGGCGAGATCCATGTCTTGTCGCCAGGGTCCCTCTCCAGTCGGCACTGGACTAGGGGTTGGGGTGGTGCCTCCTCGGCTGGCCTCAGGGCCACCCTTGTGGCGCAGCGGCGATGCTCTTTTCTCAGATCCACGGCCATGACTTCAAGGATCTGACGCCGGGATGACACAAGGTGTCGACGGTGTCCCATAGTGTGTAGGATCATTGCGCTCGGCATTTGGGTTGCGGTGATGTGCTGGCCTTCCGTGTGTGTGGTGCCAGCTAGCGATGCTACGATCTTTGGTTGGTCGTGGTGATCTAGACCAAATCGGGCGGATGGTGTTGACTATAGATTGCTCTGCAGTGAGATCCTGCGGATCCACGACAGCGTAGGTCATCGAACCCTGCGGCGGCTACTTTTTGCATTGCATATTTCATGGCACTGCTCCGGCCACGGCGGTCTCTGGACATATGGGGCTATGGCGTTGAGCTGGTCTTCTGCTTGTGTGTGGTGTGGGGCGCCGATGCTGCGATCCTCGGTTGGTTGGTAGTGGTGATATAGATCAGATTGGCCGGATAGTGGTGACTGTTGACTGTTCTGCAGCGACTTCCTACGGATCCACGATAGCGAGGTTATCGAAAAGACTTTGAGAGGTTTTATCTCTTGATCCGGCGGATGACTTCATGTGGTGTGTTACAAATTATGGGCAATGACTTGACGCACTGGAATGTTTTTGGATTGGCGGCGATCAAATTGGAGCTGGTGGTATTGCGGAAATGTGGTGGCGACAACACATGTGCGGCTTTGATGGTGGTGCTGCGAGCACCTGGTCTCGAGCTCCGGGGTGGAAGCCTAGGTCAGGCCCCAGTGGTCATACTTGGCCATGGCGATGTTTTTTATGTCGTTACCTTGTTGGAGGCATTGCTGTTTCTTCATGGTAAAAACTTTGATTCCCGGCCTTTGTGGTTCGATCCGGTGACTGCAGCGCTTGAGTGTCGCTTCCTTCCTGAAGGCGTTGCTATTAAAGATCATCGTCCTCCATGTGATATCAATGTTCAGTGCGGATATGGTCTCAGATGTAGTTTGTCGATCGTTGATTTGTTCGCTTTGGGGCTTTTTTCTTCTTCTCTTTCCAACGCCTTCACTTAGCTTTTGGTCTTATGACCTTGCTAGTTGTTGGTGTGTTTTCGCATGTGTGTGTTGGGTAGGATGTGTGCATCCTACTTATGTAGAGGCCGAATGTGTGCTCATATTGTATTCTTTCGATGCTCCATTTGAGTCAATAAAATCCATCTTTTATCGAAGCTTAGGCAACACCACCGAGAGGGGGGGGGGGG
>LR738715.1:30306074-30358422 GCA_902687465.1 Secale cereale | reverse complement strand
GGGGGGGGGCGAGGAGGTGCTCCTGGACGACGCCATGGTGGAGATCGAAGTAGAGCCAGTGCTTCACGGGATTTAGGAGAAGGAGACATTGCCGCCGATTCATGGCGTTTGAGAGAATTTACTTTTTCAACGAGTTTGCGGGGAGAGTGGTGTGTTGGGGCTAACCCTTTGGCGACACACGCCGAACCAACCCTCCGACGAACGCCGAACTGTTCCTTCGGCGATTCAAACACCGGATGGAATAGACAAACTCGAGCACACTGGACACAAGATTTGCCCGTGATGAACGCCACGCTGCATGAATGGCGTTTCTTTTCTTTCGAGCTCAAACTCGACTCCGGACCACACTGGATCATACATGAAAGACTACACGTCCTGAAGACTAACCCCGGCTACTACTCCTCACGAGCGAGAGACCACACCCAAGATAACATTGTTTTTCCCAGCTATTTGTCCCTCCACACAACACCAGGCCAGTCCAGAGATTTCAAGGGTCCGAGACGAAACGACAATTCGAGGCTTCTAATATAAACATCAAAACTACTCTCTCCGTCCCAAAATAACTTTCTTATTTTGGAACAGATGGAGTTTAATTTTGGACTTTGAAAAGCTTTAAACTTTGTACAAGTTTTATCTTTCTTTTTGCTTGTACAACATAGTACGTAAACAAAATATGCTGCAGGAATCAGTAATATTTTCTATAAGAAAAATGTTTGGACACTACCCTCCATTGGTCCGTAAATCCATGCATTCGTTTACAATGTCATCTTCTTCTTTTCTTACTTTATTATGGTCCTAATTAATTCAGTAAAATTATCCACAAACTATGCACTAAGATTTAATTATACTAGGACATATGCCCATGCGTTGCAACGGGACAGTTAATTTTTGACGAGAAGCAATGGGAGGGATAATTGATGTGTCCACCAAAAATGATCTCCACAACGGTGCGATAAAGCGAGGAGTTGTGGTCTTCTCGCGGGTCATATTTTTCCTGTGAGGTCTTGATAGTAGTGGGGTTAGTCGGCGTGGCGGCAACCATCCAACTCACGCCTTTTTCTTTTGGGCCCGCCTCTGTCTCAAGGTTGTGTCTGCCTCCTCATTTGGTAGCTATGCAACGACGTTTGAGGCACGGTTGCTTCGACCACTCTCTCTTATGATGACATAACCGGATGGATTACTAATTATAGCGCATAAATCCCGTTTCATTAACATAGTTAATGCTAACCAGACATCAATACCCCTTCTTTATTAGGGTTTATTCTCTTTGATTATTTTAGTGCTCACGTGCCCATATATTTTTTATTCGAGCCAAACCCACATATTCTCTTTTATTGGCACTTGCAAGCTAGCACCGGCAATAATTTATGTAGTCCCTCCTTCTGCTCATGATTCTCGAGATAACTTTCTTAATTTTGATACAAACTTCTTATTTCCAGACAAACTATAAAAACGTATACAAACTGGTGGGGATTTACTCTAAAGTTCCGAGGCAATACGATTTTCATCATAATTGCAAGATAACTGAGTTGGCTTTGTCCATCGATACAATAGAACAGGCTTATAGTTCAATTCTCTCGGGGTTTAAAGTTTTTCTTGCTCGTCCATCTCATAGAAAAAGAAATGTGTGGGTAGGCCCAGTTCATTTCTCCGGGGGACGAACAAAAATATTGGGGAACTATAAGCTGTAGGAAAAAAAACCTATACATATATTTAATAATTTTCTTGGAAGCATGAGTAATTTTGATAATCCCAAAAAAATTGTGCAATTCTTTACATTTTCATAAATACAAAAAAAATTGAAGTGTACGAAATGCACAATTTTATTTGGAAACATGAACCTTTTTTAAAAAGATTAACATATTTTGAATTTGTTTACAATTTTTTAGGAAGGAAACATAGTTTGAACATTCAGAACAGTTTTAGAAAATGTGTTTATTTAAATTGGGAAATTATTTTGAACTTGTGGACATTACATTAAAATAAGAGTAGTTTTTGTATTTCGAACACTTTTAACATGCAATGTGTTTTGGAAAATCTTGAACAACTTTGGCAAACACAACGATAAAAGTAGGAATTTTTTTAAGTTGAACAAATTTTTGAATGATTACAAACTTTTAAAGATCTGAACTTTTTTCGAAATGTGATATGTTTCGAAAATTTGAACATTTTCCAACAATTGATTTATTCTGAACTTTTTTGAAGAACCAAAATACGCAAAAAGACAAAATGAATAATAATCTTGAATGTAAAGTAAAAAAAATGAACAACCAAGATAGAAAAGAGAACGAAATAGAAAAATATAAAGATAAATAAAACACATAAAAAAAGAGAAAATAGTTCAGCCCAGCCAAGCCACCCTGTGCGAAGCTACGACGATTTCACGCTCAACGCGATAAATAGGATTTTTCCACCTGCGTGGGCACAAAGAAACTGGGCTAGTTTTGCTGGCCCTGACTGCAGGTGGCCCATGTACGAAATTCTGCCGATTTTCGTTTTCTAATATATGAACGGACAAAAAATTAGTATCACCTCGAATAGAAAAAAAAAAACAATGGTGAACGGATGAGAAAACTGGAGAAACAGTGGTACAGCTAGGGTATTATAGCAATGGTTTCACATCTCATTGACGACTTCTTGAAAGAAAAATTGGAATTAATTTCACATTGCATGAACACACAACCAGTATCTTTCATTCGACAATTTAATGCAGCCAAGAGACGGAAAGCAAAAATCTAGGGAAGTACTCGTGGAGCGCGCAGCACACAAGCACACCGGCCCAGAGCTCGCGCGGGCCGTCGTGTGCAGCAGCGTGCGGTGTGCGGGCCGCCGCAGCCGGAGCCGCCATGAGCGTGCGTGCGTGCTGGACATCACCGCAGCCGGAGCCGCAGACGTGCGTACTCTGCCTCATGCCCAGAGCTCACACGCTGGCCGCCGCCACCGGAGCCGCCGCGGGCAGGCGGGCATGTTGCACGCCGCCGCAACTGGAGCCACATGCCGCGGGCGGACGGGCGCAACCGGAGCCGTGGGCGTGCGTGTTGTGTCGCGTACACGGAGCTCGCGCGCTGGCCACTCCAGCTCATGGCCGCCGCGTGTAGCTGCGGGATGTCGCCGCAGACGGGTGCGTGCGGGCATGCTTGGAGCTCACGTGCTGGACGCCACCGTAGCTCCTGGCCACCGTGCCGCAGCCGCGTGCGTGTGCGCGCAGCAGCTATAGCCGAGCCGGATGCGAGCCTGTGCCAAGGCTCATGCGCGCATGGTTGTTGCGCTCGCGCCGGGCCGCGCGCGTGCCAGAGCACGGCATGTCCGTCGTGCTAGCACAGGCTGTCGGGCTCGTGTGCTCACCTAGCTATGCGTGCGGCCGCGCTCAAGCTGGCTGCCGTGCTCCGTAGTCGTGGTAGCGTGCTAGCTAGCTAGCTTCTAAGAGTATTTACAGCTGGACATCTCAAATCATCTTCCATATGCCCGCGGGTCAATGACTTGACAAGAAAGAGAAGGAAAAAAGTAACCCAACCAGACCCATCAGGTCTTTCCTATATGTCTAAGCTGTCCGCGGACCCTCATATATCCAATTCAAATATAAGAAGGATATGAAAGCTTGCAGCCACGCCCTGGCGAGCCTGGTCAATCCGCTACATAGGACGCGGCCCCACCCGGGACTACCTTTTCTTTTTCTTTATTCATTCTTTTCTTTCTCTCTCTTAATCTTCACCAAACACGTGCGAGTGGCCCGGCATATGAGAAAAAAAAAGAGGATTGTGGTTGCCAGGATGAACAAATAGGGGCTCAAAATGGACACTCCCGGTCACTGACCGGGCGCGTCCGCGGGCGTTTTGGGGGTTGGATTAGAGATACATGACCGGAGATGCTCTAACCGCCACAGCCGCTAGCCACACCCACTTGTTGGCGCAGCGGCGGGCTTGCTAGCTTGCCAAGCGCTCGCCTCGTCCGCGCTCTGCCTGCTCGCATGTAGTGTGCTCGACGAAATGACAAAGAAAATAAAAGGAAAATTTGAGAGGCGTGGTTATTTGGCAGCGAATATGAGGAGTCAAAATGGACATACCTGGTCATTATTCGAACGTGTCCGCGGGTGTTTGATGGGTCAAATTAGCAATCTCGGGCTGAAAATGCTCTAATAGGTAGCTAGTGAGTTGGCGGCATCTCTGAAGCTCAAGGATGAAGGCGAGAGTTGTTCCCCTAGAAAAAAAAAAGATGAAGGCGAGAGTAGGCGGTAATAATGGAGCTCGCAGCACAGTCACACGCGACTAAACCAAAAGCGCGGGAAAAAGGCCTTTTCCTAATTAATCCCATATAACCTTTTTTTGCCACGTGCACCTGCCAGCGACACACGCATACACAAGTGGCACACAAGTAGAAAGTGGCCAAAAGTTATTCACGTTTTCTTACTACTAGTAGTACTGCACTCGGCTCTGAAGAAAAGTTAAGAGAAAACGCACCTGGTTCCGCAAAGTGTTTTTTACCGGAGCCGGGAGCTACCAGAGGTCTTCCCACCAATGAGGTGCTGCCACATCTAAAGTTGCGGAACCATGTGTATGTGTATATGAAAGTATTCAATGCAAAAAATAATTTGTATTTCTGATTTTAATCTAATCAGTGTCAGAATGATGTGGTACCTTTTAACACGAATAGTACGCATGCATGCATGCAGAATCTCTCCTCTCTCTAACACACAAATCCATCCATTTTATCTTCTTTTTTTTAATTTTAGATGGACAATATCTCTAACACTAATTTTCTATTATTGAAATTTTCTATATATTCAAATTTATGAACATTTGATCTGTAGAACAAGACCAATTTTGAATATATTTAAACAAGTTTAAATTTTTCTATTTCAATCATATCAAAATTTAAATTTCACTTATTTCAAATTTAATTATTTGAAATAATTGGAATATATTTCGAAACTAGTGAATTATTTTCTTAAATAAGTGAAATCAGTTTTCTGAAACTAGTTTGTTCAAACATGTCAAACTGATTATTTCCAAACATTTCGGTAATGGATGAAATAAGTTACAAATAAATGAAATAGCAGTTTCATTTATTTCATAGAAGTAATTTCATATATTTTCACAAAATTTAATTTCACAACTTGCAACACCACATTGAAATATATTTCAGGGAAATAATTTCATATTTTTCAATACATATCTTACTGAAATAACTATTTACAAATATATCTTTTGTAAATGAGTGTAATTTGTTTTCTGAAACTAGTGAAATGTGTGAAGTCTATCTTTTGGAATGAGTGAAATCAGTTTTTTTTTAAACGAGTGAAATATAGTATTACAATTGAGTGAGTGTAATGTGTTTCTCTAAATTGCTTGAAATCTAATTATGTAAGTGAAATTAGTTTTCTAAAATAAATGGAACCAAAATTTTAAGTTGAGCGAAATCCTTTTAAATACACATGCCACATTTTTTCGGTGTGAAATACGTGAAACTAGTTGTTTCAAACTTGTGAATCTGGTTATTCCAAAACTTTTTTTAAATGAGCAAAATATGTTTTATGAAGTGAGTGAAATTGTTTATGGAAATAATTGAAATATGCTTTTTGAAATAATTGAAATCAGTAAATCAAGATGATAGAAATCAAGTTTATTCTTTTGGCAAAACCTGTGGAATTGGTCTCTTAAGGATTGAAATAAGTTTTTTCAAATGAGTGAATTTATATTCTGAAATAAGTCAAGTGAGTTTTATGCAACAATTTAGATCCATTTTTTAAATATGTGACACTGGTTATTTCAGCTATGTGAAATAAATTGTTGCGTCAGTGAAACTGATTATTTCAAATATATGAAATATCTTTTCAAAGCGAAACAATTTTATGTTTTGTGAAAGTCAATTCAAAGATAACTGAAATATATAAAATAAAAAGTATTTGAAATATATCCAAGATTGATCTTGTTGTAAAGATCTTGTCACCACGATTCCAAATATATAAAAAGTTTCAAAAATGCCCATTTCATTTAACAGATATCAATCATTACAAATTTAAGGACGAAATTTAGTACATGTCATTTGTATAAAGAGAGAATGCATGCAGCGTACGTCTCCAAATTCTAACTCCCTCTCTCTCTTCTGCAAAAAGGTGCTAGTCACTGTTTTGTATCAGACCATATTACGAAGTATAGTTGCTGGAACAAATTATTGTATTATACCTGGTCAGACTGCACGAATCTTGATGAAACTGATGGACGGTGGATCCAACACCGATACATCCCGGCTCCGCTAAAATTACTTATTCGCACCTGGTTCGCGTAGGTCTCACCGGGCTTAACAGATCACCATGTCAAAGAGCTAGCAGAGGAGCCGGCCTTCCTACCTTGCATTGCCCGTCTGCTGGCCTCACGTGAACTTGTTGGATTACGGTTAGAGCAACTTCAATGGGGAAATTCATTTTGTCTGTTTGGGTCATCGGGACAGAAAAGATGGCCCAACGGGCGACCCAAACGAACAAGGCGTCTGTCCGCTGTTTCCTTACTGTCCGTCCCGGACCCAAACTGAATGCAAATATGGGAAGAAATGAGTCAGCGACGGACAAAAGCGGACGCTCTCGTCGCTCGCTCGTGTCCTCGCGTGTCTGATCTGGTCCCACGCATCACCGACCCACGCTAGCGAGCACAGCGCGGCCGCTCGCTGGTCCCCAGCTCCCGCGCCGCCGCACCAATCCGTTCCGCCGTTGGCCGGATCCGGCGACGGCCCGCCAGATCCATCCCGTCCCGCGCGGATCCGCCGCCCCTCACCAGTCTCCGTGCCTCCGTCGGCCGCGCGCACCGGCGAAGCCACCGGCGCTGGCGCGCCCGCATCGCCCGCGGCCACAACAACAACAGTTCGTTGGCCGGGCGCGGCGAGCTCGGGGAGGGAGGACCGGGCGCGGCGAGGAACGGTCGGCCGCGGCAAGCTCGGGGTGGCCGCGGGGACCACGGGAAGGGAGCGGCGCGGCGAGCTCGGGCCAGGCGCGGCGGCGAGCTCGGGGCGGGCGGGGGAGGAAAGCTGCGTCTCCACATTGCGTGTCCGCTTTTTGGTCTTGTGCGTTGGGTTCGGCCCCTGTCCGGCTCATGTCCGTTAGGTGGACGCATGACCCAAATGGACAAAATGCGGACAAAATTCGTGTCCGTTTGGGTCACTGCGTTGAAGTTGCTCTTAATTCTTATTTCCACTTGGCTGAATGTTAATTAGTTGTTGGGTGGATTAGGAGTAGGGAAGGGGTCAATGGATATATAAAGAGTACCAAATTTATTGCTTTTGGTGATACGTCACAAACATCGCCCTCATTTATTGGTCCAGATTTATTGGTTTTTATTGTATTTCGTGACATATTTTGACTATAAATCTATGGGGGTGTTTGGTTCAGGGACTTTTTAGTCCAGAGACTAGAAAAAGTCCCTAAAAAGTCCCTAGGAATCAAATAGGAGGGACTTTTTCTACAGGGACTAGAAGAAGACTCTACTGAAGAATCTTTTTTCATTAGTCCCTGGGACTAGAAAAAGTCATAGGACTTCTCAATCAACCAGACACCTCCTATATCTATACCTCCATACCTACTACTAATAAAGCACATATTGCTTCTGGTGGTACGTCACAAATGTCACCCGTAAGTAATAAAAAATGATTTGATTCTATTTCTGATACACACAGATTTCAAAACCATGAACTCAGCTAAGTGTCTAAGGCTTCAACGTTCCGCACGGGATGCCAGGGTTCGATCCCTGGTCGCCATTTTTTTATCCTTTTCTACTATATATAGCAGGCCCTGCATGGGGTAATGGGCCAGCCCATATGCTGGTCGTGACATTTTTTTCCGTTCTTATTTTTTTCCCTCTTTAAATTATTCTTGGATTTCTGAAAACTCTAAATTTTACAAAGTTGCGGGTGCTGAAAAATATATAGATAAATTACAATAAAATTGTGAATTCAAAAAAATTGGGAAATCATAAAATGTTCTTGATTTCAAAAAACTGTTCACATATTATTAAAAAACACGAATTCAAAAACGACCATGAAATAAAAAATGTTTTTGTTTTATCATTTTCTGCTATATATATAGCAGGCCCTGCATGGGGTAATGGGCCAGCCCATGTGCTCGTCGTGACATTTGTTTTCTTTCTTATTTTTGTTTTTGCTTTTCCCTCTTTAAATTAATCTGGGATTTCTGAAAACTCTAAATTTTACAAAGTTGCGGGTGCTGAAAAATATATAGATAAATTACAAAAAAAGTTGTGAATTCAAACACATTCAGGAAATCATAAAATGTTCGTGATTTAAAAAAACTGTTCACATATTATTAAAAAAAGACGAATCCAAAACAGAACATGGAATAAAGAATGTTCATAATTTCTAAAATATGATCATTTATTAAAAACGTAATTTTGAATTTGGAAACAATATCCATGAAATTTTAGAAAATATTCACAAAAAATAAAACTGATTCGTAAGTAACGAACAAAATGAATCACCGCTTAGGTAGAGGTTTTATTAGGGGATCTGTAGAGGTCATTTCATGACTTTATTTAGTCCATCGCGCGTCGGGTAGAAAAATGTTTCCATCTGGTCGCCCTTTTTTATCCCCTTCTCTGCTATATATATATAGCAGGCCCTGCATGGGGTAATGGGCCAGCCCATATGCTCGTCATGACGTTTTTTTTCTTTCTTATTTTTTTTTATTTCCCTCTTTAAAATAATCTGGGATTTCTGAAAAATCTAAATTTACAAAGTTGCGGGTACTGAAAAACATATAGATAAATTATAAAATATTTGTGAATTCAAAAACATTCAGGAAATCATAAAATGTTCGTGATTTCAAAAAACTGTTCACATGTTATAAAAAAACATGAATTCAAAAACGACCATGAAATAAAATATGTTTATAATTTCTAAAATATGATGGTGTATTAAAAACATATTTGAGAATTTGGAAACAATATCCATGAAATTTTAGAAAATATTCACAAAAAATAAAACTGATTCGTAAGTAACGAATAATATGAATCACCGCTTAGGTAGAGCTTTTATTAGGGGATCTATAGAGGTCATTTTATGACTTTATTTAGTCCATCGCGCGTCGGGTAGAAAATTTCCATCTGGTCGCCCTTTTTTTATCCCCTTTTCTGCTATATATATAGCACGCCCTGCATGGGGTAATGGGCCAGCCCATATGCTGGTCGTGACGTTTTTTTTCCTTTCTTATTTTTGTTTTTGTATTTCCCTCTTTAAATTAATCTGGGATTTCTGAAAAATCTAAATTTTACAAAGTTACGGGTACTGAAAAATATATAGATAAATTATAAAATGTTTGTGAATTCAAAAACATTCGGGAAATCATAAAATTTTCATGATTTCAAAAAAACTGTTCACATATTATAAAAAAACACGAATTCAAAAACGATCATGAAATAAAAAATCATAATTTATAAAATATGATCATGTATTCGAAACATATTTGAGAATTTGAAAACGATATCCATGCAATTTTAGAAAATATTCACAAAAAATAAAACTGATTCGTCAGTAACGAACAAAATGAATCACCGCTTAGGTAGTGGTTTTATTTAGTCCATTGGGCGTCGGGTAGAAAAATGTTTCCATGTTCTGTACAACACTAAGCCCCCAAAGAATTGACACAGCTTCCTATGGGTTAGCTTTTGTAATCTATTTGAAAATCACTAGATGTCTATTTTGCCTACATACACAACTATTTTGGTACCACTGTTCTACTGGTTATGGAAAACACCACTACGATAGATTAAGGCGAGACACAACATGCATCATCTAGCTCAGGTAGGGGGCAATCAATGTAGTTTGCTCGGCAAAAAAAATATTTCGTTGTGGTGCATTTGAAAATCAATTCGTGATGAGACCATCATATTTTCAGTTTTTTAAATGACTTTTTAAAAATCCCTTCTCATCATGACATCACTCACACATAGTTTGTGAAATGACATAGTGAAAATCCTTGTCTCATCCTGGCATTTGATTTAAACTTTTTTTTTATTTCTATCAGATCTGCATAATCTGATTGTTGTCCTCCCGTTGCAACGCACAGGCATATTTGCTAGTTTAACTAACAAAATGTTCATGCATGTAATAAAAAATTATATCATTGAAAAGTACAATTCAAATACTATGTTTCCTCAATCGATGTTGGCGTGGACGCATGTCTGATGAATTCAGGAGGAGCAGTTAATTTCTTGACGTATTTTTTGAGGTTGCCGCACCTACACTGAAAGGCCTAGGCTTACCGACCAAGCATTCTTGCTTTTTGGGTTCAATTACCGACCGATCATTCGAAATGAAAAGATTAACCACCAAAGTATGAACGCGCGCGTATTGGCCGCACGAAACGCCGCTGCTTGCACGAATTTGGAATGCAAAATGAACAATCCAGTGAGGTAATTAATCAAGCCAGTTATTAAGGACCGCAGAGTACTCTACTCCACTCTACTATTGACAGTGCCAAGTACTCCATCCCTCCGTTCGTAAATATGGCCTCTTAGGGATGAACTACATACGGAACAAAGTGAATGAATATACACTTCAAACTACCTCTCCATATATCCGTATGTAGTTCATATTAAAATCAAGACTAAGTATTATTTAAAAACAGAGGGAGTACTACTTGTACCAATACTACTACGTGGGGCATGTGTGTGAGCAATTAAGACCTTGTACAATACAAGATGCTTACGGAAGGTGCTTACAAAAATAAACTAGGCTTTTCCTAAGCATCGGTGTTTAGTTGTAGATTGTAGATGCTTAGTTAGGCGTCTCTCCTGTACAAATAGGCATCGATGCTTCAGAAAGCCTGGTTTATTTTCCTAATTATCTTCCTAAGTATCTAGGATTGTACAAGGCCTAAGTGTAAACTTGTACTACAACCCCACAATGCAAGTAGTAACACTACTAGCATTCTGCCCGGCGCATACAATGTTCGCATTAAGTTATTAAGATGTTGCACGTACATTTGTCTTTTCAAGCATATCAGCACTTGCTACACCATGAACAACGAATCGATCAGAGCCTGATGGTTAACCAACACGAAATGAAATTATCATCGCAGTCGAGGGCCATTATAGATTCATTAAGAAATGATTAAATCAGGCAGCGACAGAGAGACCTCGCCATCATAATTTTGGAATCACATGTACGTACGGCAGCAGCAACCACTTTGAGACTTCGCGTAGTACGTGACGTTTTTGTCCTGTATCCGCGCACTCTGACATCTTGTTCATACTCTATGGTTATGGGAGTGTGTGTGTGTGTGTACACGATGCTATTTGATTCCAACGTTTAATACGTATAAGGTCAGGCCAAGTGATACAATTAAATAGGTCGCCATCTCTAGCTAGTAGTAGAAGGTACGGTGTTGCTTTTATTTGTGTGTATGTTCATTTCGCAACAATAAAATAAGTGCCATGTGAATTTGCCTTTGCCGTCAAGGCAAGGTCGTGAGCGTAGAAAATTCCAAAATGTTAGCAATTAAATTGCATACGTTTGATGAATAGATAATCCCATGTGTTGGCTTGGTGTGTTGAAGAATCTGTTTGACTAGTTTTGGCCTTTTGCAGGCGCTGGTCAATAATTTTGGCTACCAATGACCTGAAGGCGAGGCAAGGCTTCTCATTCATTGTTTACCTTTTCTTTTTGTAATTTTAACTTTTGTTCGAAGCACTGTTTTTTCTTAAGATCCAGCATTGGCTCGCGTTTCATATCATAAGCAGAGAGAGTGCGGCAAATAAGTGGTGATTATAACTGGCCATCTGTCGGGTCAGGCCGGACCTACCAAAGCCCGATGCAAAAAACCCAGGCCCGGCTCGGCCGTTGGGCCCAAAAAATGGGGCCGAGCCCGGCACATCACACTAAAAGCTCGGCGTGCCTCGGGCCACAAGCCGAGCCTCTTTGTTAATGTGCAAACATACCGGGCACGGCCCGGCCCGGCCGCCGGGCTTGAAATCAAGGCCCGAGCCCGGTCCGTGGGCAAGGTCGGGTCGGGTCGGGCCGACCGGGCCGGGCTGCCCATAGCTAGATCTGATGGTGATCAAGTAGTACTACTAATATGACCGCTTCTTCCTTCTAATTATTTTTCTTGATTGATTGAAGCATCCTCCCATCTGAATTCCTTCCATAAGGCAAACTTCACCGTGCGACCTCAAACGGACATCCGCTTTGCCCGGATTCTGTCCGTTTGGGTAGGGCGATGGGGTCGTGTCCGGGCCTGTCCTGTGATGCGGTGGCCTTGCACCCAGCGCGCGGCCGCATCCGTTGGCTCCATCATGTCCGCCTCCATTTTAAAAACAACAACGCCCTAGTTCAGGCCAGCGGCCCTATATTCATGCCGGCAACAGAGCCAGCGGCCTACACGTCCTCGCCGGCAACACAGCATGCCTCCAAAATGAATAGGTTTGTTCGCCGACAACACAGCCAGCGGCCAGCAACACAGCCAACCTCCAAAATGAACAGGTTTCTCGTCGGGCACACATGCCACGGCCGATCGGACGACCTAGTTCAGGCCGTCGTCGTCGAACATCTCCTTCTGCCTGGCCTCGAACCAGCTCCTCGTCTTCTCGTTCATCTTTGTCAAGTCCGCGCTCATGATCGCTAGGGCCACCTCCGTGGCTTTGGTTTTGGCATTGGCGGCCTCGATGTCGAGCTGCCTCTGTTTGGCCTTGGCATTGGCGTCCTCGATGTCGAGCTGCCTTTGCCAGGACGCCTCCTCCATGTCGAGCTGCCTCTGCTTGGCCGCGACATTGGCGGCCTCGATGTCGAGCTGCCTCTGTCGAGCCGCCTCCTCCATGTCGAACTTCCTCTTCTTGGCCGTCTCCTCCATCCCAAGCTTCATCCTTTGAAGCTCTAGGTATTGCTTCATTTGCTTGTCCTTACTTTGCCGCTTCTTCTCATCCCTCAGATCCTTTTGGGACATCATGCCATGCAAAGTGTCATGCAAGGCCATGGATGAGGCATCACGTATGTCGTCCACCTTGGAGTTGGTCTTGCCCCTCGGCCTCTTCAACGCCTCGCCATCTCCACCTCCGGCGAACTTGGCCGTCTTTTTGCCTCTCTTCCTTTGAAGTTCACGGTATTGATCCTTGAACTTAGGACAATTGTTGATGATCGTCCAACAATGTGTGAGAGTGAATGCCTTGTCGTTGTGTCAGGCCTTGAATGCCTCCAAAGATTGAAATGCCTACACCACATGATTAATAACAATTGGACATGCAAACATATACAAGGACATGGCCGTAGCAAGGAAAGGACTAGGATGAGAAGAGCATACCATGTCCCCAACGCCGAGATCACTCGCGGGCCGTGCTACAACGCTCTCTAATGCGGCGCAATACTTCTTGCACTCTTGTTGGATGAACAACCACCTCTTTTGAATCGAGGTGATGCCACGGTTGCTTGTAATTTGGTAGGGCTCAAGCATCTTCCTTTCATGGAATGTTTTCTGGACACTCATCTAAAAAACAAGGCCTTTTGTTGCGCACCGGTCCTCGGATCTTGGCTAATCTCCATCCAACATTGGCAAATCAACTTGTCCTCATCTTGGGTATATGAACCCGTGTGAATGCTCTTCCTCCTCTTTTGTGCTTCCACTCTTTGGGTGAGCTCGTCGATGAACAATGGTTCGCCCAAAATATCAATATCAATGACTTCTTCTTCATCACCATCACCTTCGGCGTAGATGTCATCGTCTTCATGCCACGAATCACCATGGTCCACTAGTAGATAAAGGGTCATCAGACCCGGTTCATTTGGGCCTTTTAGCCCCGGTTCCAGAACCGGGACAAGAGGGTCGGTACTAATGCTCTGACCCTTTAGTCCCGGTTCAATCCAGAACCGGGGCAGAAGGGTGTCCACGTGGCCTGTGCACCGAGCCCAGGCAGGAGGGGCTTTAGTCCCGGTTGGTGGTACCAACCGGGACCAAAAGGCATCCACGCGTCAGCATTTCTGTGGCTGTGGTTTTTGTTTTTTTTTTTTGAAAGGGGAGGGGGGGTTTTAGGTTTTGGGGGGTTAATTTAGGTGTTTCATATATTGTGTTAGCTAGCTAATTAATAGAGAGAAGTGTTCTCTCTTATGTCCGTGCTTGGTCGATGCTACATACTACACATACGTATATAGAGAGGACTAGAGTCACGCTAGCTAGCTAGCTAGCTGCTAGCTACTAAGCAAACGAAGGAAACAGAAGATCGTATAATCAACATATATATATATATATGCATACAGAGAGAAGTAATATCGATCACCTCTCCTTCTCCGAGAGATTGGTCGAACAACAAGTTCTCGTATATCTATCCGACACTACCGGGCACATATATACAATAATTATCTCTTACAAAAATAATCTCCTATCATATGGATGCATGGTCCACATAGTATTCTCCGTCTTCAGCGATCACGTGTTCAAGGAAGAATGCCGCCAATTCCTCTTGAATTGCTCGCAGACGATCTGGTGTTAGGAGTTCATCCCGCATCCGAAACATCTAATTTGAAGTAGGGGGTCAATACATGAAATGATGCTATAAATTTGTGAATATTATTGATTGCTTACGCACTTCAAATTGTTCATCAGTGTAGCCCCGCTCACAGGTCGTGTGGCGGATGGACTCGCAAATGTAGTATCCACAATAATCATTCCCGGGTTCCTGCCACAACTACTTTACAAGAAATAGAGGTCAATCAAACTGATAAGCAAGAATGCCAAATTGGTATTGATGAAACTAGCGCTTGAATCAAGATATAGGAGATGCGCGCGCGGAACATGCTACTATATAGTACTTACTTTCGGGTATCTAAATTGTAGCTTCTTCGGCAGTCCCGGAGCTTTTTTGGTGAATTTTTTCCAAGCCCTGCCAGACAAAGAAAACAATTAGTTGATATCAGAAATATGAAGTTGCTGATATATATGCATGGTGGATAATATTGATCGATTTAACTTACCTGGCTAGCATTTGAGTCATGTCCGCATACTCCTCGGGATCTTTACGTTTAGAGTCGAAGACAGTTACTACTCCCTTCTCAAGCTTAATCTCTAAGAGAATATAGTGGAAGCTGCGCACGAATGCATGAGATCATCAATTACATCACTATAACCTTGACTGATATATAAACCAAATATGCACAAGACAGTAACACTCACTTGAAGTTGTAAGGAAAGAGTATTATATCTTTGTTTTCATTTACCACCAACGATCGTAGCAAGTTGGTCTCGGTATCGTCGGGACGCAATTTAACCTCGGTTGCATCTATGAGGTATGTGTTAATAAACCCAATATCACCTACTTGTCTTTTCTTCAATTCGACGATCTTCAATCTGCATAATATAGTGAGGATAATTATAAATACATGCAAATGAAGATCAGCTATATAGAGAGACTTAATGACAGAAGTAGTACTA
This sequence comes from Secale cereale, assembly GCA_902687465.1. Taxonomy (NCBI): domain Eukaryota; kingdom Viridiplantae; phylum Streptophyta; class Magnoliopsida; order Poales; family Poaceae; genus Secale; species Secale cereale. Next base: position 30,343,007 of record LR738715.1, on the reverse strand, counting down.
CTTACAGACAGTAGCAGGTGACCGTTGCTTTATCGAGGGCCAATTGATTGAAAAACTGATAGAACTCCTCAAATGGAACAGGCAACAGGTCAATTCCAACGAGGTCATGCTCCGGTTTAACTCTCAAATACAAGTTATCCCTCCCCCCAGACTCTCTGCAGATTTTCAAGTACCAATCATGCAATCTTCGCATATTCGTTGATAGAGATCTTTCATTTTTGACGAGAGGCTTTTTGTACTCGTATCTTTCTATCTGCACTTCCAAAAAATCATAGTGTACATCGTCGGACGCGTAATCGGCAAGATTGGTATAACCGGGCACCATCCTCGGATCATTAGCGACCATGTCGCTAGACACCTTGAGCGGGGGGCACGATTGGTCCGCTTGTTCGCCGAGCTGGGCAATTTGTTTCCCAGCTCGTCCTTCTGCTAACCTCTGATCACTTTTAGTACTTCCCGACCGCTTCGCTGCTTGATATGACTTTTGGATCATGCGGTCATAGTTGTCCTGCGGCTTACTTTGCGCTGGTTGCTTCAGGGCAGCAAGAGTGCGCTTTGCTTTCACCGCATCTATCTTCTCCTCCGGAGGTGGATGTCTCTGTGCTTTCAACCCTTCAAAAAAGTCCTTCGCTTGGCCTTGAGCGATCTTTGTGTTTTCCTCGTCGGACCTCTCGTAAGGTAACTTCTCTAGAGGCGTGAGAGAAGGACCGAATCTGCATCGCCTCCCGCCTCTGGCTGTACTGGTAGACGTCGCCGGACCAGACGAAGCGGCTGTCTTTTTCACTTGCTTAGGCGCCGGAGCAGGAGCAGCCGGAGCGGCGGCAGGTCTCTTCCGCCCTTGCTGATTAGGCGGAGAAGGAGGAGCAGGCTGGCTGCTCGGGCGCGCCGGCGGCAAAGGAGGCGGAGTGCCGCCACGCGCCGGCGGCGAAGGAGGCGGAGTGCCGCCACGCGCCGGCGGCGAAGGAGGCGGAGTGCCGCCACGCGCCGGAGGAGCCGGAGTGCCCTGATGGTCACTCGCCAGAGGAGGAGGCGGTGGAGGAGGCGGAGTGCCCTGACTCGTCGGAGGAGGAGGAGGAGGCGGAGGCGTCCAGTTGAGAATGTTGATTAGGTCCTTCCGCCATAGGCATGGAGTCTTCAGTGAAGAACCCAGCCGAGTCTCCCCTTCACCGGTAGGGTGGTCAAGCTGGAGCTCCTCAAATCCCTCTGTTATTTCGTCGACCATCACCCTAGCATATCCTTCTGGAATCGGCCGGCAGTGAAAAGTGTCGTCGGGTCCAGAAGGATAAACAGAGCCAGCAGCCGCCTTGACCTTCAGATTCATCCATTGTGCCATAAGGTGGCAATTTTGTGCCTGCGTGATAGCATCCACAGGATTCCTGGCAGTAGCCGTCAAGGCAGGCTCTGGCTGAAGCAGCTCGGTGGAAGCCACGCTGCTTCTCCGCTGAGATGGCGGGGTAGCTTCGGGGGAAGCTTCGGCAATTCTTTTCTCCCGATTTGCTTCCCGTTCCTCTATCGCTTGTATTCTGGCCCGCAGCGCCTGGATTTCGGTCTGCTCCATTTTCTTCCTCCTGTCGTGGCATTTGTAGCCTCCTGCGTCCGGAAACCCAGCACGCCACGAAAGGGAGCCTGGCGTGCCTCGTGTCCGTCCAGGGTGCTCAGGATTCCCGAGGGCCATTGTCAGCTCGTCGTTCTCTCTGTCAGGGAAGAACGTCCCTTCATGCGCTGCTTTGATATACTGCCGCATCTTCCTGAGTGGTGTTTCCAATTGCTTGTCCGTCCAAATGCACCACCCTGTTACAGGGTCCAAGGTTCCGCCAGCCCCGAAGAACCAAGTCCGGCAACGTTCTGGCCAGTGCATTGTCTAGTGTCAAATGATTCAACAAAACCAATACTTCATCATTTGGCGAAAGTAACAGTAGCATGATGGTACGAAGCTCTCCAAAGTTGTTTTGGAACGAAGTCCCAGATAAGATAATCCGTAACAAAAGACGGATTATCCTATCAGGAACTCCGTTCCAGAACATCTTTGCATAACTTCGTACCAACATGCCCCGGTTACTTCTGGCAAATGATGAAGTCATGGAATTCTTCAATACTTTGACACTAGCTAGGCAACCTCTCGACCCCCCCGACTTCTCGGCGATCCACAACCCTAGACACCCTCATGTCACATTTTGTCTAGTGTCAAAGGATTCAACAAACCAATACTTCATCATTAGGCGAAAGTAACAGTAGCATGATGGTACGAAGCTCTCCAAAGTTGTTTTGGAACGGAGTCCCAGATAAGATAATCCGTAACAAAAGACGGATTGTCCTATCAGGAACTCCGTTCCAAAACATCTTTGCATAACTTCGTACCAACATGCCCCGGTTACTTCTGGCAAATGATGAAGTCATGGAATTCTTCAATACTTTGACACTAGCTAGGCAACCTCTCTCGACCCCTCGACCCCCGACTGCTCGGCGATCCACAACCCTAGACCCCCTCATGTCACATTTTGTCGAGTGTCAAAGGATTCAACAAAACCAATACTTCATCATTAGGCGAAAGTAACAGTAGCATGATGGTACGAAGCTCTCCAAAGTTGTTTTGGAACGAAGTCCCAGATAAGATAATCCGTAACAAAAGACGGATTATCCTATCAGGAACTCCGTTCCAGAACATCTTTGCATAACTTCGTACCAACATGCCCCGGTTACTTCTGGCAAATGATGAAGTCATGGAATTCTTCAATACTTTGACACTAGCTAGGCAACCTCTCTCGACCCCTCGACCCCCGACTGCTCGGCGATCCACAACCCTAGACCCCCTCATGTCACATTTTGTCTAGTGTCAAAGGATTCAACAAACCAATACTTCATCATTAGGCGAAAGTAATAATAGTTGCGGAAATAACTCTTCACTTTTTCTTCGCTTGTGTCATTTGCTTATTGCGCCGTAACCATGGATAATCTTCATCGTTTATCAGGATGCTTGGGTCAGCCTTGACTTTGAAGGGAGGAATTTCATGAAACTTTTCATAATCTTCAGACATGTCTGTCTTGCCCTCCACTCCCAGGATGTCCCTTTTTCCTGAAAGAACTATGTGGCGCTTTGGCTCATCGTATGATGTATTCGCTTCCTTATCTTTTCTTTTTCTCGGTCTGGTAGACATGTCCTTCACATAGATAACCTGTGCCACATCATTGGCTAGGACGAACGGTTCGTCATTGTATCCAAGATTTTTCATATCCACTGTTGTCATTCCGTACTGTGGGTCTACCTGTACCCCGCCTCCTGACAGATTGACCCATTTACACTTAAACAAAGGGACCTTAAAATCATGTCCGTAGTCAAGTTCCCATATGTCCACTATGTAACCATAATATGTGTCCTTTCCCCTCTCGGTTGTTGCATCAAAGCGGACACCGCTGTTTTGGTTGGTGCTCTTTTGATCTTGGACAATCGTGTAAAATGTATTTCCATTTATCTCGTATCCTTTGTAAATCAATACAGTCGAAGATGGTCCCCTGGACAACAAGTACAACTCATCACAAACAGTGTTGTCACCTCTGAGACGTGTTTCCAACCAACTGCTGAAAGTCCTGATGTGTTCACGTGTAATCCAGTCGTCGCACTGCTCCGGGTGTTTGGAGCGCAGACTGTTCTTGTGTTCATCGACATACGGGGTCACCAATGAAGAGTTCTGTAGAACTGTGTAGTGTGCTTGAGACCAAGAATAACCGTCCCTGCATATTATTGAGTCCCTTCCAAGCGTGCCTTTTCCAGTCAGTCTGCCCTCGTACCGCGATTTAGGGAGACCTATCTTATTAAGGCCAGGAATGAAGTCAACACAAAACCCGATGACATCCTCTGTTTGATGGCCCATGGAGATGCTTCCTTCTGGTCTGGCGCGGTTACGGACATATTTCTTTAGGACTCCCATGAACCTCTCAAAGTGGAACATATTGTGTAGAAATACGGGCCCCAGAATGACAATCTCGTCGACTAGATGAACTAGGACGTGTGTCATGATATTGAAGAAGGATGGTGGGAACACAAGCTCGAAACTGACAAGACATTGCGCCACATCACTCCTTAGCCTTGGTACGATTTCTGGATCGATCACCTTCTGAGAGATTGCATTGAGGAATGCACATAGTTTCACAATGGCTAATCGGACGTTTTCCGGTAGAAGCCCCCTCAATGCAACCGGAAGCAGTTGCGTCATAATCACATGGCAGTCATGAGACTTTAGGTTCTGGAACTTTTTCTCTGCCATATTTATTATTCCCTTTATATTCGACGAGAAGCCAGTCGGGACCTTCATACTGAGAAGGCATTCAAAGAAGATTTCTTTCTCTTCTTTCGTAAGAGCATAGCTGGCAGGACCTTCATACTGCTTCGGAGGGATGCCGACTTTTTCGTGCAAACGTTGCAGGTCCTCCCGTGCCTCAGCTGTATCTTTTGTCTTTCCATACACGCCCAAGAAGCCTAGCAGGTTCACGCAAAGGTTCTTCGTCACGTGCATCACGTCGATTGAAGAGCGGACCTCTAGGTCTTTCCAGTAGGGTAGGTCCCAAAATATAGATTTCTTCTTCCACATGGGTGCGTGTCCCTCATCGTCATTCGGAACAGCTAGTGCGCCGGGGCCCTTTCCGAAGATTACGTGTAAATCATTGACCATAGCAAGTACGTTATCACCGGTACGCATGGCGGGCTTCTTCCGGTGATCTGCCTCGCCTTTGAAATGCTTGCCTTTCTTTCGACATTGATGGTTGGTCGGAAGAAATCGACGATGGCCCAGGTACACATTCTTCCTGCACTTGTCCAGGTATATACTTTCAGTGTCATCTAAACAGTGCGTGCATGCGTGGTATCCTTTGTTTGTCTGTCCTGAAAGGTTACTGAGAGCGGGCCAATCGTTGATGGTCACGAACAGCAACGCCTTTAGGTCAAATTCCTCCTGTTTGTGCTCATCCCACGCACGTACACCGTTTCCATTCCACAGCTGTAAAAGTTCTTCAACTAATGGCCTTAGGTACACATCAATGTAGTTGCCGGGTTGCTTAGGGCCTTGGATGAGAACTGGCATCATAATGAACTTCCGCTTCATGCACATCCAAGGAGGAAGGTTATACATACATAGAGTCACGGGCCAGGTGCTGTGATTGCTGCTCTGCTCCCCGAAAGGATTAATGCCATCCGCGCTTAAAGCAAACCATACGTTCCTTGCGTCCTTTGCAAACTCCTCCCAGTACTTTCTCTCGATTTTTCTCCATTGCGACCCGTCAGCGGGTGCTCTCAACTTCCCGTCTTTCTTACGGTCCTCACTGTGCCATCGCATCAACTTGGCATGCTCTCTGTTTCTAAACAAACGTTTCAACCGTGGTATTATAGGAGCATACCACATCACCTTCGCAGGAACCCTCTTCCTGGCGGGCTCGCCATCAACATCACCAGGGTCATCTCGTCTGATCTTATACCGCAATGCACCGCATACCGGGCATGCGTTCAGATCGTTGTATGCACCGCGGTAGAGGATGCAGTCATTAGGGCATGCACGTATCTTCTGCACCTCCAATCCTAGAGGGCATACGACCTTCTTTGCTGCGTATGTACTGTCGGGCAATTCGTTATCCTTCGGAAGCTTCTTCTTCAATATTTTCAGTAGCTTCTCAAATCCTTTGTCAGCCACAGCATTCTCTGCCTTCCACTGCAGCAATTCCAGTACGGTACCGAGCTTTGTGTTGCCATCTTCGCAATTGGGGTACAACCCTTTTTTGTGATCCTCTAACTGTAGGGGAACGCAGCAGAAAACAAAAATTTCCGACCTACGCACCAGCCCAGGACCACTATGAAGACTGCATACAAGGTTTGATCTGTTTCGTTACCGACTCGTAGCGCAGCGGAAGTAGAGTCGATGACGATCGTCGGTGCAGATCCCCGCAGCTAGGATTTACAACCTCCCAACCGCGAGGATGTATACCCTCATCCGCTCCTCGGACAGCCCTCCGGGAGACGGTCGAACAGTCCCCCGGACGGTGTCGCGGACAGCCCTTCGGGAGGACCTTCGAAACTTGAACGGTCACTCGGACAGCCCTTCGGGAGGACCCACAGAACTCGGACCGTCACTTGGACAGCCCTTCGGGAGGCACTCACGAACAGCCCCTCAGGGCACTAAGATCGAAACTACGACCTCTCTACAGAGTTGCACACATACGGTGTCATCTATCCGGCAGGGCTTCGCCGTCCAGAACTAGTTCCCACCGGAACCCAGACAGCCTTTCGGCTCTACGAAACTATTTCGTGGGAGGGAGAGAGAAGCCAGATCATGCATGGCACTTGTATGTGAGGAAGGAGTGAGTGTGGAGGGCTGCCCCTCCACCTCTATTTATAGGCCAAGGCAAGGGGTGGGGTGGTGGAGGAAATACCAAAATACCCATGCTACATGTCCCACATGAAGGGTAAAATGGTAATGCAAGTGGGGCCCCCAAGGGGGACACCACCATGGCAGCCCAACACCTTGTCCCCCCATGGGGGGGGGCCCCCCCAACAAGCCACCAACATGTCTCCATGAAACATGCATGCTCCCTAGACAAAAAGCCACCAAACATGCAACCCCCGATTCGTGGGATCTTGTCCCCTCGCGCTGAGACAAGATGTTTTCCGCGAAACTTTTTTCTGAAAAATTCCAGAAGGTCCCAGAACATTTCCGGTACCCTCTAAAATTATTCTGGGCATGATCCGAAACATTTTCGGTGCTGTGGTTTTTATCAGCGGAAAGCATTAACAGCGGTTACGGCAGTTTCGGAACATTTCCGGTTTTTCTCTCTGAAAATTCCCAGAAGTTCCCAGACCAATTCTGGCACCCTCTGATAATTTCCATGCGGTGCCGAAACCCTTTTTGACCTAATAATATATTCCGAAACATATTTTCGGTTTTACCGAAACTCTTTCGGTGTTCTCTCTCCGGAACTCTTCCGTTGTCTCCGAAACTTTCGGTGATTTTCTCTCAGACTCCCTGTCTAGTATTCAGCAGATAGATGACCCTTAAGCGTGTGACCCTATAGGTTCGGTGAAGTATAGACATGACCGGAACACCTTCCGATCAATGATCAGCATCGGAGCCGTGGACACCCATATTGACCCCCTATACCCACACGAATGAATATTCGAGTGAACCTCCAGTTGCCGTGAGCTATTCCTTTTGCTTCGCGATATGTCACAAACACCCGAGGTGAGATTTATTGCATCCCCGTGGGCAAACACTTTGTCCACTATGCAAGTTACCTCGTTACCGGTTTTGTTCTCTTTTCTCGTTTTCGTGTTCCGGCATCCCAGTGATCAAATCACCCTGTGTCTGGCCAGACGATGATGGATACCGTTACACCGAGAGGGCCCGAGTATATCTCTCCATCGTCGGAGGAGCAAATCCCAATCTTGAGCTATCTCGTTACTTGCCATACTTTCCCATGAACCCGTAAGCCGCCGTAATAGCCATCCAGTTACGGATGACGTTTAACAAACCCCAAAGTTCATGAATCAAGCATGAAGGAACTCGATACTCTCATGGTCTAAGGAATTATGCAAACATTAACTTCCTGTGTTATTAACCATAAACTTGTGATGAATGTATCTCATAGCATAACATCAATCGGGTCGATTCAACACAAATGTTCTGCTAACATTGTGCCCTCAAAATTGCTGGCATAGACATGCCCATGATCAGGAAAACAGAACCATCATGCAACACTTGAGCTAGTCTTAGAGGCCAGACCAGGAATACATTTTATCGTTTATTATTCCATACGTGCATATGAGTCTTCCTCCGAGCCTCGTTTTATTTGTAGACTCGAGAACCATAGCAGTTATAGCATGGAACATAAACCTAATTATGAACAGTGAGATAAATAATAGAATTTATTATTGCCTCTAGGGCATATCTCCTACAATATGTGTCCTTTCCCCTCTCGGTTGTTGCATCAAAGCGGACACCGCTGTTTTGGTTGGTGCTCTTTTGATCTTGGACAATCGTGTAAAATGTATTCCCATTTATCTCGTATCCTTTGTAAATCAATACAGTCGAAGATGGTCCCCTGGACAACAAGTACAACTCATCACAAACAGTGTTGTCACCTCTGAGACGTGTTTCCAACCAACTGCTGAAAGTCCTGATGTGTTCACGTGTAATCCAGTCGTCGCACTGCTCCGGGTGTTTGGAGCGCAGACTGTTCTTGTGTTCATCGACATACGGGGTCACCAATGTAGAGTTCTGTAGAACTGTGTAGTGTGCTTGAGACCAAGAATATCCGTCCCTGCATATTATTGAGTCCCTTCCAAGCGTGCCTTTTCCAGTCAGTCTCCCCTCGTACCGCGATTTAGGGAGACCTATCTTATTAAGGCCAGGAATGAAGTCAACACAAAACCCCATGACATCCTCTGTTTGATGGCCCATGGAGATGCTTCCTTCTGGCCTTGCGCGGTTACGGACATATTTTTCTTTAGGACTCCCATGAACCTCTCAAAGGGGAACATATTGTGTAGAAATACGGGCCCCAGAATGACAATCTCGTCGACTAGATGAACTAGGACGTGTGTCATGATATTGAAGAAGGATGGTGGGAACACAAGCTCGAAACTGACAAGACATTGCGCCACATCACTCCTTAGCCTTGGTACGATTTCTGGATCGATCACCTTCTGAGAGATTGCATTGAGGAATGCACATAGCTTCACAATGGCTAATCGGACGTTTTCCGGTAGAAGCCCCCTCAATGCAACCGGAAGCAGTTGCGTCATAATCACATGGCAGTCATGAGACTTTAGGTTCTGGAACTTTTTCTCTGCCATATTTATTATTCCCTTTATATTCGACGAGAAGCCAGTCGGGACCTTCATACTGAGAAGGCATTCAAAGAAGATTTCTTTCTCTTCTTTCGTAAGAGCATAGCTGGCAGGACCTTCATACTGCTTCGGAGGGATGCCGTCTTTTTCGTGCAAACGTTGCAGGTCCTCCCGTGCCTCAGCTGCATCTTTTGTCTTTCCATACACGCCCAAGAAGCCTAGCAGGTTCACGCAAAGGTTCTTCGTCACGTGCATCACGTCGATTGAAGAGCGGACCTCTAGGTCTTTCCAGTAGGGTAGGTCCCAAAATATAGATTTCTTCTTCCACATGGGTGCGTGTCCCTCATCGTCATTCGGAACAGCTAGTGCGCCGGGGCCCTTTCCAAAGATTACGTGTAAATCATTGACCATAGCAAGTACGTGATCACCGGTACGCATGGCGGGCTTCTTCCGGTGATCTGCCTCGCCTTTGAAATGCTTGCCTTTCTTTCGACATTGATGCTTGGTCGGAAGAAATCAACGATGGCCCAGGTACACATTCTTCCTGCACTTGTCCAGGTATATACTTTCAGTGTCATATAAACAGTGCGTGCATGCGTGGTATCCTTTGTTTGTCTGTCCTGAAAGGTTACTGAGAGCGGGCCAATCATTGATGGTCACGAACAACAACGCCTTTAGGTCAAATTCCTCCTGTTTGTGCTCATCCCACGCACGTACACCGTTTCCATTCCACAGCTGTAAAAGTTCTTCAACTAATGGCCTTAGGTACACATCAATGTCGTTGCCGGGTTGCTTAGGGCCTTGGATGAGAACTGGCATCATAATGAACTTCCGCTTCATGCACATCCAAGGAGGAAGGTTATACATACATAGAGTCACGGGCCAGGTGCTGTGATTGCTGCTCTGCTCCCCGAAAGGATTAATGCCATCCTGAAAGTGCAACTAATCCCCGGGTGGTTTTGGTAATTAATAACAACATATATATCATTGAACTAATATTTACTTGAGAATCATTTCAGAGAAGTTCGATGATATGGGTATGGAAATGTCTGAAGAAGTGGACCCCTCAAAATGCTAAGACAAGCATTGGCAAAAGCTCAAGACTCTATTTTTGGTTTAGTGATCAAAGATCACATTGAGTCCATAGGAAAAGCCAATACTATTAAAAGGGGATGAGGTTGTGTTGATGATCTGGTTGCTCAAGTGCTTAGTGATCTAGCTCCCTCAACTACCAGCACCTTTCACTACTTAACACACTCATAAGTAATCTCGGACAAACCGATTCTGCAAACTCAGTCCCACCGAGATGAACCACCTCAGTTATTCTTCCAAACCCTAATTTTTCGGTCCATCCGATTTTGAGTTTCGGTCTCACCGAAACTGGACTGCCAACCTTCTGTAACCAATTGACATCACTTCGGAATATCCGAGTTGTTAATTTCGGTCCCACCGAGAATGGCAAGCTCCTACCTTTGACTCACTTCGGACACACCGAGATGGTATTTTCGGTCCCACCGAAAATCCCAACGTTCACTATATTTGAACTTTCGGTCTGACCGAGTTTTAACTTCGGTCTCACCGAGATTGCTCAAATATGTGTGTAACGGTTGGATTTTGTGTGGAGGCTATATATACCCCTCCACCCCCTCTTCATTCGTGGAGAGAGCCATCAGAAAGTCTACCACTCCTACCATACACTTTCTGAGAAGAGAACTACCTACCCTTGTGTTGAGATCAAGTCATTCCACTCCTACCATATGAAACTTGATTTCTAGCCTTCCCAAGTTGCTTTCCACTCAATCCCTTCTTCCACCACAGCCATATCAGTGAGGAGAGTTGAGTGTTGGGGAGATTATCATTTGAAGCACAAGAGCAAGGAGTTCATCATCATCAACAACATCTATTACCTTTTGGAGGGTGGTGCCTCCTAGATTGGTTAGGTGTCGCTTGGGAGCCTCCGTCTTTGAGATGTGGAGTTGAACCAAGAAGTTTGTAAGGGCAAGGAGATCGCCTACTTCGTGAAGATCTACCCCGAGTAAGGCTAGTCCTCCGTGGGCGTAGGCCATGATGGAATAGACAAGGTTGCTTCTTCGTGGACCCTTCGTGGGTGGAGCCCTCCGTGGACTCGCGCAGCCGTTACCCTCCGTGGGTTGAAGTCTCCATCAACGTGGATGTACGATAGCACCACCTATCGGAACCACGACAAAAATCTTCGTGTCTCCAAACTGCGTTTGATCTTCTCCACCTCTCTTTACTACATGTGCAATTTACTTCCGCTGCTTATACTCTAGAATTGCATGTGTAGGGTGATACTTGAATTGATCTTAATTGTGAAACTGCCAAAAACATTGCATGATCAAAAGGCAGATTTTTTATATTGTCAAGTAGTCTAATCACCCCCCCTCTAGACATACTTTCGATCCTACAAGTGGTATCAGAGCTTTGGTCTCCATTGTTTTGGTTTCCATTGCATTGGACTCCATAAGCTTGGTTTCACAACCTAGGAGAGTATGGCGTCTAGTGAGGGTAATTATCGTAGAGGTCCTTACTTTGATGGTACAAATTTTGCTAGTTGGAAGCATAAAATGAAAATGCATATTCTTGGTCATAACCCAGCCGCATGGGGCATTATTTGTGTTGGTATGCAAGGTGATTTCTTCGAAGAAGGAAAAGTTCCGGATCGCGAAGCTACACCGGAAGAGTTGCGGATGTTGCAAAACAATGCTCAAGCTTGTGACATTCTCTTCAATGCTTTGTGTCCCGAGGAGTTCAACAAAATCAGCCGTCTTGAGAATGCTAAAGAGATTTGGGATACTTTGGTTGAAATGCACGAAGGTACTGAATCTATGAAGGAATCAAAGCTAGATATTCTTCAAGGACAACTTGACAAGTTCAAGATGAAGGATGGTGAAGGAGTCGCTGAAATGTACTCTAGGCTTGCTCTCATCACAAATGAGATTGCCGGCTTAGGAAGCGAAGAAATGACCGACCGATTCATCATTAAGAAGATTCTCAGAGCTTTGGATGGAAAGTATGACACCGTGTGCACTTTGATCCAAATGATGCTAAACTACAAGACTCTCAAGCCAACTGAAGTCATTGGAAGAATTGTTGCTCATGAGATGACACTTACGGATAAGGAAGAGCTTCACAATAAGTCAAGTGGTGCTTACAAAGCTACAAGTGATGCTCCTACTACCTCAAGTGACAAGCTAATTTCCAATGAAGAGATAAGCCTAATGGTCAAGAACTTCAACAAGTTCTACAAGAATAGAGGCAAAGAAAGAAGCTCAAAGTCTAGATCATATGATGAAAAGAGATCTTCTAGTCGTGATCGAAACTGCTACAATTGTGGAAGACCCGGACACTTCTCAAATGAGTGTACGGCTCCCCACAAGAGAAGAGAAGAATCTCCAAGAAGAAGAGCAAGAGATGAGTCACCTCGGAGAGAGAGAAGGAGTAGAGATGATCGTTATGAACGAAGACCCTCTCGGAGAAGCAAGGATTCGGATGTTGGAAATATGCCCTAGAGGCAATAATAAATTGGTTATTATTATATTTCCTTGTTCACGATAATCGTTTATTATCCATGCTAGAATTGTATTGATAGGAAACTCAGATACATGTATGGATACATAGACAAACACCATGTCCCTAGTGAGCCTCTAGACGACTAGCTCGTTGATCAATAGATGGTTACGGTTTCCTAACCATGGACATTGGATGTCGTTGATAACGGGATCACATCATTAGGAGAATGATGTGATGGACAAGACCCAATCCTAAGCCTAGCACAGATCGTGTAGTTCGTATGCTAAAGCTTTTCTATATGTCAAGTATCTTTTCCTTAGACCATGAGATTGTGCAACTCCCAGATACCGTAGGAATGCTTTGGGTGTACCAAACGTCACAACGTAACTGGGTGGCTATAAAGGTGCACAACAGGTATCTCCGAAAGTGTCTGTTGGGTTGGCACGAATCGAGACTGGGATTTGTCACTCCGTATGACGGAGAGGTATCTCTGGGCCCACTCGGTAGGACATCATCATAATGTGCACAATATGTGATCAAGGAGTTGATCACGGGATGATGTGTTACGGAACGAGTAAAGAGGCTTGCCGGTAACGAGATTGAGCAAGGTATCGGTATACCGACGATCGAATCTCGGGCAAGTGCTATACCGATAGACAAAGGGAATCGTATACGGGATTGATTGAATCCTTGACATCGTGGTTCATCCGATGAGATCATCGTGGAACATGTGGGAGCCAACATGGGTATCCAGATCCCGCTGTTGGTTATTGGCCGGAGAGTTGTCTCGGTCATGTCTACATGGTTCCCGAGCCCGTAGGGTCTACACACTTAAGGTTCGATGACGCTAGGGTTATAGGGAAAGTATGTACGCGGTTACCGAATGTTGTTCGGAGTCCCGGATGAGATCCCGGACGTCACGAGGAGTTCCGGAATGGTCCGGAGGTAAAGATTCATATATGGGAAGTCCTGTTTTGGTCACCGGAAAAGTTTCAGGCGATATCGGTAATGTACCGGGACCACCGGGAGGGTCCCGGTGAAAGTGCAACTAATCCCCGGGTGGTTTTGGTAATTAATAACAACATATATATCATTGAACTAATATTCTCTTGAGAATCATTTCAGAAAAGTTCGATGATGTGGGTATGGAAATGTCTGAAGAAGTGGACCCCTCAAAATGCTAAGACAAGCATTGGCAAAAGCTCAAGACTCCATTTTTGGTTTAGTGATCAAAGATCACATTGAGTCCATAGGAAAGCCAATACTATTAAAAGGGGATGAGGTTGTGTTAATGTTCTTGTTGCTCAAGTGCTTGGTGATCTAACTCCCTCAACTATCAGCACTATTCACTACTTAACACACACCCATAAGTAATCTCGGTCACACCGATTTCTCCAACTCAGTCCCACCGAGATGAACCACTTCAGTTGTTTCTCCAAACCCTAGCTTCTCGGTCAAACCGATTCTGAGTTTCGGTCTCACCGAAAAAGGGCTGCCAACCTTCTGTGATCACTTCACATCAATTCGGAATATCCGAGTTTATATTTTCGGTCTCACCGAAATGGCAAACCCTAACCTTTGACTCACTTCGGTCTCACCGAGATGGTATTTTCGGTCCCACCGAAAATCCCAACGTTCACTATATTTGAACTTTCGGTCTGACCGAGTTTTCACTTCGGTCTCACCGAGATTGGTCAAATGTGTGTGTAACGGTTGGATTTTGTGTGGAGGCTATATATACCCCTCCACCCCCTCCTCATTCGTGAGGAGAGCCATCAGAAAGTACCACCACTTCTACCATACACTTTCTGAGAAGTGAACCACCTACCCTTGTGTTGAGATCAAGCCATTCCATTCCTACCATATGAAACTTGATCTCTAGCCTTCCCAAGTTGCTTTCCACTCAAACCCTTCTTCCACCACAGCCATATCAGTGAAGAGAGTTGAGTGTTGGGGAGATTATCATCTGAAGCACAAGAGCAAGGAGTTCATCATCATCAACACCGTCTATTACCTTTTGGAGGGTGGTGCCTCCTAGATTGGTTAGGTGTCGCTTGGGAGCCTCCGTCTTTGAGATGTGGAGTTGAACCAAGAAGTTTGTAAGGGCAAGGAGATCGCCTACTTCGTGAAGATCTACCCCGAGTAAGGCTAGTCCTCCGTGGGCGTAGGCCATGATGGAATAGACAAGGTTGCTTCTTCGTGGACCCTTCGTGGGTGGAGCCCTCCGTGGACTCGCGCAGCCGTTACCCTCCGTGGGTTGAAGTCTCCATCAACGTGGATGTACGATAGCACCACCTATCGGAACCACGACAAAAATCTCCGTGTCTCCAAACTGCGTTTGATCTTCTCCATCTCTCTTTACTACATGTGCAATTTACTTTCCGCTGCTTATACTCTAGAATTGCATGTGTAGGGTGATACTTGAATTGATCTTAATTGTGAAATTGCCAAAAACTTTGCATAATCAAAAGGCAGATTTTTATAAAGTCAAGTAGTCTAATCACCCCCCCCCCTCTAGACATACTTTCGATCCTACAAGTGGTATCAGAGCTTTGGTCTCCATTGTTTTGGTTTCCATTGCATTGGACTCCATAAGCTTGGTTTCACAACCTAGGAGAGTATGGCGTCTAGTGCGGGTAATTATCGTAGAGGTCCTTACTTTGATGGTACAAATTTTGCTAGTTGGAAGCATAAAATGAAAATGCATATTCTTGGTCATAACCCAGCCGCATGGGGCATTATTTGTGTTGGTATGCAAGGTGATTTCTTCGAGGAAGGAAAAGTTCCGGATCGCGAAGCTACACCGGAAGAGTTGCGGATGTTACAAAACAATGCTCAAGCTTGTGACATTCTCTTCAATGCTTTGTGTCCCGAGGAGTTCAACAAAATCAGCCGTCTTGAGAATGCTAAAGAGATTTGGGATACTTTGGTTGAAATGCACGAAGGTACTGAATCTTTGAAGGAATCAAAGCTAGATATTCTTCAAGGACAACTTGACAAGTTCAAGATGAAGGATGGTGAAGGAGTCGCTGAAATGTACTCTAGGCTTGCTCTCATCACAAATGAGATTGCCGGCTTAGGAAGCGAAGAAATGACCGACCGATTCATCATCAAGAAGATTCTCAGAGCTTTGGATGGAAAATATGACACCGTGTGCACTTTGATCCAAATGATGCCAAACTACAAGACTCTCAAGCCAACTGAAGTCATTGGAAGAATTGTTGCTCATGAGATGACACTTAAGGATAAGGAAGAGCTTCACAACAAGTCAAGTGGTGCCTACAAAGCTACAAGTGATGCTCCCACTACCTCAAGTGACAAGTTAATTTCCAATGAAGAGATAAGCCTAATGGTTAAGAACTTCAACAAGTTCTACAAGAATAGAGGCAAAGAAAGAAGCTCAAAGTCTAGATCATATGATGAAAAGAGATCTTCTAGTCGTGATCGAAATTGCTACAATTGTGGAAGACCCGGACACTTCTCAAATGAGTGTACGGCTCCCCACAAGAGAAGAGAAGAATCTCCAAGAAGAAGAGCAAGAGATGAGTCACCTCGGAGAGAGAGAAGGAGTAGAGATGATCGTTATGAACGAAGACCCTCTCGGAGAAGCAAGGATTCGGAAAGGAAAGACAAGTCATCAAGGAGCTACACAAGAAGAAGACATCAAGCTCACGTAGGTGAATGGGTCTCCGGCTCCGACTCCGACAATCAATCCGATGGAAGCTATCACTCCGACTCCGACTACAGTCAAGATGAAGGTGTTGCCGGACTTGCACTCGTATCCTCCAACTCCAACTCCTACGACTTATTTGATTCACCAAATGAGGGAATTGGAAGATGCTTCATGGCTAAAGGCCCCAAGGTAACACACCCTGAATACATTGACTTTGATAGTGATGAGGATGACTTGCTTGGTGAAGATGAGCTCTTGCATGATAAATCTAGTGAGCTTAGTAATGATGAAAATGCTAGTAGTCTTTATAGTCGAGAAGAGTCGAATGACAATGCTATGAAGGAGATTGAGCGTCTAACTAAAGAACTAAACACTCTTAAGTTAGCTCATGAAACAACTCAAGAAGATCATAGAGAGCTCCTAAGATCTCATGAGAAGCTATGCTTCGAGAAGCTCACTCTAGAGCAAGAACATGAGTTTCTAAAAGCGATCAATGACGATCTTCGAAAGAAGAGTTCTTCATATCTTGCCAAACGACTTCTCTTGTCTAATTTCTTGCCACCTATTAAGACTAAACATGACAAGCATAAGAAAAATTCTTCCTCTAGTAGTAACAATAACCACGTTAAATCCAATATTGTTGCTTCTAGTAGTTCTCTTGATTCCACTAACAATGTTTCAAGCCAAGTTACACTTGAGCAAGAAAATAGCTTATTGAAGGAAATCATAGAGAAAGGTGTCTACAAGAGTCTTGCCGGAAGCAAGAACTTTGAGGAGATTGTTCGCAAACAAGGAAGGCACCGGAAGAATCAAGGGATTGGTTTTGAGCGAAAGTTCAACGCCGAAGGTGTTGAGTGGGAAGAAGGTCAATACCCTACTCCACAGTTTGTTTCACAAAAGGAGAAGTATGATCCTACTTCTTCCAATGTGGAACAAGCTCAAGATGACCTTCCACCACAAGACCACAAGCTAAAGGCCAAGGACAAGCTTCAAGAGGAGATTGATGCATTCATTGAAGCACCTCAAGCCATGGTCAAGTAGGTTCCCAAGGACACATCAAGTTCTACTTCGTCAAGCTCAACTACAACCCCAAGGATTCCCATCAAGACGATGTGGATCCCAAAGAAGAAGAACTAGAAGGTTCTTGAGGGTGACTCCGCCAACATACTTCACTCATATTCATTTTGGCAAGAACTTGTGCAATCAACTTCCACATCATGCACTAGTTCATGGAGTCACAAACCCTCTTGTTGGTAAGTCAAGGGACAAGGTAATCATTGCTTTCATGGACATCATCTTTTGTGAACTTCAATCTATGTCTATGGATATTCTTGTTTGTTCCTTGTGGGACTAACCCATGTAGGTATTGAAAGTGCCCTAATCCAAAGGATAGCTCCCAACTCTTGATGATCTACATCAACATTGAGCATCCACATCTTCAACATCTACATGAAGTCTTCTACGACAACCCAAGGTTAGTTTGACCCTTTAAAAGGGGTTCTCACATCTAGGGGGAGCTTTGCTCTAAAAATTGAGCTAAAGCATCTCCAAATGATGTGGTCACATAAATGCTTTATGTAAAAGTGGTAACCCCACTTGTGCTTAAACGATGAGTATGACCTATGATCAAATGTTCTCATTTGGCTCCTAAGTCAAAATACTCATATATAGATGACCTAGTCATCGACAAATTGTGTGCTAGTAGCTAGAGTGTTGGTTGTGCATGTTTGACACATATTTCAGTTGCTATCTTATTGTGTGAGCATGTTGAATGCATGATTTTATCCATTCAAGGACATCCATTTGTTGTTTTGATTGTTTTGATTTTTCTGGCCAAATGGATGGACAAGAATGCCTAAGCACCTTTCCCTAGCTATCTATGCTTTCTTGTCTCAAATTCTATTCAAGCTCATATCACAACTTTGAACAAGTCATTTTCGGACTCTCCGAGTGAGGAGCACTCGGAGCCACCGATCCGTCTAAGGCTGACTTCCAAAACCTTCTAAGTCCATTTCGGTCTGACCGGCTTTTCCATCTCGGTCCAACCGAAACGCTTAGACTGATCTAGGTTTCATCTCGGTGAAACCGAGTTTAAAATCTCGGTCTGACCGATATGCGTAACTGCACAGCAGTTATACATTTCGGTGACACCGAGTTTTTCAACTCGGTCCCACCGACAGTATGGGGATGTATATATCTGAGGGCTGCGCGCGATTTAACTCTTCAAACCGTTTCGCCCCCAAGTCCCCTGCTGCCGTCGCCCTGGTCTTCGGATCGTCGCCGTCGTCGCCTGTGCGCCCTCGCCGCAGGTCTCCGCCGCCGTCAACGGTAATCCTCTCCGCGCCGTTGCCGCCGTAGAGGGACTCCACCAAGTTAGGGTGAGTCCCGATCCCTTTCGTGCTCCCCATCTGACTCTTGCACGAATGGTTTGCCATGAATCTATCCACGTTTGAGATATTCCCTAAACATCAGATCAGATCCTCTAGTTTCGAGCGAAATTCTTAGGTTTAGGTTTCCACGGAACGCATCTCGGTGAAGCCGATTTTGAAATTCGGAATGACCGATTTGGCCTCTGGCCATTGCACTACATCATTCGGTCTAACCGAGTTGTGCAAATCGGTGTGACCGAAACTTAGTTTCAGTGAAACCCTAGGTTATCGGCAGGACCGAAACCCATTTCGGTCTGACCGAAAGTGGTGTGTAGGCCTCTATATACACTTCGGATTCACCGAAACTTAAAATCGGTTTGACCGAAATGCATTCTGTGAAAACTCAAAACTAAGTCTTGAACTCATTTTTTTTTGCAAAAACCTCTGCAGTTGTGATAACTCTTCTACTCTGCCTATACCTTATCTTTTCACAGGTTGTCAGCCATGTCAGATGTCAGTGACAGCCAGAACAGGTCTGAATCACCGTTTGCTGAGATTCCAGAGGCAGATACCAGTCCTGAGGCTAGCAGTTCCAGTGATGATGGTGAGAGGAGCACCCCTAGTGGTTTGCCTCCTGCAGCCACCAGAACCAGGAAGAAGAGAAATTCTGATGATGAGGACTCTGACTTCGTTGCTGAGGAAGTTACCTCCAAGCCAAAGAGGAATGTGGTTGCCAAAGAGCACCAAGGGCAGCAGTCAAGGAAAGGCACAAGCAAGGTAAAGCAGTCAGCTGTTGCAAAGAAGCTCAACTTGGAAGAGGCAGCTCCAAGTAAGGTGAAGAAAACTTCCAAGAGGAAGAGGGTAGTATATGCTGAACCTCAAGTTGATGCAGCTGCTGAAGAAGAAGAAGAAGATGCACCCCAGCCTCCTCCTCAGAAGGCTAAGTTCATGGGTGATGCTATTCGGGCTCAAGCCTCCTCTAAGCCCAAGAAGCCTGCTCAAGCCAAGGCAGCTCCAGCCAAGCCCAAGAGAACAACCAGGAGCATTCCAGCTTCTGAGAAGAACAAAGGTGAGATGCCACCGTCTGAATCAGATGAAGAGCATGTGTTGCTTAAGCTCCGTCCTAAGTTGCCACTCCACAATGATGCTCATCCTCAAGCTGAGGACATGAAGTCAAGGAAGGATAAAGGTCTCAGGCTATGGAGACAGTCTGATCCATATGCTGTGAGGAGAAGGACTGCTGTGGACCCCAGATTCCACACCAGAGAGCAGCAAGATTTCTATGAGACCGTGCTGATGGATAAGAAGCCTATTGTTGCTGACACCAGGTATGTTGACTGGAAGTACATTGACAGTGAAGAGCACCGAGACTTCTTTCCCCATGTGCACGAGAGCTTTACTGCATGTGGAGTTGCTGATTTTGTGGGTCAAGAGCTGACAGCTTGGAATGACGAGATGATCATGCAGTTCTACGCCACAGCCCACTTCTATCCTGATGGCAAGATCACCTGGATGACTGAAGGTCAAAGGTTTTCTTCGTCTATTGAAGAATGGGCAGAACTTCTGAATGCTCCAGTGCAGAGAGAGGACGACATTGATGTCTATGGGATTCCTAAGAAGAGTCATGATTCCATGAAGAACATGTACAAGGAGATCCCCGCTGCTGACTTGGAAGGGTGGAAGCTTGGCTCAGTGTACTATCTCCAGGCAGGTCTGACCACCACTAACACTATTTTGAGGCATACCTTGATGCCCAAGTCTGGAGACCACCGCATGATTCGAGGCTATTCTATCAACATGCTGCACATTCTCGATGAGAAGGCACCTTTCAAGGTGATGGACTTAATGGTAGAGACCATTAAGAGGACTGCAGCTGACCAAAAGAGGTCATGTGGGTTTGCCCCGCAGATTCAGATGCTCATCAATGCCAAGTTTGGCACGGGCAAATTCATGTTGGATAGGAAGCACTTGCCACTGCAGCCAGAGCATGAGGACAACGTAGTTGTGATGGATGAGGAGGATCCAACCTCAGTTGAAGGACAAGCCAAAATCGAAGCTGCGAAGAAAGCTAAAGCTGACAAAGAGGCAGCAGCAGCAGCAGCTAAACCAAAGAGCTTCGGAGAGCAAATTCTTGAAGCTACCCAGAGGATTGAACAACGCCTGGCCAGCATTGAGCAATCTCAGGAAAGCCTAGAGAGGATTGTTGAGGACAAGATCCACGCTCTGGACGTGAAGCTGACTGAGATTCAGGTGTCCGTCAACAAGCTTGAGGCAGACATGGAGGAAGCAAGGCAGGAGAGAGCAGAACTCATGCAGGATGATCTAGTCCAGGACTCTCATCGCCAGACTGCTCCGGTTCCCAGAGGATCCAGATCTGCAGCTATCCCAGTGACTGACTCCAGGGCTACCACTTCAGCACCAGCCACAGCTCCAGCAGTTACTCCAGCTCCAGCATCCACTCCTCCAGCGCAGACATCAGCAGAAGTCTTCGCCGATGCAGTCATTTCTACACCGACATCTACCCAGACGGGAGCCGCCAGCAGAGCCCGCAGTGACGCTTAGCTCTATACCTTTTTCGAACTTTTTGGTAACTTGTTGCCAAAGGGGGAGAAATTGTATAGATCGTAGGGCTTCGAGAGAGAGAGTGCTCTTTCGTTCTTTTGCCGGTTTCTTTGAGATACATTGGTTTCTTTTGGTCTTTCGAAACTTTCAGTGTGCTTGCTACTTCGTTTGATGCTACCTTAATGAGTGCTTGGTCATACTATGCTTTAATGTGTGCTTAATGCTTATCATATGCTATTCCTTATTGTATGGCTATTTACTCTTGTCTTGGTGATTGAGTGCATGTTATTCATTCTTATCATTTTGTGCGCTCCACCAAGATGTATGTGACATGGAAGAGTGATCCATAATCCTAATCGATTGTGCATTTGCATTCAAACGCAAATTTTAAATAATGCACAAATTTAGGGGGAGCTCTTGTTTATCACATACTTCTCAAAGCGACGATATTATTCATTGATTATATCTTGTGTCGAAGCTTTGATCTATATGTTGTCATCAATTACCAAAAAGGGGGAGATTGAAAGTGCAACTAATCCCCGGGTGGTTTTGGTAATTAATAACAACATATATATCATTGAACTAATATTTACTTGAGAATCATTTCAGAGAAGTTCGATGATATGGGTATGGAAATGTCTGAAGAAGTGGACCCCTCAAAATGCTAAGACAAGCATTGGCAAAAGCTCAAGACTCTATTTTTGGTTTAGTGATCAAAGATCACATTGAGTCCATAGGAAAGCCAATACTATTAAAAGGGGATGAGGTTGTGTTAATGATCTGGTTGCTCAAGTGCTTAGTGATCTAGCTCCCTCAACTATCAGCACTCTTCACTACTTAACACACTCATAAGTAATCTCGGACAAACCGATTCTGCAAACTCAGTCCCACCGAGATGAACCACCTCAGTTATTCTTCCAAACCCTAATTTCTCGGTCCATCCGATTTTGAGTTTCGGTCTCACCGAAACTGGACTGTCAACCTTCTGTAACCAATTGACATCACTTCGGAATATCCGAGTTATCAATTTTGGTCCCACCGAGATGGCAAGCTCCTACCTTTGACTCACTTCGGACACACCGAGATGGTATTTTCGGTCCCACCGAAAATCCCAACGTTCACTATATTTGAACTTTCGGTCTGACCGAGTTTTCACTTCGGTCTCACCGAGATTGGTCAAATATGTGTGTAACGGTTGGATTTTGTGTGGAGGCTATATATACCCCTCCACCCCCTCTTCATTCGTGGAGAGAGCCATCAGAAAGTCTACCACTCCTACCATACACTTTCTGAGAAGAGAACCACCTACCCTTGTGTTGAGATCAAGCCATTCCATTCCTACCATATGAAACTTGATTTCTAGCCTTCCCAAGTTGCTTTCCACTCAAACCCTTCTTCCACCACAGCCATATCAGTGAGGAGAGTTGAGTGTTGGGGAGATTATCATTTGAAGCACAAGAGCAAGGAGTTCATCATCATCAACAACATCTATTACCTTTTGGAGGGTGGTGCCTCCTAGATTGGTTAGGTGTCGCTTGGGAGCCTCCGTCTTTGAGATGTGGAGTTGAACCAAGAAGTTTGTAAGGGCAAGGAGATCGCCTACTTCGTGAAGATCTACCCCGAGTAAGGCTAGTCCTCCGTGGGCGTAGGCCATGATGGAATAGACAAGGTTGCTTCTTCGTGGACCCTTCGTGGGTGGAGCCCTCCGTGGACTCGCGCAGCCGTTACCCTCCGTGGGTTGAAGTCTCCATCAACGTGGATGTACGATAGCACCACCTATCGGAACCACGACAAAAATCTCCGTGTCTCCAAACTGCGTTTGATCTTCTCCACCTCTCTTTACTACATGTGCAATTTACTTTCCGCTGCTTATACTCTAGAATTGCATGTGTAGGGTGATACTTGAATTGATCTTAATTGTGAAATTGCCAAAAACTTTGCATAATCAAAAGGCAGATTTTTATAAAGTCAAGTAGTCTAATCACCCCCCCTCTAGACATACTTTCGATCCTACACATCCGCGCTTAAAGCAAACCATACGTTCCTTGCGTCCTTTGCAAACTCCTCCCAGTACTTTCTCTCGATTTTTCTCCATTGCGACCCGTCAGCGGGTGCTCTCAACTTCCCGTCTTTCTTACGGTCCTCACTGTGCCATCGCATCAACTTGGCATGCTCTCTGTTTCTAAACAAACGTTTCAACCGTGGTATTATAGGAGCATACCACATCACCTTCGCAGGAACCCTCTTCCTGGCGGGCTCGCCATCAACATCACCAGGGTCATCTCGTCTGATCTTATACCGCAATGCACCGCATACCGGGCATGCGTTCAGATCGTTGTATGCACCGCGGTAGAGGATGCAGTCATTAGGGCATGCATGTATCTTCTGCACCTCCAATCCTAGAGGGCATACGACCTTCTTTGCTGCGTATGTACTGTCGGGCAATTCGTTATCCTTCGGAAGCTTCTTCTTCAATATTTTCAGTAGCTTCTCAAATCCTTTGTCAGCCACATCATTCTCTGCCTTCCACTGCAGCAATTCCAGTACGGTACCGAGCTTTGTGTTGCCATCTTCGCAATTGGGGTACAACCCTTTTTTGTGATCCTCTAACATGCGATCGAACTTCAGCTTCTCCTTTTGACTTTCGCATTGTGTCCTTGCATCGACAGTGACCCGGCGAAGATCATCATTTGGTTCCTCTTGATCTTCAGCAGCTTCACCCGTTGCAGCATCATTGGGCACATCGTCTGGTTCCTCTTGATCTTCACCAGCTCCCCCCATTGCAGCATCACCGTATTCAGGGGGCACATAGTTGTCATCGTACTCTTCTTCTTCGCCGTCTTCCATCATAACCCCTATTTCACCGTGCCTCGTCCAAACATTATAGTGTGGCATGAAACCCTTGTAAAGCAGGTGGGAGTGAAGGATTTTTCGGTTAGAGTAAGCCATCGTATTCACACATTGAGTGCATGGACAACACATAAAACCATTCTGCTTGTTTGCCTCTGCCACATTTAGAAACTCACGCACGCCCTTAATGTACTCGGAGGTGTGTCTGTCACCGTACATCCATTGGCGGTTCATCTGCGTGCATTTATATATAATTAAGTGTGTCAAAAATCATTACAGAACATCATAAATAGATAATTAAGTGACCAAATGGATAAAAGTTCATCATCACATTAAAACCAAAGTACATACATATATAGTTCTCATCTAACAACATATATAGCTCTCCATACACATCGAAACTATGTAAAACATTTCAACGCGAAAACAAATGCTATCATAATCGCAACCAAGGTAACAATTGATCCAACGGCATAATGATACCAAGCCTCGGTATTAATGGCATATTTTCTAATCTTTTTAATCTTCAACCGCATTGCATCCATCTTGATCTTGTGATCATCGACGACATCCGCAACATGCAACTCCAATATCATCTTCTCGTCCACAATTTTTTTTTTCCTTCAAGAATTTGTTTTCTTCTTCAACTAAATTTAACCTCTCGACAATAGGTTCCATCTTGATCTTGTGATCATCGATAACTTCCGCAACATGCAACTCCAATTCCATCTTCTCCTCCTCCATTTTTTCCAATTTTTTCTTTAACGAAATGTTTTCCTCTTCAACTAAATTTAACCTCTCCACAAGAGGATCGGTTGGAATTTCCGGTTCAACTACCTCCTAGACATAATAAAACATCTATGCATGTCAGGTTGGTCGGCATAACTATCATAAGCACTAAAACAAATAGTTATAAATTAAAGATAATATACCACATCCGAATCGTAGACCGGACGAGGGCCCACGTGGGCGGATATCAAAACCATCGCACTATATAATAACAAGCAATAATAAACGTAAGAAAATTAGACAAACATCTATCTAAAGCAATAATAAAAGTAAGAAAAGCATGGACATAACAAGAGGCTCACCACGGTGGTGCCGGTGACGAGATCGGCGGGGGCGATCGACGGCCGCGAAGACGGGGACGGGACGTGACGGACCGCTAAACCTAGACAAATCTCGGAGAAAATAGAGCTTCGAGAGGAGAAAAGCTTAACTAGTGTGGCTCGGGCATTCCACCGAACACGTTGTGTGCATAGGAGGTGAGCTAGAGCACCACTAACCCCTCTCCCCCTCGGCCAGAAAAAAAAACAGAGCAGTGAGCTCTGCTCTTGAGTGAGGGGGTTTATATAGGCAACTCACTGGTCCCGGTTGGTGCTACAAACCGGGACTAAAGGGGTGCCTTTGGTCCCGGTTCATATCACCAACCGGGACCAATAGTGGTGGGCCAGGAGCAAGAGCCATTGGTCCCGGTTTTTAGCTCCAACCGGGACCAATAGGTCCAGACGAACCGGGACTAATGGCCCACGTGGCCCGGCCGGCCCCCTGGGCTAACGAACCGGGTCCAGTACCCCCATTGGTCCCGGTTCTAGATTGAACCGGGGCTAATGGGCTGGACCAATGCCCTGTTTTCTACTAGTGGTCGTAGTTAGCACGGTCGTCGGCCTCTTCATTGGGAACGAACTGGGCGCGGCCGCCCTGACTTTGGGTCTCGTCGGGGTCGTAGGGACGGCTCTGCCCACTCTCGTAGATCACATCCTCAATGAACTGGTTGTAGAAGGGGTCGTCGATCGGTGGCGTTGGTGTTGGCATTCTGTCGAACAAGACGCGGGGGGACGACATGGTGCTCGTAAACGCTGCTCGTGCTTGCTTTCTTTGCATCTCCACGGACGGTCGGTCGCCGCTGCTGGACCCAGGCGTGACGTTGAGGTCGATGACGGCCGAGGTGCGCGGGATGGACGGCGGCATCACGCCAACGTCCGGCGAGAAACAGGTCTGCCCGTCTTGCCTTGGCGGGGGGAAGCCGGGCGACATAGGCGTCGTCCGCGACGTCGGGGACTGGCAGTGCGGAGGCCGGGCGACCGACGAGCTTGTACTCGCCGGGCCGACGGCCGGTGCAGGGAAACCGGCCGGACGGTAAACGCCAAGCATGAGGAGGGCGTGCGCTTTGTTGACGATGCCCTCCTTCTTGTCGGCCTCGGCCTTGCGCCGCGCGGCCTCCCTCGCCTCGCGCTCGGCCGCGAACTTGGCCGCGGCGGCATTACCCTTGACGACCGCCCTCCGGTTCGTCCTCTTCGCCGATTCCGCGTCCAACTTGGTGATCTCCTTCGGCGTGCACTCCGACCGTGGCTTCCTTGGCACCTTGGTCGCCTTCTTCTTCACTTTTGGGGGCGGGTCGACGGCCAGGCCGCCGGAATTCGGCTGGGCATCGGCCATGGACGGGGAGGCGGGGGCGGCGGGAGGGACGTGGGAGGGGCGCGGAAAATGGCGCCAAAAGGGGCGCGGAGGCTTTTTTGCTTTGTGCGACCGACAGGCGGGCCAGGGGAGGACAAGCGCGCGCGTCCCGCCCGTCCGCGCGCTGCCCGT
Organism: Secale cereale; assembly: GCA_902687465.1. Classification (NCBI taxonomy): domain Eukaryota; kingdom Viridiplantae; phylum Streptophyta; class Magnoliopsida; order Poales; family Poaceae; genus Secale; species Secale cereale. Next base: position 30,316,606 of record LR738715.1, on the reverse strand, counting down.
TTCACCCCAAAATCGACGCATACTTGGGCTGGGGATGGATCGAAAGCGTACAGAAAACGAACAAACGTCTGTTTGATCCCGCCCGCTGGGCCGCCTCGTTTGTCCGTTTTTACCCCGAACGGACGGGGCCGGATGGGGTCGCGCGGTGAAGTTGGCCTAACTCTGGGCATTATTGGGAGGGCCTCACCGGATCTGGCCTATCTAATACCCTACTTAATCTCTCTCAGGAAAAAAAAGCTCTTGTCAATCTCCCTGAATCTGCATCTGACCTAAACACCGGGTGGAGTAATGGCAACTGGCAGATTTGGTGTACTTGTCATAACTGTTTGGCACTAGAGTTATTGTTGCTGTGTGCCAAATCAGGCAGTGCATCATGGGCAAGTTGATCCACGATCTCCTTCAGAAAAGAAAAAAAGAGTACTACTAACTACTAGTATACTATTCACAACAGGAGAAAAACGAGAAGGTGTGTTCAAAAAAAAAACGAGAAGGAAATCCCTCGAATTTGTTTATCCACAGGCCCAATGTGCCGATCGAATGCCAAGTCTTCACTGTACGAGTAGCACTAGAGTAGTTACTACTAGGATTACGAGGTGGCCTCATCAAAGGGGAAAAGCAAACGGTGAAAGTGAGAGGAGGCAGTAATAATGGAGGTCACAACACAACAAAGACGACCAAATCAAAAGCACGGGCTTTTCGCCTTGGATAGCGATGTGTACTGCAGCAACTACAGCCTAGCTCTGCAGCACAAGTGACGACCTACAAATACACACGCGCAAAGCAAATAAAATGCCATGTGAATCTGGATCTGACCTAAACACCGGTGGAGTAATGGTAATAGCATCTACAATCGGTATGGGTAAATCCCGCACCTCAAACGCCCGCACGGGCGGGCGGCGTCCGCAAGCACTGATCTATCACCCCTTAAATTATTTAATCCACATCTGGATACCTTAATTATCATATTTCAAATTCATACAGACTCATGCAACTACGTTGATGCACACATATCGTCCGGCTACTCCAACACTACTAATTAAACATGGCACCGAAATACTAAAATTTGGCATGTTTGGTTATGGTGGAGTTCATCCACGGCTGTCCTTGCCCTTCCAGGCGATCTTGTCGTCCTTCTCGCGGAAATACCGTCAAACACGTAGTACAAATCGAGCCGGACCTGCTCGTCGCCTGAGATGTCCTTGCCATCACTGTCTGCCTCCTCCTCCTTCGGTGGCAGTGCAGCCATGGCACGGACCACCCGATTCTGCTCTCGGGCGAGGGCACGCGTGTTCCTTCGATGACGTTTCTTCACAATGTGGGCATGGATGGCTTCCTCCACAACGGCCACTCGCGCCACCACATCAGCCGCCTCCGTCGTCACCATTTTCGCCGTGATACGGCCCTCGTCAGCCCTTATCCTCTCCTTTCCACGCCGGGCCACCCATTCTCGGTGGGACTCATAGTCTTCCCGACCGGTGATGGGAAACGAGAGGGGTTCCAGCTGTCGGGACCACGAGGATCCAAACCAGAGAACCCGAGACCGCCCGTTGAGCCGGCACTTTAGAGTCACGGCGGACAGATCCGTCTGTCGGCCGGGCGTTATCCACCCTGGAGGGGCAGAGTGCAACGCGGACTATCATTTTTCCTCCTCCAACCCGCACGGGATGACATCCCAGTCGACAGATCCTGGTGCATTAAATCCCGTTTTATAGGTCTCAATTTGAATGTTCATCATCATATGTTCAGATTTGAAGGTGCGTTAAATCATTCGGTGCAAAGATTAAGAGAAAATTGATCAATGTATGTATTTTATGCATGCATGCGTATCAATTAATTCATTGGTAAACATAAATTTTTGAGGAAAACGAGTGCATTACTTGTGTGGTTTGCAAACTACAAAAATTATTTCACCACTCATCATCTATCTTGTTTGGTAAGGTTTTTGAATTGAGTCTTATAAAACGGAAAGACGGTAGTAGTAATTACTACGACTACGAGGTGGCCTCCTCAGGGAAAAGAAGAGGGTGAAAGTGAGAGGAGGCAGCAATAATGGAGGTCGCAACACCACACAGTCACAGATGACCAAATCAAAAGCGTGGGCTTGTCGCCTTTGCCAAATGATAATCCTAATCACGTGCCAGTAGCTGCCAGCGATGCATACTGTTGCTACTACAGCCTAGTTCTGCAGCACAAGTGGCGGCCTACAATACATACACACACAAAGCTAAAAGTTGACAGCAAACAAAGTTATTCCACCGGGATGCTATAGAGACCGGCAGCATCTTTTTACCCGTGTGATGTGAGAATGTGAATAAAAAGGAGGCAGTTGCCAAAAGGAGGTGTATCCTCGTATTTATCGTATTCTTCTTTTACCTCTAAAGGAGATTACCAGGAGTACTGTACTGTACGCCCTCTGTAATTAAATTGCCAAAATGTCTTACATTAGGGTTTAGGAGATTTCAGAAGTTTCATTAGATCTAACCTAAACTCTATAATTAATGAAAACTAGAGAATATGTTTGGTTCTTCCTAAACAGCCAGAGGTATTTTTTATTACGAGATAAACAACCAGAGGTATTAATTGGTGACTGAATCAAGCAGTGTACATAATGGATCACAACTTGATGCATAATGGTCTTGCAAAAAGAAAAAAAATGTAAATGATTGCAACAGAGAATAAGAAGAAAATTGTTTATCCACACGAGGCGGCACATGGTGGCAAAGTGCTGATGGTTTCTCTCTGTTTTTGTTCTTGCGGGGGTTCTCTCTATTTTCTTAAGTAGAACGTGTCATATATACTACTCCAATGAAATTTCTGAACGAGTAATAGCAATATAATGTCAGTACACTAATTAATCTTTAAACTGAGTTTATTTACTAGTAGGAGATGCTCTATTGTCTTCTCTATAATATGGATATAACATACTCCCTCGGTTTCTTTTTAGTTCGCATATAAGATTTGATAAAAGTCAAACTTTTTAAAATTTGACTAGCTTTGTAGAAAAAGATATTACATTCACACTATGAAATCAATATTATTAGATGCATGATAAAATTAATTTTCATAGCATATAACTTCTGTATTGTGGATGATGATATTTATTTTTTATAAAGTTAGTCAAACTTTACAAAGTTTGACTTTTTTTTTTTTGCGAAGAAGGACTTGATTGCATTAAACAAGAGTCTTACAGACAAGCCCAGAAAACATGAAAAATACAAAGACACCCCTCTGAGCTCTGGCTTCATCGTCTTCGTCGAGCAAGACGCCACGCCGGCGAAACCCGCCGCGTCTCCTCCAAACTCTTGGACTGGGAGGCTCCCCATCGCGACCAGGAAGTCGACGTTCCTCGGAGCCGAAGCACCTCCACCCTGCGCGACCGACGGCGCCGCCATCTTGTTGAACAGCAACCAAACCTTCGAGATCTACACACACCGGGGCCGCCACCTCTCGGCCACCGGCAAGGGGAACGCCCACTCGCGAACTCCGTCGAGCCACGAGCGAGGAAAGGGCGGAAGATCCGCGGCGAAGCTCCACCGGAGCCGCACCATCGGAGAAGAAGCCCACCGCCGCAAAAAGCCACGGAGGGAGTACTAACGTGTTTTAACACTAATACTCGTAGTGGTCGTACTAATTAACCGATAAACTGAGTTTATTTACTAGTAGGAGATGTTCTATTGTCTTCTTTATAATATGGATATAACGTAGTAACGTGTTTTAACACTAATACTCATAGTGGTCGTACTAATTAATGATGACAAAGTTTTACTAGCACGAGAGTATTAGTGAGCTGGCGGCATCCCGAAGCTCAAAGGTGAAGGCGAGAGGCTGTAATAATGAAGCTCACAACACAGTCACACACGACTACACCAAAAGCACGGGAAAAGGTTTTTTTCCCAATTAATCCCAGCACACCTTTTTCGCCACGTGCACCTGCCTGCATACTGGCCATCGCTTCACAAGTGGAGGACTACAATACACGCTGTTTTTTTCTCTTTTGCGAAAATACAATACACACTATAAAAAGCAGCGAGAAGCAATTTGCGTATTTTTTACCACTCCGGCTCTGAAGTAAAAAAAAAATTGATCCGTGATCTAGTACGTCTCGCTTGGCACAACACAGCACCAGGTCGAGCGACCAGAAGAGGGTACAGCCACACGATGCACAATGTAGAGCCGGTCTTCCTGTCTTTGCATTGCATTGTCCGTCTGCTGGCCTGGCCTTACGCTGTTCGATTAAAAAGAAGATTGTCGAAGGGCCATTGGCCGATCTTTATTAGAAGGAGAAGAAAGAACACTACAAATGAGTCTCATGGATTAAAAAGAAGATTGATTAGTTGATGGATGAAGAGATAAGCAATGTATATGGTTAGCAAAAAAGCTGGTTCCTCCGTCGCTGTTGGCGTGGACATTTGTCTGGTGGATCGATGGAGCAGTTAATTTCTTATTAAACGCAGTAGTGTTTTTTTTTTATGGTTGACACACGTATGCTGAAAGGCCTAGGCTTACCGACCAACCATTCGCAAAAACAAACTTACCGAGCAACGAAACACGAGCATATTGACCACACGAAATCTCACCACATGTTAATCGCAAAAAAAGGTGGGAAAAAAAACTCATAACTTGCACGAACCTCTAATGCAAAAATGCACCGTCCGGCTAGCTAATTAATCGAGCCACTTAAGGACCGCAGATTGCCTCTACTCCACTGATGAATTTGCACTGTTATCTATCATACAAATGCTCTGTTCAGTGAGCACAATAATTGTGGACGCATGACAGCGCCAAGTACTACTGGTACGTGGGGCCTGCGTGTGGGCAATTAAGGGTAAGCTTGTACGCAATAATACAAGTAAATATTCTTTGTGGTTGCGATTAAAGTGCCTGCATCAGCTAATTAAGTTGTTGCACGTACATTCATCGTTTCAAGCATACCAACTATTGTATGTACGTACAGTACGTTTATATTACTAGCTGGTTAACCAACACGAAATGAAATGCTCATCGCAATCGACGGCCCCTTAACCAACACGAAATGAAATGACCATCGCAATCGACGGCCCCTGATCAATTATGATTAATTTAATGAAGCGGCAGCCGAGAGACCTCGCCATCGGAATTTTGGAGCCACGTGCACGTACGGCAGCAGCAACCACTTTGACACTTTGAGTAGTACGTGACGTTTTTGTCATATATATCCTGTCTCTGGCATCTTGTTCATACGCTATACTCCAATGATTATGGGATTGTGTGTATACACGATGCTGTTCGATTCCAACGTTTCACCATAGGTAAGGTGTACCGTACTGACACAATTATTAAATAGGTCATCATCTGTAGATAAAACTGTACTATAGAAGTAACTGTTTGTTTTTCGTCGGACGTTAATCTATCAACGATAAAATACTAGGTGTACTATTTACCTTTGCCGCGAAGGCAAGGACGTGAGTGTAGATAATTCTAGAATATATTATTACTAGTAGCAATTTAAATTGTACGTCCTCCAACCTCTATGTTTGTGGCACCGGTTATGATGGGCTTATTTATAAAGTCGGACGATAAGCCTTTTCTCAAAAAAAAAATGTACGTACACATCTGATGAATAGATAATTTCCATTGGTCAGTGTATTAAACAATCATTTTGACTAGTTTTGGTCTTTTGTGGGCGTTGGTCAATAATTTTTGCTACCAATGACTTGGAAGCCAGGCAAGGCTTCTCCCTCGTTATTTGCCTTTTGTTGCATGACTATTTTGAGCCTAAACTTGCATCTTCTAGATGGGCCCACTTGCCCCAGTTGGAAAATGGGACAAGCAACATGGACTACGACATGAAAAAAGTTAGAGCGACTCCAATCTAACGACCCATTTCGTCCATCCACGTCTGTTTGGGTTGTCGCGGACAAAAACGTCGACCCAACGCGCCGATCAAAACATAAAACGCATTTGCTTCGTGTCCACGCTGACCCATTTTTGACTTAAATTTAGGCTGCGCGTGTAAGCGGACCAACTACTGCACACGGTCATAGTTAATGAGGCCACCTACCGGCTACCGAAACGATGAATGTGATATATACGTATGTACGAGCTAATTAAGTTTATTTGAAATTAATGTTTATTTCACGCGAAGTGATGCGGACTTTTTTTAAGTTTATTTTTTATTGTTAATGTGGACTTTGGCCGGCTGTTGACAGTGTTTCTTCATGTTAAATTATGTGGGTCTTTTTATTATTTTTAGCCCACATTAATAAATTATGGATTGAGCTAGCGTTGGATGCAAGCACCATCCAAATAAAAAACAGACATGGGCGTCCGCTTGGCCAACCGAAACAGACAAAAAGCGAACAACCTGTGTCTGTTTGGGTCGGTTTGTTGAAGTTGCTCTTATGAATTCAAATAAAGAAATTGCCAAGACTTGATGTGTTTCCGATCGTAAAAGAAAAAGGAAACGGTTGCGGTGCGGCGCATTTGCGTTTACGAGCTGAGCGGGCAGCTAGCTGGGCGGGCAGAAGGGTGCAGGGAGTGCGACGGCGTGACCTTTGTTAAGAATAAATATAATCTGTAATTAAGGGAAATCTCCCCTTGTCCATCGAACGCACGGTTACGCCCGCACGGACGCCTATGTCCAGCGCAACCGTCGCTTCTCTCCCGTCCGCCTGGAACCGATGCATCTCTTCGGGATCATCGCGTTTCTCCATGGGATATATATTCTCCCTGTAACCATCGACAAAGCAATGGATCACTTCTGATTCGAACACGTTATCACGCACGTAGAACAGCTAGCGCGAGCGAAAGAGGAAACATATAAAGGAGAAGAGAGGGAGCACTTGCCGCCGTTCTCTATGGGGACAATCTGATGGAAGAGGAATTATGCCTTGTGGACAATGGTGCCACAAACTCCATACTGAGGGAGATGAAATATTTCCAAACTCTGAAAAAGACGAATGTAGATATTCTAACTATCGCTGGACGCGATACTGTGATTGTTGTACTGGACGTGCCATATTCATCCTCCCAAGTGGTACATATGTGACAATTGAGGATGCTTTACTGTATCCCGATTCTTCACGTACCCTGATCAGTTATCGAGATATCCATAAAAATGGTTTTCATATTGAGGCAAATTTGACAATTTTGACCTGGTAATGAAATCAATTCACGGAATGAACTGCCCGTGAAACTATTTCACACCCCTGACCTTTTCGTGTAGCGTCTGCCACGACGGCGCTGCACCCTACTGTGCAGCGCCTAGCTCAGGGGCGTTGCACGCCAGTCCACCGTGACAGCCCCCGGGCCCGCACCGGGCCGTGCAGCGCCTCGGAGCTAGGCGCCACACATGGTAATGTGCAGCGTCTCCGAGCTAGGCGCTGCACGATGACTTATGCAGCAGTCGCGCGCAGGCCCAATCCCCACCCCATTGCAGTTACAGAAGCAAGAAGTGGCGGCTGCTGGATCCTCTCCTCTCCCTCTCTCAATCTCATCTCCAAAAAACTTCAGATCTGAGGATTTGGTCCGTGGAGTTCTTCACCCTTTCATCCTACAAGGTACCCTCCTCCGATCCCCTTCTTTCTATCCATAAATTTTCTCTTTTTTTTTGAATATTTGTGTAATCCTTTTTTGATTAGATTAGAATCTTGCATATGTGGGATTTATGATTTGTAGATGATTTATAAGTTATCTGTAACCTTAGTTTAGTTTGTATATATTGAAAAAAATGTGCTTCTATGTTGGAAACCTACATTATGTTAGATTGTATTAGATGTTATTTTAGATGAGTTAGATGAATTGAATATTAGTTATATGGAAAAGATATTTGAATTGAAGTAGGCTTAGTTTAGTTATTTTGTATTCATAGGATGATGCTATTTATATGGTTTGACAAGAAAGCATTTTTTTCAAATTTTGCATCTAGTAGCCATAGTTTTGTTTTTTTTGTATTCAAAAGATAATCGTGTTGACAAGAAAGCTTTTTTTTTTCAAATTGTTATGATGGATTGGCTTCTCGATGATCACTGGGACAAACAACACCGGTCTTACGCTATGTGGGTGGATCAGCGGGTAATAATGAAAGTTGCCAGTGTTAATTATTTCGTTTTTACAAACACATACCCCCAGATGTAAGGATTTGTTTGTTTGCTTGTAGGAGCTTGCACCTCTGAAGCTTCGGGCTCACAGAGTCAACCTTGGGTGGATGCGCTATGATGGGAGCTACACACCGTATGTTAGGGAGACAGGACTTCTCCCTTTCTTTCAGTTGGTCAGCCGGTCGATGCCACCCAACAATGCTCCAGCACTCATCGCACTTATTGATCATTGGAGGCCGGAGACACACAGTTTCCATCTGCGGACCGGGGAGATGACCGTGACGCTTCAGGATATAGCAATGATCATCGGTCTTCCTGTCGATGGCAATCCTCTATGTATGAGCACCGATTCAGAATGGTGGCACGAGCAGATGCATGCCCTTATCGGTATGGTTCCTCCGGAGCCTCAGGAACCAGAAGTTGAAGGCAAGAGGAAGGAAAGAGTCGCAGCCGGTGCCCCTTACACCTGGATTACTTTGCACTTTGGTACTTGCCCTTTGGAGGCTGATGAGGACACGGTCAAGACACATGCTCGTGTCTACATGTGGTATGTGATATCCAGGACTATGTTTGCTGATGGCACAGGCAAGAATGTACATGGATGTGGCTGAAGGCGTTGACCGTCTTCGATAGCAAATGGAGTTGGGGTTCGGCGACACTGGCTTACTTGTATAGACAGGTATGAAGTTGTTTATATTTCACTTCATTGCTACATGATGAATGCGATCTTGCTGTTAATTCAATCACGTTCTTTTTTATGTGCAGTTGGACGAAGCCAGTTGTAGGCTATCTGGAGGTATCGGTGGTTGTTTGCTCGCACTTTCCATATGGAGCTGGGAGCGTTTGCCGGTTGGACGACCAAAGACCGTGAAGTACGAGCCTTGGGACGAGAAAGACGACCCACTACGGCTCCCCACTTGGGCTTACAAGTGGGATGTGTTAAATGAGATGACGGATGATCCAACGGTCATGTACAAGCTCTATAGGAGCGAGATGGACGCGATCACGGCTGAGCAGGTGAATCCACATTGCATAAGTTATTATCATGCTTATATCGTAACTCGATATCAATTTTGCATTCTATCCCATTTTGCAGGTTGAATGGGAACCGTATGGAAGTGCAGAGAGTTTTGGGAACCCTATGGAGTTCGCGCTGAATCCGATGTGCACTAGGGATAGGGAACTCTGGCATATGCGGTGTCCACTCATATGCAACTGGGCGGTCAAGCTTCACCTGCCACATCGGGTGTACCGCCAGTTTGGTTTGTTCCAGACACACCCGCCGGAGTGGGAGGACACAGACCACCTGCTACACGCGTAAGATATAATTAACCTTGAGCACCTAGCTGCTTCTCGGCCTCATCGATGGTTGTAATATTATGTTTCTAACTTGCAGGTTGGATAGGAAAAAGCAGCGTAAGATCAAGGACTGGGCCATGCATCACAGGAAGTATGTTGTGCAGTGGCAGTTTAGTGTTGATCAAGCTAGGCGCAACAAAGGAGCCCCGCTTCGTGAGCACTGCCCGATCGCGTTCAACAACTATCTCACATGGTTCCTTGCAAGAACCCGTGTGGAGGTATGCAAGCCGGCGTATGCTGAGGAGATTTTGGAAGATCCCACCGTATTTGATGAGATAGCCCAGCACCAGTACAACGCATTAGTCCGGAAAGGCAACTCAGTGATCCCTACATGCCCAATGATGAACTTTGTGGTATTTTCCCTTTATGATTTTCCATTCGCATTATTTACATCTTCGCTTGCCTAACAAGTTAATACCATTTGTGTTCATAGCGTGCCCAGATCAAGAAAGCAACCGATGAGACCGACACTATTTTGGAAACAACCCCGACTGGCAAAGGCGATGGGGAAGGTGCCCTTCGAGCATTCATTAAGGTTCACATCTCCTTCAAACTAGCACTTAACATGTGTTGCTACGTTCGATGTCTCATTCACTTGTTCATGTTACAGCGCCAGGGCCAAAACTTAAGGCGGCTATCAAATCTTTTCGGTTGTCGTGACCCCGAGTATCTATCACCAGAACGTTCTAGGTCGGCGACACCATCAGATCCCATTTCTGGCGATGCTGATCCTTTGGAGGATGAGGATGTGGGTGTGGTCACCCAAGAGGTATGGCATTAGGATATATATCCAATTGTTGATGCATTGCTAACTACATGCTCACACACGGTCTTTCCATAACTTTTGTTGATGCATAGGCTCCTGATGATATGGTCTTGGGGAAGTACAAGGCTCGTTCTGCATACGAGTTAAAGCCTAGGAGGGGATTCAAGAAATACACACCTGAGGACTTTACCCAAAAGGCAAAAGGACGGTCGAAACCTCGTGGATGGCGGCTTTGGATGACTATTTGGATGACGATGAGGATGACGAGCAGGAGCCGGAGCGGGTTCCTCTTCCTAGGAAGGCGAAGAAGATTAGTGTCAAGAGGGGGG
>LR738715.1:30286454-30305997 GCA_902687465.1 Secale cereale | reverse complement strand
GGGGGGGGGAGGAGCCAGCAAGCGCGGAAGGAATTAGTCGTCTTACTCTTTTTGTATTGTCGAACGCTATGTTGGTAGTAATGTCGAACTTGTCGTGTTGAAGATACTATATGTGTTGAACTCTATGTTGGTGCTAGTGTTAAACTCTATGTTGGTGCTAATGTTGAACTCTATGTTGGTGCTAGTGTTAAACTCTATGTTGGTGCTAATGTTAAACTCTATATGTGTTGAAGTATTCATATTTCTAATGTGTATGCAACTGTTTGTGACTAAAACAGACCCATTTAGAGAGACAAAACTGGTGCAACAGAGATCAGTAGAAATATAGGAAAAGATACAGACTTGTGTGGCGCCTAGCTGCCAGGCGCCACACTGCACTGTGCAGCGCCTACCTGCCAGGCGTTGCACTATATAGTGTGGCGCCTGAGAGCTAGGCGCTGCACAGGCCTGAAGCTTGTGTTGCCCTCTGTACAGGTACAAACCTGTGCAGCGCCTAGCTACCAGGCGCCACACTGTATAGTGCAATGCCTGGCAAGTAGGCACTGCACAGGTCTATACTTGTCCAGAGAGCAACAGAAAACTCTGGACAGATTTAGGCCTATGCAGCGCCTAGCTCCCAGGCGCCACACTGTATAGTGCAACGCGTGGCAGGTAGGCGCTGCACAAGTCTGTACCTGTCCAGAGAGCAACAGAAAGCTCTGGACAGATTTAGGCCTGTGCAGCGCCTAGCTCCGAGGCGCCACACTGTATAGTGCAACGCCTGGCAGGTAGGTGATGCACAAGTCTGTACCTGTCTAGAGAGCAACAGAAAGCTCTGGACAGATTTAGGCCTGTGCAGCGCCTAGCTCCCAGGCGTCACACTATATAGTACAACGCCTGGCAGCTAGGCGCTACACAGGTTTGTACCAGTCCAGAGAGCAACAAAAGCTTTCTGTTGCTCTCTAGACAGGTACAGACCTGTGCAGCGCCTACCAGCCAGGCGTTGCACTATACAGTGTGGCGCCTGGGAGCTAGGCGTTGCACAGTACTTAGTGTTTTTCTGCATTTGCAAACTTAGTGCGATGATGTCAAGTACGATTGATACATTTCAAGGAAAGAACTGTGGATAGAACATATGCATAAAGTACTTCACGAAACATAGTTGTCCATAACACATAGTACTTCACGACACATAGTTGTTCACACTACATAGTACTTCACGATACAACCAAATAGAGGAGGAGACATAGTAGTTCACGACAAATAATAGTTCACAACCAAATCGAGGAGGGCACATAGTAGTTCACAACCAAATCGAATAGGACGACATAGCTCTATTGCGTAGAGCAAGGCCCCTTTCCCTTCTTCTTCTTCCTCTCTTCTTCCTCTTCCTCCTCCCTTTTCCTTATGAGCTGAGCCTCCTTAACCACCCTCTCCATGAACATCTGATTCTCCCTCTCTTTTTTTGCAGCTGCAAATACCCAAAGCTTCGCGGTTTTTTCTTCAAAATCCTTTTGACGCTTATTCGCTGCCTCCTCACATCTCCTCACCAACGCTTTCTCCCTAGATCGCATCGCCTCTCTCGCTCTCTCTAATTCCTCCCTCTTCTTCTCAAGCTCCTCTTCCTTCTTATTCTTTAGCTTGGCTGCATCCTCCTCTCTAAGCTTCTTCGCAGCCTTCTCCCACCATCCTGCCATCTCATCTTCGCCATCCTCCTTCATTGTTGGTTTGTTGGGTTGGGAAGCCGCCATACCTACAATGAGTGAAACATAATGGTTAGTAAGGACAAATGAAGCACATGTAAAACAAGAACATATGAAAAAGAAGAACATATGAAACATTATAATTAGTGAAGAACATACGGAAATGGTCCATCGAGGTATCCAACCATTCCTCTATAACGAACTTGCCCTTGTCCATCACCACGACCACGAGCTCTACCACCACCACGGCCTCTTGTAAGTCCAAGTTGCCGACCTCTTTGTTGTCTAGATCCGCTTTGGCTACCACTTGGTTGTCTTGGCACTTGTTGGCTACCGCTAGGATGCCTTGGCACTTGTTGGCTACCGCTAGGTTGGCTACCACTTGGTTGGCTTGGCACTTGTTGGCTACCACTTGGTTGCCTTGGCACTTGTTGGCTACCGCTAGGTTGGCTACCACTTGGTTGGGTCCCTTGTGTAGCTCCTTGTTGGCTTGTGCTTGCATCATTTTTCTTGGACCTTTTCCTTGGTTTGGTACATTTTCTTTGGTTGTGGCCATGACCTTTGCACCGCCCACAACGGGAGCTATCACAAGGCTCTTGGAATTGGTCGTTGCCCGCTTCGCGCCGGCCACCATGGCCCCATACGTCCATGTCGCCTCTAAGACGCTTTGTCTTACGTCTACCCCGTTTAACAGCCTTCAACTCCGGATCCGGCCATAGTTGAACTCCATGTTACTCCGGCCATTGTGATTGGTCCAAGTAAGGGTGAAAGCGGGGAGCCCATGTTTTCTTGACCGTCATGATTGAGAACTCCGACTCCCTCACGGTGCGTGGGTGGTTGATGTCCACATTCCGAACGCGACCGGCGGTATACAAGTGTGAGCAAGGGAGATGAAGCAACAATGGCCTCCCGCAAGTGCAATCACATTGTGTTAACAACACCTTGAAAGCCCGACCTCCATGTTGCCGGCCATCGTCTGTGGTTCCTCCTGGCTCTTTCACTTCGTACTTCCACTCTTCATTGTCATATAATATAGCTTCTTCTGAGTCCGCCTTCCGTGATTGAAATACCAACCATTCATCAACCTTGGGTGGGAACTTGTACTTGTACTTGCGCGGGTTCTCACCCGCTATCCGTGCATCCATTTCCATCGAGTACTTTACAAAGTACGCATTCATCTTGTCAAATGTGTATTGAACTATTGCCGTCACGGGTAATCCACGTGCACCTTTGAGCACCCTATTGAAGCATTCGGCCATATTGCTTGTCATTTGACTGTATCTCCGGCCATCTTCATCAAAAGCACGTGCCCACTTGTTCCGGTATTGAATGTTCCTATTGAGAAAGTCTTGACCCCCGGGATCACGTTTTTTGTGTGCGAGCAATTTGTTGTACAAATAGGCGAAGCGCTTGTCGGAGAAAGCGAGACAACAATCTTGAAGATCATCGGCCAACTCCTTAAGGCCACATGCCCTATAGAAGTTCGAACAAAAGTGCCTCATGCACCATCGATGGTGCAACGGTGCATGACCGGGAATGTCAATCTCCACCGCATTAAGAATTCCTTGATTCCGATCCGATATGACACATATTTCTCTTTGAGCGGGTAACACCTTCGTCCTCAGAAGACGCAAAAACCACTCCCAGTTGTCATTGTTCTCCACCTCAACCAAAGCAAATGCCAATGGCAATACCCGGTTGTTGGCATCACTTGCTATTGCAACCAACAAGGTGCCCTTGTATTATCCGGTCAAGAACGTGCCATCAATGGCGATTGACCGGCCTACAGTGTTCAAAAGCCCTCAAGCATTGCTCGAACGCCCAAAATGCATGGCCCAATACTCAGACTTTCCTTCCTTCATGAACCGTTGTTTGGTGCCCATGAGGCTCGACAACATGAACCATGCCCGGGTTTGTTGTGGCCATGGCTAACAACAACCTAGGGATTCGGTTGTATGCTTCCTCCCAAGTACCATACAACATCTTAAATGCGGCTTGCTTCGCCTTCCATGCCTTGTCGTACTTCACCTTGTAATGAAATATGGCTTTCACAAGATCAATGACATGTTGGACGCTCATTGTTGGAAGTGTGGATATTGAGTTGGAGAGCCTGTAAGCAATGAACTCGGACATGAGTTGTTTGTGGTCTTGGGACACGATCTTGCCATCCACCCTTTTGCCTTGGCACATGTGAGTTGGCACACAACTCACTACATGCCAAGTTGGACCTCCTTTCCATGGTCTTGCACGCACAATCCATGGACATATTTCATCTTCACTTGCACATGCAACCGTGTAGCGCACATTGATGTCCGAGTGCACCACCTTGTGTGGACGATAATGCGTAACCGAGTAGTTGTCCAGCCACATCTTCAATTCCAACAAGGTTTCGAACTTAGACCCTTTAGCCATCCGGTTCTTGTCGTCTCCCATATCACGGTGAGAGCTTGGCCTAACACCAAGAGATACACATTGGCCACCATCTACCACGGCTTCATCCGCGAGACTAACATCCTTGAACAATGTAGTCCGATGATCCCGACGGAATACCTTCTCGAAAGCTTCGGCCTCCTTCACCGTGAACCCCTCCGCATCAACTTGTTCATCGGGACCATCGTCATCCGAGTCCGATGCATATGCACGGGAAAAAGGGATGGAATGGTCCATTGTCTCTTGCAAATGATATTTGTCGAGATCACCCACATTGTTGTCATGGAGATCAACTTCATTGTCATCGTCCGCATAATCATAGTTGTCCTCTTCCTCATGCAAAGCTTCATCTTGGTTGTTTGTAAACGGACTCAATGTTTGCCCCACTTCTTGGGCCAAAAGAGGTTCAACAATTTCATCTCGCTTCAAGGGTGGTGGGCTACTATCAACCAAAGGGGAGGGTTTCCGGTTGAAGTCCAAATGCAAACTTGAATCAACCTTCTTCGTTTCAAATAACTCAAGAGCCTTGTCAAGTGATTCGGCCACCGTTTCCTTGTATGCAACCCAACGTTGCTCCGAGTTGACACGCATTGTCTTCCAGCGGACGTGTATTCCAAAGCCTACATTATGCCTTCCCTCCAACTCAACGATATCACTAAGGTCCATCCAATTAAATTCTTTCCTAACTTGTTGCAAGAGCTCCGCATAGCTAGGACTACTATCAAACACAATGTCAAGCTCATCCGGGTCTGGTTCAATATTACCTTTCAAAAAGGCGTGTTTGTCCGCATGATGAACAAACATACATGTTCTTCCCATCCCTATAAGCATTCCAAGAACACAAGGTAACATTGCTTCCATGAGTACTAAATGCAAAGATTAACAAAGAATAGAAACCCTAATTTATATATCAAACAACAACCCTAACCATAACCCTAACCATAACCCTAACAATAGCCTAAACCTAACCCTAACAACAACATAAGAACACCCATAGGAACACCCATAAGAACACCCATAAACACTAGATCCAAACAAAACTAGGGTTTCCCCGAACTAGCAACATTTGAGCAATTTGATAACATCACTTGGATCAAAACAAGGGGATCGGAGATGATTACCTTGAGGGAGGGCTTGACTTCGAAATCCACGGACAAATTCTTCGAATATGCAAGATTTGAGAGAGGATTTGAGAGGGGAAGAGAGTGGGAGAGGGGCCTAAGCTCGGGGTGAGAGTGGGAGAGAGTGTGAGTGGGGGAGTGGGGGTCCAGTGCGGCTGCTGGATAAGTCATTGTGCAGCGCCTAGCTCGGAGGCGCTGCACATTACCATGTATGGCGCCTAGCTCGGAGGCGCTGCATGGCCGGGTGCGGGCCGGGAGGCTGCCACGGTGGACAGGCGTGCAACGCCCCTGAGCTAGGCGCTGCACAGTAGGGTGCAGCGCCGTCGTGGCAGGAGCTACACGAAAAGGTCATGGCTGTGAACTAGTTTCACGGGCAGTTCATTCCGTGAATTGATTACGCCAACAGGTCAAAATTGTCAAATTTGCCTCATATTGAAACCCATGAAGACAACAAAGAGGAGTATCTACTCTTTACCAAAGATCACGGATATGGCAAAAAGGTACATGAGAAAATTCCTTCTCCATCGTCTGGTTTGTACTATACGTACATCAAACCCGTAGAACATGTTGCATGCAAAGTAAATTTTCAGAATGTTAATGCATTCCAAACCTGGCATGATCGCCTAGGCCATCCGGGAATCAGGATGATGAGAAAAATTACTAGCAATTCCATTGGTCATAATTTGTTTGAGTCAAAATTTGCTCAATCTTCTGATTTTTTGTGCACATCTTGTGCCACGAGAAAGCTAATTTTGAGGCCCGCGCACCTCAAAATACAAGCTCAACCACTTCAGTTCCTTGAACGCATCCAAGGAGACATTTGTGGTCCAATTCAACCATTATCTGAACCTTTCAGGTATTTCATGGTTCTGATTGACGCATCTACACGATGGTCACATGTGTGTCTTCTATCCACACAGAACCATGCATTTGCAAAGATAATGAGGAAAGTCATTAAGTTGCAAGCCCATTACCCTGAAAGTCGAATTAAGACAATTCGAATGGACAACGCTGCAGAATTCTCCTCACATGCTTTTAATGATTATTGCATGGCTTTGGGGATTGAAGTTTAGCACTCTGTTCCATATGTCCATACACAAAATGGTTTGGTTGAAGCATTGATTAAGAGGATTAAACTCATTGCAAGACCTTTGTTGACGAATTGTAACTTGCCAACCTCTTGTTGGGGTCATGCCATTTTACACACTGCTGACTTGATACAATTGAGGCAAACTGCATATCACAGTTCTTCCCCTCTGGAATTGGTACATGGAAATCCTCCAAGCATTTCCCATCTGCGTAAGTTGGGATGTGCTACATACATCCCGATCTCACCACCACAGCGGACATCTATGGGCCCACATAGGAAGTTGGGGATCTATGTGGGGTACAAGTCGCCATCCATTATCAAGTACCTAGAACCCCTAATTGGGGATCTATTCACAGCCCATCACGCTGATTGCATATTTAACGAGGAACATTTTCCAGCATTAGGGGGAAATTTCAAGTACCAGAAAGAACGCCCGGAAATTGATTGGAATGCTCATGTCATTTCATCCTCTGATCCACGTACCCAAGAGACCAAACTTCAAGTTCAGAAGATCACTAATTTGCAACATCTTGCAAATAATCTGCCAGATTCATTTACTGATCTGAAAGGTGTTACAAAATCCTTAAATCCGGCTAGAAACGCGCCAGAAAGAGTGGAGGTACCAATAAAAACCACTCAACTCCCTATTCCAAAAAGAGGGGGAGTAGTATGGCCTCTGACCTGGAGCATGCTTCTAGCAAGCAGCAAAGGAAATCAAGGAGAAAAACCTCGAAGTTAGTAAATGCAGGCCAACTCAACGTTGACACACACCTGATGGGTAGTATACACCCAGTGGAAGGGCAACCTCCATAGTCCAGCTCCAGTGTGCACAAACTGGCTGGGACATCGGAACACCCAGACTCAATCGTATTGGGAAATCACGAAGAGTCACTAGGGGTGCAGTAAATTTCTATCAACTATGTTGATTCAGGAGAATCATTTGACCGTAAGACTACGATTGTTGACATATATTTTGCTGAAAAGATTGCAGAGACCCTTCTCACTGCTCATGATCCAAGGTCTAATGTTGAGTGCCAAAAGCGCTCTGACTGGCCTAAATGGAAGGATGCAATCCAAGCAGAAATTGCCTCGCTTAACAAAAGAAAGGTATTCACTCAAGCAATACCGACACCTCCCAGTGTTTTCCCTGTGGGATTCAAATGGGTTTTTCTCCGAAAACGGAATGAGAACAATGAGGTGGTGAGATACAAAGCAAGGCTCGTAGCACAAGGTTTCACGCAGAAACCCGACATTGATTTCACTGAAACATATTCTCCAGTAATGAGTGCAACCACTTTCCGATATGTTATAACTTTGGCAGTGCAAAATCATCTATCTATGCAGTTAATGGACGTCGTGACCGCATATCTTTACGGGTCATTAGATTCGGACATATATATGAAGGTTCCTGATGGAATCT
The DNA here is from genome assembly GCA_902687465.1 of Secale cereale. Lineage (NCBI taxonomy): Eukaryota > Viridiplantae > Streptophyta > Magnoliopsida > Poales > Poaceae > Secale > Secale cereale. The sequence continues at coordinate 30,298,254 of LR738715.1, read as the reverse complement.
TTGTCCCGGATAAAAAAGCAAAACGCAACATGTATTGTGTAAAGCTGAATAAGTCATTATATGGCTTAAGGCAGCTGGGACGAATGTGGTACAACCGACTCAGTGAGTTCCTTCTTCAGAAAGGTTACTCCAATAGTGCTGATTGCCCATGTGTTTTCATCAAGAAGTCCTCTACAGGATTTTGCATCATTTCTGTGTATGTTGATGGTCTCAACATCATTGGCAGCACACCAGACATTGATGAAGCACGCAATCACCTAAAGATGGAATTTGAGATGAAGGATTTGGGTAAAACCAAATTTTGCTTAGGTATTCAACTAGAGCACCTTCCCTCAGGAATCATGGTACACCAAGCTGCCTATATCCAGAAAATATTGGAGAAATTCAATATGGACAAATCATATCCATCTAAAACTCCTATGGTGGTTCGATCTCTAGACATAGAGAAAGATCCATTCAGACCGAGGGATGATGGAGAAGAGGTGTTGGGACGTGGAGTTCCATACCTCAGTGCCGTTGGAGCGCTTATGTATCTTGCAAATTGCACAAGACCTGATATTGCATTTGCAGTGAATCTACTTGCTAGAACATAGCGCATCCTCCACCAAACGTCATTGCTCTGGAGTGAAGAATATCTTTCGTTATCTCCAAGGCACAAAGGATCTTAGCCTATTTTTCCAGTTCCAGAGAAATCTAGACTCTGATATGATTGGATATGCAGATGCCGGTTATTTTTCTAATCCCCATAATGCCATATCTCAAACCGGCTTTGTGTTCCTACATGGTGGTACTGCCATATCATGGAAGTCTTCAAAACAGACTCTGATGGCAACTTCTACCAATCATTCTGAAATAATTTCATTATTTGAAGCAACATGCGAATGTGTATGGCTTCGCAGAATGATAAACCACATACAACAGTCATGTGGTATTGGTTCGATAGAATCACCCACCATTATCTATGAAGATAATGCGGCCTGTGTTGCACAGATGCAAACAGGATACATCAAGAGCAATATCACCAAGCATATTTCTCCTAAATGTTTTTCCCCCATAATCTTCAGAAAAGCGGGGAAATAAGCATTCTGCAAGTCAAATCATGCAACAACCTTGCTGATTTATTTATCAAGTCTCTACCAAATTCAACATTCCAGAAATATGTTCATGGAATTGGTATGCGACGACTTAGGGACTTGCAGGTGTCAGGGGGAGTCTCTTCTTGAGATATCCTTATTTAAATGACATCACATTATGCTATCTTTCTTTGTGAGTATATGTTTCAGGTTCTCATGAAAGATTTTATGAAGAATTTTTGGAAGAGAATCTTTGAGATGATAGAGCTTCCCGGACAATCGTGAAGATGATTCTACATGGTCAAGCGTAGATTAGTGGGAGTGTTAAGATTAAATATAATCTGTAATTAAGGGAAATATCCCCTTGCCCATCGAACGCACGGTTACGCCCGCACGGACGCATGTGTCCAGCGCAACCGTCGCTTCTCTCACGTCCGCCTGGAACCGATGCATCTATTCGCGATCATCGCGTCTCTCCAGGGGATATATATTCTCTCTGTAACCATCGACAAAGCAATCGATCACTTCTGGTTCGAACAACCTTCGCGCCCAATCCCCAGCAGGACAGACACCACAGCATCCATCCATCCCTCCTTTAATTAATGAAGTGTACGTAATAAACACAAGCTAATGATCCGGCGAAGAATCCTCCCATAAGAGCATCTACAATTCAACTTCTCAAACTTGTCCCCTATGTCCGGACAGGCCGTCCGATCATTGCCCGGTCATGATTTTTTTAAACTTAAACGGACCCCTCAAATGGCCCTCAAACGCCCGGGCTGATCGGCACCCATCATATCTAGCCCAAATATGAGGCGGATATGAGGCGCCCGGGCACGCCCGTCACGTTGACCTGATGGCGTGGCCCCACACGGAAACGCCCGAAAACCCGGCGGGCCGACGGACGTCGGCACAGTGGGAATGACGCGTGGCACCACTTTGGCTCACCGCCCAAGACAACATCTGACTATTTAAGCAGACCGACGTCCCACAGCCCTAGTCCATCCCCCTCCCCACTCCGGCGCCGCCAGTCCGAGCCCTTCCACCTCATCCCTCTCTCGCTTCGGCGCTTTGCCCACGCTCCGGCAGTCCACCACTAGTGCAGAACCGGGCAATAGCACCGGTTCGTAAGGCCCTTTCGTGCCGGTTCCATAACCGGCACTAAAGTGTGGGCACTAAAGCCCCCCCCATTTAGTACCGTTCAGCATGAACCGGTCCTAAAGGGCAACCATGTGGCACGAGCCAGCTCCGGGGGCCGGGAGCCCTTTAGTACCGGTTGGTAAAACCAACCGGTACTATAAGGTTTGGTTTTTTTTGGTTTTATGATTTCTTTTTCATTTAATTTTGTGTTTTCCATTTAATTCTTTTTCGTTTGCTGGTATTTTACGATACTACACATTGTACACGTTATGCATATATATATAGAATTACCACTGTTTAATCATCATAGTCATTACTGATACGTCCAAAACGTATATATAATTTCTGCTTGCTCCATGCCACTTTTGGGTGATATTGCTATGATATTCATGCACTTCCATACACTTTTGATCATATTTGGACTAACTTACTAATCCAGTGCAACCCAGTGCCAGTTTCTGTTTTCGGCTGTTTTTGTATTTCAGGTTTTCACGTTTCGAGAACTGCCCAGAAAAATCCAGAAAAATTATATAAAAAATCAGCGATCCGGAAACAACACTGCGTCCGAAGGGCAGCCTGGGGGGGCCACCAGGGCTCCAGGCGCCCTGGCGGCCCCCCCCCCCGGGTCGCGCCGGGGGGCGCCTGGGCCCCCCGAAACCCTCAGAACAGGAACTCTTTTCGCGATCCCATCTCTGTTCCGCCGCCGCCGCCGCTTCCAAGATCGGGAGCACCAGGAGAACTCTTCCCGGCACCCTGCCGGAGGGGAGGATCACCACCGGGAGCTTCTCCACCACCATGGACGCCTCCCGGATGACTCGTGAGTAGTCTCCCTTGGACCATGAGTCCATGACCAGTAGCTATGTGATGTTCTCCTCCCGTTCTTGTGCTTCACTAATTAGTCCTCGTGAGCTGCCCTACATGATCGAGGCACCTATGTAATCCTTATGCTGTTGCTATGTTGAGTTTGCTGGGATCCGATGGATTATGAGATTATGTTCAGATTGATCTTGAGTAATATATTTGATTCACCTCTTTTATATTTTAGTTCATAAGTAATTCTTGCATGTTCTCCGTTGTTACTTATTGCTTTGGCCGAGTAGTAGGTAGTGACTCCAAGAGGGAACGTTATGCTTGATTGTGGGTTCATGCCCCTCGATGACTAGCTTGAGTGACAGAAACATGAGTCTAGGGGATGTGTTGTTGCCACAAGGGGGAAAACAACGGTGCTTGTGCCCGCGGGTGCAAGGATTGTTTACTTTACGCAAAGTTCTTTTAATGCAGTTGTCTGTTGCATTGAGTTTACACTATGGGTGGGACTCGCAACTTAATACCAGCGAGATGTTCTGGATAGATATCTCAAGGTGGATGATTAGTAGTAGATATTGATGGATTTCGGTCTACTTACTTTGGCGTACCGCCCATGCTTTGAACCTCAACCTTTCTTGCAATGTAGTCAGCATTGGTTTGCGTTCGTGGTCCTGTCAGTTGCCCAGCTGTAATTTGTTTACATCACATAGCTGTTTTATCGTCTTTTGGGAGAGAGACATCACTAGTGAACATCATGAGACTCCGGTCCATATTACCATCATTGATCACATCCACTATTTACTTTCCGTTATTATTTACTATTGCAAAAACTATCTATCACTACTATCATTGATTTTAAACCTTTGTGAACTACAAGGCCGGAGAGATTGACAACCTCTCTGTACTCGTTGGGAGCAAAGTTATTTGTATCTGTGTGCAGGTCCACGTTGGTTGCTACTAATCTGGCGCCGTAGCAATTGACACCTACTTGTTGAACCTAGGAGTCTCTGGGGAATCGATCCTTGGCATCTTTGCTAGGGGAAAACACTTCTACAATACTGCATCTTACACCTTCCACTTGGGGTAACCAACGAGGGGTTCGAGGCCCATCAAGGAGTATTTTCTGGCGCCGTTGCCGGGGACTCCACTCTTCAGGATAGGGGAGTTGCATGCTATCTTTTACCTTTGCTTTTTAGTCTTGTTAGTTTACCTTTCATTTTTGCTTTAGTACCTTTTTATCGAAAATCACAAAAATAGTTATCTTGCTTGCTTGCTACTATGGGTTCTTCCAAAAACACTAAATGGGAGGAGTACACCCCTACTTCCATTGCCCCAATTATCACTGACGGGATTTACAAAAGTAATAAACCTTGTGATTATATTAGTTTTGACGGAGAGTTATGCCCATGGCATGGTCTTCCAGGAAAAAAGTATGAGCCTCAGTTTAAAACTGCTCCTAAGCTTCCCCAAACTTGGGAAGATGTTCAAACTCTTGTAATAGAGAGCGAATTAAACAAAGAGGATGACACTACAATTCTGCCCACTAATGATAAAATTGATTTTGATAATTGTAGTATTTCAAAAGTTGTCACCTTTCTACAAGGAATGGCTAAAGATCCCAACACAAGCACGCTTAATCTTGCCTTCACAGAGCATGTCACTAATGCTCTCATCAAAGCTAGGGAGGAGAAACTTAGAGTAGAAGCCTCCATACCTAGAAAGCTAGAAGATGGTTGGGATTCTATGATTAAAATTAAGATAAACAATTTCTCATGCTATGCTTTATGTGATATTGTAGCTAGTACTTCTATTATGCCCAAAAGACTATATGATATGCTTAAATTGAAACCTTATGATTCTTGTTCTTTTGGTGTTCGTCTCGTTGATTCTTCCATAAAGAAACCTTTGGGGAGGATCGACGATGTTCTTATTGTTGTCAATGATAATTATGTGCCCGTTGATTTTACTATTATGGATATTGAATGTGATCCTTCATGTCCAATTATTTTGGGACGTCCCTTTTTGCGCACCGTTGGTGCTGTCATTGACATGAAAGAGGGTAATATAAAATTTCAGTTTTCTCTCAAGAAAGGGATGGAACACTTCCCTCGAAAGAAGGTCAAGTTACCTTTTGAATCCGTTGTACGGGCTAGCTATTCTTTTACTCTTGATAAAACTTGATCTATGCATTATGCCTAGCTTAAAGGCATAAAAGAAAGCGCTTTTGGGAGGCAGCCCACATGAATAAAATTTTTGCTTTTGCTGTGTCTTGATGTTGTTTACTGCTGTAGCATCATCATTGTATCTTTGCTTTTCATATTTGTGCCAAGTATAGCCTCTGATTGCTAGAAAGTTCAAAAGTTGTGAGGTGCTGTCCAGGAAACAGATTCTGTCCTTGGATAGAAAAATTCATATAAAATCACCAGATCATCTTTTTGGTCTGAATTTTTTCGACAACGTTCTCTATATAATTTTCTTTCGTGCGTCTGTTCTGAGTTTTTTGATTTGAGTTGCAGAAGTATCCCGAACAGATCAATTACTGCCTGCTGTTCTGTTTTTCACAGATTATGTCCTGTTTTGCCTTACATTCACTTTGCAAATCAAGAACTTGCTTTTTCTTTGCAAAAACCTTTTGGCAATATTGAGAAACAGTAGAACTTCAAGAATATCCTTATTTCCAGCAAGGTATAATTATTTTATTAAGGGTACTAACCTCGCTAATCAGATTATGATGAGTTATGTATGAAGGGAGTTTTCAAGTGTGCGAGGGAAGATGATAAAAAGATTCAGGAGTGTCAAGCGTTCAAGCTTGGGGATGCCCCCGTGCACCCCCAAGAAATATTCAAGGAGACTCAAGCGTCTAAGCTTGGGGATGCCCCCGTGCATCCCCTTCTCCATCAACATTATCAGTTCGTCTTTCGTTCCGCTATATTTTTATCACTTCATGTGTTATGTGCTATGCTTGGAGCGTCTTGCTTTTAGTTTTCTTTTTAGTTTTTCATAACGAGTCGGAACCCAGCATTCCTTTATGTGGGAGAGAAACACGCTCCACTTCTACCTAGAACATAACATATAATTTTCATGTCTATCTATGATGTGTGTGTTCTTTGTCTTTTAATAGCTACTATCGTGCTCTGCTCTTAGTATTCATGCTTATCTTTTCAAGAGCTTTTATTTAGTTGGTTGCTTGAAATCTCTTTAATTACCATGCTCACCTTATTAAGAGAGTTTGCTTCCGTTGCATTGGTTAATGTGTCTATGATAAAGATGCTACGTGCATAATGGTGCTTAGTAGTTCAGGTTTTCTTATGGTTAATCTCAAATAGCTGAGGGGTTCCCAATGTGTTATTGGAGTACCAACTTGATTTGTCTGCCTATGATGTGGTATGGTTTAGTAATATCTTCCTTCGATAATTTATTTTGATTGACTTGGCGTATGCTCACGCATATTCAAGACTGTAAAGAAAGTCTGTCAAGCCTTGATGATCTTTTATTTCTAAGTAGCGATATAACCACCATGCCTGATTCAATATTGCTTTGTCGCTCTGCATGATTATGACCGTCATTGCTCTCTTAGTTGGTCGCTCCCAGTCTTTTTGCTAACCTCCACCTGTACTAAGCAAACTAACCATGCAATACATAGCTCATGGGAAAGTAGCCTAAAAACTATTGTGGTAAAGAATATGTTGCTTATGTATCTTATTTCTTATAAGTTGCTTGCTGAGCGGTAACCATGTTTCTGGGGACGCCATCAACTGTCACACTTTCGTTGAATATCATGTGAGTTGCTATGCATGTTCGTCTTGTCTGAAGTAAGGGTGATTTGCCGTGGGTTGAATTAATATGCATATTGTTAGAGAAGAACATTGGGCCGCCAACCAAAGCCATGCATCATGGTGGAAGTTTTAGCTTGGACCTTAATCCTCAATCTCTTATGAGAATATGCTTATGCATTAAAGAGGAGTCCATCATCTATTTTCTATGTTGTCCCGGTATGGATGTCCTCAAGTTGAGATCTATCAAAAACGAGAAATCAAATGCGATTTATCTCCTTGGACCTTTGTACAGGTGGCATAGAGGTACCCCTTTGTGACACTTGGTTAAAACATATGTAATGCAATGATAACCCATGGGGATCCGAGCTAATTAGGACAAGGAGCGAGCACTATTGGTATTCGATGCATGAGGCTTGCAACTTATAGGATGTTTTATGCATGACACATATGAAGTACTACTACCGTTGACACAATTGCTTCCATGTTTTCAAAATAAAAAGCTCTAGCACTTAAACTTTATTTTACCTTTATGTTGAAACACCAACTACTGAGAGCATGATTGTCATTCTGAGTGTAATGTGCATTGTCCCAAAGTAGCATTGTCTTTTGCATGATTGTGATATCGTTTATACTGAAATGATTGTGTCTAGTCATCACTTAAACCATGAAGGTGCCCCTGCATTTATGTTTTGCATCACTAAAGGGGGCAAGCTAGATATTACTTTATCATATTTGCACATCATATTCATTGCAAATCTTTTTGATGTTTCAGTTTCATGTTGTAAAACTTTCAGTCATTTGTGATTTTCTCTTGAGGCAACTTAATTACTTTAGAATCATTGTCTCAGTAAGCTTTTGTCATATGACTATGAGAAAGTCCTATATGGTTAATAGCATGTCACCACAGAAATTATTCTTGTTATCATTTACCTACTCGAGGACGAGCAGGAATTAAGCTTGGGGATGTTGATACGTCCAAAACGTATCTATAATTTCTGCTTGCTCCATGCCACTTTTGGGTGATATTGCTATGATATTCATGCACTTCCATACACTTTTGATCATATTTGGACTAACTTACTAATCCAGTGCACCCCAGTGCCAGTTTCTGTTTTCGGCTGTTTTTGAATTTCAGGTTTTCACGTTTCGAGAACTGCCCAGAAAAATCCAGAAAAATTATATAAAAAATCAGCGATCAGGAAACAACACTGCGTCCGAAGGGCAGCCTGGGGGGGCACCAGGGCTCCAGGCGCCCTAGCGGCGCGCCCCCCCGGGCCGCGCCGGGGGGGCGCCTGGGCCCCCCGAAGCCCGTCCAGTGCCCTCCTTTGGCATATATTTAGAGGTACCTCCGAAACCCTCAGAACAAGAACTCTTTTCGCGATCCCATCTCTGTTCCGCCGCCGCCGCCGCTTCCAAGATCGGGAGCACTAGGAGAACTCTTCCCGGCACCCTGCCGGAGGGGAGGATCACCACCGGGAGCTTCTCCACCACCATGGACGCCTCCCGGATGACTCGTGAGTAGTCTCCCTTGGACCATGAGTCCATGACCAGTAGCTATGTGATGTTCTCCTCCCGTTCTTGTGCTTCACTAATTAGTCCTCGTGAGCTGCCCTACATGATCGAGGCACCTATGTAATCCTTATGCTGTTGCTATGTTGAGTTTGCTGGGATCCGATGGATTATGAGATTATGTTCAGATTGATCTTGAGTAATATATTTGATTCACCTCTTTTATATTTTAGTTCATAAGTAATTCTTGCATGTTCTCCGTTGTTACTTATTGCTTTGGCCGAGTAGTAGGTAGTGACTCCAAGAGGGGACGTTATGCTCGATTGTGGGTTCATGCCCCTCGATGACTAGCTTGAGTGACAGAAACATGAGTCTAGGGGATGTGCTGTTGCCACAAGGGGGAAAACAACGGTGCTTGTGCCCGCGGGTGCAAGGATTGTTTACTTTACGCAAAGTTCTTTTAATGCAGTTGTCTGTTGCATTGAGTTTACACTATGGGTGGGACTCGCAACTTAATACCAGCGAGATGTTCTGGATAGATATCTCAAGGTGGATGATTAGTGAGTAGTCTCCCTTGGACCATGAGTCCATGACCAGTAGCTATGTGATGTTCTCCTCCCGTTCTTGTGCTTCACTAATTAGTCCTCGTGAGCTGCCCTACATGATCGAGGCACCTATGTAATCCTTATGCTGTTGCTATGTTGAGTTTGCTGGGATCCGATGGATTATGAGATTATGTTCAGATTGATCTTGAGTAATATATTTTATTCACCTCTTTTATATTTTAGTTCATAAGTAATTCTTGCATGTTCTCCGTTGTTATTTATTGCTTTGGCCGAGTAGTAGGTAGTGACTCCAAGAGGGAACGTTATGCTCGATTGTGGGTTCATGCCCCTCGATGACTAGCTTGAGTGACAGAAACATGAGTCTAGGGGATGTGTTGTTGCCACAAGGGGGAAAACAACGGTGCTTGTGCCCGCGGGTGCAAGGATTGTTTACTTTACGCAAAGTTCTTTTAATGCAGTTGTCTGTTGCATTGAGTTTACACTATGGGTGGGACTCGCAACTTAATACCAGCGAGATGTTCTGGATAGATATCTCAAGGTGGATGATTAGTAGTAGATATTGATGGATTTCGGTCTACTTACTTTGGCGTACCGCCCATGCTTTGAACCTCAACCTTTCTTGCAATGTAGTCAGCATTGGTTTGCGTTCGTGGTCCTGTCAATTGCCCAGCTGTAATTTGTTTACATCACATAGCTGTTTTATCGTCTTTTGGGAGAGAGACATCACTAGTGAACATCATGAGACTCCGGTCCATATTACCATCATTGATCACATCCACTATTTACTTTCCGTTATTATTTACTATTGCAAAAACTATCTATCACTACTATCATTGATTTTAAACCTTTGTGAACTACAAGGCCGGAGAGATTGACAACCTCTCTGTACTCGTTGGGAGCAAAGTTATTTGTATCTGTGTGCAGGTCCACGTTGGTTGCTACTAATCTGGCGCCGTAGCAATTGACACCTACTTGTTGAACCTAGGAGTCTCTGGGGAATCGATCCTTGGCATCTTTGCTAGGGGAAAACACTTCTGTAATACTGCATCTTACACCTTCACTTGGGGTAACCAACGAGGGGTTCGAGGCCCATCAATTACCGCTATCTAATCACCACCAACACTAACTTAAAGAAAAATCATTCACTTGTACCAGAAGCAAGGATATCATCGAGTTCAACATGGTCATGATATTACAAGCGTTCATAACACCACAAAAGCAAATCATCCTTTGAGATTAAGTTCAGGACGAAGAACACGGACATGAGAGGACAAGTACTAAGAGCATGAACTAGCTAAATCACTCCTGCTGCTCTCTCTCACGTAAAATAGCATAGAACATGTATAGCTCTCGTGATTCATCATACTGGAGCATGCAGATGAACCTGTCTTCTAATCATGGGCTGCGCTTCTCATTGCTGCCCCCTAGTACTTCTCTGGGATCGTTAACAATTTTGCTCCAATCTTTCACTATTAAGCATTCATCGCTTTTAGAAATCCTGAATGTACTCATGTGCGATGTAGGATATCTTGGCCGTAAGCTAACCATTGACATGTGACCTTTAGTCTCGATCCACTGAAGCACAACTGTCATCGGGAGTCCCTGTTGAAGTACATCGTATAGTAATTAATATACTTAGCAATGAAATTTAAGAAAAAAATAATGTATGCAAAAGATGCACTGAGGACAAATAGTAAAAATCTTACCATCACTCGTAAATAGATGTGACCGTAGTTCAATACGATCACTATTGGTCGCACGTTTTGAGTACTAACATTTCTAAGTACAGGAAGAAAATTTGTCTTGACAGTATGAAGATCCTCAAGCCATGAAACATAATGACTTATCTCCTCGCAGTTTAGTTCAGCTCCGGGACAGAAGTAGGTCCTGTCTACCAAGCGCCAGACATGTTTTTTGCTTGAATGGAAATAAGCTGTCAATAGGAATTAGTTGTCAACTATTTTTGAATAAACAATATCAAAGACATAAATATGATTGAGAAACTCACATAATGGTAGAACTGGAGGCATCTGCACATCGACCCAGATGTCTCTATTACCTTCAATATCATCTTCCGGACGAATATCAAAGGTGATAACCATATCAGGCTCAAATGCATAAGCCTTGCATAGTGCTTGCCAAGTTTTGCATTCAAAATAGGTGTACGTGTCTGCATTGTATAATTTGACGTTGAAAGTATAACCATGCTCGGTCTTCAGGTAAACTCTCTTTACCTCCATAGTTTCCATAGCACTGAAACATATCTTATCCAAGACAAAAATTCTTGCATGGCAGGGGATGCGCTAGTAGAATAGTGAAAATTTAAATTATAAGTTGAAGCAAATGAAGCACATATAAGTCATGCTTAATTACGAAAAAAGACTTGTCGTTGTGACTTACTGTATCCACTTCGAAGGTCTCATCCAGCTTGATGTTGAAGCGCCTATCATCAACAAGGAAATTTCTGTCACACAGGCCGCGGTGGTCTTCACAGTATTCGTACGTAATGAAATCATTTTCGTCGTCAGACGACATTTCCTATTAATTAGATAATCAAATCTCAGATATCTAAATTTTCTTACTAAAAATAAACTAGTTCTATTAATTCAACTAATTCAACTAAGAATTTACTAAAAATAAATTAGTTCTATTAATTTTCTTACTAAAATATATAAAGTAGCTATATATAGTAATATTTTAATTAGATCATCAAATCTCATATACCTAAAAATAAACTAGTTCTACTAATTCAACTAGTTCAACTCCGCATTTACTAAAAATAAACTAATTATATTAATTCAACAAGTTCAAATAATCTCATATACCTAAATTTTCATACTAAAAATAAACTTGTTCTATTAATTTTCATACTAAAAATAAACTAGTTCTAATTTTTTTATAACTATTTCTATAACTAAAAAACAGAAAA
>LR738715.1:30275793-30286110 GCA_902687465.1 Secale cereale | reverse complement strand
ATATGCAAATTGATAACTAAAATTCTATATGCAAATTCTAACAATTTGACATTAATCTAATTCATCTAGCTAAAACTAACTCTAAAATTTATAACATTTCTATATATATAACGAAAAAACAGAAAAATTTATAACATTTCTATATAACTAACATTTCAAATTTTCTATAACTAAAACACAGAAAAATTGCTAACATTTTTATAAATATTTCTATAACTAAAAAACAGAAAATTTATAACTAAATATCAGTATATGTGTGTGTGTGTGGACATGGCGGCCGGGGCACAGGAGCTCACCGACGAGGCGCGGCGACGGGGTGCGGCGACGGCGACGGGTCGGGGCGCGGCGACGGGGACGACGGGAGGCCGGGGCGGGGCGCGACGACGGGGACGGCGACGGCGAGGCGACGGGACGGCGACGGCTAGGCGATCGGACGGCGACGTGGGCGGCGGTGACGATGACGGGGGCGGCGGCGAGGGGCGGCGGCGACGGGGCAGAGTAGAAGAAGTAGAGGGAGAACGAAACTGTCGAATTTTTTTGAAGTGTTTTTTTATATAGAACACACCTTTAGTACCGGTTGGAGCCATGATGGCTTCTCGCCCCTCGTTGGTTACCCCAAATGGAAGGTTGAGATGTAGCGTAGCGGCAAATTTCCCTTGGCAAAGGTACCAAGGATCAAATCCCGTGAGACTCCGAGGGTCGACAAGTAGGTGTCAACGGCGCCAGAAACTTAGCGGTTGACGGGACCTGCACACAGATACAGATAACTTTGCTCCCAACGAGTACAGAGAGGTTGTCAATCCCTCCGGCCTTGTTGTTTACAAAGGATCAAACACAAGAGATAATAATGATAGCTATGACTGCAACTAGGAAATAAAAACAGGAAGTAAATAGAAGGTGTGATCAGCGGTGGTAATATGGACCGGGGTCCCATGATGTTCACTAGTGATGTCTCTCTCCCAAAAGACGATAAAACAGCAAAGCGAGGTAAACAAATTACAGCTGGGCAATTGAAATGATTATGTGCGCAAACCAATGCTAACTATGCTGCAAAGAAAGGTAGAGTATCAAAAGCATGGGCGGTACGCCAAGGCAAGTAGACCGAAATCCATCTGCATCTACTACTAATCATCCACCTTGAGATATCTATCTAGAACATCTCGCTGGTCTTAAGTTGCGAATCCCACCCAAAGTGTAAACTCAAAGCAACAGACAACTGCATTAAAAGAACTTTGCGTAAAGTAAACAATCCTTGCACCCGCAAGTACAAGTACCGTTGTTTTCTCCCTTGTTGCAACAGCACATCCCCTAGACTCATGTTTCTGTCACTCAAGCTAGTCATCAGGGGGCATGAACCCACAATCAAGCATAACGCTCCCTCTTGGAGTTACTACCTACTACTTGGCCAAAGCAATAAACATCAACGGAGAACATGCAAGAATTACTCAAGAACAAAGATATAAAAGAGGTGAATCAAATATATTACTCAAACACAATCTGAACATAGTCTCATAATCCATCAGATCCCAGCAAACTCAGCAAAGCAACAGCAGAAAGATTACATATGTGCCTCGATCATGTAGGGCAGCTCACGAGGTCTAAACCATGAAGAGCAAAGAGGGGAGGAGAACATCACATAGCTACTGATCATGGACCCATGGTCCAAGGTGGACTACTCACGACTCATCCGTGAAGCGTCCATGGTGGTGGAGAAGCTCCCGGTGGTGGTTCTCCCCTCCGGCAGGGTGCCGGGAAGAGTTCTCCTGATGCTCCCGATCTTGGAAGCGTTGCGGCGGCGGAACAGAGGCGAGATCGCGAAAAAGGGTTCTGTCCTCGAGGGTTTCGGGACGAGAGGGATATATATGCAAAGGGGGGCAGCCAGAGGCGGAGCAGGGGCCCCAGGCGCCACCCTGGCGCGGCCAGGGGTGGGGCCGCGCCAGGTGGCCGCCTGGGCCTCCCCTGGCTCCCCTCTGGCCCATCTTTGGTTCTTCGCGAAGCTTCCTGTACGCTGATTTTTCCTATATTTTTCCTGGAATTTTTGGAGCACTTTTAATATGGGGGAAACCTGAAATAGAAAAACAGCTAAAAACATGAACTGGCACTGTGGTGCACTGAGTTAATAGGTTAGTCCAAATATGATCAAAAGTGCATGGAAGTGCATCAATATCATTGCAATATCACACAAAAGAAGCATGGAGCAGGCAGAAATTATAGATTCGTTTTGGACGTATCAACATCCCCACGCTTAATTCCTGCTCGTCCGCGAGTAGGTAAATGATAACAAGCATAATTTCTGTGGTGACATGCTATCAACCATATAAGAACTTTTAAGTAAAGCAATCAAGGCATGTAATTCAATTCAAGTCATAACAAGCAAGAGTCTATATTAGCATTGTAACAAGCAACATAAGAACATAAAGGTGCAAGAGCTCTCGCTGTCCGTGACTCGAATGTCTCCAAACGGTGTTTGCGTGCAAGAAAGGGGATAGGGATATACGAGAGAGTAAAACATAATTTTTGTATTGTTGAGAACTTAATCTACTAAAGTTTCACACTTGGTCTTCTTTGGAATCTTATCTTGACTCATCCCCAGACCACTAGCCAGGTACAAGTCAAAATGATCCACTCCCTTTCGATATTTTGAGCACTCATGCAATGGATGAGAGTAAGCAAGAAAGTCGACACTTAGGATGGCAAAGAGAGAAAAATGATGAAGGGGGAAGACAAAAAAGGTGTGAAAGGCTCACATCAATGAGGACAATCATAGGCGAGAGAAAGCCAAATGATAGATATGATGTGAGGAGTAGGGATTGCCATGCAACGGATGCACATATGAGCTAAGGTAAGCTCTCCAATGGAACTAGTGGGGGTGCATCCAACTTGCTCGCTCAAGAAGACCTAGAGCTCTTTTGAGGAGGCTCATCATTGGAATGTACAAGCCAAGTTCTATAGTGTGAAGGTCCCCACATAGCTATATGCATGAATGATAATCTCTATGGAGTACAAGGTATAAGATGGAGTACGAGTGTGGATCTCTCAAAAGGAATAGTAGTGTGCCCCCTTCTCTCTTTTTATTTTTTTTCTCTTTTTTCTCTTTTTTTTTATTTTTTTGTGGCCTCAATGGCTCTTTCTATTTAACTCTCATTTGTCCTCTTTGGGATCTTTTGATTTTGTCCTCTTTGGGATCTTTTCCTCACTTTAGGGGCAACACTCTATATATTACAAGAAGTATAGAAGATCTTTCACACTTTACAAGAGTACTCAACATAAAGAAGATGCAACTATCATGATGTATGCAAATGTATGCCTCTGCCAGTGTAGCAGGATATGCAATGATACTAGCGCGTCATGTAGCAATGATTAGGGCAAGGCCCAACTAGCATGCGGCTCATCGATCAAGCAAAAGGCATGTATGACATGAAGATCAAGTCATGAGAAGATGGATGTTGCATGGCAATGTATCTCGGAAAGGCTATGGAAATGCCTTGATAGGTAGGTATGGTGGCTGTTTTGAGGAAGGATATAATGAGGCTTATGATGACAGAGCGTATCGTGCCAAGGATTTGGATGCACCGGCGAAGTATGCGCCAACTCTCGAGGTGAGAAAGGGCAATGCACGGTACCGAAGAGGCTAGAAAAATATGGCTAGGTGGAAGTGTCAACTTTCGAATACTCACATTAGTCCGAAGAACTCATGCACTTATTATCGGTAACTCTCAATCTAATTAGGAGGTTCACAAAGAGACAAGTACCCCGAGGAGGAGTGTATGGGGGTTTGGTTATCCTTGCGCATCCTCGACTCATGGTACGTGAGTGTACTCTAATATTCGATCCCTCCAAAGATAAGTGATCCATCTAGTAGCTAAAGTTCTCAACTATTTTGTAGGTTTTCGAAAATAAACACGGATTGCCCAAAATACGACATCTATCACTAATAGGCTAAAGCTCTTGACACCAAAAGTTCAGACATTACTCATGGCAATACCTCAAAACTATTGCAAGTTACTACTAAAATTACATAGCAACCTCAATTACCTACTTTAAGTTAAGACACACAACTCAGTGCAACAGGCAAACTCTCTTAACAAGATAAACATGAAACTCAAGAGAGTTCAGCAACCAACTAAACAAAAGCTCTTAAAAAGAAAAGCATGAAAACTAAGAGCTAAACATGACACCAACTATGGAAAGACAAAGAACACACACAACAAAGATAAGCATGAAAATCCTATGTTGAGTTCTAGGTTGAAGTGGAGCGTGTTTCTCTCCCACACAAAGAAAGCTGGGTTCTAACTTGTTATGAACAGCAAAGCTAAAGAAAACTAAAAAAGGAAACTAAGAGCAAGACGCTCCAAGCATAGCACATAACGCATGAAGTGATAAGAATATAATGGAACGAAAGACGAACTGATAATTGTTGATGGAGAAGGGGATGCATGGGGGCATCCCCAAGCTTAGACGCTTGAGTCTTCTCGAATATTTCTTGCGGGTGCACGGGGGCATCCCCAAGCTTGAGCGTTTGACCCTCCTGAATCTTCTTTTATCAGCGTTTGACCCTCCTGAATCTTCTTTTATCATCTTCCCTCGCACACTTGAAAACTCCCTTCATACATAACTCATCATAATCTGATTAGCGAGGTTAGTACCCACAATAAAATAATTTTTCCCTACTGGAAATAAAAATAATCTTGAAGAGCTACTGTTTCTCAAGATTGCCAAAAGGTTTTTGCAAAGAAAAAGCAAGCTCAAGGTTTGCAAAACGAAGAAAAGGCAAAACAGGACAGAATCTGTGAAAAACAGACCAGCAGGTAGTAAATAATTTTTTCGGGGCACTTCTGCAACTCAAATCAAAAAACTCAGAACAGACGCTCGAAATCCAATTGTATAGAGCACGCTGTCAAAAAAATTCAGATCAAAAAGATGATCTGGTGATTTTATTCGAATTTTTCTGTCCAAGGACAGAATCTGTTTTCTGGACAGCACGTCACAACTTTTGAACTTTCTTGCAATCGGAGGCTAAACTTGGCACAAAGCTGAAAAGAAAAGATACAATGATGATGCTACTGTAGTAACAAACACCAAGACACAACAAAAGCAAAATAAAACCTAATTCGTTGTGGGCTGCCTCCCAAAAGCGCTTTCTTTTATGCCTTTAAGCTAGGCATGATGCAAAAAAGAGAAGATCAAGTTTTATCAAGAGTAAGAGAATAGCTAGCCAGTGTAATGGACTCAAAAGGCAACTTAATATTCTTTCTAGGGAAGTGTTCCATCCCTTTCTTGAGAGGGAATTGGAATTTTATATTCCCCTCTTTCATGTCAATGATAGCACCAACGGTGCGAAGAAAAGGACGTCCCAAAATAATTGGACATGAAGGTTCACATTCAATATCCATAATAGTTAAATCAACGGGAACATAATTGTCATTGACAATGATAAGAACATCGTCGATTATATGGTTCCCAGCCTCTAGCTCAGGATGGCAGAGGAACCTATTCAGTACACAAATAAACTATGGTCAGATGACTTTATGATATAAACATACAGACATGACACTCAACACTCTTTGTAAGAAGAAACAGGGAGATCATTATATGTTAAGGAGACTACATTCTTTGAATGTATCTCACTCAACTCAAAACTATGCTACTGTTTTCAAGAAGCTAAGCCTCTCACATTGCAAGTTTTTAAACAAGGGAAGCTTAAAATGGGATTGCAGACTTGCTCGCCCGGCTTTTAGCTTACAAGCTTATGTAAAAAAAGAAGATGGTAATTAATGGGCCAACGTCTCCAGCAATGTACGTTTCTTTACGGAAGAATCAACAAGACGAACACCAAAAGAACAAGGATCAAAAGGTTTCAATTCAAACATATCATACATTCTTTTGGGCATAACGGAGGTACTAGCTCCAACATCACATAAAGCATAGCAAGAGAAGTTATTCAACTTAATTTTAATCATAGGATCCCAACTATCTTCTAGCTTTCTAGGTATGGAGGCTTCTACCCTAAGCTTCTCCTCCCTAGCTTTGATGAGAGCATTAGTGATATGCTCCGTGAAGGCAAGATTAAGTGTGCTAGTGTGGGGATCTCTAGACATCTTGTGAAGAAAACCAATAACTTCAGAAAGGGTGCAATTATCAAAATCAAGGTCACTACTATCATGTAAAGTGGTAGTGGTGTCCTTTAGGCTCACTTGTTTGGTAGCTTCTATGGTCATAGGAGTTTCTTCTTCTACGGTTGAGGTCATGGCATCACCATTAATAGGTCCAATGGGACTAGGAGTGCATTGGGTGCTAAGAGTTTGGATATCCTCAACAACTTGAATAGTAGCAACAGTGTGGTGGGTAGGAAGGCTCTTAATTCTATCTTCTTCCCCCTTTTCTCTAGCCCATCTCTTTTTAAGTTTAGCCATCATCCTAATGTTTTCATTAATTTGCACTTGAATAGCATTCATAGGAGTGGTCTTCCTCTCCTCAAGAGGAGAAGTTCTAATTTTAAGCAACTCTACCTCATGGGCTAAATTGTCTACCTTCGAAGAGATTATCTAGTTTGTCTAGTTTTTCTTCTACACTCTTATTGAAGGCCTTTTGGGTTGTGATGAAGTCTTTAAGCATAATCTCTAGTTCAGAAGTGGAGTTCTTGGTGCTAGGATAAGTATTGTTGTTCCCATAGGAATTAGAGGGGAACGGTCTAGGGTTGCTACCAAAATTACTCCTATAAGCATTGTTATTGAAGTTGTTTCTAGAGATAAAGTTCACATATACTTGATCTTGAGCAATCAAAGAATTTAAAGGAACATCATGAGGATCAATAGAAGATTGCTTGAAAAGTAGAGACATGATCAAGTCAACCTTTTCATTAAGGGAGGAAATCTCCTCGACAGAGTTTACCTTCCTACCTGTTGGAGCGCGTTTGGTGTGCCATTGGGAATAATTGGTCATCATCTCGTCAAGAAGTTTCGTGACAGCACCAAGTATAGTTGACATAAAGGTTCCTCCCGCGGCCGAATCTAACAAGTTCCGCGAGGTAAAGTTCCGCGAGGTAATTTTTTTGAAGTGTTTTTTAATATAGAACACACCTTTAGTACCGGTTGGAGCCATGATGGCATCTCGCCCCTCGTTGGTTACCCCAAGTGGAAGGTTGAGATGTAGCGTAGCGGAAAATTTCCCTTGGCAAAGGTACCAAGGATCGAATCCCGTGAGACTCCGAGGGTCGACAAGTAGGTGTCAACGGCGCCAGAAACTTAGCGGTTGACGGGACCTGCACACAGATACAGATAACTTTGCTCCCAACGAGTACAGAGAGGTTGTCAATCCCTCCGGCCTTGTTGTTTACAAAGGATCAAACACAAGAGATAATAATGATAGCTATGACTGCAACTAGGAAATAAAAACAGGAAGTAAATAGAAGGTGTGATCAACGGTGGTAATATGGACCGGGGTCCCATGATGTTCACTAGTGATGTCTCTCTCCCAAAAGACGATAAAACAGCAAAGCGAGGTAAACAAATTACAGCTGGACAATTGACAGGATTATGTGCGCAAACCAATGCTAACTATGCTGCAAAGAAAGGTAGAGGCTCAAAAGCATGGGCAGTACGCCAAGGCAAGTAGACCGAAATCCATCTGCATCTACTACTAATCATCCACCTTGAGATATCTATTCAGAACATCTCGCTGGTATTAAGTTGCGAATCCCACCCAAAGTGTAAACTCAAAGCAACAGACAACTGCATTAAAAGAACTTTGCGTAAAGTAAACAATCCTTGCACCCGCAAGTACAAGTACTGTTGTTTTCTCCCTTGTGGCAACAACACATCCCCTAGACTCATGTTTCTGTCACTCAAGCTAGTCATCAGGAGGCATGAACCCACAATCAAGCATAATGCTCCTTCTTGGAGTTACTACCTACTACTTGGCCAAAGGAATAAACAGCAATGGAGAACATGCAAGAATTACTCAAGAACAAAGATATAAAAGAGATGAATCAAATATATTACTCAAACACAATCTGAACATAGTCTCATAATCCATCATGTCCCAGCAAACTCAGCAAAGCAATAGCAGAAAGATTACATATGTGCCTCGATCATGTAGGGCAGCTCACGAGGTCTAAACCATGAAGAGAAAAGAGGGGAGGAGAACATCACATAGCTACTGATCATGGACCCATGGTCCAAGGTGGACTACTCACGACTCATCCGGGAAGCGTCCATGGTGGTGGAGAAGCTCCCGGTGGTGGTTCTCCCCTCCGGCAAGGTGCCGGGAAGAGTTCTCCTGATGCTCCCGATCTTGGAAGCGCTGCGGCGGCGGAACAGAGGCGAGATCGCTAAAAAGGGTTCTGTCCTCGAGGGTTTCGGGACGAGAGGGATATATATGCGAAGGGGGCAGCTAGAGGCGGAGCAGGGGCCCCAGGCGCCCCCCCCTGGCGCGACCAGGGGTGGGGCCGCGCCAGGTGGCCGCCTGGGCCTCCCCTGGCTCCCCTCTGGCCCATCTTTGGTTCTTCACGAAGCTTCCTGTACGCTGATTTTTCCTATATTTTTCTTGGAATTTTTGGAGCACTTTTAATATGGGGGAAACCTGAAATAGAAAAACAGCAGAAAACAGGAACTGGCACTGTGGTGCACTGAGTTAATAGGTTAGTCAAAATATGATCAAAAGTGCATGGAAGTGTATCAATATCATAGCAATATCACACAAAAGAAGCATGGAGCAAGGAGAAATTATAGATACGTTTTGGACGTATCAAGCCACCAGCCGGTACTAAAGGCCTATTTTGGCCAGGCGAAGCGGCGGGAAGCGCACCCCCTTTAGTACCGGTTGGTGGCTCCAACCGGTACTAAAGACACCCCTTTAGTACCGGTTGGTGCCACGACCCGGTACTAAAGGCGGTGCGCTGGCGCAGGTGCGGTGCGGCAAGTTTAGTCCCACCTCGCTAGCCGAGGGGCGTCCGCACTAGTTTATAACCCCCCGTAAAGTAGCTCTCTCGAGGTCCTCTCCAAAGCAGGCCTACTGGGCCTACATGTTCTGTGCTGTCCTGTGGGCCTACTGGGCCTTTGCGGGCCTGCATCCTGGCGCAACAACAGGTTGGGTTTCTAGTCGTATGCATGCCGCTCTAGCCTAGTAGGCGGGCTTTTATTTTATTTTTTTGCTTTAGTTATTTTTGAGTTGATTTTTTGTGTATTTAGAGTTTCTTTGTGAATATTTTTGCTTCAGGTACAAAAAATTACAAATTTTCTGTTAGTGCCCGTAGTTTTCAAATTTGAATAGTTTAAATTTTGAATTATTTGAAATTAGTGTGAATCACTAGTTTGTGAATAACTTAACTTTAAAAATCAGTGAAGGCATGAAAGAATTTGTTTGCACATAAAATTTCTTCGCGTTTCAAATGCCAAAACATATAACTACCCTAACTATTACAGAGATTCCCTTCTGGGTGTGAAACACAGAAGAAAGTGATGATAGTGGATGAAAATCTTCATCATTTAACGGGATGCTCGGGTTAATATTCACTGTGAATGGAGCAATTTCATCAAACTTTTCATAATCTTTTGACTTGTCTGTCTTTTCATCCACTCCCACGATGTTTCTCTTCCCAGAAAGAACTATGTGCCGCTTTGGCTCATCGTACGATGCATTCACTTCCTTATCTTTTCTTTTTCTTGGCTTGGTAGACATGTCCTTCACATAGAAAACATGTGCCACATCATTGGCTAGGACGAATGGTTCGTCTGCATACGCAAGATTGTTGAGATCCACTGTTGTCATTCCATACTGCGGGTCTTCCGTTACCCGCCTCGTGTCATATTGACCCATTTGCACCGAAACAAAGGGACCTTCAAACCACGTCGATAGTCAAGTTCCCATATGTCATGTATATAACCATAATATGTTTCCTTTCCCGTCTTGGTTTCTGCATCAAAGCGGACACCACTGTTTTGGTTGGTGCTATTCTTATCTTGGGCGATCGTGTAAAATGTATTATCATTTATCTCGTACCCTTTGAAAGTCATTATATTCGAAGATGATAACTGGGACAGCAAGTTGATACGTCCAAAATGTATCTATAATTTCTGCTTGCTCCATGCCTCTTTTGGGTGATATTGCTATGTTATTTATACACTTCCATACACTTTTGATCATATTTGGACTAACCTATTAACTCAGTGCACCCCAGTGCCAGTTTCTGTTTTCTGCTGTTTTTGTATTTCAGGTTTTCCCATTACGAGAACTGCCAGAAAAATCCCGGAAAAATTATATAAAAAATCAGCGTTCCGGAAGCTTCCGGGTAGCCAAAGTACAGCCGGGGGGGGGGGG
>LR738715.1:30209756-30270854 GCA_902687465.1 Secale cereale | reverse complement strand
GGGGGGCGCCTGGGCCCCCCGAGCCTCGTCTGATGCCCCCCTTTGGCATATATTTATATCGTGTCCCGAAACCCTCGAGACGGGAACTCTTTTTCGCGATCTCATCTCTGTTCCGCCGCCGCCGCCGCTTCCAAGATCGGGAGCACCAGGAGAACTCTTCCCGGCACCCTGCCGGAGGGGAGGATCACCACCGGGAGCTTCTCCACCACCATGGACGCCTCCCGGATGAGTTGTGAGTAGTCTCCCTTGGACCATGGGTCCATGACCAGTAGCTATGTGATGTTCTCCTCCCGTTCTTGTGCTTCACTAATTAGTCCTCGTGAGCTGCCCTACATGATCGAGGCACATATGTAATACTTATGATGTTGCTATGATGAGTTTGCTTGGATCCGATGGATTGTGAGATTATCTTCAGATTGTGTTTGAGTAATATATTTGATCTACCTCTTTTATATTTATGTTCGTAAGTAATTCTTGCATGTTCTCCGTTGTTATTTATTGCTTTGGCCAAGTAGTAGGTAGTGACTCCAAGAGGGAACATTATGCTTGATTGTGGGTTCATGCCCCTCGATGACTAGCTTGAGTGACAGAAACATGAGTCTAGGGGATGTGCTGTTGCCACAAGGGGGAAAACAACGGTGCTTGTGCCCGCGGGTGCAAGGATTGTTTACTTTACGCAAAGTTCTTTTAATGCAGTTGTCTGTTGCTTTGAGTTTACACTATGTGTGGGACTCGCAACTTAATACCAGCGAGATGTTCTGGATAGATATCTCAAGGTGGATGATTAGTAGTAGATGCAGATGGATTTCGGTCTACTTACTTTGGCGTACCGCCCATGCTTTGAACCTCTACCTTTCTTGTAACATAGTTAGCATTGGTTTGCGCACATAATTCTGTCAATTGCCCAGCTGTAATTCGTTAACCTCACATAGCTGTTTTATCTACTTTTGGGAGAGAGACATCACTAGTGAACATCATGAGATTCCGGTCCATATTACCATCATTGATCACATCCGCTATTTACTTTCCGTTTTACTTACTATTGTAGCAATACCTATCACTATTATCACTTGCGTTTGATCCTTTGTAAATGACAAGGCCGGAGGGATTGACAACCTCTCTGTACTCGTTGGGAGCAAAGTTATTTGTATCTGTGTGCACGTCCACGTTGATTGCTAATATCTGGCGCCGTTAGCAGTTGACACCTTCTTGTTGAAACTGGGAGTCTCAGGGAAATCGATCCTTGGTATCTTTGCCAAGGGAAAACTTCCGCTACACTGCATCTCAAACCTTCCACTTGGGGTAACCAACGAGGGGCGAGAAGCCATCACAAGTACATGTCATCTTCAATAGATGTGTCATGCATGGTACGTGTCTGCAACCAGCAGGCGAAACTCCTGGTTTGTTCACGTGTAATCCAGTCATCAGACCGCTCCGGGTGTTTGTAGCGTAGCAAATTCTTGTGTTCATCCATATACGGAGCCACCAAGGCGGAATTCTGTAGAACTGTGTGATACGTCCAAAACGTATCTATAATTTCTGCTTGCTCCATGCCTCTTTTGGGTGATATTGCTATGTTATTTATACACTTCCATACACTTTTGATCATATTTGGACTAACCTATTAACTCAGTGCACCCCAGTGCCAGTTTCTGTTTTCGGCTGTTTTTGTATTTTAGGTTTTCACATTACGAGAACTGCCAGAAAAAATCCAGAAAAATTATATAAAAAATCAGTGTTCCAGAAGCTACCAGGCACCCGAAGCACAGCCGGAGGGGGGCCACCAGGGCCCCAGGTGCCCTGGTGGCGCGCCCCCCCTGGGCCGCGTCGGGGGGGCACCTGGGCCCCCCGAGCCTCGTCTGACGCCCCCCTTTGGCATATATTTAAAGCGTCTCCCGAAACCCTCGAGACGGGAACTCTTTTTCGCGATCTCATCTCTGTTCCGCCGCCGCCGCCGCTTCCAAGATCGGGAGCACTAGGAGAACTCTTCCCGGCACCCTGCCGGAGGGAAGGATCACCACCGGGAGCTTCTCCAGCACCATGGACGCCTCCCGGATGAGTTGTGAGTAGTCTCCCTTGGACCATGGGTCCATGACCAGTAGCTATGTGATGTTCTCCTCCCGTTCTTGTGCTTCACTAATTAGTCCTCGTGAGCTGCCCTACATGATCGAGGCACATATGTAATCCTTATGCTGTTGCTATGATGAGTTTGCTGGTATCCGATGGATTATGAGATTATGTTCAGATTGTGTTTGAGTAATATATTTGATTCACCTCTTTTATATTTATGTTCGTAAGTAATTCTTGCATGTTCTCCGTTGTTATTTATTGCTTTGGCCAAGTAGTAGGTAGTGACTCCAAGAGGGAACGTTATGCTTGATTGTGGGTTCATGCCCCTCGATGACTAGTTTGAGTGACAGAAACATGAGTCTAGGGGATGTGCTGTTGCCACAAGGGGGAAAAGAACGGTGCTTGTGCCCGCGGGTGCAAGGATTGTTTACTTTACGCAAAGTTCTTTTAATGCAGTTGTCTGTTGCTTTGAGTTTACACTATGGGTGGGACTCGCAACTTAATACCAGCGAGATGTTCTGGATAGATATCTCAAGTGTTGGGGAACGTAGTATTTTAAAATTTTCCTACGATCACGCAAGATCTATCTACCAGATGCATAGCAACGAGAGGGAAGAGTGTGTCTACGTACCCTCGTAGACCGGAAGCGGAAGCGTCAAGTGACGCGGTTGATGTAGTCGAACTTCTTCGCGATTCAACCGATCAAGCACCGAACGTACGGCACCTCCGCGTTCAGCACACGTTCAGCTTGATGACGTCCCACAAGCTCTTGATCCAGTTGAGCTTCACGGGAGAGTTTCGTCAGCACGACGGCGTGGTGACGGATATGATGTATTCACCGGCGCAGGGCTTCGCCTAAGCACCGCGACGGTATGACCGAGGTGTGTTTCTGTGGAGGGGGGCACCGCACACGGCTGGAACAATTCAACTTGTGTGTCTTTGGGTGCCCCCCTGCCCCCGTATATAAAGGAGCAAGGGGGGAGGCCGGCCGGCCCTTCTATGGTGCGGCTAGGGGTGCAATCCTACTAGGAATAGGATTGCAATCCTATTCCTAGTAGGAACTACCAAAGAAGGAAGAGAGGGAAAGGAAAAGAGGGAGAGGTGGCGCCCCCCAATCCTAGTCCAACTAGGAACCCTAGGTGGGGCGCCGGCCAGCCCCTATGGGCTGCCTCTCTCTTTTCCATAAGGCCCACTATGGACCATCCCCCTTCGTAGGGGGTTCCGGTAACCCCCTCCGGCAATCCCGTTAAATCCGAAACTTTTCCGGAACACTTCCGGTGTCCGAATATAGTCGTCCAATATATCAATCTTTATGTCTCGGACATTCCGAGACTCCTCGTCATGTCCGTGATCTCATCCGGGGCTCCGAACTACCTTCGGTACATCAAAACTCATAAACTCATAATACCGATCGTCATCAAACGTTAAGCGTGCGGACCCTACGGGTTCGAGAACTATGTAGACATGACCGAGACTCATCTCCGGTCAATAACCAATAGCGGAACCTGGATGTTCATAGTGGCTCCTACATATTCTACGAAGATCTTTTATCGGTCAAAACCGCATAACAACATACGTTGTTCCTTTTGTCATCGGTATGTTACTTGCCCGAGATTCGATCGTCGGTATCTCCATACCTAGTTCAATCTCGTTACCGGCAAGTCTCTTTACTCTGTTCGTAACACATCATCTCGTGACTAACTCATTAGTCTTTTGCTTGCAAGGCTTACTGTGATGTGTGTTACCGAGAGGGCCCAGAGATACCTCTCCGACACTCGGAGTGACCAATCCTAATCTTGATCTATGTCATCACCACGAATACTTTCGGAGACACCTGTAGAGCATCTTTATGATCACACAGTTACGTTTTGACGTTTGATAGCACACAAGGTGTTCCTACGGTATTCGGGAGTTACATAATCTCATAGTCATAGGAACATGTATAAGTCATGAAGAAAGCAATAGCAGTAAAACTAAACGATCATAGTGCTATGCTAACGGATGGGTCTTGTCCATCACATCATTCTCCTAATGATGTGATCCCGTTGATCAAATGACAACTCATGTCTATGGTTAGGAAACATAACCATCTTTGATCAATGAGCTAGTCTAGTAGAGGCATACTAGGGACACTCTGTTTTGTCTATGTATTCACACATGTACTAAGTTTCCGGTTAATACAATTCTAGCATGAATAATAAACATTTATCATGATATAAGGAAATATAAATAACAACTTTATTATTGCCTCTAGGGCATATTTCCTTCAGTCTCCCACTTGCACAAGAGTCAATAATCTAGCTCACATCGCCATGTGATTTAATACCGATAGTTCACATCGTTATGTGAATAACACCCATAGTTCACATCACCATGTGACCAACACCCAAAGGGTTTACTAGAGTCAATAATCTAGTTCACATCGCTATGTGATTAATACCCAAGAGTAATAAGGTGTGATCATGTTTTGCTTGTGAGAGAATTTTAGTCAACGGGTCTGTCATATTCAGATCCGTATGTATTTCGCAAATTTCTATGTCTACAATGCTCTGCATGGAGCTACTCTAGCTAATTGGTCCCACTTTCAATACACATCCAGATTGATACTTAGAGTCATCTGGATTTAGTGTCAAAGCTTGCATCGGCGTAACCCTTTACGACGAACTCTTTATCACCTCCATAATCGAGAAACATTTCCTTAGTCATCCAATTACTAAGGATAATTTTGACCGCTGTACAGTGATATACTCCTGGATCACTATTGTACCTCCCTGTCAAACTCATGGCAAGGTACACAACGTGTTTTGTACACAGCATGGCATACTTTATAGAACCTATGGCTGAGGCATAGGGAATGACTTTCATTCTCTCTATATTTTTCTGCCGTGGTCTGGCTTTGAGTCTTACTCAACTTCACACCTTACAAGTCAGGCAAGAACTCCTTCTTTGACTGATCCATTTTGAACTACTTCAAAATCTTATCAAGGTATGTACTCATCGAAAGTCTTATCAAGCGTCTTGATCTATCTCTATAGATCTTGATGCCCAATATGTAAGTAGCTTCACCAAGGTCTTTTTTTGAAAAACTCTTTTCAAACACTCCTTTATGCTTTTCAGAAAATTCTACATCATTTCCGATCGACAATATGTCATTCACATATACTTATCAGAAAGTTTGTAGTGCTCCCACTCACTTCTTGTAAATACAGGCTTCACCGCAAGTCTGTATAAATCTATATGCTTTGATCAACTTATTAAAGCGTATATTCCAACTCCGAGATGCTTGCACCAGTCCATAGATGGATCGCTGGAGCTTGCACATTTTGTTAGCACCTTTAGGATTGACAAAACCTTCTGGTTGCATCATATACAAGTCTTCTTTAATAAATCCATTAAAGAATGCAGTTTTGTTATCCATTTGCCAGATTTCATAAAATGCGGCAATTACTAACATGATTCGGACAGACTTAAGCATCGCTACGGGTGAGAAAGTCTCATCGTAGTCAACTCCTTGAACTTGTCGAAACCCTTTCGCAACAAGTCGAGCTTTGTAAACAGTAACATTACCGTCTGCGTCGGTCTTCCTCTTGAAGATCCATTTATTTTCGATGGCCTGCCGATCATCGGGCAAGTCAACCAAAGTCCATACTTTGTTCTCATACATGGATCCCATCTCAGATTTCATGGCTTCAAGCCATTTTGCGGAATCTGGGCTCATCATCGCTTCCTCATAGTTCGTAGGTTCATCATGGTCTAGTAACATGATTTCCAGAACTGGGTTGCCGTACCACTCTGGTGCGGAACGTACTCTGGTTGATCTACGACGTTCAGCAGAAACTTGATCTGAAGTTTCATGATCATCATCATTAACTTCCTCACTGATTGGTGTAGGAATCACTGGAACAATTTTCTGTGATGTACTACTTTCCAATCCGGGAGAAGGTACAATTACCTCATCAATTTCTACTTTCCTCCCACTCACTTCTTTCGCGAGAAACTCCTTCTCTAGAAAGGATCCACTCTTAGCAACAAAGACCTTGCCTTAGGATCTGTGATAGAAGGTGTACCCAACAGTTTCTTTTTGGGTATCCTATGAAGATTTACTTCTCCGATTTGGTTTCGAGCTTATCATGTTGAAACTTTTTTCACATAAGCATCGCAGTGCCAAACTTAAAGAAATGACAGCTTAGGTTTCTCGTCAAACCACAGTTCATACGGTGTCATCTCCACGGATTTAGATGGTGCCCTATTTAACGTAAATGTAGCTGTCTCTAATGCATAACCCCAAAAGCGATAGTAGTAGATCGGTAAGAGACATCATCGATCACACCATATCTAATAAAGTATGGTTATGATGTTCGGACACACCATTACACTATGGTGTTCCAGATGGCGTGAGTAGTGAAACTATTTCATATTGTTTTTACTGAAGGCCAAACTCGCTAACTCAAATATTTTATCTCTACGATCATATCGTAGAAACTCTTATTTTCTTGTTACGATGATTCTCCACTTCACTCTGAAATTCTTTGAACTTTTCAAATGTTTCAGACTTGTGCTTCATTAAGTAGATATACCCATATCTGCTCAAATCATCAGTGAAGGTCAGAAAATAACGATACCCGCCGCGAACTTCAACACTCATTGGCCCACATACATCAGTATGTATGATTTCCAACAAATTTGTTGCTCGCTCCATAGTTCCGGAGAACGGAGTTTTAGTCATCTCGCCCATGACGCATGGTTCGCAAGCACCAAGTGATTCATAATCAAGTGATTCCAAAAGTCCATCACTATGGAGTTTCTTCATGCGTTTTACACCAATATGACCAAAACGGCAGTGCCACAAATAAGTTGCACTATCATTATTAACCTTGTATCTTTTGGCTTCAATATTATGAATATGTGTATCACCACGATCGAGATCCAACAAACCATTTTCATTGGGTGTATGACCATAGAAGGTTTTATTCATGTAAACAGAACAACAATTATTCTCTAACTTACATGAATAACTGTATTGCAATAAACATGATCAAATCATATTCATGCTCAACACCAAATAACACTTATTTAGGTTCAACACTAATCCCGAAAGTATAGGGAGTGTGCGATGATGATCATATCAATCTTGGAACTACTTCCAATACTCATCGTCACTTCATCCTTTAATTAGTTTCTGTTCATTATGCAACTCCCATTTCGAGTTACTACTCTTTAGCAACTGAACCAATATCAAATACCGAGGGGTTGCTATGAACACTAGTAAAATACACATCAATAATCTGTATATCAAATATATCTTTGTTCACTTTGCCATCCTTCTTATCCACCAAATATCTAGGGCAGTTCCACTTCTAGTGACCATTTCCTTTGCAGTAGAAGCACTTGTTTCAGGCTTGAGTTTAGCTTTGGGTTTCTTCACGGGAGTGACAACTTGCTTGTCATTCTTCTTGAAGTTCCCCTTCTATCCCTTTGCCCTTTACTTGAAACAAGTGGTCTGGTTAACCATCAACACTTGATGTTCTTTCTTGATTTCTACCTTCGCCGATTTCAGCATTGCGAAGAGCTCGGGAATTACCTTCGTCATCCCTTGCATATTATAGTTCATCACGAAGTTCTACTAACTTGGTGATAGTGACTAGAGAACTTTGTCAATTACTATCTTATCTGGAAGATTAACTCCCACTTGATTCAAGTAATTGTAGTACCCAGACAATCTGAGCACATGCTCACTAGTTGAGCTATTCTCCTCCATCTTGTTGGCAAAGTACTATCAGAAGTCTTATACCTCTCGACACGGGCATGAGTATGAAATACTAATTTCAACTCTTGGAACATCTCATATGCTCCGTGGCGTTCAAACCGTTTTTGAAGTCCCGGTTATAAGCCATAAAGCATGGTGCACTAAACTATCAAGTAGATATCTCAAGGTGGATGATTAGTAGTAGATGCAGATGGATTTCGGTCTACTTACCTCGGCGTACCGCCCATGCTTTGAACATCTACCTTTCTTGCAACTTAGTCAGCATTGGTTTGCGCACATGGTCTTGTCAATTGCCCAGCTGTAATTCGTTTACCTCACATAGCTGTTTTATCGTCTTTTGGGAGAGAGACATCACTAGTGAACATCATGAGACTCCGGTCCATATTACCATCATTGATCACATCCGCTATTTACTTTCCGCTTTTTACTTACTATTGCAATTATACCTATCACTATTATCACTTGCGTTTGATCCTTTGTAAACTACAAGGCCGGAGGGATTGACAACCTCTCTGTACTCGTTGGGAACAAAGTTATTTGTATCTGTGTGCAGGTCCACGTTGATTGCTAATATCTGGCGCCGTTAGCAGTTGACACCTTCTTGTTGAAACTGGGAGTCTCAGGGAAAACGATCCTTGGTATTGCCAAGGGAAAACTTCTGCTACACTGCATCTCAAACCTTCCACTTGGGGTAACCAACGAGGGGTGAGAAGCCACCTAGCACTGTGTAGTTTGCTTCAGTGAGAGAATGTCTGTCCATACATATTATTTGTTCCCCTCCTAGCGTGCCTTTTCCATCCAGTCTGCCCTTATGCCGCGATTCAGGAACACCAATCGGCTTAAGGTCAGGAATAAAGTCAATACAAAACTCAATTACCTCTTCAATACAAAATACCAATCGGATAATGAACACGTTGCCCAATCTTGGGAACGTATGAAATCTCTTGTCAAGAACTGCCCTACTCATGGTTTGACTACTTGGATGGTTATCCAGACTTTTTATGCAGGCTTGAACTTTACCTCGCGGAACTTGTTAGATTCGGCCGCGGGAGGAACCTTTATGTCAACTAAACTTGGTGCTGCCACAAAGCTTCTCGATGAGATGATGACCAACTATTCCCAATGGCACACCGAACGCGCTCCAACAGGTAGGAAGGTAAACTCTGTCTAGGAGATTTCCTCCCTAAATGAAAAAGTTGACTTGATCATGTCTCTACTTTCGAAGAAATCTTCTGTTGATCCTCGTGATGTTCCTTTAAATTCTTTGATTGCTCAAGAACAAGTAGATGTGAACTTTATCTCTAGAAACAATTTTAGTAACAATGCTTATAGGAGTAATTTTGGTAGCAATCCTAGACCGTTCCCCTCTAATTCTTATGGGAACAGCAATGCTTATCCTAGCACCAAGAACTCCACTACTGAACTAGAGATTATGCTTAAAGATTTCATCACTACCCAAAAATCTTTTAATAATAGTGTAGAAGAAAAACTAAACAAACTAGGTGATCTCTCTTCAAAGGTAGACGATTTAGCCAATGAGGTAGAATTGCTTAAAATTAGAACTTCTCCTCTTGAGGAGAGGAAGGTCACTCCTATTAATGCTATTCAAGTGCAAATTAATGAAAATATTAGGATGATGGCTAAACTTAAAGAGAGATGGGCTAGAGAAAGGGAGGAAGAAGATAGGATTAAGAGCCTTCCTACCCACCACACTGTTGCTACTATCCAAGTTGTTGAGGATATCCAAACTCTTAGCACCCAATGCACTCCTGGTCCCGATGGACCTATTAATGGTGATGCTATGACTATAGAAACTACCAAACAAGTGAACC
The DNA here is from genome assembly GCA_902687465.1 of Secale cereale. Classification (NCBI taxonomy): domain Eukaryota; kingdom Viridiplantae; phylum Streptophyta; class Magnoliopsida; order Poales; family Poaceae; genus Secale; species Secale cereale. The sequence continues at coordinate 30,261,185 of LR738715.1, read as the reverse complement.
TAAAGGACACCACTACCACCTTACTTGATGTTAGTGACCTTGATTTTGACAATTACACTCTTACCGAAGTTATTGATTTCCTTCACAAGATGTCTAGAGATCCCCGCACTAGCACGATTAACCTTGCCTTCACAGAGCATATCACTAATGCTCTTATCAAAGCTAGGGAGGAGAAACTTAGAGTAGAAGCCTCCATACCCAGAAAGCTAGAAGATGGTTGGGATCCTATGATAAAAATTAAGTTGAATAACTTCTCTTGCTATGCTTTATGTGATGTTGGTGCTAGTACCTCTGTTATGCCCAAAAGAATATATGATATGCTTAAATTGAAACCTTTTGATTCTTGTTCTTTTGGTGTTCGTCTCGTTGATTCTTCCATAAAGAAACCTTTGGGGAGGATCGACGATGTTCTTATCATTGTCAATGACAACTATGTTCCCGTTGATTTTACTATTATGGATATTGGATGTGAACCTTCGTGTCCAATTATTCTGGGACGTCCTTTTCAACGCACCGTTGGTGCTATCATTGACATGAAAGAGGGTAATATAAAATTCCAGTTTCCTCTCAAGAAAGGGATGGAACACTTCCCTCGAAAGAAGATTAAGTTACCTTTTGAGTCCGTTATACGGGCTAGCTATTCTTTTACTCTTGATAAAACTTGATCTCTATGCATTATGCCTAGCTTAAAGGCATAAAAGAAAGCGCTTTTGGGAGGCAGCCCAATGAATAAATTTTATTTTGTTTTTTTGTGTCTTGATGTTGTTACTACTGTAGCATCATCATTGTATCTTTCCTTTTCAATTTTGTGCCAAGTATAGCCTCTGATTGCAAGAAAGTTCAAAAGTTGTGACGTGCTGTCCAGGAAACAGATTCTGTCCTTGGATAGAAAACTTCGTATAAAATCACCAGATCATCTTTTCGGTCTGAATTTTTTCGACAGCGTGCTCTATATAATTTTCTTTCGTGCGTCTGTTCTGAGTTTTTTTATTAGAGCTGCAGAAGTGCCCCGGAAAAATCATTTACTACCTGCTGTTCTGTTTTTCACAGATTCTGTCATGTTTTGCCTTTCCTTCATTTTGCAAACCTAGAGCTTGCTTTTTCTTTGCAAAAACCTTTTGGCAATCTTGAGAAACAGTAGAACTTCAAGAATATCTTTATTTCCAGTAAGGGACAATTATTTTATTATGGGTACTAACCTCGCTAATCAGATTCTGATGAGTTATGTATGAAGGGAGTTTTCAATTGTGCGAGGGAAGATGATAAAAAGATTCAGGAGTGTCAAACGCTCAAGCTTGGGGATGCCCCCATGCACCCCCAAGAAATATTCAAGGAGACTCAAGCGTCTAAGCTTGGGGATGCCCCCGTGCATCCCCTTCTCCATCAACATTATCAGTTCGTCTTTCGTTCCACTATATTTTAATCACTTCATGTGTTATGTGCTATGCTTGGAGTGTCTTGCTTTTAGTTTTCCTTTTAGTTTTCTTTTAGCTTTTCATAACGAGTCGGAACTCAGATTTCTTTATGTGGGAGAGAAACACGCTCCACTTCTACCTAGAACATAACATAGAATTTTCATATCTATCTCTGATGTGTGTGTTATTTGTCTTTCAATAAGCTACTATCATGCTTAGCTCTTAGTTTTCATGCTTATCTTTTTAAAGAGCTTTCGTTTAGTTGGTTGCTTGAACTCTCTTTAGTCATCATGCTTATCTTATTAAGAGAGTTTGCTTCCGTTGCATTGGTTGATATGTCTATGATAAAGATGCTACGTGCATAATGGCGCTTAGTAGTTCAGGTTTTCTTATGGTTAGTCTCAAATAGCTGGGGTGTTCCCAATGTGTTATTGGAGTACCAACATGATTGGTTTGCCTATGATGTGGTATGGTTTAGTAATATCTTCCTTCAAAGAATTTATTTTGATTGACTTGGCGTATGTTCACGCATATTTAAGACTGTAAAGAAAGTCTGTCAAGCCTTGATGATCTTTTGTTTCTGAGTAGCGATATAACTTCCATGCCTGATTCAATGTTGCTTTGTCCCTCTGCATGATTATGACCGTCATTGCTCTCTTAGTTGGTCGCTCCCAGTCTTTTGCTAACCTCCACCTGTACTAAGCGGACTGACTGCTTGTGCATCCACATCCTTTTAATCCAGTTATGCCATATGAGTCCACCATACCTTCCTACATGGTATTTACCTGCCATTCCTAACGGAGACTTGCATGTACCATCTCGAAATTATTCAAAGAAAAAGCATTCCTATTTTGTGCCTCTGTTGTAAGTCCATGAGGAAGTAGTGGTTAATTCATGATCTTTTTAAGTTGGACAAGCTTCACCCCGGGATTGCATGTATAATGTGCAAACCCATAATACGAGAAGGAACTGGCATTGAGTGCGCTCGGCTCAAAAAGATAATATAACAAACAAACCCTCCTTCACGCTTTGTTCATGAGAAATCAGAAAACTTTGACAGTGATAAACAAAGGGGATTAAGAGGATGTGATCGTCCTCATTCGGGAGCCATTCCTCGAAACTTGTCCATCTCAAGAAGTGATTGAGTTGTCTACTAGCATTCGTTGACGAAACATGCATGATCTAAAAAAAATTATTACCTCTGTTTTTAAAACCAAGAGCTCTGGTACATGTTTTGTCTTTGTTTCCGATTACGGGTTTTCAACCTTGCCAACAAAAGCCACGGTTCGAGAGTCTCCACCTTCTTTTAAAGCACCAACTACTGAGAGCATGATTGTCATTCTGAGTGTAATGTGCATTGTCCCAAAGTAGCATTGTCTTTTGCATGATTGTGATATCGTTTATTCTGAAATCATTGTATCTAGTCATCACTTAAACCTTGGAGGTGCCCCTGCATTTATGTTTTGCTTCACTAAAGGGGGCAAGCTAGATATCACTTTATCATATTTGCACACCATGTTCATTACAAATCTATTTGATGTTTTAGTATCATATTGTAAAACTTTAAGTTCTTTGTGATTTTCTCATGAGGCAACTTAATTACTATATATTCATTGTCTCAGTAAGCTTTTGTCATGTGACTATGAAAAAGTCCTATATGGTTAATAGCATGTCACCACAGAAATTATTCTTGTTATCATTTACCTACTCGAGGACGAGCAGGAATTAAGCTTGGGGATGTTGATACGTCCAAAACGTATCTATAATTTCTGCTTGCTCCATGCCTCTTTTGGGTGATATTGCTATGTTATTTGTACACTTCCATACACTTTTGACCATATTTGGACTAACCTATTAACTCAGTGCACCCCAGTGCCAGTTTCTGTTTTCGGCTGTTTTTGTATTTCAGGTTTTCACTTTCCGAGAACTGCCAGAAAAAATCCAGAAAAATTATATAAAAAATCAGCGTTCCAGAAGCTACCAGGCACCCGAAGCACAGCCGGAGGGGGGCCGCCAGGCGCCCTGGTGGCGCGCCCCCTGGGCCGCGCCGGGGGGGGGGCGCCTGGGCCCCCCGAGCCTCGTCTGACGCCCCCCTTTGGCATATATTTAAAGCGTCTCCCGAAACCCTCGAGACGGGAACTCTTTTTCGCGATCTCATCTCTGTTCCGCCGCCGCCGCCGCTTCCAAGATCGGGAGCACCAGGAGAACTCTTCCCGGCACCCTGCCGGAGGGGAGGATCACCACCGGGAGCTTCTCCACCACCATGGACGCCTCCCGGATGAGTTGTGAGTAGTCTCCCTTGGACCATGGGTCCATGACTAGTAGCTATGTGATGTTCTCCTCCCGTTCTTGTGCTTCACTAATTAGTCCTCGTGAGCTGCCCTACATGATCGAGGCACATATGTAATCCTTATGCTGTTGCTATGATGAGTTTGCTGGGATCCGATGGATTATGAGATTATGTTCAGATTGTGTTTGAGTAATATATTTGATTCACCTCTTTTATATTTATGTTCGTAAGTAATTCTTGCATGTTCTCCGTTGTTACTTATTGCTTTGGCCAAGTAGTAGGTAGTGACTCCAAGAGGGAACGTTATGCTTGATTGTGGGTTCATGCCCCTCGATGACTAGTTTGAGTGACAGAAACATGAGTCTAGGGGATGTGTTGTTGCCACAAGGGGGAAAACAACGGTGCTTGTGCCCGCGGGTGCAAGGATTGTTTACTTTACGCAAAGTTCTTTTAATGCAGTTGTCTGTTGCTTTGAGTTTACACTATGGGTGGGACTCGCAACTTAATACCAGCGAGATATTCTGGATAGATATCTCAAGGTGGATGATTAGTAGTAGATGCAGATGGATTTTGGTCTACTTACCTCGGCGTACCGCCCATGCTTTGAACCTCTACCTTTCTTGCAACTTAGTCAGCATTGGTTTGCGCACATGGTCCTGTCAATTGCCCAGCTGTAATTTGTTTACCACACATAGCTGTTTTATCGTCTTTTGGGAGAGAGACATCACTAGTGAACATCATGAGACTCCAGTCCATATTACCATCATTGATCACATCCGCTATTTACTTTCCGCTTTTTACTTACTATTGCAATTATACCTATCACTATTATCACTTGCGTTTGATCCTTTGTAAACTACAAGGCCGGAGGAATTGACAACCTCTCTGTACTCGTTGGGAGCAAAGTTATTTGTATCTGTGTGCAGGTCCACGTTGATTGCTAATATCTGGCGCCGTTAACAGTTGACACCTTCTTGTTGAAACTGGGAGTCTCAGGGAAAACGATCCTTGGTATTGCCAAGGGAAAACTTCTGCTACACTGCATCTCAAACCTTCCACTTGGGGTAACCAACGAGGGGTGAGAAGCCACCTAGCACTGTGTAGTGTGCTTCAGTGAGAGAATGTCTGTCCATACATATTATTTGTTCCCCTCCTAGCGTGCCTTTTCCATCCAGTCTGCCCTTATGCCGCGATTCAGGAACACCAATCGGCTTAAGGTCAGGAATAAAGTCAATACAAAACTCAATTACCTCCTCATTGTGGCGGCCCTTGGAGATGCTTCCTTCTGGCCTAGCACGGTTATGAACATATTTCTTTAAGACTCCCATGAACCTCTCAAAGGGGAACATATTGTGTAGAAATACAGGACCCAAAACGTTAATCTCTTCACATAGGTGAACTAGGACGTGCGTCATGATGTTGAAGAAGGATGGTGGGAACACCAACTCGAAACTGACAAGACATTGCACCAAATCATTCTCTAACCTTGGTATGATTTCTGGATCGATTACCTTCTGAGAGATTGCATTGAGAAATGCACATAGCTTCACAATGGCTAATCGAACGTTTTCCGGTAGAAGCCCCCTCAATGCAACCGGAAGCAGTTGCGTCATAATCACGTGGCAGTCATGAGACTTTAGGTTCTGGAACTTTTTCTCTGCCATGTTTATTATTCCCTTTATATTTGACGAGAAGCCAGACGGTACCTTAATACTGAGTAGTCATTCAAAGAAGATTTCCTTCTCTTCTTTGGTAAGAGCGTAGCTTGCATGACCCTGATGTATGCCATCTTTTCCGTGCTTACGTTGCTGGTTCTCCCGTGCCTCAGGTGTATCTTTTGTCTTCCCATACACGCCCAAGAAGCCAAGCAGGGTCACACAAAGATTCTTCGTCACGTGCATCACGTCGATTGCGGAGCGGATCTCTAGGTCTTTCCAATAGGGCAGGTCCCAAAATATAGATTTCTTCTTCCACATGGGTACGCGTCCGTCAGCGTCATTCGGAACAGGTTGTCCATCAGGACCCTTTCCAAAGACCACCTTCAAATCCTTGACCATATCATGTACATCAGCACCAGTAGGGTGGCGAGGCTTCGTCCGGTGATCCGCCTCACCTTTGAAATGCTTGCCTTTCTTTCTTACGGGATGCCTGCTCGGAAGAAATCGACGATGTACCAGGTACACATTCTTCTTACAATTAGCCAAATATATACTGTCGGTATCGTCCAAACAGTGCGTGCATGCGCGGTATCCCTTGTTTGTCTGTCCTGAAAGGTTACTGAGAGCCGGCCATTCATTGATGGTCACGAATAGCAACTCCTTTAGGTCAGATTCTTCCCCCATGTGCTCATCCCATGCACATACACCTGTCCATTCCACAGTTGTAAGAGTTCTTCAACTAATGGCCTTAGGTACACATCAATGTCGTTGCTGGGTTGCTTAGGGCCTTGGATGAGCACTGGCATCATAATGAACTTCCGCTTCATGCACAACCAAGGAGGAAGGTTATACAAACATAGAGTCACAGGCCAGGTGCTATGGTTGCTGCTCTGGTCCCCAAAAGGATTAATGCCATCTGCACTTAGACCAAACCATACGCTCCTTGCGTCATCTGCAAACTTCTTCCCGTACTTTCTTTCGATTTTTCTCCACTGCGACCCGTCAGCGGGTACTCTCAACTTTCCGTCTTTCTTACGGTCTTCTCTGTGCCATCGCATCGCCTTGGCATGCTCTTTGTTTTCGAACAAACGTTTCAACCGTGGTATTATAGGAGCATACCACATCACCTTGGCAGGAATCTTCTTCCTGGGGCGCTCGCCCTCGACATCACCGGGTCATCGCGGCTGATCTTATAGCGCAATGCACCGCACACCGGGCAAGCGTTCAAATCCTTGTACTCACCGCGGTAGAGGATGCAATCATTAGGGCATGCACGTATCTTCTGCACCTCTAACCCTAGAGGGCAGACAGCCTTCTTTGCTTCGTACGTACTCTCGGGCAATTCGTTGTCCTTTGGAAGCATATCCTTTATCATTACCAGCAACTTTCCAAATCCCTTGTCAGATACACCATTCTCTGCCTTCCATTGCAGCAATTCCAGTGTGGTGCCCAGCTTTTTCTTGTCACCTACGCAATTCGGGTACAACAATTTTTTGTGATCCTCTAACATGCGCTACAACTTCTTCTTCTCCAAATCACTTGCGCAGTTCTCTTTGCATCGGCAATGGCCCGACCTAGATCATCAACGGGCTCATCTGATGCCTCTTCTTCAGCTTCTTCCCGCATTGCCGGCTCAGCTTCTTCCCGCATTACCGGCTCAGCTTCTTCCTCCATTGTTGTATCATCGTATTCAGGGAACCCATGGCCAGGATAACTATCGTCGTCCTCTTCTTCTTCATTGTCTTCCATCATAACCCCTCTTTCTCCGTGCTTGGTCCAAACATTATAGTGGGGCACGAAACCGGACTTCAACAGGTGGACGTGAATGGTTCTTGACTTAGAGTAATTTAGACCATTCTTACAGACAGCACATGGACAAGGCATAAAACCATCCGCCCGCTTGTTTGCCTCAGCCGCAAGCAGAAAAGTTTGCACGCCATTAATGAACTCGGGAGAGCATCGGTCATCGTACATTCATTGTCGGCTCATCTTCAATACACAGCACCAAAAACACCAACTTAGTACAAGTTCATACATAAAGTTCATACAACACTTAAATGCAACAAACAAATAACTCTCTAGCTAAAGCATTTAAATGCAACAACAAATGCGATCAAGATCGCAACTAAGGTAACAATTGATCCAACAGCATAATGATACCAAGCCTCACTATCGATGGAATATTTTCTAAACTTTCTAATCTTCAAACGCATTTTCTCCATCTTGATCTTGTGATCATCGACGACATCGGCAACATGCAACTCCAATTCCATCTTCTCGTCCTCAATTCTTTTCAATTTTTCTTTCAAGTACTCGCTTTCTCTTTCAACTAAATTTAACCTCTCCTACATATGCAAACTAAGTGTTATTTTGGACCTCAAATTTCATATAAATCAAATACTAGACATATATTTCCTCCCAAATTACTAAACTCGCAAATTAATCACTATATAAAGCATTGCAAGAGCTAATCTAGCAATGAGAGATGAAAGGACAAAGTTGCTAACCTTTGTGATCATTTGAATGGATGGGGGCCTTCAAATCTTGACAAATTTTGGGCAAAATGTGTGATGAGCTCGAGAGGAAGAGGGGAAGAACAGAGAGGAGAGGGGAAAGAGGAAGAACAGAGCGAGCTCGGGTGGACGAAGGGTTTATGTACGACCACCTTTAGCACCGGTTCGTGCCAAGAACCGGTACTAAAGGTGATGGAGGGGCCCCAGACTGACAACATCCTGCCACCAGTCTCATTAGTACCGGTTCGTGGCACGAACCGGTGCTAAAGGTTCGCCACGAACCGGTACTCATTAGTGCCGGCTCAAATTCAAATCGGCACTAATGTGCTTCACGTTTGACCCTTTTTCTACTAGTGCACCATGGTTCGAAGCAAGATCACCTACTATGCCATGCTGACGCCGGAGCGCCGCTACGAGATCCAGCAGCAGATCCGGGCGAGGGAAGCTGCTCATGCCGCCCGCATCGCTGTCGGGCTGCCTCCGGACTCGCCGGAGCCGGAGGAGGAGGAGGAGGAGGAGGAGGAAGAGATGGCTCCGATGGAGGTGGAGGAGGAGGAGGATCTGGACCAGCAGGTGCCACCCTTCAACATGGAGCAGGTGAAGGCGGAGTACGCCGTCATCCAGTCCGACGAGATGGCCGAGCAGCAGGCCATCCTGGAGTCCATCCAGGATGAGGTCTATGTGGAGGCCAACCGGGCATTCCTCTGTCGGGAGTAGGCGGAGACCGACGCCCTCTTCACCGAGCTCGACGCGGAGATAGAGACGGAGGAGGCCGGAGCGGAGCAGACGAAGGAGCCGGAGCTACAGCTGTCGCCCATGCTGCCGGAGCCGGGGACGGAGATCGTCGTGATCTCCGACGAGAAGTAGGTAGGATCAACGTACTACGTAGGTTCTACTCTTTGTATGTTTTTGTATGGATATAAGAATCCAGTATAAGATGTTCGGATGCAATAAGTGAAATTTCAGACGTGCGCAACTTGATCCACGATCTCCTCCAACAAAAAAAAAAATGAATAGTATCCTGAATTACTTGTCCTTTTTGGATGTATGTAGACCTAAAATATGTGTAAATACATCTATTTCTGTGGCAAGTTATTAGAGATGGGGGAGTAATACATAAATCACAACATAAGAAAAACGAGAAGGAAATCCCTCGCATTGTTTCCACACACACATGCATGCCGTCAATGTGCCCATGCCAAGTCTTCACTGTACGGAGTAGTAGTAATTACTACGACTACAAGGTGGCCTCATCAAAGGAGAAAAAGGATGAAAGTTAGAGGGGTCCGGCAGTAATAATGGAGGTCACAGCACAGATGACCAAATCAAAAGCGCGGGCTTTTAGCCTTTGCTAAATGATAATCCTAATCACGTGCGTATACTAGTTGGTAGCAAAGCTACAATACATACACACGTGCAAAGTGAAGCAAAAAGGTTGACAGCGAACAAAGTTATTCCGGCGTATGCTATAGAGACCGGCAGGCGGCTAAATTTGGTGTTTTGAACTTTTGCAAAATTTGAGCGAGATCTGATCCTGGTTCAAAAAAATTGGGATCGGATTATTTTTCTACCGTCAAGATCGATAACGATAAGGTATACTAGCCTACCGCCAGACCCCTGGCGGTAGGCAACCTATCCACGCTAGCGTAGTTCTGCCCTACCGACAAACAGGTAAGCGGTAGCCTGTGTACCCCTACCGCCGAGGTGCCGGCGATTGATGAGTACATGCATTATATATTGTACTTATATTATTTTTTTACGGTAGGGCGTGCACCCCTACCGCCAATGGCTCCGGCGGTAGGCTGTTATACCCTACCGCCATCGAACCTGACAGTAGAAAAAATGTCAGATCTTAAAAAAAATCAAACCAGGCAGATCTTCCGTAAAAGAGCCAAAAACCGAAATTGTCCTTGACAGGCAGAATCTTATTTACATACCTGTGTGAGAATGTGAATAAAAAGTGGTTGGCCAAAAGGAGAGTAGTATCTGCATATTTATCTTATTTATTATTCATTTTACATCTAGCGAAAAGTAGTACTATGCCTCGTTTTCAATAAAAATGGGCAGGGAGGAAACCCCTTTTCATAATAATAAAAACTAGTACTGCCTTTGTGACTAAACACAAAGACATTTTTGCAGTTCAATTGATCCAATTACACTGTAAAAACGTCTTATATTTAGTTATCTTTTTTTCGGGTGAATAAAAATCAGTCAACAAAGAAAATCAGTAATAGCTCCCAAAAAAGCAATAGTAGTAGCTGGAAAGGAAATAGATATATTCGCCAAGAAAAGGAAATTAAAAAGAGCGGCAGTTGCTGTAACACCTCAGATGTAACAATTCCATTTATGGCAATATAATCTTCGTTGACTTAATCAATTCCATTATGAACTCTTCCTTCTTTTCAGGTTTCTTTGTTTTGTGTGTGCGTGTGTGCATATCATCCATGTCATGTCATCATGTGCATTACATTGCATTCGTGTTGTCACTTGCACCCGGTCATGCTCGCCTCTTCCCGTTGTTCGTTTCGAGTTCCGACACTCACACACGTGCCCGTGGCATCTCCGAGTCCTTCTATCGTTTGTGGCCGTGGAACGTTCTCGCAATGAGGTGAGACTTGTCGTACGTTGTTGTTTTAGTACATGTAGGCCGTCTGTCAAGTTTCGTCGCGTTTGGAGGTCGTTTGATACCCCAACGGTTAACCTCGTGGGCTAAAAGCTCCTCTTCCTTTTGGCCCAACACCCCCTCCACAACAACCCACTAACCCAGCACAACCACCCCCATCCTTTCGGTCGTCGGATCGTGATCGTGTGGGTGAAAACCGCACCTCATTTGGACACTCCTAACTCCCTCTACCTATAAAACAGCCCCATCCCCTCCATTTTCGGGTAAAAAACCCTAGATCCGTCTCCCTCTCCGCGCCGGACACGTCCGCCGTCTGCCTCCTCCAACCACAGCGCGACACGTGTCCGCCCCCGCCGCCGGATCCCACCGCGCCACCGCGGCCCGCTCGAGCCCGGGGCAGGCCCGGCCGCCACCGCCGCGTAGGCCCGAGTGCCCGGCCGCGCCCGCTCCTCCGCGCCCCGCATCGCCGGCTCGGCCCCGCGCCGCCGCTCCGCTCCACTCCGGCCGGCGAGCTCGAGCTCCGACGCCGGCCGTCTTCCTACATGCCGTCGCGCACTGCCGCCTCCACCCACCTCCGACCCGCCGCTGCCGCTCCGGCACAGACCGCCGCGCCACCGCGAAGCTCCCCCGCGCCTCCACCGGCCGACCTCCGGGCGCCACCGGCCGGAACCGAAGCCGCCGCCGCCGCCCCGAGTCGCCTCCTTCCGACTGTCGCCGCCTCCACCCCGCCGGCCTCGCTCCTCCAACTCCGTTGAGCTCCAACCATCTTCTTCATCTCCAGCGAGGTCCCGTGGATCGCGACCAGATCCACCCACTCCTCCATCCAAACGCCTCTGACCCGTCCCGGATTTCCCCATCCCGCACGGATCCATCCCGCGTTGACTTTTCGCGGAGGTAAAATTCCACTAAGTCTTAGATCCGTGTAAATTTGTTGCCTCCTTTGACATGTGGTAACTTTGTTCTCGTTGCTCCTTTTTGCGCATATGATATATCGAAATGTTCGTCTCGTCATGCTCTACATGTTAGTAGTAGTTCCATGCATGTTAGGGTTCATCTAGATGTCTTAATCTTCGTGGGAAGAGTGCTTCGTGATGAAACTGTTTCAGCACTTGTTGTCTGAATAATTTTGTTGGCATGTTCGTGAGCTAGTAACTTTGTGCATGTTGGTCCAAATGGAGTGTATGATACGTCCAGATGTTCGTCTTGTGATGCTCTTCATGATGGATGCATTTGCAAGCATGATAGGTTGCATTATGCCATGTTTATCTCTGTTGCAAAAGTGCATGTGGCTGATAAGTGTCTGAACTTGTTATGAGATGATGTTTTAGCTTGCCTGTGTATATTAATCCATGTGTCATATGAGCTAGGTGTCAATATGAGTTTTGCTCATTGAAATGTGCTCTACATGATAGATTCATTTTCATGCCATGATATGTCTTGAGATGAGTGCATCAAGCTTGTTAACATGTCATCGTGATGTTAAATTTCTGCTAAGTGTGAATCTGTTAATTTTTATGCCCTGCTCCCATGATGCCACCATCATTGTTGTGCATGTTTAGAGTTGTCCAGTGGGTGTTCCTTGATGTATATGTTATGCTCTAACTATCCATGCTCTGGTTTGCCATGATGCCATGATGTAGCTTGTTCTTATGAGGCCCTCAAGTTGCTATAAAATGTTTCTGTCAGCATGCCCAAATTTTGCCAAGCCTGGATAAACTTTTGCACTTTTGCCATGATGTTTGAGACATGTTCTAGTATGTTGTAGAAGTAGTCATGTGGTTATTCTTGAAGAGAATGATATGTATGTTATTGCCATGCATTTTGTTTGCATGATGACTTGCTGTAACTTGTTGTTTTCATGCTCTCAAGTGTCTATAAAATGTATCTTTCAGCATGTTATCAGCAAGTTCAGTTTTTCCATGTGAATAGCTGATGTTCTATGCATCCTATGACCATGTTCTTGCCATGTGTAGCTTCTCAAACATGTCTACTTGCTGTTGGTTATATTTCCATGCCATGCTATGCTTTGAGTCGAGTTGCACAAGCTTGCAAACATGCCTACTTATTGTAATTTCTGCCATGCCTTGTAATTTTCATTAAGTCTGAGAAATCTATAAACTTATTGAATCTTGTCATGCTTGTTTAATTGCGTTCCAGCAAGTTTTTGGGTGTGCTCTAAGTTCATGCTTGTTAAGTATCATGTTTATTTCACAGCCGTGCCTTTTGTATTCATGTTTGGGTGCTGTAGCATAATTATATCTTGCTCCAAAGATGCCATGTCGCTGTAAACTGCAGTTTTGCATTGCATATTGTTTTGCTTGTCATTTGCAAACCGTGCATCCGTTTTCGGTGATCTTTATATCGATTTCGACCGAAATATTCCCATCTATCCAGTGGCTTACTTGGTTACCCAAGATGAGGCCATTTCCATCACCTTCTCCTTAGGCTCGAGAGCATCCTCATGCATATGCACATCATACTTGCATTCCATGACATGACTTGCAACATGTTGATTGTGCATTGCACCGTGTTTGATATTGTGCCGTTGTTGTGCTCTTGTGTTGGGTAGAGCTGAGAGCCGATACCGAGTTCAAGGATCTTGTCGAGACTGAGTTCGAGGAGCCGTCTTACCATCCCACCGGCGACTTACCAAGCAAGATGACCATTCCCCGATATCACCTCTATCTTTGCGTATGCTAGTTGTCTCGTTCTTTAGCTTTGCCTCGATGCCTATTCATGTTTGTCAGCCTCCTATTGTTGCCATGAAACACTCTAACCGCCTTCCTAGCAAAACCGTTGATTGGCTAAGTACGCTTGCTCAGCCCCTCTTATAGTGTTGCTAGTTGCATGTGAAGGTTGAAGATCGCTCCGTGATGAACTTGTTTGTTGGGATAACACAATATATATCTATGTTAATCAATGCACATATATATTGGCAATGGTGGAAGGCTTGGCCTTCTGCTTGGTGTTTTGTTCCACTCATGCCACCTTAGGACCCGATAAACCGGTGTTATGTTCCTTGATTTTTGCATTCCTAACACAGTTGGGGTTTATGGGCCCCCCTTGATAATTCGCACTGCTTAAAGCTTTTCCAGCAAGGCCCAACCTTGGTTTTACCATTTTCCATAACTAAATAACTTGCATAGGTACTTTCCGGACCCCGAAGACTTAATTTTACAACCCGGGCCAGTGGTCCTCATGAGTGTTGGTCCAAACATGTCAACCGCCGGTGGCCGCCAGGGGCAACTCTGGTATTTTGGCCTACCGCAAGTTTAGACAATCTGATCGTGGCCTGAGATGAGATACGCGCGGCTCTTATTAGGGTGTCGGCACGTCGGGAGGCTTTGCTGGATTAGTTTTACCTTTGTCGAAATATCTTGAGCACGGGATTCCGAGAATACTCGGGTCTTCCCACTTTGGAGTTGCGACTCCGCAGATCGTGAGCTTGTGATGGGCTAAGTCGGGACACCCCTGCAGGGTTTGATCTTTCGAAAGCCGTGCCCGCGGTTATGTGGCAGATGGGAATTTGTTAATATCCGGTTGTAGATAACTTGTCACCTATTCAGAAGAATACACTACCTGTGTGAGTAACCGTGATGGTCTCTTTCCGAAGGGCTTCGGGAAGTGAACACGGTGGGGTTATGTTTGGCCGTGTGTAGTTAGGATCACTTCTTGATCAACTTGGCGATCGTTGGCACTTTTTTTCATCTCGCTCTAAACTCGTAAGCTAGTTGCTTAATGCTGCTGCAAACACTTTTACGGCCTTTCCACACCTAAGGCTTTGGTAGTTTCAATACCCGGGAACGGGATTGCTGGGTCCTTTGTGGCTCACAGATTCTACACACACCAGATGCATGTACCGCCGAGAACGATGCATGAGATGGATCAAAACTTCACTGGGAGTTCGATGAAGAGTGTGGTCGTTACTATGTTTCATATCACGACGATCAGTAGTGGTTCCTACTAGGGGCGATCAGGCCTTGTGTTATGGTATCTTTCTCGTTTGGATTTTCGTCCTTAGTCGGGCCCTGTGTTGTTCGGATGATTGTATGTTATTGTATTCATTGTGTGATGTGGCAAGTGTAAGCCAACTATCTTTTCTATTTCATCCCTGAACTTTTACATGAGATGTGCAAAGATACCATACTTGAGATCATTCTAGTATGCGATTATGTCTTTAAGTCGTGCCTCGACACGTAGGAGACATAGTCGCATACTGGGCATTATAAGTTGGTATTCAGATCCTTCTCCGACCTAGGAGCCCCCTGATTGATCGAACCGCCGACTGTTGAGTCTAGGCACACACACAAAATGTTTTGAGTCCTATATATATATCGAAAAGTAGGATTTATTTTTACACCTCATCCCCTTCATCGCTCTGGTGAGGACTCCAGACGTTGTTCTATCTCCTCTACTTTCAAAATTTCACCAAATTGTTTTTAGGATCACGCGCGTATTTTTTGGCTTGTTCCGATATCTTTGCGACGAGAACATTGTTCTCGATGCCTCCTATCATTTAGGGGTTGTGGCAATGTCCCGGGGAGTTGAGGTCTGAGGTGTTGTCGTCACAAATGTATCGTAGCGGTTCTAGAATACCAGAGGCGGCCGACATCGAAAACTCTTCTATGCATGTCTAGTGGTGAGATAACCCCGACGTCACCCAGTACTGGGGAGATAGTTTGGGAGTATTGCCACAG
The DNA here is from genome assembly GCA_902687465.1 of Secale cereale. Taxonomy (NCBI): domain Eukaryota; kingdom Viridiplantae; phylum Streptophyta; class Magnoliopsida; order Poales; family Poaceae; genus Secale; species Secale cereale. The sequence goes on along the minus strand of LR738715.1, from coordinate 30,245,989 downwards.
CTAGTATAGCGGATGCGTTTCGAAGGTCCAAGGTAAACAGTTTCCAAAGATGACTGGTTATGTGTTGACAGATGGATACAGCTGGATGTAGGTTTAGAGTTGAGTGCGCGGTGATTCCCCTGTATCCCCAGCACCAGATTGCATAACCGGAAAGCTTCGGGAATTAATAGGTGGGTTTCAAGTAGCTCGTAGGTAATCTTCCTACAGGTGCATGATATGAGGTTTGGGGTTCAACATCTAGTGAAGAGGTTTCATGGGCGCTGTTTCAATTGGGAGTTGCATCTTAAAGGGTCCTTGGCTATGTTGATCCGGGGATTGCAAGACCCTTTGTAACACATACCATGGAGCATTCGGCACAAACATGTGGGACGAAACTTCTATCATGTATTTGTTCCATCTACACCTTGTTGTTTTATTTTATCTTTTGTCTCCTAAGTGGCTTCTCGACAAGATTGTTGTACCATTAAGTTGTGGAATTCATTCGTTCATTTTGTTTGAATGTTCATTGTGAAGACTATTGTTGCAAATATCTAGTCGTTGATTCATCTTATCTGTTTTGCATCAATGGCTAACGGTTGTCATCATATTCAGGATGGCTCCTAAGAAGGTTCCCAACCCAAACCAAGAGGGTGAAGAAGAGCGTCCTCCTTCCCCTCCTCCTCCATCTGAGGCATGGAGAGCGATTATGCAGGCAACCAACTAGAACACTCAGATGCTAATGCAAATGATGCAGAATTTCCAAGCAAATCAAGGCAAACAAGGGAACCAAGGCCATGGCAATCTATTCAATCAACCTCACTTTGCGACACTGAACCAATTCCTGGCAAACCAACCAAAGTCTTTCAGTTACTGTGTGGACCCGCTAGATGCTGAAGATTGGATCACAGACATCAAAAAGCACTTTGAATGCAGTAACGTAAGATCTGAGGATTATGTCAAGTTTGCCACTTTCCAACTCAAAGATCAAGCTGCAGATTGGTGGCAACAGTACAAAGATTCCAGAGGTGGCCGTGAGATCTCGTGGACTGATTTCTGCAGAGATTTCCGTTCTCATCACATTCCAACTAGTGTCATTGAAGGAATGCGTGAGTAATTCCGCAACCTGAAGCAAGGCACCATGTCCGTCTATCAATACAATGTCAAGTTCCAGAATCTTGCCCGTTATGCGAAGCAAGACATCCCCGATGCCAAGAGCAAGATATACCAGTTCCGAGGTGGTCTGAAAGATGAACTCCAACTTGTTCTCACCTTGTTCGAGCCGGATGAATTTGATCAATTCTACAATATGGCTCTCAAGCAAGAGGCAGCTCAGCTCAAGTGTGAAGCTTCCAAAAGGAGGATAAGAGATGTTGTTCACTCCTCCTCTTCCTCTCAAGTGGTTGCCAAGCAGTAGAAGTTCTGGCTACCGCCTGCTCCAGTGCTCCGTCCTCCCAGTCACAACAAGCACTCAGGTGGTCATGGATTCTCCCACCCACCCAACCCAAGCAACCAGTCCAAGTCTCAGTTCCAAGCTCCAAGACCAAGTGGTCCTTATCATCAGCCACTTTCAGAAGTTACTTGCAACAAGTGTGGCCAGAAGGGTCACTATGCTAACAAATGTACTCAAAGGCGCCTTCCGCCTCCTCCACCTGTCAGCAATGTTATTGTCAAGCACAATCCCAAGTATGCAAGAGTGAACCTGATGAATGTGACTCAAGCAGAGAATTCTTCTGATGTGATAATTGGTAATCTTCCAGTTAATTCAATTCCTACAAAAGTTTTGTTCGATTCTGGTGCATCGATGTCCTTCATTTCAAAACCTTTTGCATCCAAGCATGAAGTTCCACTCCAAGAGCTGCCAACGTCTCCAACTGAGGTCTCATCGGGAATACAAATGAATTCTCGCTACATGGCTACGGACATATCTATTCATATGGGTGATTGCAGTTTTCTGGTTTCAACGGTTGTTCTCAGTAACTCCGACATTGATCTTATTCTTGGGATGGATTGGCTCGCCAAGCATGATGCAAATATTGATTGTGCAAATAAGGAGGTCAAGCTAACTCATCCAGACGAAGACGTGATTATCTTCGCAGCTCGAGATAACACAATCAGGCTATTCTCTCTCAATGACAAGGGCGAGATTAATGCCATTTCTCAGATTCCGGTAGTTTGTGAATATGAGGATGTATTCCCTGAAGAGCTTCCAGGCATGCCTCCCAACCGTCCAGTTGAATTCGTCATTGAACTTGAACCTGGTACCGAGCCAGCCTGTCGGCGTCCGTACAAGCTTTCTCCCGATGAGTTGAAGGAATTGAAGAAACAACTTGATGAGCAAGAACGAATGGGTCTAATTAGACCAAGTACTTCTCCTTGGGGTTGTGGTGTTCTATTTGTCAAGAAGAAGGATGCCACGGAACGCCTTTGCGTTGATTACCGGCCATTGAACAAGAAGACAATAAAGAATAAGTACCCGCCCCCCAATATCTATGAATTGTTCGAGAAGCTCAAAGGAGCCAAGATTTTCTCGAAGCTCAATCTCCGGATGGGTTACCATCAGATTCATATTCGTGAAGAGGATATTCCTAAGACCGCATTCAGGACAAGCTATGGCTCCTATGAATATACGGTAATGTCTTTCGGGCTTGCAAATGCTCCACCCACCTTCTCTCGGATAATGCACTTCATATTCAACCCTTACACCAATGAATTTGTGCTCGTCTACCTCAATGATATCTTGGTATTCTCCAAGAATGAAGAAGACCACGCCAAGCACCTCCATTTCGCCTTGACAGGCTCCGTGAGCACCGGTTCTATGCGAAGTTCTCCAAATGTGAATTCTGGCTTGATAAAGTCCTCTATCTTGGCCATATTATCTCTGCCTAGGGCATTTCTGTTAACCCCGAGAAGGTTGAAGCTATTGTCAACTGGAAACATCCGCGGAATGTCAAGCAACTCCAAAGTTTCCTCGGTCTCGCTAGCTATTGCAGAAGGATCGTTGAGAACTTCTCCAAGATTGCCAAGCCTCTTTCCAACTTGCTGCAGAAGAATGTCAAGTACTCGTGGACTCCTGATTGTGATGTGGCATTCAATACCCTCAAACAGAAGCTCATTTCTGCTCCGGTTCTTCCTCCTCCGAATGAGTCCAAGCCTTATGAAGTCTTTTGTGATGCTTCATTGCAAGGTCTTGGTGGTGTTCTCATGCAAGACAAGAAGATTGTGGCATACACTTCACGTCAGCTGAAACCAAATGAGAAGAATTATCCCACACATGATCTTGAGCTAGCAGCAGTTGTTCATGCCTTGATCACGTGGAGACACCTTCTTTTGGGCAGAAAAGTGGACATCTTCACCGATCACAAGAGCTTGAAGTACATCTTCACTCAGCCAAATCTTAACCTTCGCCAGACTCGTTGGGTTGAAATGATTCAAGAGTATGATGCAAGCATTGAGTATACTTCTGGCAAGGCCAATGTCATTGCAGATGCCTTGAGCGGAAAGGCGTATTGCAATAGTTTCCTTCTCAAACCGTTCCAACCTGAACTTTGTGAATCATTCAGGAAGCTCAACCTACAAGTTGTTCCGCAAGGATTTCTTGCCAACCTTCAAGTTGCTCCTACCTTGGAAGTTCAAATCCGTGAGGCCCAACTCTGCGATGCTATGGTGCAGAAGGTGAAACATGGTATTGCAAAGGGTACTCCCAAGTACAAGTGCTATCGCATTGATGACTGATACACTTTGTTCTTTGAGGACATAATTGTGGTTCCCAAAGGTGATCTCAGGAAGCTCATAATGAACGAAGCACATGACTAACTTCTCTCGTTACATCGAGGAAGCTCCAAGATGTACCATGACCTCAAGAAATCATATTGGTGGACTCGCATGAAAAGGGAGATTGCCCAATTCGTGAACGAATGTGATGTCTACAGAAGAGTGAAGGCAGAGCATCAACGTCCAGCCAAACTCCTTCAACCCCTACCTATTCCCGAGTGGAAATTCGATCACATTGAGATGGATTTCGTCACCGGTTTTCGCAAGTCCAAGATTGAAAATGATGCTATCTTTGTGGTGATTGACAAGCTCACTAAAGTGGCTCATTTTCTTCCAGTTAAAGAATCCATCAACGCAGCTTAGCTGGCAGAGCTGTACACCTCCAGAATTGTCTCTTTGCATGGCATTCCTCAAGTGATCTCCTCAGACCGTGGAAGCTTGTTCACTTCCAAGTTCTGGGATTCCTTTCAGGCAGCCATGGGCACCAAGATTCGCTTCAGCACAGCGTTTCACCCTCAGACTGGTGGTCAAGTCGAAAGAGTGAACCAAATCCTTGAAGATATGCTTAGAGCTTGTGTCATCTCCTTCGGTATGAAATGGGAAGATTGCCTTCCATTTGCCGAATTCTCCTACAATAACAGCTTCCAAGCAAGTGCAGGCAAAGCACCATTTGAAATTCTCTATGGCAGAAAGTGTTGTACCCCGCTCAACTGGTCCGAGACTGGTGAACGTCAACTCCTTGGAAATGATTTGATCTCAGAAGCTGAAGAAATGTGCAAAGTCATACGTGAGAATCTCAAAGCCGCGCAATCGCGTCAAAAGAGCTACTATGACGGCAAGCATCGTGACTTGGCTTTCGACATTGGTGATCATGTCTATCTCCGTGTTTCTCCCATGAAGGGCACTCAGAGGTTCGGTATCAAGGGCAAGCTTGCTCCAAGATACGTGGGCCTTGTCAAGATTCTTCGCAAGAGAGGCGATCTAGCCTACCAACTCGAGCTTCCCTCCAACTTTGCAAATGTGCACGATGTGTTTCACGTGTCACAACTCCGCAAGTGCTTCAAGACGCCTGAACGCACCATTCGTTTCGAAGAGATTGATCTTCAGCAATACTTGTCTTATCGTGAGCACCCCCGTTGCTATTCTTGAAGAAACTGAGCGCAAGACCCGCAACAAGTCCATCAAATTCTTGAAAGTGAAGTGATCACACCATACCGACCGCGAAGCTACATGGGAATGAGAAGATCTTCTCCGTTCCGAGTATCCCGCTTTCTTTCAGTCCTAGATCTCGGGACGAGATCTCTTTGTAGTGGAGGAGAGTTTGTAACACCCCGGATGTAACAATTCCATTTATGGCAATATAATCTTCTTGACTTAATCAGTTCCATTATGGGCTTTTCCTTCTTTTCGGGTTTCTTCGTTTTGCGTGTGTGTGTATGCATATCATCCATGTCATGTCATCATGTGCATTGCATTGCATTCGTGTTGTCACTTGCACCCGGTTTTGCTCGCCTCTTCCCGTTGTCCATTTCGAGTTCCGACACTCACACACGTGCCCGTGGCATCTCCGAGTCCTTCTTTCGTATGTGGTCGTGAAACGTTCTCGGAATGAGGTGAGACTTGTCGTACGTTGTTGTTTTAGTACGTGTAGGCCGCCTGTTAAGTTTCGTCGCGTTTGGAGGTCGTTTGATACCCCAACGGTTAACCTCGTGGGCTAAAAGCTCATCTTCCTTTTGGCCCAACACCCCTCCACAACAGCCCACCAACCTAGCACAACCACCCCCATCCTCTCGGTCATCAGATCGTGATCGTGTTGGCGAAAACCGCACCTCATTTGGACACTCCTAGCTCCCTCTACCTATAAAACAGCCCCATCCCTCCATTTTCGGATAAAAAAACCTAGATCCGCTTCCCTCTCCGTGCCGGACACGTCTGGACGCCGCCGGACGCGTCCGCCGGCCGCCTCCTCCAACCACAGTGCGACATGTGTCCGCCCCCACCGCCGGATCCCACCACGCCACCGCGGCCCGCTCGAGCCCGGTGCAGGCCCGCCCGGCCCCGCCGCAGCCGCCGCGTAGGCCCGAGCGCTGGCCGCGCCCACTCAACCGAGCCCCGCATCGCCGGCTCGGCCCCGCGCCGCCGCTCCGCTGCACTCCGGCCGGCGAGCTCGAGCTCTGCCGCCGGCCGTCTTCCTCCACGCCGTCACACACCGCCGCCTTCGACTCCGCCGCCGCCGCTCCGGCACAGACCGTCGCGCCACCGCGAAGCTCCCTCGCGCCTCCACCGGCCCGCCGGCGCCGGCCGACCTCCGGGCGCCACCGGCCGGAACCGAAGCCGCCGCCGCCGCCCCGGGTCGCCTCCTTCCGATGGTCGGCGCCTCCACCTCGCCGGCCTCGCTCTTCCAACTCTGGCGAGCTCCGGCCATCTTCTTCATCTCCGACGAGGTCCCGTGGATCGGGACCAGATCCACCCACTCCAACATCCAAACGCCTCCGACCCGTCCCGGATCTCCCCGTCCCGCACGGATCCGTCCCGCGTTGACTTTTCGCGGAGGTAAAATTCCACTAAGTCCTAGATCCGTGTAAATTTGTTGCCTCCTTTGACATGTGGTAACTTTCTTCTCGTTGCTCTGTTTTGCGCATATGATATATCAAAATGTTTGTCTCGTCATGCTCTACATGTTAGTATCAGTTACATGCATGTTAGGGTTCATCCAGATGTCTTAATCTTCATGGCAAGAGTGCTTCGTGATGAAACTGTTTCAGCACTTGTTGTCTGAATAATTTTGTTGGTATGTTCGTGAGCTAGTAACTTTGTGCATGTTGGTCCAAATGTAGTGTATGATATGTCCAGATGTTCGTCTTGTGATGCTCTTCATGATGGATGCATTTGCAAGCATAATAGGTTGCATTATGCCATGTTTATCTCTGTTGCAAAATTGCATGTGGCTGATAAGTTTCTGAACTTGTTATGAGATGATGTTTTGTCTTGCTTGTGTATATTAATCCATGTGTCATATGAGCTAGGTGTCAACATGAGTTTTGCTCCTTGGAATGTGCTCTACATGATAGATTAATTTTCATGCCATGATATGTTTTGAGATGAGTGCATCAAGCTTGTTAACATGTCATCGTGATGTTAAATTTCTGCTAAGTGTGAATCTGTTAATTTTTATGCCCTGCTCTCATGATACCACCGTCATTGTTGTGCATGTTTAGAGTTGTCCAGTGGGTGTTCCTTGATGTATATGTTATGCTCTAACTATCCATGCTCTCGTTTGCCATGATGCCATGCTGTAGCTTGTTCTTATGAGGCCCTCAAGTTGCTATAAAATGTTTCTGTCAGCATGCCCAGATTTTGTTAAGTCTGGATAAACTATTGCACTTTTGCCATGATGTTTGAGACATGTTCTAGTATGTCGTAGAAGTAGCCATGTGGTTATTCTTGAAGAGAATGATATGTATGTTATTGCCATGCCTTTTGCTTGCATGATGGCTTGCTGTAGCTTGTTGTTTTCATGCTCTCAAGTGGCTATAAAATGTATCTGTCAGCATGTTATCAACAAGTTCAGTTTGGCAATGTGAATAGCTGGTGTTCTATGCATCCTATGACCATGTTCTTGCCATGAGTAGCTTCTCAAATATGTCTTCTTGATGTTGGTTATATTCCCATGCCATGCTATGCTTTGAGTCGAGTTGCACAAGCTTGCAAACATGCCTACTTATTGTAATTTCTGCCATGCCTTGTAATTTTCACTAAGTCTGAGAAATCTATAAACTTATTGAATCTTGTCATGCTTGTTTAATTGTGTTCCAGCAAGTTTTTGGGTGTGCTCTAAGTTCATGCTTGTTAAGTATCATGTCTATTTCACAGCCGTGCCTTTTGTATTCATGTTTGGGTGTTGTAGCATAATTATATCTTGCTCCAAAGATGCCATGTTGCTGTAAACTGCAGTTTTGCACTGCATATTGTTTTGCTTGTCATTTGCAAACCGTGTATCCGTTTCCGGTGATCTTTATATCGATTTCGACCGAAATCTTCCCATCTATCTAGTGGCTTACTTGGTTACCCAAGATGAGGCCATTTCCATCACCTTCTCCTTAGGCTCGAGAGCATCCTCATGCATATGCACATCATACTTACATTCCATGACATGACTTGCATCATGTTGATTGTGCATTGCACCGTGTTTGATATTGTGTCGTTGTTGTGCTCTTGTGGTGGGTAGAGCCGGGAGCCGATACCGAGTTCAAGGATCTTGTCGAGACTGAGTTCGAGGAGTCGTCTTACCATCCCACCGGCGACTTACCAGGCAAGATGACCGTTCCCCGATATCACCTCTATCTTTGCCTATGCTAGTTGTCTCGTTCTTTAGCTTTGCCTCGATGCCTATTCCCGTTTGTAAGCCTCCTATTGTTGCCATGAAACACTCTAACCGCCTTCCTAGCAAAACCGTTGATTGGCTAAGTACGCTTGCTCAGCCCCTCTTATAGCGTTGCTAGTTGCATGTGAAGGTTGAAGATCGCTCCGTGATGAACTTGTTTATTGGGATAACACAATATATATCTATGTTAATCAATGCACATATATATTGGCAATGGGTGGAAGGCTTGGCCTTCTGCTTGGTGTTTTGTTCCACTCATGCCACCTTAGGACCCGATAAACCGGTGTTATGTTCCTTGATTTTTGTGTTCCTAACACGGTTGGGGTTTATCGGCCCCCCTTGATAATTCGCACTGCTTAAAGCTTTTCCAGCAAGTCCCAACCTTGGTTTTACCATTTGCCATAATTAAATAACTTGCATAGGGACTTTTCGGACCCCCGAGGACTTAATTTTACAACCCGGGCCAGTGCTCCTCATGAGTGTTGGTCCAAACCTGTCAACCGTCGGTGGCCGCCAGGGGCAACTCTGGTATTTTGGCCTATTCGGAAGTTTGGACAATCCGATCGTGGCCTGAGATGAGATACGCGCGGCTCTTATCAGGGTGTCGGCACGTCAGGAGGCTTTGCTGGATTAGTTTTACCTTTGTCGAGATATCTTGAGCACGAGATTCCGAGAATACTTGGGTCTTCCCACTTTGGAGTTGCGACTCCGCAGATTGTGAGCTTGTGATGGGCTAAGTCGGGACACCCCTGCAGGGTTTGATTTTTCGAAAGCCGTGCCCGCGGTTATGTGGCAGATGGGAATTTGTTAATATCCGGTTGTAGATAACTTGTCACCTATTCATAAGAATACACTACCTGTGTGAGTAACCGTGATGGTCTCTTTCCGAAGGGCTTCGGGAAGTGAACACGGTGGGGTTATGTTTGGCCGTGAGTAGTTAGGATCACTTCTTGATCAACTTGGCGATCGTTGGCACTTTTTCTCATCTCGCTCTAAACTCGTAAGCTAGTTGCTTAGTGCTGTTGCAAACACTTTTACAGCCTTTCCACACCTAAGGCTTTGGTAGTTTTGATACCCGGGAACGGGATTGCTGAGTCCTTTGTGGCTCACAGATTCTACACACACCAGATGCAGGTACCGCCGAGAACGATGCAGGAGATGGATCAGAACTTCACTGGGAGTTCGATGAAGAGCGTGGTCGTTACTATGTTTCATATCCCGACGATCAATAGTGGTTCCTACTAGGCGATCAGGCCTTGTGTTATGGTATCTTTCTCGTTTGGATTTTCGTCCGTAGTCGGACCCTGTGTTGTTCGGATGATTGTATGTTATTGTATTCATTGTGTGACGTGGCGAGTGTAAGCCAACTATCTTTTCTATTTCATCCCTGAACTTTTAAATGAGATGTGCAAAGATACCATACTTGAGATCATTCTAGTATGCGCTTATGTCTTTAAGTCGTGCCTCGACACGTAGGAGACATAGTCGCATACTGGGCATTATAGTTGCCCAAACCTAAACCCAACCCACACCACACGGCCAGACCACGAGACGAGAGAGAACAAAGCACAAACCAACACGACCCCCCCTCCCAAGGAGAGAGAGGAGGGGAGAACGGGCACAATGTACAGCGAGCAACGACTCAAAGGGGCATGGGGAGTGAGGCGGGACGAGGGAGCAGACAGTTGTCGAGAAGGGGAGGGAGGAGGAACCAGCCTACAACATGCTCACACCCTCACCGGCGACCGAGGTAGGGAAGCGGCGAGAGGGCGGCGATGCCACTGCTCGGGCACCCACGCCGGCGTGCTCCTCGGGCTCCTGAGTCGAGGCGTGAGACAACGGGTTGTGCCAAAAATGAAGGTGTCCACCAAGGAGCAGGAGCAGGAGCAGCAGCACATGGCGGCGCTGGAGGAGGAGGAGGGGAAGACAATGGATGCCGGCGGTGGGCCGGGGGAGGAGGAGGCGGTGGTGGTGGTGCATATTCATAGACGACTTGAGATAATGCATACATTTACTTTTTTTGACCTTGAAGACTGCAGGGCTTACACCCCACAGCATTTTATTGCCCGATAAAAAAACTAACATTACAAAAAATCCTCAAGGTGAGGAAGAGGAAAGAAAAGAGCTATCTAAACTATACAGAAAAAGGAGAAAAATAAAGAACTAAGCCTAGAAAATAACAGAAAAGCAGAAAAATAGAAAAGAAGGACCTCTCAAGGAGGCAAGAAATCAATCCATTTGAGCAGAGCATACCTATATTTTTTCTTGATTCTGTGGGAGAGCAGTGTAAGATCACAAATAAAGCCATTTCTCCACATCCTGAAAGAAGGCCTAATGTTTCTGAAGGCTCTGTCATTCTGTATCTTCCAGATATTCCACCATGCAGAAAAAACCACTTCCACAAAGAAAGGCTTGATGAAATCCTTCCTATCCTGACATGCTATGTCCACCATATCCTCACTATCCTTCCAAACGATCTGTAGGTAGTTCCACACGCGGAAACTGAAGCTGCAATGAAAGAAAAGATGGTTTCGATCCTCCAAAGCGCCAGTCGAACATAGTATACATTCTGGGCCCTCATTGATTTTCCAATGCCTACGCTGGATCATATCCTTGGTGTTTACCCTATCCATGATTACAAGCCAGGCAAACATTTTAATCAACATAGTGCAGCAGCTCTTCCAGATCCAGCTAAGAATTGGGTTGGCTACCATTGGCTGATAGGCAAAATCATAGAACTTCTTTGCGATAAAGGCATACATTTACTTCATTTGCTATAAGATTACGTTTCTTTTTTGGAACACGGTACAAACATGGACGCTCATACATACACATATATACTCATTCATATAAGCGCACTATGAGCACCTTCGACAGACTGAGGAGGCACATCATCCTGAGATTGACGAAGTCACCACGGACGTCTTCGTAGTCGACGGGAACATCTCCTTCCACTGAATGCACATTGCGAGATGGTTCGGTATAAAAACAAGAAAATGTAAGTACCAATGTCAAATATAAGACTTGAACTTCAGTGGTCGGAAATTTCTCATGGCACCCGCAGGGTTCGGGTGCGGGTAATGCTTGCCCAAACCCTCACTGTCCCATTTGTTTTGCCCAAACCCGTACCCGTACCCGCACCCCAGGTTTCATATCTTTCCCATACCCGTACCTTGCCGGGTGTGGGTAATGAAGGAAATATGCCCTAGAGGCAATAATAAAGATGTTATTTGTATTTCCTTATATCATGATAAATGTCTTTTATTCATGCTAGAATTGTATTAACCGGAAACTTAGTACATGTGTGGATACATAGACAAAACAGTATGTCCCTAGTATGCCTCTACTAGACTAGCTCATTGATCAAAGATGGTTATGTTTCCTAGCCATAGACATGAGTTGTCATTTGATCAACGGGATCACATCATTAGGAGAATGATGTGATGGACAAGACCCATCCGTTAGCATAGCACTATGATCGTTTAGTTTAACTGCTATTGCTTTCTTCATGACTTATACATGTTCCTATGACTATGAGATTATGCAACTCCCGAATACCGTAGGAACACCTTGTGTGCTATCAAACGTCAGAACGTAACTGGGTGATCATAAAGAAGCTCTACAGGTATCTCCGAAAGTATTCGTGGTGTTGGCATAGATCAAGATTAGGATTTGTCACTCCGAGTGTCGGAGAGGTATCTCTGGGCCCTCTCGGTAACACACATCATAATAAGCCTTGCAAGCAAAAGACTAATGAGTTAGTCACGAGATGATGTGTTACGGAAACGAGTAAAGAGACTTGCCGGTAACGAGATTGAACTAGGTATAAAGATACCGACGATCGAATCTCGGGCAAGTAACATACCGTTTGACAAAAGGAACAACGTATGTTGTTATGCGGTTCTGACCGATAAAAGATCTTCGTAGAATATGTAGGAGCCAATATGAACATCCAGGTTCCGCTATTGGTTATTGACCGGAGATGAGTCTCAGTCATGTCTACATAGTTCTCGAACCCGTAGGGTCCGCACGCTTAACGTTTGATGACGATCGGTATTATGAGTTTTTGAGTATTGATGTACCGAAGGTAGTTCGGAGTCCCGGATGAGATCACGGACATGAAGAGGAGTCTCGGAATGTCCGAGACATAAAGATTGATATATTGGACGGCTATATTCGGACACCGGAAGTATACCGGAAAAGTTTCGGATTTATCGGGAATGCCGGAGGGGGTTACCGGAACCCCCTACGAGAGGGGATGGTCCATAGTGGGCCTAAAGGGAAAGAGAGAGGCAGCCCATAGGGCTGGCCGGCGCCCCCACCTAGGGTTCCTAGTTGGACTAGGATTGGGGGGCGCCACCTCTCCTATTCCTTTCCCCCTTCTTCCTTTCGGTGAATCCTACTAGGAATAGGATTGCAATCCTATTCCTAGTAGGACTCCTTCCCTAGCCGCACCAGGAAGGGCCGGCCGGCCTCCCTCCCCTGCTCCTTTATATACGGGGGCAGGGGGCACCCAAAGACACACAAGTTGAATTGTTTTAGCCGTGTGCGGTGCCCCCCTCCACAGAATCACACCTCGGTCGTACCGTCGCGGAGCTTAGGCGAAGCCCTGCGCCGGTGAACACATCATATCCGTCACCACGCCGTCGTGCTGACGAAACTCTCCCGTGAAGCTCAACTGGATCAAGAGCTCGTGGGACGTCATCAAGTTGAACGTGTGCTGAACGCGGAGGTGCCGTACGTTCGGTGCTTGATCGGTTGGATCGCGAAGAAGTTCGACAACATCAACCGCGTCACTTGACGCTTCCGCTCCCGGTCTACGAGGGTACGTAGACACACTCTCCCCTCTCGTTGCTATGCATCTGGTAGATAGATCTTGCGTGATCGTAGGAAAATTTTAAAATACTACGTTCCCCAACAGTGGTATCAGAGCCAGGTTTATGCGTAGATGATATGCACGAGTAGAACACAATGAGATTGTGGACGATACTAGTCATACTGCTTACCAGCATGTCATACTTTGCTTCGGCGGTATTGTGAGATGAAGCGGCCCGGACCGACATTACGCGTACGCTTACGCGAGACTGGTTTCACCGTTACGAGCACTCGTTGCTTAAAGGTGACTGGCGGGTGTCTGTCTCTCTCACTTTAGCTAAATCAAGTGTGGCTACGCCCGGTCCTTGTGAAGGTTAAAACAGCACATACTTGACGAAACATCGTTGTGGTTTTGTATGCGTAGGTAAGAACGGTTCTTGCTAAGCCCGTAGCAGCCACGTAAAACTTGCAACAAACAAAGTAGAGGACGTCTAACTTGTTTTTGCAGGGCATGTTGTGATGTGATATGGTCAAGACATGATGAGTTATACGGTTTTGTATGAGATGATCATGTTTTGTAAAGTTATCGGCAACTGGCAAGAGCCATATGGTTGTCGCTTTATTGTATGAAATGCAATCGCCATGTAATTGCTTTACTTTATCACTAAGCGGTAGCGATAGTCGTAGAAGGAATAGTTGGCGAGACGACGACGATGCTACGATGAAGATCAAGGTGTCAAGCCGGTGACGAAGGTGATCATAACGGTGCTTTGGAGATAGAGATCGAAAGCACAAGATGATGATGGCCATATCATGTCACATATTTTGATTGCATGTGATGTTTATCTTATTATGCTTCTTATTTTGCTTAGAACGACGGTAGCATTATAAGATGATCCCTTACTAAATTTCAAGGTATAAGTGTTCTCCCTGAGTATGCACCGTTGCGAAAGTTCGTCGTGCCGAGACACCACGTGATGATCGGGTGTGATAAGCTCTACGTTCAAATACAACGGGTGTAAGCCAGTTTTGCACACGCAGAATACTCGGGTTAAACTTGACGAGCCTAGCATATACAGATATGGCCTCGGAACACTGGAGACCGAAAGGTCGAGCGTGAATCATATAGTAGATATGATCAACATAAGATGTTCACCATTGAAAACTACTCCATCTCACGTGATGATCGGACATGGTTTAGTTGATTTTGATCACGTGATCATTTAGATGACCAGAGGGATGTCTATCTAAGTGGGAGTTCTTTAAATTAATATGATTAAATTGAACTTTAATTTATCATGAACTTAGTCCTGATAGTTTTGCATATCTATGTCGTTGTAGATCTATGGCCCGTGCTACCGTTCCTTTGAATTTTAATGCATTCCTAGAGAAAGCTAAGTTGAAAGATGATGGTAGCAATTACACGGACTGGGTCCGTAACCTGAGGATTATCCTCATTGCTGCACAGAAGAATTATGTCCTTGAAGCACCGCTAGGTGACAAGCCCCCTTCCGCTGATGCAGACGCTTTGAACGTCTGGCAATCACGGTCTGATGACTACACAATAGTTCAGTGTGCCATGCTTTACGGCTTAGAACCGGGACTTCAACGACGTTTTGAACGTCATGGACCATATGAGATGTTCCAATAATTGAAGTTAATATTTCAAGCAAATTCCCGAATTGAGAAATATGAGATTTCCAATAAGTTCTACAGCTGCAAGATGGAGGAGAATAGTTCTATCAGTGAACACTTGCTCAGAATGTCTGGGTACTACAATCATATGACTCAACTTGGTTGCAAAGTTGACGAGGATAGTGTTATTGATAGAGTTCTTCAATCACTGCCACCAAGCTATAAAGGCTTCGTGATGAACTATAACATGCAAGGGATGCAAAAGACAATTCCCGAGCTCTTCGCTATGCTCAAAGCTGCGGAGGTAGAAATCAAAAAGGAGCATCAAGTGTTGATGGTTAACAAGACCACTAGTTTCAAGAAAAAGGGCAAGGGAAAGAAAGGGAACTTCAAAAAGAATAGCAAGTCAGTTGCTACTTCCACGAAGAAACCCAAATCTGGAGCCAAGCCTGAAACTGAGTGCTTCTACTGCAAGGGGACTGGACACTGGAAGCGGAACTACCCCAAGTATTTGGCGGATAAGAAGGATGGCAAGATGAACAAAGGTATATGTGATATACATGTTATTGATGTGTACCTTACTAATGCTCGTAGTAGTACCTGGGTATTTGATACCGGTTCGGTTGCTAATATTTGTAACTCGAAACAGGGACTACGGATTAAACGAAGATTAGCTAAGGACGAGGTGACGATGCGCGTGGGAAACGGTTCCAAAGTCGATGTGATCGCCGTCGGCACGCTACCTCTACATCTACCTTCGGGATTAGTTTTAGACCTAAATAATTGTTATTTGGTGCCAGCGTTAAGCATGAACATTATATCTGGATCTTGTTTATTGCGAGACGGTTATTCATTTAAATCAGAGAATAATGGTTGTTCCATTTTAATGAATAATATCTTTTATGGTCATGCACCCTTGAAGAGTGGTCTATTCTTATTGGATCTCGATTGTAGTGATACACATATTCATATTATTGAAACCAAAAGATGCAAGGTTAATAATGATAGTGCAACTTATTTGTGGCACTGCCGTTTAGGTCATATTGGTGTAAAACGCATGAAGAAACTCCATAAAGATGGACTTTTGGAATCACTTGATTATGAATCACTTGGTGCTTGCGAACCATGCCTCATGGGCAAGATGACTAAAACTCCGTTCTCCGGAACTATGGAGCGAGCAACAGATTTGTTGGAAATCATACATACTGATGTATGTGGACCAATGAGTGTTGATGCTCGCGGCGGGTATCGTTATTTTCTGACCTTCACTGATGATTTGAGCAGATATGGGTATATCTACTTAATGAAACACAAGTCTGAAACATTTGAAAAGTTCAAAGAATTTCAGAGTGAAGTAGAGAATCATCGTAACAAGAAAATAAAGTTCCTACGATCTGATCGTGGAGGAGAACATTTGAGTTACGAGTTTGGTCTTCATTTGAAACAATGTGGAATAGTTTCACAACTCACGCCACCTGGAACACCACAGCGTAATGGTGTGTCCGAACGTCGTAACCGTACTTTATTGGATATGGTGCGATCTATGATGTCTCTTACCGATTTACCACTATCGTTTTGGGGTTATGCTTTAGAGACAGCTGCATTCACGTTAAATAGGGCACCATCTAAATCCGTTGATACGACACCTTATGAACTATGGTTTGGCAAGAAACCAAAGTTGTCGTTTCTTAAAATTTGGGGCTGCGATGCTTATGTGAAAACACTTCAACCTGATAAGCTCAATCCCAAGTCGGAAAAATGTGTCTTCATAGGATACCCAAAAGAGACTGTTGGGTACACCTTCTATCAGAGATCCGAAGGCAAAATATTCGTTGCTAAGAACGGATCCTTTCTAGAAAAAGAGTTTCTCTCGAAAGAAGTGAGTGGGAGGAAAGTAGAACTTGATGAGGTAATTGTACCTTCTCCCGGATTGGAAAGTAGTACATCACAGGAAATTGTTCCAGTGATTCCTACACCAATTAGTGAGGAAGTTAATGATAATGATCATGAAACTTCGGATCAAGTTTCTACTGAACGTCGTAGATCAACCAGAGTACGTTCCGCACCGGAGTGGTACGGCAACCCAGTTCTGGAAATCATGTTACTGGACCATGATGAACCTACGAACTATGAGGAAGCGATGATGAGCCCAGATTCCGCAAAATGGCTTGAAGCCATGAAATCTGAGATGGGATCCATGTATGAGAACAAAGTATGGACTTTGGTTGACTTGCCCGATGATCGGCAAGCCATCGAAAATAAATGGATCTTCAAGAGGAAGACTGACGCAGACGGTAATATTACTGTTTACAAAGCTCGACTTGTTGCGAAAGGTTTTCGACAAGTTCAAGGAGTTGACTACGATGAGACTTTCTCACCTGTAGCGATGCTTAAGTCTGTCCGAATCATGTTAGCAATTACCGCATTTCATGATTATGAAATCTGGCAAATGGATGTCAAAACTGCATTCCTAAATGGATATCTCAAAGAAGAGTTGTATATGATGCAACCAGAAGGTTTTGTCGATCCAAAAGGTGCTAACAAAGTATGCAAGCTCCAGCGATCCATCTATGGACTGGTGCAAGCATCTCGGAGTTAGAATATACGCTTTGATGAGGTGATCAAAGCATATGGTTTTATACAGACTTTTGGAGAAGCCTGTATTTACAAGAAAGTGAGTGGGAGCTCTGTAGCATTTCTAATATTATATGTAGATGACATATTATTGATTGGAAATGATATAGAATTTCTGGATAGCTTAAAAGGATACTTGAATAAAAGTTTTTCAATGAAAGACCTCGGTGAAGCTGCTTATATATTAGGTATCAAAATCTATAGAGATAGATCAAGACGCTTAATTGGACTTTCACAAAGCACATACCTTGATAAGATTTTGAAGAAGTTCAAAATGGATCAGTCAAAGAAAGGGTTCTTGCCTGTTTTACAAGGTATGAAGTTGAGTAAGACTCAATGCCCGACCACTGCAGAAGATAGAGAGAAAATGAAAGTCATTCCCTATGCCTCAGCCATAGGATCTATCATGTATGCAATGCTGTGTACCAGACCTGATGTGTGCCTTGCTATAAGTCTAGCGGGGAGGTACCAAAGTAATCCAGGAGTGGATCACTGGACAGCGGTCAAAAATATCCTAAAGTATCTGAAAAGAACAAAGGATATGTTTCTCGTATATGGAGGTGACAAAGAGCTCGTCGTAAACGGTTACGTCGATTCTAGCTTTTACACTGATCCGGATGACTCAAAGTCACAAACCGGATATGTATTTTTATTGAACGGTGGAGCTGTCAGTTGGTGCAGTTCCAAGCAGAGCGTCGTGGAGGGATCTATGTGTGAAGCGGAATACATAGCTGCTTCGGAAGCAGCAAATGAAGGAGTCTGGATGAAGGAGTTCATATCCGATCTAGGTGTAGTACCTAGTGCATCGGGTCCAATGAAAATCTTTTGTGACAACACTGGAGCCATAGCCTTGGCGAAGGAATCCAGGTTTCACAAGAGAACAAAGCACATCAAAAGACGCTTCAATTCCATCCGCGATCTAGTCAAGGAGGGAGACATAGAGATTTGCAAAATACATACGGATCTGAATGTTGCAGACCCGTTGACTAAGCCTCTTCCACGGTCAAAACATGATCAGCACCAAGACTCCATGGGTGTGAGGATCATCACTTTGTAATCTAGATTATTGACTCTAGTTCAAGTGGGAGACTGAAGGAAATATGCCCTAGAGGCAATAATAAAGATGTTATTTGTATTTCCTTATATCATGATAAATGTCTTTTATTCATGCTAGAATTGTATTAACCGGAAACTTAGTACATGTGTGGATACATAGACAAAACAGTATGTCCCTAGTATGCCTCTACTAGACTAGCTCATTGATCAAAGATGGTTATGTTTCCTAGCCATAGACATGAGTTGTCATTTGATCAACGGGATCACATCATTAGGAGAATGATGTGATGGACAAGACCCATCCGTTAGCATAGCACTATGATCGTTTAGTTTAACTGCTATTGCTTTCTTCATGACTTATACATGTTCCTATGACTATGAGATTATGCAACTCCCGAATACCGTAGGAACACCTTGTGTGCTATCAAACGTCACAACGTAACTGGGTGATCATAAAGATGCTCTACAGGTATCTCCGAAAGTATTCGTGGTGTTGGCATAGATCAAGATTAGGATTTGTCACTCCGAGTGTCGGAGAGGTATCTCTGGGCCCTCTCGGTAACACACATCATAATAAGCATTGCAAGCAAAAGACTAATGAGTTAGTCACGAGATGATGTGTTACGGAAACGAGTAAAGAGACTTGCCGGTAACGAGATTGAACTAGGTATAAAGATACCGACGATCGAATCTCGGGCAAGTAACATACCGTTTGACAAAAGGAACAACGTATGTTGTTATGCGGTTCTGACCGATAAAAGATCTTCGTAGAATATGTAGGAGCCAATATGAACATCCAGGTTCCGCTATTGGTTATTGACCGGAGATGAGTCTCAGTCATGTCTACATAGTTCTCGAACCCGTAGGGTCCGCACGCTTAACGTTTGATGACGATCGGTATTATGAGTTTATGAGTATTGATGTACCGAAGGTAGTTCGGAGTCCCGGATGAGATCACGGACATGACGAGGAGTCTCGGAATGTCCGAGACATAAAGATTGATATATTGGACGGCTATATTCGGACACCGGAAGTATACCGGAAAAGTTTCGGATTTATCGGGAATGCCGGAGGGGGTTACCGGAACCCCCTACGAGAGGGGATGGTCCATAGTGGGCCTAAAAGGAAAGAGAGAGGCAGCCCATAGGGCTGTCCGGCGCCCCCACCTAGGGTTCCTAGTTGGACTAGGATTGGGGGGGGCGCCACCTCTCCTATTCCTTTCCCCCTTCTTCCTTTTGGTGAATCCTACTAGGAATAGGATTGCAATCCTATTCCTAGTAGGACTCCTTCCCTAGCCGCACCAGGAAGGGCCGGCCGGCCTCCCTCCCCTGCTCCTTTATATACGGGGGCAGGGGGGCACCCAAAGACACACAAGTTGAATTGTTTTAGCCGTGTGCGGTGGCCCAGCCGGCCGTGGGAGGCGGTGGCCCGCTCGGGCGGAGCCCAGGCGCGGCGGCTGGCGAAGGCTGGCGAAGGCGGGGGAAGGCGGGCCTGGCCCGGTCGGAGGCGCCTCGCGGGAGAGGGAGGTGGCCCGCCCCAAAGGCGGCTGCGTACGGCCTGCGGAACGTCACGGACACGTGAGGGAGCTCCGGAACACGAAACGGACAACGGGAAGGAACGCCACGAACCGGATGCAACCCACAACACAGATGCAATGCAATGCACATGTCTACATGATATGAATGAATGCCACACACTCACACAACAAAACGACGAAAACCCGAAAGACAAAGAACCCGAAATGGAAATAGATGAAGCCGGAGATATATTATATACCCAAAAGGGAAAGTATTGCATCCGGGGCATTACACCCCTCCACAGAATCGCACCTCGGTCGTACCGTCGCGGAGCTTAGGCGAAGCCCTGCGCCGGTGAACACATCATATCCGTCACCACGCCGTCGTGCTGACGAAACTCTCCTGTGAAGCTCAACTGGATCAAGAGCTCGTGGGACGTCATCAAGCTGAACGTGTGCTGAACGCGGAGGTGCCGTACGTTCGGTGCTTGATCGGTTGGATCGTGAAGAAGTTCGACAACATCAACCGCGTCACTTGACGCTTCCGCTCCCGGTCTACGAGGGTACGTAGACACACTCTTCCCTCTCGTTGCTATGCATCTGGTAGATAGATCTTGCGTGATCGTAGGAAAATTTTAAAATACTACGTTCCCCAACAGGTAATACCCGCGGGTAACCCATACCCGTATGGGTCACCTTTTAAATAAAATTCTGCCATGTACTTTCAATATGTACATATCACATTTCAGCATGTATATTAGTATATACCACATTTCAGCATGTATATTACCGCATTTGAACATATATATATATATATATATATATATATATATCAACACACATATTCCAGCATTTCAGCACATAAACTGATAAACATGTCAAGTTTCAGCACTTGAACATAAGTTTCAGAATTTCATCACATAGACATGTCAAGTTTCAGCACTTGGAAATATTTCAGCACACACATAGTTCGACACACAAATAAGTTCGAAGACCGCAAATAGGTTCATCACACAAATGATAAATAGGTTCAACACACAAATATGTTCAGCATCTCATCACACAAATAGGTTCAACTTCAACATCTCCAACATGAAACCGAACGGTCCAAACCAACTTGACTTGCTTTCATCTTCTCTCCAGTCTCCACTTCATGAGCCTTGACATCTCAAAGCATCAATTCCTAGTATGAGACATACAAATTGCAAGATATGAGAACTTGAGAGTAATGAGTACAAGTTATGTTTGGTTTGCAATTCTAATGTACTAGTAAGATAACAAGAATAGAATATAACATGAATACAAGATATCTTTGATGTGCAATTCTGAAGTAGTAATAAGATGCATCATAATAAGAATACAAGATATGTTTGATATGAAATCTTAAGTACTACCAAGTACTAACCTGCATCCCTTCTTGAATGTCTTGAAGACAAGTACAGAAGCTAGTTTCTGTTGTGTGAGCATCTACAAAAGTAGACAAACATCAACAACATTTCGGCAAGATAAAATATTAATGGAGTGCACTATTTTGTCACCTTTGTACTTGTTTCGAAGCCAATCTCGCGAGCACATTAAAACCTCCATCATATAAGGTGTAAGTCAGCTTCTATGGTCATTGAGCTTTCTGCCACTTATACTAAAGGTTGACTCCGAAGCAACTGTTGTTACAGGAATAGAAAATATGTCTCTTGCTACTTTCCTTAAGGTCGGATACCTTGTTCCAGCCACCTTCCACCAATCCAGCACATTGAACTTTTCAATGTAAGGCATTAAACCATCAGTTAAGTATTGCTCTATTTCACCTTGAAGTCTAGCTATTGCAGGCATTTGTTGAGCTACAATGTTTTGAAATACACTCATGATTGCAGGAGCTTTCATTGTGGTCATCATAGATTCATCATCTGGTTTACATGCCTCATTTTCCACTTCATACTCCTCCAATAATGAATGCAAACTAGCAACTATGTCATCAACTTTGTCAATGCATACATAAGAAGATGGCTCAATTCCATGGAGCATGGCAAAGCAAGCTACCAACATTTGCTTCTTGTATCGAGGGTCAAGAAGGGTAGCTATAGCCACTAGAGCTTGAATGTCACTCCAATACTTATATATTTTTTAGTCATGCTTTTTGTCATTTTTTAGATAATTTCATTGCTAGAAGTTTCCCACTGCCTCATTTTCATTTTAATTTCACATATCTTAGGGAAGTAAACATTGGCAGTCACATAATCGGTCCCAGAAAATAACTCGGTTATTTCATAGAACAATCTAAGTCTCCCTACAACTTCTTTAGCAAAAGCCCAATCTTCATCACTAGGAAGCCACTCATATTGCTTATCTTTTTCTTTTGCATGTTCAAACACAAGTCTATAAGGTAAAGCAATATCAAGCATTATGAAAGTAGAGTTCCACCTAGTCTTGCAATCAAGTTTCAACCCCCTCGTTATTTTAACTTTCTTGTATTTAGCCATTTCCTCAAACTATTCCACCCTTTTTGGTGAGGCAGTCCAATATGCC
The DNA here is from genome assembly GCA_902687465.1 of Secale cereale. Classification (NCBI taxonomy): domain Eukaryota; kingdom Viridiplantae; phylum Streptophyta; class Magnoliopsida; order Poales; family Poaceae; genus Secale; species Secale cereale. Next base: position 30,223,676 of record LR738715.1, on the reverse strand, counting down.
ACACTTTCACGGATGTTTTCTATAGATGATTTCATGACATCTAAGCCATACTTCACTATCAAATTCAGAATATATCCAGAACATCGCATGTGAAGTAGAGTACCTTCACAAAGAAGCTTATTTTTTCCTATCTTGCCCACAATCTCCTCAATAGCCTTGTCGTTGACGTTGCAATTATCAACTGTCACGGTCAAGAGCTTCTCATTCCACCAACGACTCATGAAGCATCCCAGCTATAGCAGCCGCATTATGTGGTGCAGGAACATAAATAAACCTACAATATGCACACATACACAACAATTTGAGAGTTGGAAAAAGCTGGAAATTAGGCACAACACAATATTTAATGCTTTCACTACAATATACCTCATGAGAATGTTCCTTAGCCTCCATGACTCATCAATGAAATGGGCTGTGATAGCCATATATCCCTTCTTTTGGCTGCCAGAGGTCCACATATCAGTGGTGACAGCAACCCTTGATTGGATCATACTCATGTACTCAATGGCCTTCTTCCTTTCTATTTTGTATCTTCGCACAATATCACCTCTACAAAACAAAAGAAAAGAGACATATTCATGTTATTTAGTAATGGCAAAGAAGAAACATGAAGAAGTAAAAAGCAGGAAATAAATACATAACATATTTACGGGATAGTGTTTCTTGTATGAAGCTTGAATAATGGCTGAAGGGCAAGCATTAACAGCAAGCATTCAAAAATAGATGGCAAGCATTCAAAAATATTCTTTCTTCTTGTATTCACTTGATGGCAAGCATTAACATCAAGCATTCAATCATTAAACAACAGATCAATTAAGTATTCAACATACTCAAGCATTCATTAACAGATCGATTAAATCTAATGAACACATTCAATCATTCAACAACAGATCCAATCAACACATTAAAGAAAAGGTGAAACTCTTCACCGAATTGGATGCTTTGCTGCCCTTCTCGCCGCCGTCGCAGGTGTAGCACCACCACGGCCACGACCACGGCCACGCCCCACCTTGCAACTGGGCACAGAGGAGCTGCGCCCAGGAACCTGCCCCGTTGATGGTGGCTGAAGGTGCACGGTCTTGGAGGTAGGAGAAGGCGTCGGTGCACGAGACCCACTACCGGTGCCTTCTTCAAATCCTTCCCCGTCCACCGGAGTTGCATCCGCGCTGGAGTGGAGCGCCTCCTCGGCGTCCTCCTGGTCGGGCGCCATAGCAGCAAGAGGTTCCAGGACGTGGAGGGAGATGGTGGCAGGAGGTGCTCTGGTCTAGCGCGGAGGACGGGGAGTAGAGGGAGGAGAGGAGGGAGGTGGCCGGTCGCGGCGCTGCAGGCGGCGGCGGCGTGTGGCTCCCTCTAGGGTTTGTGGCGATAGATAGCAAGAGACAGAGATGGGGCTCTGGAGTGACGGCGCGAGGGAGGTGAGGGGACGGGTGGGGAGGGATTTGGGATCGAGGGGAGGTGGAGTGGATTGCTGGGCCTAGGAGCTGGGCCGCTGGCTAGTGGCTAGGATTTTCACGATTTTAGTGACTGACATTTAGGGCCTACCTGTCATAATGAATAAACATATGGGTACGCGGGTATGCGGGTATGGGTATTGTCGTCCCATACCCGTACCCGGCTTACCAGATGGGTATAGTTTTTGTCCCATTTATAAACCCATGGGTAACTTTTTCTCAAACCCTTACCCTAATAGGGTTTTTACCCGCCGGGTTCGCGGGTAGGGGGTGCCCATTGCCATCTGGATCGGGGATATCACTGTCCTCCTAACCGTCCAACCACGGATTGGTTCCTATAAACTTTCGTTCCATTTTCTTTGCCCCGAGTTATATTGTTATCATTTTTTATTGTTTCCAAACCTCGTAGTCAATGGGAATGTCTCCTCCCACTGAATGTGCATCACCGAAAATCTTAAAATAAATCCAGGATAATGCGAGCACCGGGAGTTGAACTCTGGTGGGCTAGGGATACCGATGTCCACCTAACCATCCAACCACAGGTCGGTTCGAAGTCCAATAGTCACGTTATAATATGGTAAATATTGGCATTAAATGGAATATAATGCAGAAAAATTAAATAATGTTGAATAATTCGCCAAAGTGAGGTTCGTTCATCATAAGGGGGCAACCTAGTTGGGACAGCAGTAGTACTAGAGTGTCCAAGAACCTATACTCAACTATACTGCATTCAAGTATGTAATTAAAGCTGATCCACGATGTACTAATCTACTCAATTCATCGATTAGGTGTTGCACTTGGGTTTGAACAATGCAAGGCCGCACGAAACCCTGCTGCGTGCACAAACTTGGCATGCAAAATGCACACTCTGGACAGCGAATTAAAGCACCTGGTACATTACATGGCTCCATTACCTACTCAGACACCTAATAATGGAATTGCTCTGTTGCCTACAATATAGATATTATGCTCAGTAAAATAGGATGCCAATTGTGGGGTAGTAGTGCCATCAAGTACATCTTCCATGTGTGTGGGTAATTAAAAGTTAAGTCTTGCGCACAATAATAAAATAACCAACCTTTACACAAATCTCTAACCTTAATTAGCTGAGATGCTGCATGAACATTGATGCACGATGGAACAACTGAACAAACTAATCAGAGTAGCTTGTTAACCAACATACTGTAACATGAAAGAAATAATCATCGTAATCAAGGGGCCCAACCATGAAATTATTAACCAACAATTAATCGAGGCCTCACTATCAAGCTTTTTGGGTCACACGCAAGCAACTAGTACTACCACTTATTAATTAGTTCATGAAGCGTGTCGCATATGGTCTCTTGACGTTTTGTTCGTACTCTACGAATACCATGTTTGTTGTTTGATTCCGATGCTTAAGTAAGGTCACAAATATTGTTCTCTTCACATGTTTCTCGGCAATAAAATACCAGATATTAGTTGAATTCTCGTTGCCTTTGACTAATTTTGGGTCTTGCAGTGTTGGTTTTGCCAGCTATGACTTGGAAGCTAGGCCCATGCATTCTTCATTTTTGCAGCCACATCTTTGTTGCAACAATATTTTGGACACAATACAAAGTGGCACCTAGAGGTCTCTGAATATTTCTGAAATATTATATGAGTATAATACACGACAAACTAATAGCAGTATGCTCTTTTTTCACTATGAGCAAGGAGTCCATGCACTTGAACTTGAGCTGAGCTGGCCGGAAAGGAACGAGCGACCTTTCCTGCCCAGTTCCCAACATGACAGATACCTTCTACAAAAGAGATAACCTTCCATTAAATAAAGAGTTAATTAAACAGAGCCTAACGACTCATGTGGGAAGACCAACTTGGGACTTATTAAAGGTTTCACTAGATCTGGCATGTAAATTCTTTATTTTTTTCCTTTCAAGCTGCAATTTTGTTTTGGAAATTATTTATGAAAACAGGAAAATAATGAATGAAAACTGGAGGTATTGATTGATGACTAAATCAAGCAGTGCACATCATGGACCACAACTTGATGCATAATGGTCTTGCAAGCAGTAAAATATGTAAATGACAGCAACATACTCCTCACCAGGCGGCACATGGCGGCAAAGTGCTGATGGCTCCGCTCTGTTTTTTTCTTACTTGCGGGGGTTCTCTCTGTTTTCTTGATTAGGTGTCATACTGCTATATAATATCAATATAATGTCAGCACGCTAATTTACCAATAAACCAGTTTTAGGAGATGCTCTATTGTCACTATACTAACATAATGTGTACTAATGAATGATGAGCAAAGTTTAACTCGCACGAGAGTATTAGTAGTAGTACATAAGGCCCCTTCCAATGCTCCACCTTGTACAGGTGTTAAGCCTTTCACGTAGGCAAAAAAGCTGATCTGGCAAGTTATTTAAGAGGAGATAGAGATGAGTATGGTGACCTCGGGAGTGGAAACAATGCTAAGCGCGTGAACCTAGGCAAAATATTTAAAGAAAGGAAGCCCACCAATACATGAAGAGCTTTAGTTCCTAAATCAATAAATGAAGCAAGCTTAGCAACCATAAGCTAAGCACCTACTATGCCATCTGATTCGCCGACCCCGTCACCGGCTGCCTCGGGATCACTGGTTGTAGCCACGTCGCTGGCTGTCTCGAGCCTGCTGCGTCGGCCTTGTCGACTGCCACGGGCCGCTGCCTCGGGCCCGTCGGCTGCGCAGTCCTCACCGACTTCATTTCGGACTTCGTCGTCACCTCGCCTCCATCGAGCGGCGTCCCTGACCTCGCGCATCGGTCGAATTGATCACCCGCCCGCTGCCGCGATCCTCCTCATCAACGCCGGGCGACCGACCTGGCCCGTCGGTTGCGTGCGCCTCCGCGGGTCCCGTGAAGATCGTCCAGAGTACAGTGCGCCCCTACACCAATCGAGCATCGGGCTGCCGCTCCATCACCCCTTCGGGCCACAGCATCGGCGCCCCATCGTTCTCCTCTCGCAGCTGCACCGACCTGTGTGCTGCCGCTGCGTCGTCCCTTTGGGTCGTAGTGTCGTGGCCCGCGGTCTACTGCCGCCCCGAGGTCGTCCTATCCAAATCTTCCTCATGGCTGCACCGACCCTCGCGCTTCCTTTGTGTCGCCCCATCGGGCCGTAGCGAGCGTGGCACGTGGTCTCCGTCGTCGCGTGATGCCGTCCTCGCGGTTGCACCAACCCGTGCTCAGCCGCTGCCTGCCCCTTCGAGCCCTAGCGCTACGACCCGCGGTCATCACCGCCGCCTTGAGGTCTTCCCGTTGTCGCCCCAACTCGCCTACTGCCGTTGCGTCGCCCCTTCGGACCATAGTGTCGTGGCCCACGGTCCACTTTGCGGTCCCCACGCATCGACTTCCCGTGGTATGCGCCGCGCTGGCTTCCTTGGCACGGGAACGCCACCGTCCCCGCCAGCCTTTGTCACACTATCGGGTTCCTCTTCGCCTACTTCGAGCATCACCGCCAGACTACTAACCCAGCCGCTGCCGCTCGCTCACCCGAGTGCGCCGCTTGTCCACCCCTTTCGTCTTCGTCCAGCTGCAGGTCAACGAGGTGGCTTACAAGCTGCAGCTCCCTGCCCACGCAACGATACATCCGGTGTTGCACGTCTTGCTGTTCTGTCACGCTTTGAACCCTGGTACGACCGTTGAACCCCAACTCCCTCGCTGTTTTGACGAGCTCAAGGTGGCTGTAACAGTTCTTCAAACTCGGTGGCACTAGAAAAATGGCAAGATTTGCGAACAAGTTCACGTGCGTTGGTCCAATTCAGACGTGCTGGGGGCGACATGGGAGGACAAGGCAAGCCTCGTGGCGCGGCTCCCATTTGCGGAGGCTCGGGGGCAAGCCTCGACTCAAGAAGAGGTGGGTGTCAATGACCCTGACAAGCGCGGCCCACGCGACAACGACTCTAGCCAGAACGTCGCTGCCCCGCGCGCGACCCAGCCAGGAAGCCAAACCCTCACGTCTACGGGCCGGCTTGGACCAAGTGAAGCCCACAGCGACAATTACTAAAGGAAGGAATGCCACAAGTCTAGGCTATCCAGTGGATCACGACAACGGTGGCAAGGCTCCTTTCCCCTTCCCCTTCCCCACTCGCTATGAACCCTAGTTCCTCCTGATTCCTGTAATTTCTTGTAATCGCCGCTAAACATTCCTCCGTGAGAGATCGTTGCTAATAATCTAGAGCCACCAGTTCGCCCCTATCGTTGCATGTGTTCATAAAGGTATGTAAATATGCGTATGTATAAGCATCTGTGTCAGAACCGTGTTGAACAAAAGCGAAAAGTTATTCGCGTTTTTCTACCTCTCCAGCTCTAAAGCACGCACGCACGACAGAGCCGACCTTCCTGCCTTGCATTGCCCGTCCGCTGGCCTGTCACGAGGTAGGATTGAAAAGAAGATTAATTAGACGAAGGGAAGGGGTCAAAGGACAGTAAGAAAAAAGATGGTTCCTCCATTGCTGTTGGCGTGGACGTATCGGTGGTCGATCGAGGAGCAGATAATTTCTCGACGTACGCTGAAAGGCCTTGGCATTTTTTTTTTGCTGGTGAAAGGCCTTGGCTTACCGGCCAACCATTCACAAAAGCGAACTTACCGACCAAAACCAACGTACATGCGCATGTTGGCCACACGAAACAGAAACACCGCCGCTTGCACGAACCTGGAATGCAAAATGAACAACCCGGGCCACTTAAGAACTGCACAGTACTCCACTCCACTCATGAAATAGCACTGTTATCTACCATACACATGCTCTGCTGAATTAGCACAAATAATTGTGGACGCATGACAGTGCCAAGTACTATAACGGTACTACTACGTGGGGCATGTGTGTGGGCAATTAAGGGTAAGCTTGTACGTAATAATCCAAGTGAACATTCTCCGTAGCCGCATCAACTAATTAATTAAGCTGTTGCACGTACATTCATCATTCCAACCACACGAACTATATATATCCTACGTACATACTCCCTCCGTTCCTAAATATAAGTCTTTGTAGAGATTTACTTTAAACTACATACGGATGTATGTAAATGCATTTGAGTGTAGATTCACTCATTTTGTTCCGTATGTGGCCCGTAGTGTAATCTCTACAAAGACTTATATTTAGGAACGGAGGGAGTACTACATTAGCTGATTAACCAACACGAAAAATGATCATCGTAATTTCGGAACCACATGTACGTAGGGCAGCAGCATCCACTTTGAGACTTTGAGCAGTACGTGACGTTTTTGTCCTATATATCCACGCTCTCTCGCATGTCTTGTTCATATCATATACTTTGTGGGCTATGGCTACGGGAGTGTGTGTATACACAATGCTGTTTGATTCCAAGGTTAATAGGTATAAGAGCAACTTCAAAGGGGCGATCCATTTCGTCCGTCCGCGTCCGTTTGGGTCGTCGCGGACAGAAAAGTCGGCCCAACGCGTCGACCCAAACGGACGCGTGTCCACTTGCGTCCGTCTGCCGACTCATTCCGGCCCATTTTTGAGCCGGATTTGCGTCGGCACGGACACACGACGGACATGCGCGCGCTCGCCCTCTCTCCTCCCCGGACCCGCTGGTCGGTGGCACATTGGCCTCTCAACATGCAACTGCACGCCCTCGCCCACCTGCTTGGACGTCGCTGACCATTTTTTTTGATAAAAAAAATATACATAGATTTCTAAAAGTACACAGCTAAAAAAAAGATCAACTACTCGTCGCTATCCGACTCCGACTCAGCAATGTCCTCCTCCGACGTCTGAATGTAGGCATCAGCCTGATTCTCGTCCACGAAGTCGTCACATCCTGAAGTTTCTTGTAGCTTCGGTTTTATTTGAGCGGTCAGCTTCCGCGCACGCTTGTCCTCCCGATAGGCGGCTCACTCCGTCCTCCTCGCCTCCCTCTCCGCCCTCCTTTGCCTGTATAACAAGCGCTCATCGACGATGTCCTGCGGGAAGCGTGCGCGCCACACCATCATGGCCTCAACGTCGTTCTCAGCGATGGCGAGGCGACGCTGCCGTCCACGATGGACACGACGAACCTTGTCGGTGACAAGTCGTGGGAGAGGCGCGAGATCATGCGCCCGCTGCCTCGACACGTCGGGATAATTCATCTCCTGACGAGGCCTCAGAAGGTGCCACGCCACCGAGTCATGCGCGCGGGCCGCCTCCTCTGCGGTTTCGAAGGTGCCGAGGAAGAGGTGTTTCTCGCCAAACATGATCTCGGAGGAGAAGCCGCCGGAGCGGCGCACGCGGACTCCGCGAAAATCCGAAGCTCCCAGGCGTCGCATCGACATGGTGGCGCACAGGCGGCGATGCTAGTGAGAGAGGGGGCGTGACGAGTGCGCGACAGACGGAGTGGGAGGTGGCGAGACGAGCGCGCCTTCTTATAGCGAGCATCGGCCGCGGCAGCGCGCCAAAACAAGCGCGCGAACCTTTCCCGCGCTAGGCTGATTTCCCCGCGCGTGAACCTTTCACGCGTGAGCGCGCGCGGTCATGAAATAGGTCGGCGCGTTGGGCGCACTGCCGACCCAAATCGAAAAGAGGGCGGACGCCGGACGGGCGACCGACCCAAATGGACAAAAAGCGAACAAAAGCGCCGTCCGTTTGGGTCGGCCCGTTGGAGTTGCTCTAAGGTCAGGCCAAGCGATACAATTAGATAAGTCGCCGTCTCTAGCTAGTAGTAGGTGTTATTTGTGTTCCTTGAGACGTTCATTTCTCAACGATAAAATAGTTGAATTCGCCTTTGCCGCCAAGGCAAGGTCGTGAGCATAGTAATTTCAGGATATATTACCACTAACAATTAAATTGTATGTGTGCGTTTGATGAATAGATAATCCAGATCGGTTGGTGTGTCCAAGAATCCCCTTGACTAGTTTTGGTCTTTCGCAGCGTTGGTCAATATTTTTCGCTACCAATGGCTTGGAAGCTAGGCAAGGCTTCTCACGCGTTATTTGCCTTTTGTCGCAGGGCTATCTTGAGCCCGAACTTGCGTCTTCTAGATGGGTTCAGTTGCCCCAGTTTGGACATGGGACCAAGCAACGTTGACTAGGAAATGGAAAAGAAAATATGAATTCGAATAGTAAGAAAACTGGCAAGATTGATGTGTTTCCATTGTAAAAAAAATAAAAAAAAGGACGCGGTGCAGTGCATTTGCGTGTACGAACTGAACGCGCTGCAGGGGGCAGGGAGTGTGACAGCGTGACGTTCCCGCCCAGTCCCCTGCAGGACAGACACCACACCACAGCATCCATCAACCCATCCATTAATTAATGAAGTAGAGTAAAGTAATAAACACAAGCTAACGACCCCGGAATGTATCTGATGCACCCATACTTGTGGTGCTACCGGTGCACCGGATGCAATAGAATATTTAAAAAAAAAATTAGCACGTTAACGCAACATCAATGTTTGCTCTCATAAAATTTCGCATAAAAATTTGATATATTTTTTGAGATATAAAAATGACAAATTTGTCATCAGTGTGATAATGGGCCAAATCTAAAGCCCAAGTTATGTTATTACTATTTAGTGTTGAATTTATCATTTTTGTTTTTCGAGTTTTGTTTCGAATTTTGACTTGAAATTTTATGACAACCTACATTGATGTTGCGTGGGTGTGCTAATTGTTTTTCAGAATTTTTTGAATATTTTAAAAGCACAATGTGAGTTCGGTGCACCGCTAGCACGACAAGCTCCGATGCACAGATATTTTCCCCTAACGACCCGGCGAAGACCGTTTCTTCCCTCTGAATTCCTTCCATGACTCTGGGCATTATTGAGAGGGCCTCACCGGATCTCGCTAGTAGTAAAACTCTTCTTAACATCTCTTTAGAAAAATACTCTTTTTAATCTCTCTGAATCTGCATCTGACCCAAACACCGGGTGGAGTAATGGCAACAGGTAGATAAGTTTGGTGTGCTTGTCCTAACTGTTTGGCACTAGAGTTATTATTGTTCGGTGCCAAATCAGGCAGTATGCATTTCATGGGCAACTTGATCCACGATCTTCTTCAGAAGAAAAAAAATGAATAATAATACCTTGGTTCCGGATCACTTGTCCCAGAAAAGTATGTATGTCGAGCTTGGTTGCATCCTTTCAATGGGAGAAGAATGGCGCGCTACGCGGGTTGCATCCCCGTCCAGTGGGGGATGCAGATGCAAGGTTAGAAGCACGTCGAGCTTGCCGGGGCCCTGGGAGATGAAGCTGCCGAGGAAAGTCGTACTTCGGTTGTGGCCAGAGTCGTCGTTAGCAGCGCCTTCCGGCATCGCTCCCTCGTTGGAGGCATCGATGTAGCTGCTCCTGGAGCATTATCTTGAAGTTGGATCCGGTCAGAGGGACCCGTGGCCCACGAGGATGTGTGTGTTGTTTGCGTAGAATGTGTTGTCTGTATGGCTTTTGAGTACGGTTTCCCTCATAAAATGGATCAACCTTTCTATCTATTCAATGAATTTAGCAGTTCTCTGCTAACATTTGGAAGAAAAACACATATGTATGTGGACCTAAAATACGTCTTAGTGCATTCATTTATGCGGCAAGTCATTAGTTATTCGAGATGAAGGTAGCAGTACATAAATCACAACATAAGAAAACGAGAAGGAAATCCCTTGCATTGTTTATCCACACACATGCATGCCGTCAATGTGCCCATGCCAAGTCTTCACTCTACGGAGTACTACTAGTAGCAATTACTACGACTACGAGGTGGCCTCATGAAAGGGGGGAAAGGGTGAAAGTGAGAGGGGGTAGTAATAATGGAGGTCACAGCACAGACGACCAAATCAAAAGCGCAGGCTTTTTGCCTTTGCTAAATGATGATCATAATCACGTGCCACAAGCTGCCAGCGATGCGTATAGTTGGTAGTACAGCCTTGTTGTACAGCACAAGTGGCGCCCTACATTACATACACACGTGCAAAGCAAAGCAAAAAGGCTGACAGCGAACAAACTTATTCCGGCTTATGCTATAGAGATCGGCCGATAGCCAAATTTGGTGTTTTGACATTTTTGTGAATGTTTAGCGAGATCCGATCCTGACTTAAAAAGAATCATCATCTGATTTTCTTACTGTCAAGGTCGACGGCGGCAGAGTATACCGGCCTACTGCCAAGGCCCCTGGCGGTAGGCAACTTATCCACAGCGCAGTTCTGCCCTACCGCCAAACAGAATGGCGGTAGCCTGTGTACCCATACCGTCAAGATGCTCGGCGGTAGGTGAGTACGTGCACTGTATTTGGTACTTATATTTTTTTTACGGTAGGGCGTGCACCTCTACCGTCAAGGGCTTCAACGATAGGCTGTTATACTCTACCGCCGTCGATTCTGGCAGGAGAAAAAAAAGGAAAGATCTCAAAAAAAAAAAAACCAGGTCAGATCTCCCTAAACGTTCGTGAAAGAGCCAAAACACCAAAATCTGCCATACCTATGTGAGAATGTGAATAAAAGGTGGTTGGCCAAAAGGAGAGTACTATCCGCATATTTATCTTATTTATTATTCATATTATTACATCTAACGAAAAGTAGTACTCCCTCCGATTCTTTATAGTCTGCGCATAACTTTCTTCCGTTTCCCCGTTTTACTATGCGTGTTTCGTTTTCTCATCGATACTTTCTGTTATCTACACTATTATTAAAAGAACAAACATAAATACCCCCAAAACCACACAACAAACTGTACACGGAACAACCAGGACCGTGCGATCGAATCAACTTAAACATATCCTACTGTCCATATTATATCAATGGTCTGCCATTCAGATCAACGGGCCAGATCAAATGTTCTGCCCGGCAGACACACGGCTCTGCGGAAAGAAGCACTCTGCGCCCCTGATCTCGCGAACTCCACCCGCAACAGCCCCAATTTACGGGTCTATTTCACCCGACGTTGATGTTCTCATTATCCCGCTTAGGTCCTGCTTGGATCCAAGGGACTAAAACTAGTCTGACTAAAAATAGTCTCTTTAAGAGGCTAAAGTTCCAAGCACCCCTGACTAAAGAGGGGCTAAAACTAGTCTTGAGATTAAAATCTTTTAGTCAGGGGTACCCCTACTAAAATGTGAATTAGTCCTCTCTCTCCTCATTTAACTCCTCTCCTCTAACACATGCAAGCTCTGGATTGGAGGGTTTGGAGGATAATAAATGTTCATTAACTTAATTTTAGTCTTTTTAGTATTTGGATCCAAGCATGGGTGAGGCTAGCAAATTTTAGTCTCACTACTTTTATTCATGGGACTAAAACGTATCCAAGCACCCTCTTATTCCTCTGCTCCATATCCAATCCTTTCCATCTTCCCTATCACCTCCACCCATCACGCTGTACAGCCTAGGCTAATTCCTCCTATCCTTCGGCGCCGAAGGGGACGGCGGCCAGAAGAACAACGAGTCTAGGAGGAGGACAGGCATAGCAGGTGGTCAACCGGGAGAGCACGCTCCTGTCGCTGCAGAGGAAGAAGCAGTGTGCTCGCCGCCGCCCTTCACCGCGTCCGCCGCCTCCCCTCACTCCGGTGACGCGAGCCGCCTCACCGGACGGATCCCCTCGATTTGGACACGCCGCTACCACATCCTTCAAGGTAACTGGACTGTGTGTAAACTGCCTCCACCACGCCCCACTTCTCGCACGGGGTCCGCTGCCTGAATGCGACCACCGCTGATCCATCCACGTGTGGACGCGCCAACCTTAATGACATCTCCTTCCACTTGCTGGCATACTCCCCACATGGACGCCCGCCATGATCTGGATGTCGAGCCGCCTCAATAGCCTGGCGCCACCCATGAATTAGGTAGTTGTTGTTTTTCCCCTTTATATTCCATACAAGACGCAACTCCAAATGATTTGCTTTATGTATAACTATTGTACAAGCTAGCATATTCAGGTTTGATCTCAGCGTATCTTGTATCATTGGCCTAATTACTTGGCTGTGGAAGGGGACAATGATTGTGGAATTAGTGGCTTCTCCTTGATAATGCTCTATGACACAACAGTGTTACACGGTGAATTGGAACTTTTCATAGCAAGTGCGTGGTGGATCGGTTGAACTGATTTGAGAGGATTGTGATTTGATTTTCGGACCTCTTGCAGCTTTATGACGAGGTATGTGCCCCTTCCCTGGTTACTTGCCAGTACAATTAACCATGTCGGATTCAGTATAATTTTTAACCCATTTGTAGGAAGAGATTGATCTGCCTCTGGTGGGAGGAGACATACAATGCCTTTTGTTGCTATTGCTGTTGCACCCATAACGCAAGCTCCGGTGCTGCCGCGATGTTGGTATGCGAAGAGGGCGCAAACACTACAGCTCTGAACTCCACAACATACATCGCTCTAATTATGTTGCTATTGTTGTGGAGCGTTGAGGATGCATGCGCCACGGACACCGGGTCTTCCAGTCAGGGGACGCGAAATCTGCCACCGCCGTTTCTCTATGTGCGCCAGTATGCTTTGTGTGTGATTCAAAGTTCGGCAACTGACAATTGGTTTCTTACATTAGACCGAAGAGTGAATCCACAGGCAATGTTTGCAGCAAAAAAACTGCAACCTTCATTACAGGACAAGTTCCACCTAAATCTAATGGATTTGTATTCACATAATGTTCTCTTAGTTAGATTGCAGCATGCAGCAAGGTGAGCAACCAATAATCATCATGATATTTCTTTTCTGAATGCCGAAGAAAGCTAATAAGCAAGTTCATGTATGTACAACACTTCTAATTGATGCTTTTAGAGAAGCCCTAGTTGTAGGTAAGCCACACTGCCAATCTCATCTTACTACTATATATTTCCAGTACTATCACCTCTCCCTTATTTTAGCGAATGTATTCAGCTGCGATGGTGTTTCACAGCTCTTTATGTTTTTAGTCTTTTTATTTACTAGCATTGTGCTCCGCTTTGAGATTCAAAGAATCACAAATGATCTGTGAGACTGTTATGCCCAGAATTAGCGAAGAGCCTAAGACATGCTAAAAACATTTTTTAGCTAAGAGAGTTATGAAAAAGAGACTTTGTTAATCAGTACTGACATGCATAACATCGATTTTAGAATGTTATTTTCTTTGTTGTATATAATATGAACAACATGATTTTTCCAGGTCATAAATTGCTTGGAAAAAATGAAACATCGATGCTAGAATCCTGACGAGACTATGTCCGGTGAGGGAGATTATTTTGGCTGATGGTGTCGTGACGGCTGCATGGCGGAGGGCTGCACGCTTGACTTCGGCATCGCCGTCTTCAACAAGGATAAGATCTCACTTGCCTGCCACGATGAGTCCCGCACCTGCACTGCCATTCCCATTCCTTCTCCCTCTACAAGAATTGGCTTCTGATGTTTTTTTGTTTTGTGTCTGTCTCTGCAGTATATGGTGGCAGACTGGCGTAACCTCTTACCACTGCTCCCGGAGGCGTCAAGGGCATGGTGCCCTCTGTCATGATCAGATGGGAATACCAAGTTCAGTCCCATATTCAGTTTGCTCCCCCC